>VCAZ01000004.1:3502500-4130000 GCA_005784505.1 Bagarius yarrelli | reverse complement strand
CAACAAATGCAGCCTTGAGCATAATCGTCTGGCATTACCTTCTAATCCTACTGTTCAACCGGGACCTTCGTGTGACATAATAAACCAGATCACATGACTATCTTTAAAGCCTATAAACCTTTTTTTGGTTTGGATTTGAATGTAAAATTTACAACAGAACTAAATGACTTTCTTATTTTAATAATGAATTATTTGGTAATGATCATTTTGGGGGGGGGGGGCTGTCGATCACAGGTCAACAATGTGCCTCGTTTGCTCTATCAACAGAATACTAATTGTTTAATAAGTGTTAAGTTTGTATAAACAACAGCAGAGTTTATGCAAAATCTTTAATTCTGCAGCATTAAGCACTCAAGCAGCTATTATATAAAACACAGCTGTACTCAACTATTCCTCTTATTTTACTCAGACCTCATAAATGCACCTGAAGTTGAATCCTCTTTCGGTTAGGTAGGCTGGAGAAACGAGCTTCCTCTGAGACGAGTGCGTCTGTACTTAACACGCTTGGCATTGACAGGGTTTAGAGCTTTAGCCTCAGGAGAATCAGGTGAACCATGTGCCCGAGTGGTGCGTCATTGGAGCTTACCAAGTTGCTTCTGTCCCACTGCTCTGCTGGACTACTTTTCCATGACAACTGTCTGTACTTCCTGCCGAGAGCCCTAACCCTATCCCAGGCCCTGAAAGATCCACCTGCTTGTACCAATTAACCTAATTATCTTTTTGTATAATAATCTTTAATCAAAGTTGGTTCTTGATTAATGTTGTCTAAACCACCTTATGGGGCAGGACATAGGTAAAGGTCAAACCAGAAAACCACATCTAGTCAGTTCTTATGAACATCATAAAGATCTTATGAAGATCTTCCACAGACAGTTTTACCAACAATTGGCAGTACTTGCACACACTTCACTCGATTTAGCCCTGGTGCTGATTTGCTCTCATCACTACCCCCTGATAGCTCATACCTGTTAAATACCTGTTAGTTGGACTTCTAATCAAAAGATTGTTGGTTTAATTCCCAGAACCACCAGCTACCCACCGTCCCTGAGAATGTCTCTTAACCCATAACCAGTTGGATGATTAAAAAAATAAATGTTAAAACAGAGATAAATGTAAGTCACTTTGGATAATGGTTTCTTTTAAATGCCAGAAATATACATGTAAATGATCTTTGACTGGCCCAGATCCAAACATGTCAATTTCCAAAATTGCTGCCAAATTTCTGGTCATAGATTTGTTTAGTGAGAAAACATTTCATTTCACCCACGTAAACAGGTACCTCATACCTTTAAATCAATCGGAACGGATTAATTGAATTGACATACAAGTAATTTGAGTTACGAGCTTTGTCACAGAACGAATTAAACTTGTAAGTCAAGTCACCACTTTTTTTGTTGCTTGGTTATGAACAAAGATAAAAATACATTTTGAACCCCTGTGGTCATTTTTTACACACACACACCCCAAAAAAAACAATTATAAATCTGGCCTAACGTAAAATCTCTCTTATGGTAAATGATAATTGTGTCAGTGATGTGAGAGCAGCACTTACGTATCCGTGAGACCATAGGCAAGATCCAGCATATCCATTTCCTCATCACTGATTGGTCCGAGCTGTTTATATGTCTCCTCTTCAAAAATAAGATGACACGTGGAGCAAGCCAGAGTGCCCTCACATGCTCCTGGAAATAACAACGTATTATAATAAGCCACTTTTCTTTATTTAAGGCTCTTAATGACACACATTCTTTAAATTCCTTTTGCTTATTCACTTTCCCTATTTTAAGAATCATAAAAAGGTCATAAAAAAAAAAAAAGAGTCTCAAAACTCACCATAACCATCAATGTCCAGATCTTGCTGAACAACAACATCTAAAAGTGTGTCACCAGGGGAAGCCTTGACTGTAATCGTTTCTCCATCACGATTGATGAAATTGACAGTCACTTTGTTTTCAGACCTAGAATTCACAGAGGAAACGGTGTCAAAATTCCTTTATTGGTTCTACACAAAAAAAAAAAAAAAAAAGAAAAAAAACCTCCCCCACTGATAGTCTGCTGCCCTCTGCTGGCACAAAACCCAAAATATAACAGATAATCAACGTTTTTTTTTAGTTTGGGATATTCTTTTTTTTTATTTTTATTTTTTTTATTAATAACTACCACTGCATAATAGCCCGCAGCTTCAGAGGGAGGGTGAAGAAAAGTCACAGACAGGGCAGGCACCAAAAAAAAAAAAAAAAGGTTAAAATGATCAATTCCTCAATAACAAAAACACCTGATTGGTTAATGATTGATTAACAATAATTGTATTGTATTTATTTATTTTTTCCTTCTAAGGCTATTTTTCAAGTTGCTCTTTTGGGTTGACACGCTGCTCGCTTTGGGTTACGGTTTTATACGATTCCCACACTGCCATTCGACCACCTGCAGTTTCGGGTGCCTTTAGAATTATATCTGTATATAAAGATAAACAGTGTTTTGGTATTCGGAAACTTTCAGTCGAGTGTCTATTCTAACTATTTTTCTCTTCTTTCACACACTGTTGCATCAATTATCAGCGTGTTTGTTATCACAGAAATTGTTTTTCTTATTTTTTTTACCAGTTTGCTGCACTTGGCAAATATTCCGCTTTAAATGGCTGCCCTTCCAATGATTTAATCCAGCGTTTCATAAAGATATAATTCTCAATGACACTTTCTGCCAAACCAGTTCCACGCAAACGGATTTGGATAACATTAAACGAGAGGGATTAGAGAGGGGGACAGGGGCTAAATTGAGAAGGATTAGGGTAGAAGGACTAGGATAAAGGGTAAAAGGGACCAGAGGAAGGAGAGGAAAGAGAGAGCAAGAGAGAGAGAGAATCAAGAGGTTAATGGACAACAGGGAGGGACTAGGGAAAAGGACAAGAAGCAGAGACGATCAGGAAAAGGGACAAGAAAAAGAGGGACAGGAGAGAGGGACAAAAAGAAAGTGGAACAAGAAAAAGATGGGTACTAGGGGGAAAACACTATAGGGGAGAGGGACAAGAGGGAGAGGGACTAGAAGACCAGGACAATAGGAAGAGGGACTAAAAGACAGGGGAGAGGGACAAAAAAGAGTGGGACAAAAGAAAAAGGGATAAGAAGGAGAGAGACAAAGAGACAGGGAAGAGGGACAAAAAAAAGAGTTGGACAAAAGAAAGAAGGATAGGAGGGAGGGAGTCTAAGACAGCAGACAGGGACAAAAAAAGAAGGAGAAGAGAGAAAGAGACAAGAGGGAGGGGGACAAGAAGACAAGCGTAAGTGGAACAAAAGAAAGCAAGATAAGCGGGAGGACTAGGGGAAAGGAGAGGACCAAGAGGGGAAGGACAAAACGGAGGGACTAGGAGTGGGGGACATGAAAGGGAGACTAATGAAAACCTTATTTGACTGCAGACAAATTTTTTTGGTGGGGAATCGTGTTTAATTAACATGACCAGGTGATCTGGAATTACTATGTTTTAAGGATAAATACGTTTACAGTCCAGTCGCAGCACCTAATTTGACGTCAAAAATAGAACGCAATATGAATTGCATTTTGGAAGACTGTGTTGTGTTAATCAATCGTCACTTCGTAGCAAAAAAGCTGTAAATAATAAAATCGAACTTTCGTGTTAGCTCAGTATTACCGGTCAAAGTCAAAGGCCGAACTTCAAATAGAAAACAACTTCCTACCCGAGTGAACTACAGAGCATGGAGTTTTACAGCGCATGCGCCCTTCGCAGTGCACTACAACACAGCCTAACAACCCGTTAGCGTTTATATCGAATAATGTTTAAAAAATATCATCTTACCTGAGCGGCTGTACGACATTGCAGGACGTTATGTCTCTTTTTTGAATGCGGTCTTTCTTCGGGTCAGATATTCTTCTCAGAGATGACAAAGTTTTCGCAGAAGTATTGGCACCCCTCGAAAGTATCCAGGAGCTTCGAGAAAGACTCAAACCGACTAATCTTCTTGCTCCCATACAAACAGACATGGTTTTAAATGTCTAAACTTTAGTATTCGTAAAGATTAAAAGTTTAAAAAAGACTCTTGATTTGACTGAAATAGAAAAAACTAGCTGGTCCAGAATTAATCGCCCGGCTGTGATGTTAGCACTGCTAGCTAATTTTAGAGCTCAGAGTACAGACGGCTTCAGTTGCTCAACCGCACTGTCCTTAAGGCATAAGTTGCATAACACCTTATAATAACAGAAAGTCAAATGTTTAGATATAAAACAGGCGTCATAGAATACTGACCGCTCGATTTTTACTGTAGCAGCAAGCGTCTCTTTTCTTAGCGCAATGCAACCAAACACATTTTAGACATAAAGTAATTTAGCTTAAAGGTATTTCCGGTTAGACATAATTGACACTTGTATACAACCAATCAGAGGGTTTTGTGCCGCATTTAAGTCACGTGGTGTCTGGTTTATCGGTTTATAGACAACACGGAAATCCCTCAACCAATGAACATCATCGCACACTCTGCCTCCCTGTGTGAACGCGGGGTTGCCAGATATAAAGCTATAATACAACACGGTTTTACAATTTTCTAAAAATGTTTTAATCAGATTTTCATTTTTAAAGATATTTTTACATGGTTATGAATTGATCACCTATTACTTTGTTACATGTGCAACGAAACTTTTATCATACTTTCTCCAGGATAAGTGACGTTTGGGGTTATGCAGTTCACATAGAGCGATTTGCAGAACAATCTGGCAACACGCTTGTGCATTAAAAACATGGCAGTGGCAGAAACTGACCTCTGAATCTGGTGTGTCTTGTACAAAAGGTTGCATTCAAAGGTTAAAAAGCTTAAGGGGAATAATTATACAGCCGGGTTTGTCTTGTGACATGCGATAATGAGCTGCACTTTATATACAGGGGCATTGAATTGATGAGGGATTTGTATTAAAAGGTTCAGGTAGTGTCCTAAAGCAGCTTTAGTGAAATACATAAATAAAGGTATTAAAGATGACAAATTTTATCCCCAAGAATAATGTGGTAAGAAAAAAACCTCCCTGGAATGATATAAGGAAAGAACCTTTTGAGAAACCAGACTCAATCCATCCTCATCTGGGTGACACCGAATGTGTTTATAGAGAATGTCCTTTCTACAAATTTATATGTCCAAACAAAATTGTGTCCAAATATTTAAAAAAAAAAGTATAAATCTGTGTATTTTCTTAGTAGCAGTTAATTAATACTATTTCTGTTCTGCCGAAACTATCAATTGTCAATATGCGTCCAACCTGGATAAATTCCCAGACACTAACAGAAAGGCTTTTACATAAATGCAGTGGCGGAAAGTAATTCATTTGCAAATACTTTCATTTAATTTAATTCATTTTTATTTATATAGCTCTTTTAACAATGGGCATCGTCCCAAATCAGATTTACACAGAATGCAGTAAGAATAAAAAGTGTAAGTCTGTCCCTAATGAGCAAGCCTGTGGTGACTGTGGTTAGGAAAAACTCCATGAACTGAAATAAGGAGGAAATCTTGAGAGGAACCAGACTCAAGAGTGAACCCATCCTTATCTGGGTGAGACTAAATATCTGTTTATTACAGCTAAACAATGTTAAGGTGTGCAGTGATGGTGATCAAATGTAAAGTAAACTGTAGCCTTGAGTCAGTGGCGCAGAGTAAATCCTAATCTAGTCCTTGAATCTCCTGTGTGGCTTCATACTGAAAACCATGATCAGAAGCACAAATATGTGATTTAAAAACCATCCAGATATAATTTGTAATTAGAAGTTCTAATCGTGAATATATAAATAATTTTTACCCAGGGGTAGCATATTTAGAGAAAAGAAACAGCTAGCTTAAACAGAATGTTGACTGCCAAGTTTTATCCTCGTCTGCATAAAGAAGTTACCATAAACACCTACAACATTAGGAACAAATAAAAAACATTACTCAAGCAACATTTTCTAGTCTATCAATTAAAATAGCAGAATAAATCGTGTCAAACGCTGCACTAAGATTAAGCAAGGACACTGGACAGAGGCAGGTAGTAGGTCATCTACAGCTTTAACCATACTATACTACTGCCAAAAAGAAAATGTGGTGTTTACTGGCAAGCAGTTATATCATGCGAAGTTCAATGTTAAAAATGAATTATTGATTAAAGGTAATGTTAAAGCCATGTAGTACATTCCAAATTGCGGTAAAGTTGGGAATTTCGTATCACATTAGAGAAATTTTACCCTTTTATCCACTAAATTAGTTCATTTTAAATTTGATGCCTGCTCGAGCATTAGGCTTTTGACATTCTTGATTCTTAAATCTTGCAGTGTCCTCCGGGCTAAAGAGGAGGGAGACCTTTCCAGTGTGTTATCAACATTTAATTCAAGTCGGGCTCTCTGGTGGTATAGAGGTGCATATGGTATGGGCAGCCTGCATGTTTTGGAAGGCACTATAAATGCTGAAAGGTATATAAAGGATATAGAGCAACATATGATCCTCTACAGACTATATTTATTTCAGGTAAGGCCTTGTGTATTTTAGAATGACATGCAAACCCACATACTGCAGCTATTACAACAGAGAAGAGATGAGTTTTCAAACACAAAGAAGCGTTTGAAAACTCATCTCTTTCCTAAATACCTTGCTCTTGACATTAAAAAAAAACTCTTTTGCAAGGTTTTTTGTTGTTGTTACACCAATTTGTGAACTATTGTATCAGTATTGAGCTGTTTAATGATGTCAGTTTTTGTACGTCGCTCTGGACAAGAGCGTCTGCTAAATGCTGTAAATTTACTAACATTACTCCAGACAGTGTAATAGACAATACAAAATACAATACAGACCAAAAAATATCTGTACAGGTTTATTAAAAGGCGCCGACCGGATTATAAGTGATGTGCAAAACAAAGAAAAAATGTGCAAATAAGTAAGTAAGTATAGTACCGGCAAAGGTTATTGTGCAAACCAGCATTAAAGTGTCTGAGCTTAAACAAAATGTTTTTTTCATGTTTACGTGATGCTGTAAACATCGTTTTATATTTAGTATTTAGCGAGTGTGTGTCGGTATGACTTTAAGGAGGTGATTGTGTGTGTCAGTGGAGGTAATTCAGTTCTGGGTGTTGAGAAGCCTGATTGAAGAAACTGTTACACATTCGGGTTGTGAGGGCCCAAATGTTACGATTTCTTTTTCCTGGATGGCGGGAGGGTAAAAAGGGAGTGTAAGGGGTATGTGGGGTCGTCCACAATGCTGTGCTTTGCCGATGCAGAGTGTGTTGTAAATGTCTGTTATAGAGTGAAGAGAGACTTTGATGACCTTCTCAGCTGTTCTCAATATCCTCTGGTCTTGGACTAAAACGGTGCATTAAATTATTACTAACCATTTTATCAGTCTAAGACTGCATTAACTAATTGTTTTTGATTATATTTAAATAATTACAATTTAAATAAAAAGAATGCAACAATAAAAATAATTATATCGCTGAGAGTGCCAATTTTTTTAGATAATTGTGTAGATGACTAAAAATAATAATAATGGGAATTTTGCCGTCTACACCATTTTCATATATTTACCCTTACAATGCCTAAGCTTATGCAAAAACATTAAATTATAATCATACACTTCCTTAAATTTTATTCAAATCAAAGACATCTGTGCTGTTATTTATACTTCTATAATGTGAATACAGAACCTAATGTTTTTACTAGGTTATAATTATTATGAGTGGAAATTCCCTGAGTTCCATAAACCACATGGACGCTATAAAAAGATGCTTTGAATGCTGAAAACTTCCTAATTGTAGTAGTCTGTTCATGTGGCATTAGAGGTAACAGCTCTACAGGGTAGGTGTTTGTCTGTTGGCAGAGCAAAAACCAAAGGTAGGTGCTATAAAACATACACTTAAATATACATTAAATATACATTAAATGTAATTTTTTAGTATTGTTTTTTTTCCACAATTTTCATTTTATTCTGAAAGCTAATTTAATTTATTTCTTGTTGGTTAATCAATTTAGAGTTATAATTGTATTTAGTATTTTATGTTAATTTGTCTATTATTACTTGTAAATTTGAATTAATCAATACTGTGAACTTTTAAAAATTGTTTTTAATTATTAGAACATTTTATTCATGGACACTTCCCTGGAAATATTGGATTATGAAGTTCAAGAAA
The DNA here is from genome assembly GCA_005784505.1 of Bagarius yarrelli. Classification (NCBI taxonomy): domain Eukaryota; kingdom Metazoa; phylum Chordata; class Actinopteri; order Siluriformes; family Sisoridae; genus Bagarius; species Bagarius yarrelli. The sequence goes on along the minus strand of VCAZ01000004.1, from coordinate 4,121,854 downwards.
ATCATAGGTAAGTACAAAATTATAATTCATACACGTACAATGTACAACACACATTGTCTAATTTTAATGCAGTTGTAATATTCTATTATAATTATGTTTTTTAAAGGATTGAAATTCAGACAGATGAAGAGAGCACTGGAGTGTTCCTCAAACAATGGGAATCCCAAGTACGCCCTTACATTGAAATGATTGACTACCTACGGCGCATCGGCATTGAGAAGGATCTTGCCCTGCCCTCCATTGCAGTTGTTGGAGACCAGAGTTCTGGGAAGAGCTCTGTGCTGGAAGCGTTATCTGGTGTGGCCTTACCCAGAGGCAGTGGTAAGTTTGCTATTGACACAAAATCAAAAAATAAAATAAAATAAAACTTATCATATATTCGATGTATGTTAAAAGTTTGACTATATGACTGAGCTTTATGACTGTCTTTATCCTAAAAAATGTATACAGAATTAAAACTGTAATATAGTGTACAGCCAGTATAGTTGTGATGTACAGTTGTGTACTGTACTGTATAGTGTAAGGCAGATAGACTTACATTACATATACATCCTATATATATATATATATATATATATATATATATATATATATATATATATATATATATATATATATATATATATATATATATTGTACAGTATGAAGGAAGAAAGGTTTTTTTTAATTAAATAAAAAATGTAAAGTGTAATTAACTTCTTATGGCTGTTTCAGATACAGATACCAATAAACAATGAGTTCATATATTTATATTATTATTTTTTATATAATCTGCAGTTTTTTTAAAATAGTAGATCTGCCTAAATATTATTAATAAGCCCAATGCCTTTATCGCCAGTCTGACTTGATCAAAAAAAAGCCCAAGTGGGCAGGAAAACCAACCAATCTGGCAACGCTGGCTGAAGTCACTTGTACTCGGATATGGGATGAATCTCAGGGAAATCAGACTGATTGACCAATTAACCAGCAAGCAAACTTTATCAGATTCTTTTATCGGATTTCATTATTTTATCAATAAAAATTTTTACTTATATCATATCCCCAATAATTTATTCTGACGTGAATCCCTAATATATATATATATATATATATATATATATATATATATATATATATATATATATATATATATATATATATATAAAGCATGTACAAAGAATAGTTTTTTTTTTTTTAATAAATTATATTGATATTAAATAAAATTATTCTTATGGTAAAGTTTTCTGTGAAAAAAACATTTATTTATTTAACCGCTTCAGTGTCATTACTTAGTAACGGTCACAGGTTGTTGCACAAATTTGTATTTTATTAAATTCATGTGTAAGGGAAAAAAAGAAAACTAATGTTATCTTGTACCTTAACAGAAAATTATTTGTTTTATTTTCAATAAGCAAATTTTACAAATGATTATTTATAATAAACAGTTTAAACATAAAGAATTAAAGATTTTGTTGTATATCAGGCATCGTCACCCGTTTGTCCACTGGAGTTAAAACTGCGAAAGTTAAATGCTGGCTCAAGTTGGACAGCCGTGATCCATTACCGAGATGTGCAGGAGACCTTTACGGATCCTTCACATGTCGAAGGTTTACGTCAGAAGAGGTATTAACAGCTCAAATTTATTTTAAGAGATATATTAAATTAATAAATATATAAAAATAAATTATATGAAATATGTAAAGAAAATATAACTATTTTATATGCCTTATATATTTTTATATGCTTCAAACTATTGTTATATGCTGTTTGTGTAGCCCAGAATGTTCTTGCTGGAGATGGTGTTGGGATCTGTGATGAACTTATCAGTTTAGAGATCACGTCTCCTGACGTATGTGACCTCACTCTGATCGATTTACCTGGTATAACTAGAGTACCTGTGAAAGGCCAACCTGAAGATATTGGAGATCAGGTGTTTAGACAATTTACATAATTAACATTTAAATAAACATTAATTGCATTTGTCAGATTTTCTTATTTAGAGCGACTTACATTTATCTTTTTTATACAACTCAGCAATTTGGTGTTAAGGGCCTTGCTCAGGAGCCCAGCAGTGGTAGCTTGGTGGTGCTGGGAATCTGGGGATCATCCATTTAGCAGTCCGACACTTTTACCACTAGGCTACCACTTCCCTCAACCACCTATAGGAATTTTTAAAGACACTTAAAAAATTGTTCATCTTTTCTTTTTTCCAGATTAGACGACTTATATTAAAATTTATCGAGAAGAGAGAAACAATTAATTTGGTTGTTGTACCCTGCAATGTGGACATAGCAACAACTGAGGCACTGCGGATGGCACAGGGTGTGGATCCGAATGGAACAAGAACTCTAGGTACAAATTCAGATGAAACACTGGACACCCCAAAAAGAAAACGAGTTTGAAAACTTTAAAAAAAGACCAGACTTAATTATTTGCAGTTAAACTTTATTTAATTGCATTTTTTCTTTTCTTTGACTATTTTTAGCCATTCTTACAAAGCCAGATTTGGTGGATAAAGGGGCGGAAGCTGATATTATGCAAGTCATGCAGGGTAAAGTTGTTCCTCTGAAAAAAGGGTACATAATGGTGCGCTGTAGGGGTCAGAGTGACATTAATGAAAACATCCCTCTGGCTGAGGCCACCAGACTTGAGACAGAGTTCTTTAGGAACCACAGTCATTTTAGGTAAAAAAAATTTCCATCACACAAAAACATACACTAAAAAAAATGTGATCGTTACTAACATCACTTTATCTTCTCCAGCTGTCTTCTGAAAGAACAAAAAGTTACAACCCGCTGTCTTGCTACTAGACTCACTAAGGAGCTGGTTCAACATATCAAAGCAAGTGTTAATATCCTTTAAAAAGATTTCCACACTGTCACACAACAATGTGGCCTGAATCTTATCAGATGTTCTTTCTTATTTTACAGGCATCACTTCCATCCCTTACAGAACAGATTCAAATCCGCTTGTCAGCTGTTCGGCTGGAACTCAGGAACTACGGCCAAGGGCCTCCGTTAGAGCCAGAGAAGATGGGGGCGTATCTGAGTAAGGTAATTGCAGCAGGTATTTGGTAAAGAATGGAGTAAAAATTTTCTTATTAGAAATTATAATCACTATCATTTTCTTTGAGCAGAAAATCTTGGAGTTTAGCGATGAAATCACGGACCTCTGTCGAACCGGGGCATCAGGAGTGGGAAATATCTATTCTCTCCTGCGACCTGTGTTTAAGCAGTGGGAATGCCATCTGAGAGACTCCAAAGCGTTATGTACATCAGAATCTTTTCCTTTTTTTTTATTTTAATAGACAAATAAAAATGAAGCACAGAAAAAAATACTGTATATAATATAGGGAAGAAAAATACTACTACTACTACTACTACTACTACTACTAATAATAATAATAATAATAATAATAAAAATAGTGTAATAGTAAAAAATCGGTACAGAAAGAAGAAAAGGTAACAAACGGTTGTACACTATTACCCTATACAGTGTTTTACACTTTAAATAATGTACATTATAATGAAGATCTACGTGTCTAGCTATGACTAATTATTGTTTTATGGTTTTGGTAAATGATTAAAGTAGCAGAAGGAAGAACAGAGGAAAGAATTTTAAAAATAAAAACCTAAAAAAAAAATTTTATCTTGGAAACTTTATCTTTTCGTCTCAGGGCAATTCGAGTAAATTATATATAAATGGGAAAAAAAACTTTTTTTATTTAATATTATTTCTTCTTTAACATCATCCAAGTTAAACATTATCCAACTTTAAGTTCACACTGCTGTGACAACACACACCATGTGATAATATCAACATGGTGAATGTAGTACGTCCGAATTACATTCATACTACCCGTAACTATCCTATATAGAACATACTTTTTTTTAACAACCAGGAAGTACATACTTAACTAGTATGCGATTTCAGACAAAGCCTATATCTCTTAGGTGAACCCTTATATCATGGACGGTTCTACAATTTGATCCTTAGGGTTCCTTAGCACTCGCTACCAATACAACACTATCTTATATTTTGTCTCTACGTCATGGCTCCTTATATCGATAATTCGATATGGCAAATTTCCATAGACACTGTACACATTGAATACATTCATGCAGGCTAAACAATTAAACAAAATGATAGAAAACAGCTTCTATAACCTCCTACGCTTGTGTACTAAAGTTTTACTTATTTTTATTTTTATTTAAATGATAGTTTTAGCGGTGTTAAAATGACAGACCGGGGCTTAAGCCCCCTTAAAAAGGGTCTAGAACCGCCCCTGCTTCATATTCTGTTCAATAAGTGTTCCAGTATCTAAAACCATTTATTTTAATTTAAAATGTGTTTAAAAAATTGTAATATATTTTGCTGTCATCATATTTATCAGCGATGTCAACAATATTTGCAAAACACGCAAATCCAATTTATAAGATTGCCAATTTTACTTAAGTACTTAAGAAATTTTGGCAAGAGAACTGGGATCGCTCTAAATATGACATGTAAATCGATAAATATGACATCATCTCTAAGACAATTTTTCCTAATTACTGTACAAAGTATACATTTTCACATTTTAGGAGTTCTGATATTCTGTCTATGATCTTTAAAGTCAGGGATGAAGTACGAGAGATGACGGAAAACTATGAGGCACATCGTGGACGAGAGCTGATAACGTTCAGTGACTACTGTGTATACGAATCACTGATTCAGAAGCATGTCAGCAATCTTAAAGGACCAGCTATAGACACCCTAAAGACTATAAGAGGTAAAAGCAGAACTGGCATGGATACTGACACAGCCTAGCATTAATTACGTTCCCCCTTTTCCAGACTTACTTTTCCAATTTAAATGCTATGAATTTTATTATTATTATTATTATTATATAGTATTATGCAGTATAGTGTTAGTGTAACAATATACCAGACTGCAAATACAGGTTTGTTAATCCCAGACTATTGAGTACACAATAAATAGGCAGTAAATGGAGACTTAGCAGACTTGCACTGGTTACCGGAGACCAGTAGAGAACGCAGAAGTTAAGGAACCAAACACGGAGGGATGCTGGAGACTGGGTAGCAGGGAGAGAGAGGGTAAAAGCAGTGAACACTGGACTTTGTAAACCACAAGGAGAGGGTCTAGCAAATTTTCATTTTTATAGGAGAGTGAGAGTGAGATTGATTGGGGAGTTAAAAGAGAGAGTAATTAGTATTCAGAGGATTGTTGAGTGGTGGAAGGATTTGGTGAGGGGTTTGTTGTTACTTTGACATTTGGTGTGTTTGGACAAAAAAATTATTATAACACGAAAAAAAAATTCAACAAAATAAGCAACTACCTGTGATTCGTCTCCATGTCTCTATATATTGCACATCTGGTTTTTACTTAATCATTTGAGGTAAACATTAATAAACTGGTTAAAGAGCACTGGGGGAACTTGACACATATTCTCAGTAGGACCGAGGTCTGGGTCTTGGCTGGCCACTGTATCATTTACAGCATTTGGCAAATGTCCTTATCCAGAGTGACTTACATTTATCTCATTTATACAACTAAAAAATTAGGGGTTTGTGGCAGAAGTGGCAGGTTAGTGGTGCTGGAACCCGAACCCCGATCTTCCAATTAGGAATCCAACACCATAACGACTGCGCTATCCCTTCCCCCAAAGTGCTGGGTTGATTACTTTTACAGCATTTAGCAAACGCCCTTATTCAGAGCGACTTATATTTATCTACTTTATAAAACTAAGAAACTGGGGGTTAAAAAGGGGTCCAGCAGTGGCAACTTGGTGGTGCTGGGAATCGAAACCCAATTAGCAGTCTAACACCCTAACCACTGCGCTATCACTTCCCCCACATTATAGTTTGAGTGTAGCTTATGGTCATGTTAGAAACAGAACTCTCCCTATCTTTATTTATTTTATTATTATTATTAACTGAATGATAACTTCCACAAAATTGGCAATGCTATCTGGTTTTCAGCACTGAACAGGTCTAATAACACAATCTAATAACAATCTAATAACACGAGGCTGGACCGCGTTCTACCATGTGATTTTTACTGGCAACAGCTTCCACCACTTTTGAAAAAAAAATGATGTGCAAATTATATATGATTTGATGACTGTATAACTCCATACATAATCTCACGTAGGGACAGAACGAATCAATTGAAAATTGATCATTTTTTTATTATAATGTATTTTAATTATGTTAATAAAATCTGTTTCAGGGATCGTGCAGAATGAATTCAGAGCTCAGTGTGAGAACTGCTTCCCCAATTACCCTCATCTGAGATATATGATAATAGTAAGCAAAATAATGTCAACATATCTATTAAATACTGTATATATAGCTTAATGATATATATGTTCCTTAAGATAAATGAACATGTAAATTACATTCATATATATGGCATATATATATATATATATATATATATAGGACAACATCCAATTCTGAAATGTTCCTGTCTTCAGAATCAGATTGATGACATTCAGTCCCAGCAAGAGGCAAAAGTAGAGAAAAGGATCATGGAGTACATCAACATGGAGAAACTTGTGTACACCCAGGACCCCATTTTTACCCAGAAGATGGTTGATTTCCGATTCGTTGAGCAAAGGCAGGAATATGAGTCCATATGCTTAGATACTGGAGAGAATGCAACCTCGCCCAACAACTGTGCTGTCTTTGACACTAGAAAGCTTTCACCTGAGAAATGGATCATCTATTATGAGGTAGGTGACAAACTAACAGTGTTTCCTAGAGAGACTGTTGAATTCTGAGGTTAAATTTGGGGATCTGTGAGGGGTGTGCATAGCCTAAAAAGTTTTATTTTGAAATAAAAAGACTTATACAGAGCAATATATATATATACACACACACACAACTAAGCAGCAGTGCTGGTGCTGGGAATTGAACCCCCGATTTTTCAATTAGCAGTCCAACAACTTAACCCAGGAGTGTCCAAACTCGGTCCTAGAGGGTTGGGGTGTCATGCAGAATTTAGCTCCAACCCTAATCAAACACACCTGAACCAAACAAGCAAGATCTTGCTAGCTTCTATACTTGAAACTTAATGGTAGGTGTGTTGAGGCAAGTTGGAGCTAAACTTTGCCCTCCAGGACCCAGTTTGGACACCCCTGCCTTAACCACTGCACCACCACTGAATGAACCACTGTTTTCAGTATAGACAAGAGACAAATTTGACACTTTAACTTTGCTCAAATAAATGAAAGGAAGGATAAGAAACACTGGCTCCCTTGTACATTTTGCACTTAGATGATTCATCCCTTAAATAAATGACTTTGCACCACTGATTTAACTGACCGTAATTTACGATTGATCTGACTTTTGTTTCTACTTTCAGTTGCATCCCTTAAACTATAAATGAAATCTATTTTACTTCTTCCTGCTTCTCAAAGATTGTCTACCAGCGTTTGGCCGATTTTGTTCCTATGTTGATCCTCATGTTTATACTGAAAGAAGCTGTCGTGATGTTGCGGGCGGAAACCATGGACCTGCGTAACGAAGCTGATGTGCCTAAATTGCTCAGTGAGGATTCAGAGTCTGGACAAAAGAGAATAGAGTTACATCAGCGAATGGAAAGACTGCGAATGGCCCAGGAGAGGATCACCATTAACATCTAAAATGCTGTTATATATTTATATATTTACTATATATACTATATATATATATATATATATATATATATATATATATATATATATATATATATATATATACATTAATATATATAACACACACACACATTACAGGAACGAGCAAAGTTTATGCTTTTTTTCTTTACTTTTTAGGCAGATATCTTGACAGTTGGCATGTTGATTGGAATAATTAAACTGGACAAAGAATCATTTCCAACCATCTGTCTGAATTTCTTATATTATGATAAATTATAGGTAGTAACTAAAACTAGCCAACAACTGCTTCCTGATAATGGCCTTTGCAGTTTTCTCTGGGTTTAAAGAAGCTCCAAAACACTTTTTTTTTTTTTAAATATAGGTAACAAGCTGTTCTAATAATTACCATTAAAAACCTGACTAAATAAACATCTGCATCATGCCATTAATGCAGATTTTTCCAGCTGCACTTTTTCTTTTATTACATTCTAAACGGTTCTTAACTGAAACAAAAATATTAAAAAAAAACCTGGTTGACACTTCCTTTAAAGAGCCAGATTACTGCATCAGAACAGCAGATGCGACAGTCGAGAAGTTACAAATATTCCAGCTAAGGATCTTTAGAAATTGGTTTACTTTATTATACAATTAAAGGGTTTAATGTTTAATGTTATTTTTCTAATTTAACCTTTGATAACCTAATGTCTAGAAGTCATAAATCTTTAGAATAAAGTTCTTCAGAATCATGGCAATCACAAAATTAATAAATAATATATAGTTTATCTCCATCTACATACACAGTTGTGCAATTCTGATAGCAACTCTAGCCTGCATATGAGTAACTTGACGTGCTGCAAACAAAACCTAACGATTACCTAATTTCATTAACAAAATGCAGCGCATAAGATTTTAATGTGTTAGTTTTATTTTCCTAACCACGGATTCCTAAAATTATTAGTTGTTGAACTAAATGATAAACCAGAAAATGTGGATTTTAAGAACTAATTTTTAACAGTGAAGTAGGGAAAAAAAGTCCTTAAAGATGTGTATTGTGACAATTTTATTAATACACAAAACACCAGAAGAATTTAACGTTTGCCACCAACACGAGGAGCGTTGACTTTCATGGGCTTGGCAATCTTCTGTTTGGGTGCAGCCTTTGCAGGGGCCTGTGGAAAAACAAAAGCTAGGTTAATTTTACCCCTAAACTAATCCTGGAAAAGCAAGTGCATTTAATTGTAGGAAGCCCAAACTATATGGCAAAAAATAAATAAATAAATAAAATAATAAAAAAAAAATTTATGGACACCAAACCAGCACACCACATAAGGGTGGCTTTCCAACTCGTGCTTTAAAGTTGGAGGTCCACAAATGTAGGTGGTCACTGAATGTTGTAGCAGACCCAAATACTTAGTACAAAAATGCTCCTGTGCACAAAGCCCTTAAGCTCCATATAGGCACCCCTGGAGCAGGAAGGGGTTAATTATCTTTTAATTAACAACTCCAATCCATAACCATTTAAGCTACCACTGCCCTTAGCAACTAAACTAAATGTAGTTGAATAATAAAAAAAAAAAAAGTCTCAAAACCACAATACATTTTAATAAAAAATCTTTCCAGAATTGTGGAGGTTATTACAGCAGTAAGAATAAAACTTAATCTGAAAAAGGATGTCAGAAACATGACATTCAGGTGTCCCAATACTTTTGTCTATTATAGTGTAGTTTATACAAAAAAAATTCTAAGAGAATTTAAAACACTACATGCAGGATTTGTAGGGCTATAAAGACACTGAGAACCCATTTCCAAAGGCGGGTACTAGGCGTAAACATAGCCCTTTGTTCTATGCCACCTTATGACGCAGAAATGACACAGAGCCGTAACTGCAACGCCTCAAGGGGCAACAAAAACTTTGCATGTCGTTACATTATTGGCAAGCTGTATGCAGTATCTTTATTTACCTTGGTACTCTTGGTAGTCACCTTCTTGGCTGCCTGCTTTGCCTTCTTGGCCTCCTTGGCAGCTCTGAAAAAGTATAAATTGATCAATAAACTAACAGGCCAATGGGCACTACAATCTAGAAAATTGATTTTCAACTTGTTTACAATGACTGAAGTGTCCCAATCTAAATCTCACTGTATTACGAGACCTACCAAACAAGTGTCAAGATAAAATTACCTGATAAAAGGAAGGTAATATTGAATACATAAACAGTGAGTGTGGTGTTTATTTGAGTATTAAATAGTGCTTTGAGTGCTTAAAGACTAAAGTACTTTCTGCCATTTCGAAACTAGCACATTTGAGAGAAGGTATTTTTAGGATATGCATTTTAATTTATAAACCTTACAAAAGCTTGAAATGGTTTCCTGTTTAAAATTATGAAATACAGCCACAACAACTGCTTAATAAAGCCACCAGCATATTTTTTAGGATAAAAGTAGAAGCGGAAATGTCTGCTATACGGCCGCGTTTTGTGTTCCAAGATACAGCAGGAAAATTCAGAGTGGGCGACGTGGCTGTCTTTACAATTAAATGCCAAGAACACCAATTGTTTTAATAAACAAAATGTACATCAAGATTAAATAAATTGAATTGTCTTGAGACTAGTAGTTAGGAAATATTATGAATAAACATTAATTGATCATTAAAAATTTTAGTAAAACATTTATGTATTCGACGGAACATTCAACAAGGATAAGCCGTGCAGTATGAACAATCATAGCTAAATAGACTTCGTACTAGAGGACACACGCTTTCTTTGCTGTTTTCTGCCAACTGGGCAGCAAGACCGAAAAAGCTTGGGTTTGGGTCATTGTGTGTACAATTCATAAAAAGCTCAAGCACTGACCTGATGGCCTGCTCTCTCTGGGCCTTGCGCACCTCAGGCTTCTGGTTCCTCTTAGCCAGGATCTCAGCCAGAGAGGCACCAGTGATGGCTCTCTGGAACTTCACTGTGCGGCGTGTGCGTTTTTTGGTCACCTCTTCCTGTTGGAGCAAAACATGGTGTCCTCATTAGCAGGTAATTACTGAATCAATTGCGAGTTTCACGTGCACCAGTGAGAACAGACTTACAGACTGGCCCTTCTTGTGTTTACGCCTGTACAGAACAGTCCAGTTGATCTGCCTGGGGTTCCTTTTGGTTAAGAATGCAGATTCGCACTTAGCATTTAAAAACTGGAACACCTGAAGAAATTGGGTGGAAAATGAGAAGAGAAGCAACACTTCAATTACCAATTCATACTCACACACTGCTGATAGACATGGTATGTAAAAGAACTTAAACATCCACCCCATTGAATAAAGGATAAACTGACTGCACTTCTCACACAACATTAAAAGAATAAAACAGCTACAGTACACACAAGTAACACTGTAGTAACACAGTGGCAGCTGGGGCTTGAAACCAGATCAGGGGTGGGCAAGCTCGGTCCTGGAGGGCCGATGCCCTGCAGAGTTTAGCTCCAACCCTAATCAAACACCTGAACCAATTAAGCAAATCTTGCTAGGTACACTTACAAAACTTACAGGTAGGTGTGTTATAGCAAGTAGAAAATAAACTCTGCAGGACTGAGATCCGCTCCAAATCAACAATCCAAAGCAAGAATCGTTTGACCCCCTTACTAACTGATCTAATGCAGTAGCTTAATAAAAAGAAACCCCCCCCATCAAAGCCACACTAGATTTTAGTGGAAAATATTTCCAGAATTGTGGAGATTATAGGCTTAACAGTAGGACTAAAAGCAGGAAATAGGTGATTAAAACGACAATGTGATGGTCAGGTGACGTAATACTTCAGTCTGTATAGTGTAGATTTTTATAATATTTACGAGAAATTAAACACCTTCAAACTATTTTGAGATTATAAAGACAGCAAACCTATTTCCAGGAACTCAGTAAACAAACATTGTTCCATGCCGAAAACAGCAAAACAAAAAAATAATAATAATAAAAAAAAATTGCTAAAGTAAAGTTGTTGAGGGAGGATTTTAACAACCAACAGGCCGCTGCTATGCTAACTGCCGGCACAGGAATATCAGTGTTTTGGGTAAACTTATATACATTAAAACAACCCCAAAGCGTAAAATCTCTTTAAATAAACCATTTGTAATTAAAACTATTTTTTTTAAATGTTATACTTGAAGGACATTAATCAAACTGTATTTACCTTTCCATCGATTCGGGCATATCGCCGGCCGTGGCCGGGATAAATTTTATACCCACTGAAACTGCACAACTCAACCCTGCAAATCAAAAATAACAGCCGATTATTAAAACTATAAACATCTAATTAATGACTCGAACCTAAGGATTAACCTAATTTTTAGATTTTAACTTAGATGTTTATGGATACTCCAGTGAATACGTACTTCATGGCGGCGAGTGAGACAGGAAAGAGGAAGTGGAATTGTGGATATCCGGGTTATAAAGATAGACGTTTAATAAAACAGTAATATTTTTGCTAATTATGAACAAATTCGAAATTTAACTTTACATATAACTATTATAAAATTGTCTAAAAATAATTATTTTTTTCAATTATCATAAATTTATGTAGCCAATAAAATTAGTGATCGGTTGCCATGACGGTGACTGAAGCGGGAAATATGACGGCGAAGGAAGTAGCTGTTAATCAAATGACAAAATCTGACGGTAAGATTGTGGCGTTATATTATATATAATATTTATATATATATAAATAAAAAAAGTTATATATAATATTTACATATAATTTCTATGCTTTTTACCACAAACCTGTGTTGAAACAAGGCTTTGGAGTGTAATTTTCCGTTGGAAACTGGTTTCATTATTATTTAACTCAGTTTATTTAATTGTTTTTATATCTAAAAGAAACATGGGAAAAACATTATAGTCAGATCAAGTCATCTTTATTTTATTTAGCACTTTTAACACGTCAAAACAGATTTACAGATACACAAATAAATCAACTGACAATTCATTACAAAGATTTTGCCAATAATTTAGGATTTTATGATACAGTGCCATGCTGTATGACAGAATATTTTGATTTATTATCCATGTAATTAGCACTGATGAATGTACAGTATGCTGGAACCATCATACATTGTGTGTCTATATGTAAATATTAAAATATGTCTTTAAATTATAAAAAAAATAATACTAATCACATATAGAATGTCATTTTCAACACTGCATATAAAAATGTCTGGAAAGTTCGGGCAGTTGTTGGGTTTATTATACATAAAGAATAAACCACTGGAAATTATGCAATGTCACTATTGCCATATTTGCCATTTTATATATACAATTTATAATTATACAAAGGGGCTCTTTTTTCCTTTGTGGTATGCAAAAAAATGTATTTATTCTGTATTTGTTTATAATGTAGAAACCGTATAAACCTTCAGAAATTTTTTCAGATGTATTCAATGTCAAATGTTTGCTGGTTAAAAAATACCTGTAAATATGATCTTCCAGTTTTACGCCATTTTTATTTTATAAAAGTGTAAAATAAAAGTGATGCTATTTACTCACCTAGATTTACTAGACGTTAAACATACAGAAAATACCCATCCATTAGATGTTTACCTGAAAGATGTTTTCTCTCCTAACAGATCGTGGTGCAGCGCTTGGCTGTTCGGATGTAGTGTAGGCGTAGAAGGATTCCACTCAACTGTGCAGCGATGTTGGGTTTGTTCGATGGCGCCGCAATGACGTTTAAAACAGTGTGGACCATCTTATACTTATAGATATTCTATTTTACAGAAAAGCCGTCATTTTAAGAGAGTTTGGTCTCCAGTTGTTTATTCAATTTTATATTTACAGCAATTCATAGACGCCCTTGTTTAAAGCAACTTACATTTTTTATTTAATTTATACAACTGAGGAATTGGGGTTTAAGGGCCTTGCTCAGGGGTCAGTAGTGGTAACTTGGTGGTAATCGAACACAATCTTTTGATAGCAGTCCAACACCTTAACCACTGCTCTACCGCCTCCCTAAATATGCTGTGGTCTGAATTATTTTACTCAAATTACCTACTTTTATTTTAGTTAAACAGTGTTACATTTTTGGCTTTACAGACCAGCAACAATTCTCAATTGGTTTATACTTTTTTATAAAACAGTTTTATAAATTGAGAATTATTCATTTTCAACATATGATTATTTGTACTAACGAATAGTTTTAATTTAAAAAGCATTATTAGGAATCTTTATACATTATCATTACAAAAACTGACTAAACAGTGAAGTGTTTGCATTATGTAATTACTGGTGCACTTTTATTTTGCATGCAATGTCATTTTTAAAGATTAAATATTTGTTATTTAATATATTTTAAACAACTATTCAGCCTTAGCTTGGTTTAGCTTGTGTCCACTGCAGCCTTAGAGGGGAAAATAATCAAATGTGGATTTGAAAAGCAAAATTTCACAATACTTTTACATTTCCAAAGTCATTATATATTTTCCCTTTTTTAGTGGGTTCCTGTTTTTGTCTTTACAACCCATTAGTAACAAATAGCAAAGAGCGGAGAAAAGTCAACAATCCATAAAATGGTATTGTAATACATTTTATTTACACACAAAAGAAAAATGTAACGTTTGCCACCAACATGAGGAACGCTGACTTTCAGGGGCTTAGCAATCTTCTGTTTTGATGCAGCCTTTACAGGAGCCTGTGGAAGAACACAACAGAATGACACCTTTCCAAAGACCACTTTTCCAAAATAGCGAATCTATCAGACACGTGTATTTTATTGTTGTAAATCTACACTAGCCGGCAAATAGCTTGTGGACAAACCCATCAAACGTGCATAAGCGCATCTTACCCAAACTGCAGCCACAAAGTGAAACTAAAAGCACACAGTCGCCCAACATGTCCATGTTGCAACATTACATTATTTCTTCACTGGAATCAAGTGGCCCAAACACTTTTTCAGCATGACAATAACCCCTGTGCACAAACCCCCTGATCTCCACGTATCTGTGAAGGAATCACGTATCCTTCACAGATCACAGACACTGACTTAACCCCACTGAACACCTTTGGGATGACCTGGAACACTGACTGCATCGCAGATCTCCTCACCCGACATTAGTGTCTAAATTATTATTGTGGAGGAACAAGGGGGAAAAAAAACCCTTAAAGCCACATTCCACTACAAGGCCTTTCCAGAAGAGTTAAGTGTTTTTATAGAAGAAAGAATAAGACTAAACCCGGCATAGAAAGTCAGAAGTATATAGTCTATATAGTGTACATTATACAAGCATTCTGTAATTAAACACTACATGTAATATTTGTAGGGCTATAAAGACACTGAGAACCCATTTCCAAAGGCGGGTACTAGGCGTAAACATAGCCCTTTGTTCTATGCCACCTTATGACGCAGAAATGACACAGAGCCGTAACTGCAACGCCTCAAGGGGCAACAAAAACTTTGTATTAACCGTAACCGTATCAGCAAATCATAATTGACAGAAAATTCCCATAAACCTCGGGTGTTTGCGTAAACATCACCAGACCAAGCTGAGAATTGAAGACAGTTTTAATCCTAGTTGAAGAGATTTTTTTTTTTTTTACATACCTTGGTACAATCTGGGGTCAATTTCTTGGCTGCCTGATTTTTTTCCCCTGGTCTTTCTGGCAACCCTGCAAATTACATAATAGATTTACATAAACAGATGACTGGACTGACCAAGTTCGGCATGGAGCTTCATTTTCATACCTTTTCCACAATACGGCTGAAGTACTTTTTTTTAAACCACTATATAGCTTGTTTGTAGTCACATGATTTGGATGAAGCCTCTTAAACATTTAAGTATTGAGTGATCCCAAGACTAACTGAAGCCACAAAAATTAGAGGGTTTATTGATTAGGTTTTAAAATATGGCTTAAGATTAAATATTTGGCCTTAAACCATTAAAACTACCTACTAAAATAAACAACACAATGCTACCACCTGTGCTAAAGCATTTTGTTCAGTTTGTGTAGTGTTTGCCTAATGTTATAAACGTTATGACTCGCATTCTGGGCTCAGCTTCTGCTACATTCGTGGATGTTTATTAACACAAATGTGTCTGGACTTCATATTTCACAGAATTTTGATCCCTTACAGATTAACCAGAACTTTAGTTGAAATTTTATAGACCAATGGCTTAGAATTGATGCGTGTTTAAAAGTCTTATGAGTGCATGTTCGCAGTCTGATTGAATCTTAAAAATTACCTTGCATCATTTAATCACAAAAATCTTAGCTTTCCAATTATATCTAATGTATGTTTTTATTTATTTTTAAGTGCTATACAACACAGACTTAACACTGCGTTCCACTGCACATTAACCCTTCACGGGAATCAAGAGGCCCAAATACTATTTTAGCATGACATGCTGTGTTTATAGTTGTAGAATGGTAGAACTCGTGTGTCCTGTACAGAGCCCTGAACTCTGATCCAAACCCACTGAACATTTATGAGATTAAGTGAAACACTGACTACAACACCCTGGACCTCCTTTTTGCCAAAATCTGCATTATCTTGGTGGAATGGAAAAAGACACCTTACCACCACACTGCAATCTAGAACAAAGCCTTTCCAGAAGTGTCAATGTTTTTATAGAAAAATAAATCTGGGATATTTGGGAATATATATATATTCCTGAATTTCACCAGATGACTTGATTTGGAAAGAATTTCAATAATATTTTAAAATAATTGAAGTGCTTTCTGTTAGCAAGTGAATTAAATACAATATATTTGTAGGGCTATAAAGACACTGAGAACCCATTTCGAGAGGCGGGTACTAGGCGTAAACATAGCTCTTTGTTCTATGCCACCTTATGACACAGAAACGACACAGAGTCGTAACTGCAACGCCTCAAGGGGCAACAAAAACTTTGAATTTGGCATTACCCTATCAGCAAGTCATAATTAACAAAAAATTCCCATAAACCTCAGGTGTTTGCGTAAACATCACCAGACCAAGCTGAGAGTTGCGGTCAGTTTTCATCCTAGTCCACCTACTTCGGTACAATCTTTGATTAATTTCTTGGCTGCCTGCTTGTCCTCCTTAGTCTCCTTGGCAACCCTGTGGAGAAAAAAGATTTACATAAGCAAACAGATACCAGGCCTTACAATAAGGTTTACATAGATTAATAAACAAATGAACACATTAATGATCATTTTATCATGGAAATTTAAGTTCATAGTGCCATAATAAATACAGTTTTATATGTTAAAAATGTAATAAATACAATTTACTATATTAGAATTATCAAATGAAAGTGTTAAGGAATATAAAAGTCTACTAACGTGGTGCAAAACAAGACCCCTGTGTGTGAATAATGTAAAATGGCTTTAGGGGACCCACCAATAAAACGTGTATAAATTCTGAGTTGATATTAGCCGATTTTCTGACAAAATTTACGTTAAAAAAAATCTGACGTTATCGCAAAGCTTTTTTTAAAAAAAACTTTCAACAGTATACAATTTCCCACCTTCAGTTTTCATTTCATAAAGGGGGAATGGCATTGAGCGATGCTCAGGCTTACAACTGGAAAAATACTCCCCATGTCGCATTGCTCATAACCATTTTAACTCAAACATCTTTTAAAAAAAGCCTCATTAAAACTTTCCTATAGAAGGAAATGAAAACAGACATGACTTACAGTTATGTACAGTTCCTGCTTTACATAAAACAATACTGGATTAACACTGAATCAATGTTGAGTCGAGGTAAAATGAGTGACTTATTTTTTATATTGTTTTTAGGTCCATCTTTTTTTTTAAAAAAAAATATATATAAAATAATGTTATTTTCCTGCAAATCTGTTTAAAAATCAATGTTAGATTGGTTCAATGACAACCTGCTACAACCTGTGAGATGAGCCTGCAGGTCATAATTATGACTTTTAGAGTCATAATTTTGAATTCTTAATTTAACTTTTGAAGCCATCATTTCAAGGGTTTATCTGATAGAGTTAGAATTATTTTTTTACTTTTTATTTCAATTATAGGTCATAATTTTGACATCTCTTAATTTTAATTTTTGAAACCATAATTGACTCTTACTTATAACTTGGTAATAATTTTTACATCTTATAATTCAGACTTATGTAGTTCTTATAATTATGACAAAGTCATGAGAATAAAAAAAATTCAGAATTATGAATTTTAAGTCGTAATTATAAGAAAGTCAAAATAATTACTAAAAAGTTATAATTAAGAGCCAAAATTATGATTTTAAAAGTCTAAATTATAATTTCAGTTTTATTTGCTATTCACGACGAGGGAAGTGGAAGCTACGTGGTAAAGGTGTTGGACTAATACCTGGAATACCTGGGGCTCGATTCCCAGTACCACCAAGCCACCATATCTGGGCCCCTGAGTAAGGCCCTTAACCCCCAATTGCTTAGTTATATGAGAGATAAATGTCAGTCGCTCTGGATAAGGACGTCTGCCAAATGCTGTAAATGACAAAACCATCATTTTGACTTTTTCTCCCATAACTAAGTACATTTTATCCCAATTATGACTTCCATCATTTCGACTTTTTTAAAAAAAATTTTTAGTGCATAAGAAAACGGACAGGAGAAGCAACACTAAATGCCGATACATTCTTATACACTGCGGTTTTCTTTCCACCCACAACTGACCATCATTAGACAAACTGTACGAGGTGCGACAATTTAACCCCCAGAGGGAAAAAGGGGGAATTTCTTACCCAGATCCCTTCTTTCTTATTCCCAAATCTTGTGTTACAATCTGCCGCACTGTTTCCCTGTTTATTTTCAACTCCTCTGCCATCATCCGCAAACTCAGTTTCTGATCCGAGTGGATGAGGCTTCGCACTCGGTCCACATTCGCCGCAGTCCTTTTCGTTTTGGGTTGCCCACTTCTGGGATCATCGTGGACATCTTCACGCCCCTCTTTAAATCGCTTATGCCATTTAAAAACAGTTGATTTCTTCATAGAATGTTGACCATAAGCCTGTTGTAACACGGCTGCGGTTTCAGTCGGACTTTTGCCAGTTTTTACGCAAAATTTGATGTTAATCCGCTGCTCCAGTTCCCCTCCATCCATCTTGCGCACACGTGTTTTTCCGCCTTTACTACACTGTAAAGACTGGATTAACCGCTATAGTGCTGCACTGTGGGCAAACCGGCGTCGAAAATATCACATCTTGTAATTTTAGTCTATAAATAATCTGAAACGACATGTGAGATTATTTAGCGCTACAAATCTTGCGCCGTCTAAATCCTTCATTTTTGCTCCTGCGACGCCACATTTCCATTCGAAATGTATTGAAACTACTTAAGACGAAGTTTCCAGGGCAGAAAACCAAAACACTCATCACAACTCAATAACTAGTATTAAACTGATGACAATATAAAACTACAACAACCAAACACTGCAAAATAAATGTTACTAAAGCAAAGGCGTTGGACGAAGCCGGAAACTTTCAATAACAAACAAACCTCTACCTGCACTGGAATATTAGTGTTTTTTTTAGTCAAATATTTATAACAATAAAAAACCTAAAAGCTTAAAGTTTCTGCAGATAAACAATTTTAAGTATAAATGGTTTAATATCCCGTTCAGAAACAAATAATTGTGTAGAACATAACGAATAACTACTAATGGCGGCAAGTAAGACTGAAAGAGGAAGTGGAATTGTCGATATCCGGTTCATAAAGTTATTTGTAAATTAAAAATCTAAATATTTAAACTAATTATAAACTAATACTACTAATAAAATTTGGCGTTAATAATATGGATATTAAAATTTTTATTAATGAAAGTAATTATTTTTAAAACAAAAATTATTTAGCCAATCAAAATACTGATCGGTTGCCCTGGCGGTGAATGAAGCGGGAAGTATGGCGGCGAAGGAAGAAGCTGATGTTTATCATCCCGTCACTGAAATGGCAAAATCCGACAGTAGGTGGTTATTAATATAGATTTATGATCTTAAATCCACAATAATGTTTTGATAAATCTACTAGAATCTGTCTTTAAACAGCACGTCTTTTGAGTGATTGTGACGGAAATGGTTTTAAAACACAGGTTAGCTGTTTATCTGACTGACTAACGTTAGCCTTTCTCATCGTAAACACTTGTAACGGATCGACACTGTAGTTATTAACATATTATAGCGTTTATATCATTTAACTGATCATGCCGTTATAGTCGTTTGGCAGCCTCTGAATCCACCTACACTTTGTTATTCCTGTTCCTCCGGTACACACCAACATTTCTTTTCTAAATCGAATAATTTTTAATGAATAATTAGCTTGTCCCTGGTCCAGTATTATACTTAATTGTAATTAAAAATACAACTGGTATTTCAGATAATCCTACTAGTCTTAAGGTTTATGTCCAGAGTGTCTTTGAATATATATACTTCTTTTATTAAGACAGCCGCCCATTATACATTTACATTTACAGAGCGACTGTACATTTATCTCTTTTATACAACTGAGCAATTGGGGGTTAAGGGCCTTGCTCAGGGGCCCAGCGGTGGTGGCTTGGTGGTGCTTGATATCGAACCCTGGTCTTCCAGGTATCAATCCAACACCTCAACCACTGAGCTACAATGTACAGTACATTCTGGGAAAATTTTAAAGCTGATATTAGAGACTTCTAAAGCGAAACAGATGATGGTTAATATTAAGGGTCCTGGTCAAATGCCCAGCAGTGGCAGCTTGGTGGTGATGGGAATCAAACCTATCAAACCCTTAAATGGGTGAGGACTGTAACAGATCTGACAGAATGTATTGCTTTGTTAGATAGATAGTATGTAAATTAACTTTTCACTTAACATGCTTGAAGAATCTTCTCTTAAAATCTGATTTCGACGCTTTCTCTTTTATCGCCACTGAGGAGATGATTAAATTCAGACACACAGTTACTACACTCTTGGCTCAGTAGTGTAAAAAAAATCCTCTGCATCGTTCTATATCATTGCAGCCATTTTGGCATGTTTTTATGCTTATAAGTTTATAATATAATATAATTATGCTTATAATTTTCTTTATTCTGCACTTTGTGTTTGTGTTTTATCTTGTGTCAGTTACTGATGGCTTTTATGGCTGTGTATATGCAGTTGTTATCGGTTTATTTTACATCTAATATGTCAGTTAAAAATTTGTGCAGCTGGCAACCTGAGACAGTTTTTTTATATAAATATCATACTTTAGATTAAGCTTTCAGACAAAATTTGCTGTAAGGTTTGAGTAATCTGTTTTAGGTGATCATGTGTCAGCAGGTCAGGTCATTTTAACCTCTTGATCACTGTGTTTATATTAAGATCCTGGTCTAGTTGACCTTTCGAATCAAGGTCTACACAAGCTGGATCCTAATGTCTGCTCACCAGATGCCCATACACTCATCTTAGACCAGAACCAGATCATCAAACTGGAACATCTGGAAAACAGTGCATCGATCCAGGAGGTATGTCTTTCAGACTTTCCAACTGGTCACTTCCTGTCTCTTATATAAGAAATGATTCCTAAGAAATTTAACCACATTCATGTTCTGGTATAGTCTAAAGGGCTGAAATCAGATTTACATGTCTTAAATTTATTTGTTTTGTTTTTTCTCATTTTCCCTTCCAAATGAGAAGGGTTAAGGGCCTTGCTTAGGGGCCAGGCAGTGGCGGCTTAGTGGTACTGGGTATTGAACAACACGTGTCCAGTAGTCGAAGCTGTGGAAATTTCACAATTTACAATTATATAATTTTTAATTCACCATCAAGTGATCTTGCTATATAACATTACAATAAATAGAAAATATTATACCCTTGGATATGGCGGGTCTAATAAAAATGATTAAAACCACAAGCTATTGATAAACGGGAAATGACTTTATTGCATTAGATTGAACTGCCTTTATTCTACCTCACTTGCCCTTAATAAGTTAAAGCTGTTGATTTTTATAAATATTATATCGCAATGGGGCAGTGGTGGTTCAAAGGTCCTTGAGCAAGACCCTTAATTAACCCTTTCTGCTCCAGGGACGCTGTATCATACCTGATCCTGCGCTCTGACCCCAACTTTTTAAACTGGGATATGCGAAAAAAATATAAATGTGCTGTAAATTATATGTGACAAATAAAAACATTTCCCAGGACCAAACACATAGATCTGTGCTAGAGGGTGGTGGCTACTTGCTATGTGCTAGAGTATGTGTGCTGAATGAGTGTATTACACACGAATACTCAAAACTATTTTCAAAAGGGTTTAAACCCAAAACCTTTACATTTACACATTGGGCATTTTCAAAATGGTTAACCAAAACCTTTACATTTACACATTGGGTGGTGGCTCAAATGACTATTAAGGTGGCTCTAAGTTTGGATGTTTGGAGGTGCTGACCCGGACCATGAGTTTGATGTTTCGAGTTCGAGCCCCGGAAGACCTGAGTCTGCCAGCCCCACTGTTGGGTCTTTGAGCTGCCACCTGTTGGGTCTTGAGCAAGACCCTTAACCCTTCCTGCACCAGGGGCGCTGTATCATAGCTGACTATGCGCTCTGATCCCAACTCTTTCATAGCTGGGATATTCAGAGAAACACATTTCACCATGCTGTAAAGTCTATGTGACAAATAAGACCCTTTACCCTTTTCAGGTGGCAACATTCCATTCCATGGCTTTGCAGTTTTTTGATAGTGTCCAGTTTTTTTTTTCTTCTTATTAACAGCTGTGTTTTCTCTTTCTCCCCTTGAACAGCTATCTGTTGCTTGTAATCGGCTAGTTCGCATGATGGGAGTGTCCAAACTTACACAACTGAGGGTCTTAAACCTCCCTAACAATAGCATTGGCTACATCGAGGGACTGAAAGACCTGGTGCATCTCGAGTGGCTGAACTTAGCAGGAAACAACATCAAGGTACAAATCGAAATTGTCATTTAAGGAAAAGGTTGTTTTGTTTCCATGTCTGGTCTCAGATCTTCAGGATTCTGTTATGCTTTAGGTTATAGAGCAGTTGAACAGCTGTGTGGAACTGCAACATCTGGATCTGTCAGACAACAACATTTCTCACACAGGGGACATTTCAAAGCTCTCTGCGTTAAAGGTGAGTGGATGTGTGTGTACGCTGTGGCTACACAGAACAATACTGTAGTGTTTATAATTAGTGTGTTAATAAAGTTTTCTTTTCCTGCAGACACTTCATCTCCATGGCAACATTATAACAAGTCTACGTTCTTGTCCTGCCCATTTTCCCCTAAACCTCACCGTTCTGTCATTGGCTGAAAATGAAATCCGGGACCTCACTGAGGTAATACTAAACTTGGCCATAGTCATGGATTTTGTGGAGTTATTTAAAATTGTTGTGTTACCTGGGGGTTAATTTAATATTTTTTTTCCTTAGATGTCCTACTTAGCATCTCTCCACAACCTTGAGCAGCTGTCAATCATAAACAACCCCTGTGTGATAGCTACACCCTCACTGCCCGGATGTGATTATCGTCCGTATGTCGTGAGCTGGTGCCTTAATTTGAAGGTGCTTGATGGATATGTGGTGTCACAGAAAGAAGGGTAAGTCATTTATCAATACAAAAATCGCTGATCATAGAAAAAGAGGCCCTTATTATTGCCACGTAGCCATTACAGCATAGTGGAAATCTTTTCTTCACATGTCCCAACTTTAGAGATTGGGGTCAAAACACAGGGTTTGCTATGATGCGGTTTCCACTGGAGTGGTTTGTTCAAGTGGCAGATTCGCATGGCTTTGGCTTGAACTCCGATCTTGTAATTAATGACTTGAGCCCCTTAACAATTTGAGCCAAGTAGTGTAGTGTAATAATAAATAATTACAATGTGCAGGTGTAAAAATAGCACTATGCAAAAAGGATGTTCTTTTAGGCATTTATTAAATATGGCCTGGGACATCCAACTGTCTCACCTCCTTATTTCTACAATACATTCAACATTTCTACTAATACGAGCTCCACAGCATAACCACTGCATGGTCGGTATTCATGCACTGGTATTATAGCTGCATGGCTTTCTGGAAATTTCAGCCCAACATTTGGTGCCTCTGTTAATTTTCTGTTGGATTTCTCTTTATTATATAACTAAAAAAGGATGTTTCAACAGAGCAGTCTGTTTATCATTTGTGTGAGATGGTAACAGCACCAAGGGTGCTCTCGGTGACATCACCAACCAGCAAATGTGCATCCGAGAATTGCTAAGCACATGATAAAAATATTTCAATATAGTATGTTTCTAGACGGACCTTTCTTAAACTCAAACATTAATTTATATCAAATTAATTAATTTAAGCTTTACAATTATGCCTATGTTACGTTTTATCGGGGCAATGGCGGCTCAAATGGTTAAGGCGCTGTTGTTGATCTGAAGACCAGGAAGACCTGGGTTTAAGCCCCACCACTGCTAGCCTGTTGATCTGAAGACCAGACATGGGTTCAGGCCACTGCCAGCCAGCCACTGTTGTGTCCTTGAGCAAGACCCTTAGCCCTTCCTGCTCCAGGGGCGCTGTGTCATAGCTTTAATCCCAATTTACTAAAATAGGATATGCGAAGAAAGAATTTCACTCTGCTGTAAAGTAACAAATAAAGACATTTACATTACATTTTTTTTTACATTTTGCTGTAAGATGCTATGCATTTTCCTTTGACCTGTTCATAACTCCAGGCTTAAAGCAGAGTGGCTGTACAGCCAGGGCAAAGGCCGTATATTTCGCCCAGGTCAACACATGCAGCTAGTCCAATACCTGGCTTCCACCTGCCCCTTGACCTCTTCATCCTCACTGCAGACTGCTGAGGATGCCAAGCTGGAGAGGATCCTTACCAAACAAAGGTACCACGTTAAGTTAATTGTAAATATGACAGTGGCGGTTACGAGTCCTGACTTGTGGGCTGAAGTGGAAAAAAGTGTGTCTAAGGAAGAAAAACCCATAAACCTACCTAAGTTACACCAGTTCAGTCTGGAGGAATGGGCAAAAATGCAGACATGAGCATGTATTTGTTACAATATGTACATTTTTGACTAACTAAAACACTAACATAGAAGATATTTATAATTTGGCGCTAATTTTCATATCCTCTTTTAATATAAATGTATTTTTTGATTCTTTACTTTCTGGGGTTATACTAATAAGCAGTAATTTTAGTAACCCATAAACTGTGTGTTTATTTAGGCACCACCAAAAGCAGCTTCTACAGGAAGTTGAGAACGATTCTTTCAATCCTCTTTATCCAACTCAAATGGATATCGATCAGCACTGCACTCATCCATGCCATAATGGAGTGGCCACAACCCAGAGTCTGAATGTCAACAGTCAGCCAGGTGGGTACACAGTTTGGTATTCATCCTGTTAAACATGCTATTACAGCTTACATCAGGTGACTATCAGGTGAGATTAATAAATGGAAGCCAGCATTCGTGTAGTTCAGAAAGTTTACCCACAATGCACTCATTGTCCCACGGGAGACCCAGTTGGATGCTAAGCTTTTGGATCTTTCCACTAGGTAGCATCTATGTGCGAATAATGTTGACGTTTTACTGTAGTAAGAATAGCACAACAAATTTTTACTCCAAACTCGTAATGACATGAAGTGACAATTACTGCACTATTACACTACATTGTACATTTGTCAGTACAGCAATGATTATTTTTCGACCCTTCATACTATTAAAATAGAATAAATAAAAAATAGAAAATAATTGTAGAATAAATAGAAAAAAGTAAATATTCTTTTATAGGTAATCATTATAAAAAAGGTAATATTATTTATAAAAAATACACACTTTTAGAAATATATTTATAAAAAAATACTTTTAGCTAAAAATCCTTTCTTAAAAGTTTCTATTTATAGCTTATAGCGAAATCCTCCTCAGTTACTATCCTCCATAAAGTTCATAAAGTATTAATCTCACATAGATTCCTACAGATGATGCAATGGAGGGCAATTACAGGTGATTTTACTTCAATGCAACTTCAATGGGGGCAATTATAATGAATTTGAACATTTTATTTAAATATCTAAATTTGCTAAGGATAAAAAGGAAAATTTCTCATATCTTATTCAGTAGACCGAAATGATAAAAGATGTCATTTAACTATAAAATAATTAAATTGCAATTAAGAGACAAAACATCCTATTCCTGATATCAGCGATTTTTGCAATTCTCTTCGACGCGCATGCATGTTTTTCCATCACATGTTTAAGAGTTTACTTGTCGCTTGAGGATAGAATTCAGATTCCTGATAATTACAGACAACAACCTCTGTTTTATTTACCTACATCTGTTCTCTCTGCTCTTTCCCTACATAACCGATCACGTCAGACGCTTCTGAACCAGTTGTCCAGGTAAATACTTGGATGGCCGATATATCGGCAGCACACGCCCTAAGAGATGTTCATGCTTGCTCTCATAATGAGGACAGTCTGATTCTAGAAGACATGCAGACGGACGAGGAGAAACTCCACGGCAGCCTGCTCTCCTCAGAGTCTGCCTTCCTCCCCGTGAGCTCTGTTGTGCACTCACCGTCTCCCACTGACAGTGAAGAGGAGGAGCTTGATGAGCCTGATTCGCTGGCTCCTCCAAAACCAGCCCGATCTCATCCTCAAAAAGTGATGACAGCAGCAAGTGTTAATCCTCCTTCTAATCCAAGTCAGGTGCAGACAAGCATTACAGATCACACAGCAGAAGGAGGAGAACACTTACAAACTGATAGAATGGTTCAGTTGCAAGACAACAAGGCAACAAATACCCCAGAGACAGGGACTGTGCTGAGAGGACCGAAAGATAAGGTGGCAGACTGCCTTCCAGATGCAGCAGCTGTGAGGATTCAGGCCTGGTGGAGGGGGCACTGGACTCGGCAGCAGCACCCGCAGGCCAAAGAGGTGCGCTGTGAGATTCGCCTACGTCGACTACAGGATCACATCGTTTACCTGACGGCAGAGTTGGAGAGGTACAAATTCCAAGTTGGTTATAGATTTCAGTTTAGTCAGTACTACAGCTTAATGCTAAACTTTGCAGTCCCTCCAGAATTTCGTCAAAAAAAATTGAGGCGGTAAAAGTGTTTAAGGTGGTAGACCGCTGATTAGGGTGGCAGTGGTGGCTCAAATGGTTAAGGTGCTGAGTTGCTGATCTGAAGACCAGAAACACCTGGGTTCAAGCCCCACCACCGGCAAGCCAACCACTGTTGGGTCCTTGAGCAAGCCCCTTAATCCTTCCTGCTCCAGGGGCGCTGTATCATAGCCGACCCTGTGCTCTGACCCCAAACTACTAAGATAGGCTATGTAAAAAACGCTGCATTTCATTAGCTCTGTACACGTACCCTGCACAATGACAAAGTTAAATATTTATTTATTTATTAGAAGGTTGTGAGTTAAAATTTCAGGAAGCTGCCACTGCTTAGTCATTTAAACATGATAAATGTCTGCCAGATGTTTTTGGGGAATTGTTAAAATGTCTAAATTCCTTTTATGAAAAAATGCTCGATTGTTTTGTTGCAATAAAATTGCAGGATAAGATAAAAATTACACCACAAGTGCAAAACAGTTCATTTCTGTTTTGTGTAGAACAACTGGGAATGGCTTTGCACAGTAATTCACAATGGTTTAAGTGCAGTCAATAATCTGATTGGTCGGATTTGCCAAAAACCTGCAGTAATTGGGTAAACTTGGATAAAATATTGCAGTGCTTTGGTGTGATTGGTTAAAATTGCATCTATAATAGCGATCATGGCTTCGATTAATCCCGGAAAGACTCTGTAATCTGATTTATCTGTTGCTACAAAGTTTTTAGCACACAATTGTATAGTATGCCTTTGTATTGTTTTAGCATATAATTTTTTTCCCTTACTGGTGCTGACGCTACTGAATTAATTACACGTCTCCCTGGTGGACGAATGGATACAAATTCCCACAGCAGTGTGTTCACTGCAATGGCGCACTTTGTTGCCATGTCAATGAAATACCAGAGGAATAAAACTCTGTAATTTTATTTCTGGGTCACCAACCCCCCTGTCATGTTTAGTTCCCTACTATGAAAATGTATCTCGACCAGCTTGTTCTGTACATTCCTGGTTGATCTATAGGGTGCAGAAGCAGCAGCAGGAGGAGAAGCTACAGAGGCTGATCCAGGAAGAAGCTGTGAAGTTTCTCTGGAAGCAGGTAAGCACTAACCTCTTGCTCATGCACGCTTTTACACACATTTATGTTTTTTAATTCTTCTCTTTGTTTGGCATTTGGTGGAGGCTCTTATCCAGAGTGATTTGCATTAATTTTCTTTCTTTTTTTTAAAATTCGGATGAGCATTTAAGAACCTTGCTCAGGGGCCCAGCAGTGGGACCTTGGTGGTGTTGAGAATTGAACCCACAATTTTTGGATAAGCAGTCCAACGCCTTACCCGCTGGGCTACCACTTTCACTTTTAAAAGCGATTATATAGTTTAAATAACAAGTTTATTTCATGATACAGTCAGTCACTTATAAAAACATATACTGAAAACATGGCTTTCATTGATTAGTCATTTATCTTCTATACCCTCTTATTCCCTAATTCGGGGTCACAGGGATCTGCTGGAGTCTATCCCAGCCGTCCCTGAAAGGGCGAAAGGCAGGACGGGTACACCCTGGACAGGTCGCCAGTCCATCACAGGGCCACACACACACACACTCACACTCACTCCTATGGGCAAATAAAATCACCAATCAACCTAACATACATGTTTTTGGACTGTGGGAGGAAACCGAAGTAAACCCACGCAGGCACAGGGAGAACATGCAAACTCCACACAGAAAGGCCCCTGCCTGTGAATCAAACCCTTCTTGCTGTGAGGCAACAGTGCTAACCAATAAGCCACCGTGCTGCCCCGCCTTCTATTCATTTAGTTAGAAGTTATATTAAAAGATATTTAAAACCTTTAAAGTGGTAGCGCAGTGTTCAAGGTGTTGGGCTGCTAAATGAAAGATTAGGGTTTGATTTCCTGAGCAGGGCCCCATTGCTTAGTTGTATAAAAGAGATAAATGTAAGTCATTCTGGGTTAAGACGTCTGCCAAATGCTGCTGTAAATGTAATGTGTGAACAACAATGACAGGAGAAAAAACTATTTTTTTAGAAACACCTTGTTAACATGAGCAGTTTAATATGAAAGGTCATTGGGGTTGTTAGCGACCAGGCTTTTAAAAATGTTTTTCTCCATTTTATACCTGTGGTCTAAAGATGCATTTATGTAATAATTGCAAAATTATCTTAAGTTTGTTTTGTTAACTGTTCAATTCATCTTACAAGATTTTGTATTTAAAATCAAAAGTTCTAGCGCAAATATTTATCATTTGCGGATATTGCTAACTCTGCAGTAGTCATTAGTTCAGACTAGGAAGTAGAATTTTACAGAATCGGTGCAGAGTAACAGAGTAAAATGTCCCAGTGGTTATACTCCATATAGGTGCCCCTGAATGCGCCCTTGTATAAATCACTTTTCCAGCAGTTCTCTACACAAGAAGGAAATATTGTGTAAATTAGATTTCAGATTAAATATTGGCAAATGTTTTGACACCTTCTAAGAAAAAGGTTCCCAAAGGATCCACGGCTAGATAAATTTAGATACAACATACAGAGACAGACAAGCTTTAGTCAGTATCAGGTAATTAAATAGCGCTAAAATGTTGTTTTTAAAAGAGGTGTGAAATGTACCAGCGTAAAATATCTAAAATAAAGTAAATTATTATCAATAGATACAAATTATCTGCAATATTTTATGCACTGTTGCGTGTTCAATAACAGGACTCATTTGTATAATCGATTACTGATTGTTGATTCAATTTACTTGATTTTTTTTTTTTAAATCACTATATCAATTTAAATGATCTTCAATATAAGGAAAACGTTTAACTAAAAAATATTTCTTTGTCCTATTATAGCTTCAGGCCATGATGGAGTGGCAGTGTTCAGTGAAAGAGCAGCTGAGCTGTTTAACCCATGTGCAGAGCATCGCTGCTTGTCCCGTTCCTTCCAGCCCTAAAATCTCGGCACTCCCTATGCGGAGTGAGGTCTCAATCCCTGAATCGGGCTTTCATTCTCCAGGTGAACAGCAGGGGGCGCTGGAAGACAGTTTAAGTAGTGCAGCTACATGTGGCTCCCCTGAAACCGTGCGGACTTTGCAGCCCACGAGTTCACCTGGAGCAGTGACGGATGGGGACAGTCAGGATGGCAGCCTGCTGGAGCAGTACCTCTCCTCCGTCCAGCAGCAGGAGGAAGAGGAGGAAGCGGAAGAAGGGTGTACTTCACTTTTGTCTCCGGCTCACAGTTTAGAGGGATCTATTAGTCCTGATGAAGTGAAGGAAAGACAAGAAGACACTGTGTTAAGTGCAGAGTTGTAAAAATGGTAAATGAGTACAAGGATGTACAAAGGATTGTTTTTCTGGTTCCGCCTCAGGATATACCAGAATTTTGTGTCCACAAAGGATTCAAAAGAGTGAAGCAGTAAAAACTGAAAGAAAAGTAGACACCAAACCCGGATACCATCCGATCTTTCAATGCCGTCCAACAACAGTCTTGTTGAGTAATGTTTACCAAATGTAAAAATATATATATATATTTTTTTTACAAAATATTCCGCTGCCTTTTCTGTGTTAAATAGTTTATTTTTTTAGACATTAAAAAATATGAATAAAAGAATAGGTTTTTGTAAAAAAAAAAAAAAAAAAAAAAAAAAAAAAAAAAAAAAAAAAAGAAAGGGGTGGTGATTTTTGATGGTTTGGCTCTCAACCTAACTTGTGGTTTATTTTTAAGTCTGTAATTCTTTTTATAACGACACTTTCACCATATCACATTTGCCAAACAACAATATAGGCTCCAATGTAATCCCTTGTATTAGGTGAGAGCTATAAACGCACATATATAGCTAATTTGCCCTGATTTAAAAGACCTTTAGTGTCCAGACTGCTGTAACGCAGCTATATCAGCTGACATGTTCAGATCAGATAAATCAGCGGAAACCCAGGCCCTGTTTTAAAAACCTTTAGAGAGTTGAAATATTTTCAGCCTTCGGTGCTTTCCCCTGACTGTTATCGCATAATTTATAGTTATTACCGTGTTATTACTATGTTATTACTATGTTACTTTCAGTCAGTGCTTTTAAAAAATCATCATATGGCTTTCAGTGGTTTATTTATAGTTATAGGTGATTCTTCAAGTACTTAGCTTCTACAGCTCGTCCTACACATTACAAGTCGTTATAACATGTCTGCAGACTGAACATACTAGCAGATATGATGTGACACTTTGCTGTAAATATTTCTTTGTGAGTTAAGTGTATCATCAGTCAGTTCATTGAGTAACACATAAAAACATGTTTGATTTTAACTTTTTTTCCGAATGCACTTTGGAGAATAAAATATGCTGAAAAATCTTACTTTGTTTGTACACATTTTTTTAATTAATGTCAGTGCACAGAGAAATTAAATTACATTTTTAGAACAGAAGAGTGCAATATTATCCACAAGGAACCGGTGTAGATGCAGAAATTTTATTTTACCTAAGTGCACACCAAATCCGACTCTTCTGATTGTTCTGTTATGAATATGCGATCTTATTTATTTCGGTATGTTCATTCGTACGTAGCTGTTATTGAGTCTTACTTTTGTATTAAAAATCGCTGTAAAAAAGTAATTCTGTCAATTCTATAATGAAAAAACACCTACAGTTCTTACAGTTCACAGACAGAACACTCTCTATCAGTAGAGCCCGCCCTCCTTTTTCTTAGCGAATCAATATTGTTTATATATTTTCAGGCTCATGTGATTGGACCTACTTTTCGTTCAGATGGATGCGATGTAAGTCATATATTATAATGTTTTTCTTTTGGTCAACTCGTCCCTCTAGTGGACAACATTAGTATTACATCATCAATGATATAAATGGCTGAATAATTTTGAACAATTATACTTAATTACTAATAAACTCAAACAAACTCAAATAAACTTTCATGGTACATCCTATTGCATTTTTAACAGCTGAAAAATATTTAAATATTGTGGATATTTAAACAGGGCCGGCTCTAGGTATGGGCAGGGGTGGGGCTGAGCCCACCCAAACGTCTGTCTTGCCCACTTAAATCAAAATGTGGTAAAGACAGCGGTATACAATTACGTTCTTTTGTAGGATTTGTGATTTGACAAAAGCAGTCTGAGGAGGGCTGTTGAGAAGTTTAAGGGAGGGGTGGAGAAAGCCCCGACCAATCACTAAAAAAACTAAAACAAAAAAATCTATCCGAATCTATCTATCTATCTATCTATCTATCTATCTATCTATCTATACATCATCTAGTTACACTGATAAAAACAAAAAAAACATTTACTCAATTTTTCTCTTTAAAATATAACTATATGTTATGTCTTCTTTACAAAGCCCAAGCAAGAATATTAATACAACAATATTTTGTCTACATCATTATTTAATTAGTAGTTTGGTACCTCAATCTCCTCAACCCCACCTCAAAAAATTGCTCACCTGGGATATCTGTCTGCCCACCCTTCTATGGTTGGCAAGAATCAGGCCTGCATTTAAAGCATTTAAAATAGCCAACTCTAATTACTATTGTCCTTTTACAGTCCCGCATTTGTAACAGTTTGATTTTATTAATTTGTTTGAGCCCCTGCTTCTGCTTTCTGTTTAACAACCACTCTTATTTTGAGATTAAAACTCACAGCAAGAAGGCAGTGTGTGGAGTTTGCATGTTCTCCCTGTGCTTTGCATGGGTTTCCTTCCATAGTCCAAAAACATGTATGTTAGATTGAATGGTGATTCTATGTGTGAGTGTGTGTGGCCCTGTGATGGACTGGCAGCTTGTCCAGGGTGTACCCCTCCTGCCCTTCGCCCTTCCAGAGACTGCTGGGATGGGCTCCAGCAGATCCCTGTGACCCCGAATTAGGGAATAAGCGGTATGAATGATGAATGAATGAATGAACGAATGAATCAACGAATGAATTAATATGACCAAATGCTGCCCTCTGCTGGTCAAAAATATTTATATGGCTTCAACAGTCCATACAGGCAATACAGCGCCACCAAAATGATTGGCTTTCTTCATGAAATGATTAAAAGAAAAATACGTTCAAGTTTTCTAATGATTAAGTTATTCTGTAAACACGTGACTGTTAAAAGAATACACAAATCTAGCATTAACAATTTTGTGAATGACTTTCTAGCAATAGTAATGAAAAGGTCTATGTTTAAATCTAGCACAGAATAAGAAGCCTTCGAAAAAAAGAAAGAAAGAAAGAAAAAAAGAAAGAAAGAAAGAAAAAAAAGAAAAAAACGAAAGAAAAAAGAAAGAAAGAAAGAAAAAAAGAAAGAAAGAAAGAAAGAAAGAAAGAAAGAAAGAAAAAAAGAAAGAAAGAAAGAAAGTTCCTTTCCACAAAACAAAGCAGGAAAAACACAAACGTCGAATCAACTAAGATTTTTGCTTGTATTTGTTTATTATAAATGCAAAAAAAGAATTTTAGCACATCTGAAAATCAACTTAGATTAGATTCCATCCGAATTTGGAAAAGAAAATTAGACAATAAATCAGATCAACTTTTCACCGCAGTTTAAGTTATAGGATAAAAAAAATATATTATGACGATTTAGTTTAAAATGACGTCATCGTACGTTGCTACATAGAGATGTTTAAAATGTCAACATTGTCATCAGCTCCAGCTGCAAAAACGCGCACTGTGAAATCATCACTTTATCAACTTGCTGGATGGAGTTGACAGCTGCGACAGGAGACACAACGACTCGCCAATGTCCAAATATCGGTAATTCACGTACAGAATATTTATTATTATTATTATTATTATTATATTAAATATGTCCTACGCTATGATAACCACCCTGTTGTAATGATTACAAATGTAAAATTAGAAATAAAGGCAAAAAAACTTTGGGGAAATATAATCACATAAAACAAATGTGAGACTTTTAAAGTGTGTGCCATAATAATATCAATTAATTATAATATAATAATAATAATTATTATTAATAGTATTATTTTTTATTAATTAACATTAGTATAAATCGTTTCCTCCTCTTTGTCTTTTTTTAGTAATAATTAAAATAAATAAATAAACTAATTAATTATAAAAAAAATAATAATAATAATAACGAAGATAATATTAAAGCTTAATAATAATAATTATTATTATTATTAATATTATTATTATTATTATAAGATGAAATAGTGGTGGTTAGTACTAAGAATTAAGGAGAGCGAAACAAACTGTTAGTAATGCAGAACTAACATAACGTAAATATCATATGGTAATGATGTATTATTACTGCCAGCAAAAGTATTTAAAATCTCAATGATGTTAAAGTCCACTAATAAAGAATGCAATAATTAAATCATTACCTAGTGAATTTTTATCAGTAATTAAGTAATTAAGGTAATCATTCAAATAATTCAGGTATTTATATCAATTGGATTTAGAGATAACGGATGTGATAGTAATGTTGTCCACTGTAGGGAACCAAATAGAAAACAATAAAATGCATAACTTACAATACAACTGTCCAATCACATGAGGCCACTAACAACAAAATTGGGAGAGTTCGGAGCCACCGAGAGAATTTAAAAATTGCCAATCAGAGCTCACACTTAAATCACATGCTTTTCAAAAGTTTGCGGACCTAACATGCACACTTGTTTGTCACACATATGAATGAAATATAGTTTTGTATTACAGCACAATTTTTCATTTTTTAATAATAGATAATATGATTAACAGTGGACTGGTACAACCAAATGGTTTTATTTTGTTATACATTTTCAATAAATATTTAATTTATTATGGGAAGGATGTGCAGCAGGTTAGGTTTATCAAGGATCGAGATGGAAAGGTGCTTACAAATGAGGAGAGTGTACAGAGAAGATGGAAGGAATGAATGAAAATGAGAAAAGTGTAGAAGAGGTAAACAATGTGGAGCAGGAGGTTCTTGAGGGTGGCTTGGAAGAGGATTAAATAGGAAAGGCGGTTGGTCCTGATAAAATACCGGTGGAGGTGTGAAAAAGTCTAGGAAGGCAGCCATGGAATTTTTTACTAGATTGTTCAACAGGATTTTAGTGAGTGAGAAGATGCCTGAGGAATGAAGGAGGAGTGCAATGGTGCCTATCTTTAAGAACAAGGGTGATGTGCAGAGTTGCAACAAGTACAGAGGCATAAAGTTGATGAGTCATACAATGAAGGTATGGAAAAGAATATTGGAAGCTAGGTTAAGGAAGGTAGTAGATATTTGTGAGCAGCAGTATGGCTTTATGCCCAGAGCACTACAGATGCAATCTTTGAGAATGCTGATGGAGAGCTGCATTGTGTTGTAGACCTGGAGAAAGCATATGACAGGGTACCAAGAGAAGAGCTGTGGTATTGTATGAGGAAGTCAGGAATAGCCAATGTGGTGCAGGATATGTATGAGGGGATCAGAACAGTAGTGAGGTGTGTAGTAGGTCAGACAGAGGAGTTTAAAGTGGAGGTGCATCAGGGATCAGTTCTGAGCCCCTTTTTGTTTGCTGTGGTGATGGATCGGTTGACAGACGAGGTCAGACAGGAATCTCCTGCAAATGACATTGGTATCTGTAGTGAGAGCAGCTGGAGGAAAACCTGGAGAGGTGGAGGTTTGCTCTGGAGAAAAGAAGCAAGACAGACATGTGTTTGAATGAAAGAGAGGGAAGCGGAACAGTGAGATTACAGGGTAAAAAGATGAAGAAGGTACAGAAGTTTAAGTACTTAGTGTCAACAGTCCAGAGCAATGGAGAGTGTGTAAAAGAGGTAAAGAATTAAGTACAGGCAGATTAAAATAGGTGAAGAAACATGTCAGGAGTGATGTGTGCCAAAAGAATATCAGATAGAATCAAGGGAAAGGTGTACTAGACAGTGGTGACAGATGATTCGCTGTGGTGACCCCTTAAGGGGGAGAGCCGAAAAAAGAAGAAGAAGATTTCATTTATTGTTAAATATCTTTATTTTCTGAGTATGGAAAACTTGTTGGTGTGTCAGCGTATTGATTGGTAGTGACTGGACACCACTGATGATAATCCTCTAAGCTGTATATCCCCAGTCATTTGTCATATTTCTTGCTTAAGCAGGCCCTCACTTTGCCGGAGGAGAAATACTGGTGCATCCAGTGAAGAGAAGGTTGGTTGATATTGCTTCTGTTAGACCTGAAGAAAGGCTGGTTAGAAGGAGGAGAACAGAGACAGAACAAAAAGGTGTGAATCTTATGAACAGAACCCGAATAAAAGTTTTCCAAAGACCTGACCCACAGCTTCAGCGGATGACAGGAAAAAGGAAGATAGCGGAGACGTCAAGCATCTTTAATAGTCGCTACGTTTTGGGAAATCTGCTGGGAAGAGGAGGCTACGGTTCTATCTATGCAGGGTTTCGGAGGTTGGATGGGAAGAAGGTAAATTTTAGCATTTACTGCCACAGAGAAGCACAATGCAAGACTTGTAGAGTATTACATAATACTGAAGTGTCAAATGCCTTTCAGTCTGTAGTGTAGTCCTAATTTTTAACTAATTCTTTAAAAAATTGTATTAAAGTTCAATAAGGCTATTTAAGCTAATTTCTTATTTCTGTGTTGCAGGTGGCCATGAAATTTAGACTCAAGCGTGACGGTGATGAGTACATCACCCCCGTGAGTAAACTTACATTCCTTTTAGAATTTTCCAGATACCAAGAGTAAAAACATGCATTTCTGTACAATGCGGTATTAATAAAAAAACACTGTGTTTAGCCCGGTGACACTCGCAGACTTCCTGTTGAGGTGGCGCTAATGGAGCTTGTGTGCAAGCCGCCTCACTGTCCATTCGTAATCAAGCTGCTGGAATGGTACGAAACACCCAGAGCCTTTATTTTTGTCCTGGAGAGGCCGGACCCCTGCATTGATCTCTTCAAGTTTTGTAATCGTGTAATCATGTCTGAAGTTCTGGCTCAAATTATCATGGAACAAGTCGTTCGTGCTGCATGCCACTGCCATGAGCGGGGGGTGTTCCATCGTGACATTAAGAAAGAAAACATTCTCATCAACCCTTTAACCCTTGAAGCAAAGCTCATCGATTTCGGCTGTGGTGATCTCCTAAAGGCCACCGCCTACGGCGAATATTCAGGTACCTGTGCATCAGGGAGAAATACATGAATATATATAATAAAACATGATAACACTTTTTTTCCTGTCTGTCATTCAGGCACTTCATTATACATTCCACCTGAATGGTTCGTTGTAAAAAAGTATGAGGCGGAGCCGGCTACCGTCTGGAGTCTGGGGGTGCTCCTGTACAGCATGCTATGTGGACTTGAGCCATTTTCTAATCCAAGAGACACTGTTTTTGGCCATTTGTACTTCCCTTCTCATCTCTCAAGACGTATAAAATCACAAACGTTTACATTTAAACCAGTCCACAAACCTGGAAATCGAATTTTGTTTATTTAAATTACGAATTGACATTAAAATTTTGACATTTCTGTACACAGCTTCCTGCAGTCTACTAAATTGGTGTCTTCAGAAAAACCCTAAAAAACGTCCAACCCTCAGGCAGATGCTTGCACACGTTTGGTTCCGGGGACAGGTCAGTCTACGAAACTTTGCAGATTGAAATATATCAGTATTTTATTTAAATGCTGGAAAAATATTTTGGGGAAAGTGGAAGCTCAATGGGTCAAATGTTGATCTCCTGATCGGAAAGTTGTGGGTTTAAATCCCAGGACTACCAATGTTAGACCCTTAAAAAAGACCCATAACGCGTTTAACTGCTTAGTTGTACAAATGAGACACATGTGGGTTTTGCTGGCTGTGGGAATCTACTAAATGCTGTAGATGTAATATATCTCTCTTTGTTTTTGTTCTACAGGTTCTCTGTGTGGTTTCTCCTGGGGTCTAGGAGGAACAACAAATCAAAAATACACCAACGATAAAGTTTTACTGCACTTTACTGTCCATGTCTGATTTATTATAATGAATAAGTTCAAATAAAATCTGTAGTTGTTTTGGCTGTTATTCACATAAGACTTTTTTTTGCGCACTTAATATTATTTTATTTTTTTGCGCTATAAATTTTAGTTTTTTGCTGTAAGTATTTGCACATATTTTTCTATGCACATACCGACATAGCTTTATTTGTTAATATACATACTGACATATTTATCATTTATATTTTACACAGTTCTATTATTTGCACTTCCGGTAGATGCAGGACAACACTTCGTTGCTATGTACCTATACTTTGCAATGACGATAAAGTTGTACAAAATATGATTGGTTTTTTGACATGTCAGTCAAAAGTCGTCTTAGCCAATAAAAGATGTCAGCTAGCTCAGTATTTCCGCAAGTAGTTTTCTTTCCCTGCGTATATTAATTGTAGACACGCCTTCGCTCCGCCCATTGAAACCATGGTTACCGCAATTTTTTTTTTGGCTATATAAATACGCAAGATTCAAACAGCGTTTAGGGCAAAAATGCAGGATTTTATTATATATTTCTAAATACTTATTTTATTCATTTTAAATGATGTTAATAATCCTCAGCGTTTTTGTTTACATGTTTAAGCAACGCACTACTGCACCGTTATAACTGTCATTCTCGTGCCTGGTGCCTGTAAATGCTTTTATATGAAACGTCGTCATTTCCGCTTTGGGAAACAATTTAATTCGCCGCCATCAAAAGCACTGACGTGGTCCGTTGTGCCGGACTGCACAGGGAAGTCGTTTAATAATGAAACAGCGCTCGGACCGTGGTGTCGTGTCTGCGGAAGGCTCTGTACAGACCCCTGCGGCACGAACACAGTCGTCTGCTTGAAAAAAAAAGCTTTAATTTGACCTTAAAACGGCTTCAGAGTTTGCAGCCTCGAGCGTTTTTGTTTACATCCCGCCATGCAGGAGTCGGAGAAACGGGAAGGGGCGGCGACGGCAGGGGTGCAGGTCGATGAACAACCCAACGCGCTGATCGCGTGTAAAGTCCCAGACGAGGTCTTCAATGACACACACATCAAGGTAGGTTCACCTTTAGGAACACACACACGCAGGGCCTCATCGTGATTACAACTGTCAGCCAGCAAGTGGACTTATTATCCTGTAATAAATAAATAAATAAATATATTATTATTATTATTATTATACTTAAATATTAAACAATTATACAAAAGATCTCATACACAAAAGTCGGCAAAATACAGCATTTAATGCGTCACCAAATAATCTAATCTGTCAGATAACCTCAACATAAAGAATAAACAAGAAATATCTTCACATCAGTAGCTAAATTTTCACCTGAATTAATATTTCATAACATCTACGGCATAAGGC
The DNA here is from genome assembly GCA_005784505.1 of Bagarius yarrelli. NCBI lineage: Eukaryota > Metazoa > Chordata > Actinopteri > Siluriformes > Sisoridae > Bagarius > Bagarius yarrelli. Next base: position 4,082,945 of record VCAZ01000004.1, on the reverse strand, counting down.
AGACGTCCTTATCCAGAGCGACTCACCTTTTCTCTTTTTTTTATATACATCTAAGCAATTAAGGGGTTAAGGGCCTTGCTCAGGGGCCCAACAGTGGCTACTCGGTGTTGCTGAGAATCGAACCCTGATTTTCCAATTAGCAGACCAACACCTTAACCACTGCTTTTTTTTATATGCAAATCCTTAAACTTTTTAGCATTATATGTATTTTATGGGGGTTTTTTTGTGTTGGCCAAATGGTATTGTAGTACCAGCTATTAAAAAGGATCAAATGTTACTAAAAGTTATATTTTGGTTTTACCTTTTAGTCAGATTTTGTGTGTGTGAGACGAGTTGTGTTGGTCACTCTGAGTTTTGCCAGTTCAGTCGTTCTCATGGCTGATGAACGAAAAATAAAATTGCCATGAACTTTTTTAATGTTCTCTTGCTTGGAATCTTCTTGAACAATGATTGTTGTAGATGGCCTTTTGATCAGGAAGTGAATAAATAGAATAAAAGTCATAACAAGTCAAACTGAATGAGTGTGAATGAAAGGGAGAGACGTGGAACAGTAAGATTACAGGGTGAAGAAGGTAAAAAAAAGGGGTCAACAGTCAAAAACAACGGAGAGGGAGGTGTGAAGAAGTGAGTAAAATAGGTGGCAGGATAGGTGATATGTGATAGAAGAATTTGAGGAAGGTGTAGAAGACCGTGATGAGAGCAGTGATGTTGTACGGTTTAGAGACAATGAGGAAGATACAGAAAGCAGAGTTGGAGGTAGTGGAGCTAAAGATTTTGAGGTTCTCTTTGGGAGTGATGACGTTGGGCAAGATTAGGAAAGAGCAAATCACAGGGACGGCTCATAGTGGACGTTTCAGGGACAAAGTCAGAGAGGACAGACTGAGATGGTTTGGACATGTACAGAGGAAGGAGAGTGGAAATATCGGTAGGAGGATGTTGGAAATGGATCTGCAGGCAGGAGGCAAAAAGGAAGACCAAAGAATTGGTGTATGGATGTGATAAATGAGGAGATGAAGTTACTAGGTGTAAGAAGGGGATGTAGGGGATAGGGCTAGGTGGAGGCAGATAATTCGCTGTGGTGACCCCCTGAGGGAAATATCTAAAAGGTGAAGAAGAAGATGAATAAAAAAATATTACATAAAATGACGAAACAATGTTTGTTGTAAGGTATGTATAGTAATGATGTTAAATAACTGGCATGGTAGCGCAGTGTGCGTAGTTTATGCCTAATACGCTATGACTCAGGTAAGGTCATTTTCCTAGAACACTTTAGATTGAGGTCCCTAATTATGTTTTGGACATTTGACTGATTGTCAGTAAATACTACATGGCCTTAAAATGTAACACTAATCCACAAACAAATATAAATTCTGTTTATGTCCAGGTTTGTGTGGAATATTTCGAACATGTATATAAATAAATGTACCCCTGCTTCTGACTTTTAACAGCTAGATGACTTTTGTTTGCTGTTTTTAGATGAAAAGGTCGAGAGAGGGAAAAAAAGTTGTGGTGGCTAATTAAATAAGTTTCTTAATTGGTGTGTTTAGAAGTTTAAGAGAAACGCTTTGTCACAATTGCATACTTAATTGATTAATTGTATGCAAAATTGTGCGATGCTATTAGTGCCAAAATGCTAACGCAACACTCTTCAAGTGTGTTTTTGGTAGCTTTAAATACTTCAGGAAAAGGATTTTTCTTGTGGTAAATTAAACTTGTGTATCATATTCCAAGTAAACATTATCCCCTTTTCACTACCAACACAGCGAATGTTGTCTGTCCAAATTTTATTCAAACTACTCTTAACTATACTATATACAACATACTTTTTGGACATCAAATACTTACTCAAAAGTAGTACGTAAAAAAGTAGAACAGCTGTCCATTTTAACAGCATTTAGCTCTGTCAGCCAGCTGCTGGTAGACATCTTTAACCAGCTACCACTTGGTGGAGAATAAACAGTTGTTTTCTACATGCTATTTTTACCAGTCTGGCAGCCCCTTCTTCCACCTGTTGAATAGCACCCTTTAAAGACCATAAGCTCCACTAGCTTCATTGTTGCTTAGTAAAGTAAAAAGCACTTTTGTATGTTGCCAAAGTGAAGTAAATGTATTTTTTTATTGCTCCGTATAGCAGTTTATCATGTTAAATCACTAAAACCTTCCCCCGATATGATATAAAGAAGAATTTACATTTACAGCATTTGGCAGATGGCCTCATCTAGAGTGATGTAGAAAAGTTGTTTGAGAACATTAACAGAAACCAAATCCGAAAATGAGCACTTCTCATCTGGGTGACATCATAGCGTGTGATGAAATATTTTACTTTCTATCTAGTCAAATGGAACCGCACCTTACATGCCTTCATGTAATTATAGATGAAGCCATTTCTGTCTTGGTGGCTACACCTGTGGAAACTGATGTCACAGGGAGGTGGTAGTGCAGTGGTTAAGGTGTTATTGGAAGACCATTAAGCTGCTGCTGTTGGGCCTCTGAACAAGACCCTTAACTGCTCAGTTGATTAAATAAGATAAAAGTAAGCCGCTCTGGATAAGGACAAATGTCTTCATTTCACTGTTTATCAGTTTTTTTTGTACTGTACTGAGTATTAACAGAGTAGAGGGGCTAATGGCGATCTCTGAATATTTACAAAACTACAGACTTTTTTTCTTAACCATGTTACAGGACCAAGTTTTTTTCTTGTTGTCTTTTTCTCTTTTTGTCATCTTCAGGACCAGTTTGAGACACTCTTCCACCAGTATGACGGAGGAGTACATTTCCAGTTCTTTAAAAGCTTTCGGCGTGTCCGCATTAATTTCACCAACGCAATGACTGCAGCGCAGGCGAGAGTGAACCTTCACAAGAGTGATTTCAATGGCAAAGAGATGCGCCTCTATTTCGCCCAGGTACAGATAATCTGACTGGAGGACAGTGAATCCACAAACAGGAATATATATAACTGAAGCTTGTTTTCAGGATCCGCACACCGACTGTTTATATAATATATATTCTGTTTACTTGTGTGAGATCGAATAGAGTGAATCAGAATTCCTTATTTTAAGGAGGCATGGATTATAGTAGAAGCTAAAAAGAAGATAACAACTAATATCAAAAACATGAACTGGATAGCCAGTGTGTGAGCACCTTACCGGCACACCCACACCAATGTGTCTTTTCAAATCGGTTAATTGCCACATAATTGGAAGTTCCTGCATGAAAAAAGCCCAGAATAAAAGAACTCGAGTGTGCTGCACAGAGCCCTCACTTTAACTCCACTAAACACCTTTAAGATAAACAGGAACACTCCAGACCTTCTTATCCAACATTAGTGTCCGATCTCACTAATACTATTGTAAATCTGAATAAACAAATCCCCACAGTCACATGACACACTCACACAACACACTTTTATTCCAGCAAAAGGACACTTTAGTATTTCTATCAATATCTGTATATACATATTATATACTTTAGTCATATTTTATACTTTGAACACCTCTTTATTCGTACTTTATTTTTAAAGTATTCATTTTTATTTCTGTTTTTACACACTTTGACTTTCATGTTCACACGTTGGACTGTCCTAGAAAGCATTTCACTAAGGGTTGTACTCTGTATAAATATGTTTGTGACAGAATTTCCAGATGTGTGAAGGAAAAATCCATCTGGAATTGTGATATATGAATATAGATGTTCAATAAAGACATACAGATGTAATAGGTGTCCAAAAACCATTAACCATATAATGAGCATTAATTTTTATATTATTATTATTATTATTATTATTATAATATAATATTATATTATATATTGGTCTCTTTTTATCCTATCTAATCTCTCCTTTAATCCCACCTTCTCCCTGCTCTATTCTTCCTTTAGTCTGTGCACATAGGCAGTCCTCGCCTAGAGCCGCCAAAGCCGGAGAAGCAGTTTCTCATTTCTCCTCCAGCTTCTCCTCCAGTGGGCTGGGCGCAGTCTCAAGATGCTACGCCTATTATTAATTATGACCTGCTGTGTGCTGTCTCCAAACTTGGTCCAGGTAAAAATACACAGTGGCAATAACAGGACAGAATCAGAACCAGGAGAATTGGATACTTAATCAGTTGTTGCACTGATTGTCTTTTTTTTAGCCTTGGTAGAGAAATAATATGAAAAGAAATGGCTAAGACGATTGACCAGTTTGGTAATAAGTTTTCATACAGGAATAGGATAAAGTGAATCAACTCATAAAAAATAAATGCAATGATGTGGTAAAACTGGACGATTCATCGAAACTGAAATTTAGAAGCTCTAACCCGGGTCATTTTTTCATGTTGGCTATTTTTCTATTATTTTTATTTAATCCTTTCGCCTTATAACGCATGTGAAGTCACACGACTCCGACTGGTCCTGCCAGTGGCGCCGAAGCGACATGGCAGAAAGCTCAAACGTCAAGTTAACTAAGCAACCGGAGAAGCATGTACCAACTATGAAAGCAAAAAAAAAGCAAAAAAAATTGTTCATTAATCGTAATTGAGCTAAAATGTTCAATTAAAGGCTTTTGTTTTAGGTCATATCGCCCAGCCCTAACTTGAGTCATGTCAGGTACACATGTACCTAAGAATTCTGTAAAGAAAAAAGTAGCTATGACTAACAGCCAATTATTGCATCCTGCATATTTCTGAATTATTGTCCAGGAATATTTAGTGACGTCAGACGTATCTGTTTTAAATAATGCTAACCTTACGTAATATACATCGTAAAATATACATGTAGCTGACTGGCTGGGCGGTAAGTGTTCAGTACCTCAGATTAAAATTTTATTCGTCACATATAATTATACACAGTACAACATATAATGAATTGAATAAAAGAAAAATAGAATATTAATAAAGTAAAAAACTAAAATGAGAATCAAAATATACAGGAAAAATAAAATGATTAGTGGATAAAGTGATTGCAGTAAAATTTTAAAAAGTGTGGTTTTGCATTTAGTGGGATGTGCAACTGGGATGGAACATTGATGCAGATCAGCTATAGCCTAAAAGTCTATGGTTGGCTCACACTCCAGAACTAGACTAGAAAACTGTAGCCTGGTCTTAAAAACTTGCTTCTCTTCCTAATCTTCCTAATCTTTCTGTTTCAGGTGAGCAGTATGAGTTACACACTGGAACCACCACCACGCCTAGTGTGATCGTACACGTGTGTGAAAACGACAGCTCGGGTGGTGAAGAAGAAACAGAGGGAGGAACCCGGGCTCGGCCCAAAATCATCCAGACTCGGCGTCCAGATTACACTCCCCCTGCTAAGAAGTAAATTTGCTATATCCTGGTGACTAGGCACTGAAACATGTAGTCTAGTTTTACCCTTCACATCACCAAGGAGGCAGCAAGTATAACTTTATGATCACAAATGCTTCTGATATCAATTTGGTTTATTACAGTAGGACAAACTAAGAAAAAATTGCATTTGCCTGTTTGCGTTTTTCTAAAACACGTCGTCTTTGTGTCACTTTCAACTCGACAGTTAAGGGCCACTAATGTAGATGGACTCTTCATTATTATGCCGTATCCTGTCGTGTCAGTCTAGTTTGCAAAAATATAACGATTGTTGTTTGTTTTTAAAAAAATATTATGCACTTTTTATGGGCCGTATTCAGAGTTGAGCTAAACCCGTGTAGTAAAGAGTTAAAAATTAAATTGCACCTAAGAAAACTTTTTTTTTTTTTTAATAGGGGCCAATTTACGCTACATTAAAATAACCGAGGGCTGGTTAACAAAATCTTACCAGTGAATTAAACAACATAATACATTTATAGTTATAATATTTGGCAGACACCCTTTTCCATAGCGATGTCCAAAAGTGCTTTAATAAGTCTAGATCAATAGATAGATCAATACACTAGATCTCAAACTAGGAATACCAAGACTCTAAAATTCTGTGGGGAAAATATAGTCAGCAGAGAAACAATATGGAGGGATGAGCAACATGAGTGTGTGTGTGTGTGTGTGTGTTTAGGTGGTATTTGAAGAAAAGACAGTTTCACTATGATTTAATAGGAGATTTATTCCAAGAGTCTTAAGGCATCCTGTAACTACCCTGAATACTGAGGGGTGGTTGGCCAGGCGAGCAGTGATTGAGCATCTGAGAGAGTGAATGGTGCAATGGTCCTTTATCTCACTTCCTACATCCGGTAAACAAACGGTGTATCGTTACTGCCGGTAGAATCGCGGTGCAGTAAAAACAAATGACTGAATCCTCCCGCCGGTGTTCCAATTCAAAACAGCCAGAACCTTATCTCAGTTTTTAACCATTTTCAGACCCAAAATTAAAGAACGTATGATGAGATCGATTATGCAGGATGAAGCTCCTTCTTTTAAAATAATGCGCATACATTCGTGCGCAGAATGGATTTTACATCTCACAGTGAAAGAAAGAGATTGAAATCTGGTGCTACCCCTTGCTGATTTGTTTGGAACAGCTGGGGTAAAAACCTTATTTCTCCGTGAATCAGCTTGTGACCGGTAGCCTCCTCCTGACTGTACTACTACCTTTCCTTTCATTATATCTGACACTGCATGCAAAAGAAGGATGGACATTATTACATTATCATTAATGCTAAAAGCTAAAAAAAAAAAAAAAGTAGTCTAAATTTACGTACAATTGTTAACATGACAGGTTTAGGCTTACGTTAGCTTTACATCACCTTATCAAAAGCGCAAACTGAATTATCTGCCGAAATTCTGAAAATTAATACACTGTTTTCAAAGTTTCTGTATTTATTAAATGTATGAAATTATATGTATTTATTGTGTTAGAACAATTAGTAATAAATACACAAACTAACAGGGCAACCAGAACACACAGACACTTAACCTTCTAGTTAAAAAGAAACAGTTTAAAGAACAACTTTTTTTCATTTTTTAGCTCGGTTATGCTCTTTTACCAAGGGATCTACGTCGTCTTGGCTAAATTTCAGCACATTTAACATAAACTTCATTCCGCAAGCTTAATTCCGGTGAATCATCAGGTTTGATGAAGGTCAGTTTGAAGAGTAGTGAAAGTTTTAAGGTAAAATAGTGCTGCCCCTTTTTTGGCTTTTTTTTAGTTTATTAGAAGCGAAAACCGGGTGATGTAGGAAAACTTTGGGATCTTGAAAACGTGTCATTCTTATTGATCTGCCTGGAAAATACAACTTATCTATAGATAAGTTTTAGGGAATTTAAGGGTATTTCTAGTGCATTGTACGAACGATAACCTGCCGCATCAGTGTTATTTATAGGTTCGCAGTCAAAGTGTATGGAAGTCTTTTGAGACATGTGCTGTGGTTGTGTATATGTGATTGTCAGGATCTGAACATTTCCAGATCTCCAGATTATGAAAATAAACTCTTATGTATTTTCAATGGTGAATCAGTTTAATAATCCACCCAGAAACACAAATATGCATTTTAGGTTAGGTTGAAAATTAGGGGGGCTGCAACCAACTTTTACGGGACTTTAAATAGCAAAATGTAATGTATCATTACTGCTAGTGGAAATATTGAAAATGTTAAGATTAACTGTTAAAGAATTAATAAATGTACTATAAATCAATGAAGTCTGACGTAGCTTAATTATCAGTAGTTTACTAATCAAGGTAATCATTTAAATAATTTAGCCAATTGTATCAATAGGATTCAGTTGATGAAGACTGTAATGCTTATGTTGACCACTAGGGGCGAACAATAAAAGGCATTACGCAATGGTCCAATCACATGCGGCCAAAAATCTAGAAACAATATTTATTCGCTAACAATAAAATACACTTTGAAACAAGCCAATTAGAGCTCACGATCAAACCACATGCTTTTTAAACATTCATATAAATAGTTTAACATGAACAAAATACAGTTTTATATTATAGTATATTATAATTTTTTTTTTTAATGTAGTAATTATAGATTTAACTTATTATTAACATGGTAAGTAGCTATGTTTTTTAATTGGGAAGTGGTTTTAAACACAACTCAGTAGCTCTAAATACGGCCCTTAAAAAAAATAACGCCTTATCACGTGGTTCAGGTTTGACATGACCTGAGTGTTGCTTCACATCTGTTACATTAACGTGATCTGTTTTACTCTATTGTCTGTGGAGATTAGTCCAAACCGCTGTCCGGGGATAAAGAGAATAAAACATTAAAATGCATTACCATCCTGTCTACTCAGTCTCTCTGTATTTAAATGAAGTCCTGGTCTTGTAATGTGTCTAAAAACCCAAAGCATAAATCTGACCTACTTCACTGGAATGACAGGAAGTGCTCACAAAACTAAAGACATGTTCACATACAGTATCACAAAACACCATGGCAAGACTGAGCACAGCAACAGAACACAAAGTGGACCCTCATTTTACAAAAAGGTCTCTCTTAGCCAAAAATTTACCAAAGATATTCCCAGGAACATTTATAATAGAATATAAGTTTGCCATTATTGCTAGGATGCTGCTTTTTTTTTGCTCAAATCTAATAAACTCAAAGAAAATAATCAGTTACTGATTAAATTAAACTGTGTGTGTGGGGGGGGGGGTATCAAAAAGATTTAAGACAGGCCAACAGATGGCAGCACTGCAATAAGTGCAGCCTTGCGCTGCCATCTGTTGGTCTCTCTCAAAACTTTCTGACACCCCCTTTATAAATCTGGAAAATGAATAATTACCAAAAATTGTATATCTTATGAGGAAATCATGTAAATTAGTATAATCTTAATTTTCTACTTGCTAAAGGTGGGACGAACAAGCTTAAAGTGGTTACACTAAGTGGTATTTTCAGTGCATTTTTACCCAGGATTCCTAGGCTTGAAGTAAGCAATTATCCAAACAGCGGTCTCAACATGTCCGCCCACGTAGCAGAGGTAATTACTTTAAGACTACACGAGAAGTCTCGTGATCATAATATTTGTTAGTCATTCGGTTGGTTACCAAATTAAATCAGAGAACTTACTACCTAAACGCACAGTGTATAATATATATATATATATATATATATATATATATGTATATATATAATATATGTATATATATCTATATATATATATATATATATGTATATATATGTATATATATATATATGTATATATATGTATATATATATTATATATATATATATATATATATATATATATCTATTTGTAGAGAGATGATATAGATGTATATATATGTATATATATATATAGATCTATATATATATATATATATATATATATATATATATATATATATATGTATATATATATATATATATATATATATATATATATGATATATATATATATATATATATATATATATATATATATATATATATATATGTATGTATATGTATGTATAGTGTATATATGTATATATGTATAGTACAGCCTGTGTGAAAATTTAGTGATGTGCAGCTTCTATAGGCTCTTTTTTAACAAACACACTTCTACAAAAGAGGAAATGTATAGACTATTGAATAAACACTACAGGCTTCTATTAGGTCATTCTGGGTTTTGCATATTTTGGTGCAGGATTTGAGTTTTGCATAAAGGGAAATCTTACAACAATTATTGGACAAAGTGTTTCATCCCTGAGTGATCCCTTATTTAGGTAGTAAAAATCTTACATGTATTTACATATATATAAGCCGGATGACCCATACTGATATGGGTCATGTGTTCGGAACAAGGATGCTACAGGCTAGTCCATTTTGCTGTAATTTTATGGTACTCTGAAGTTTGCATAGCCACCACGTGCTTGTTTGCATGCTTCTAATAAGTGATGGACCGTGTCCTATGGTATTTCTTCCAGGGCGTCACTGAGCTCTAAATAGTCTGGTGTCGTCAGATGGACCGAAACATAACAGGTCCGTTAGATTTAGATCAGGCTACCGTGAAGGCCAGACAATGGTATCAACATATTAATCCATTTTATTTTTTTATTTTAATATACAACCGCACTTTATAATGAATCCAGCAGGACACAAAAGTATGTAAAACTGAAAGGTATCCATTTATTTTTTTTTGTTTTCTTTCATTACTTATAAACAGGATTCACAGAGTAGTAATAAATAAGTGTACAATAGAAAGCAGCATTGATTAGCTCCGGGTAAACAAATGCTCCACCTGTGGCCTCCTCAGTAGATCAGTCTTCCCATGAGTGAGGGTGTGAACATTTCTGTGGAAACAAAGGAATGTCGTATTGTACTATAAAAACAATGTGCTATAAAATGTAATTAATAGAATAAATTGAATTAAAATTGATCAGGATGCTGCAGGGGTTTTGCGCACATCGACTTTTTATGCCTAGATACAGTATTTTGAATATTTTTCACTAGATAATTTTACATTGCTTTAATAAATATAATACACGTTCATGTATTTAGTATTTACCATGATTTACGTTAACTTTTTACATCTTTTCAGCTTTTACAGATTTGACCTCAAATGGCCACCTTATAATATGAATTACTTTTAGTACAGTTCTCTAGAAAGTTTCTGAAAGTTTATAAAGTTTTATATAACTATCACTTGGTGATCATAAATATAATTACTGTCAACACATTACTGTTCTTGCCTTAGTTGACTCGTTATTGAAGTCAGCAGCACTGGCAGCTAGGAGCATAAAGGATATAGTCAAAAATAGTAAATTGAATAATTATTTATAACATTAAATAATTTACCTGTTAGTTGATCTTTTCTGACCTTTTGTATTCCGTGGATCAATTCTGTGGAACTGCTTACTATCTTTCACAAACATTTACAGAGCGTTTCTCTGCACTGCAGAATTGTAAATTCGCATATCCAATCTTAGAAGGTTGGGGTCAGAGCGCAGGGTTAGTTAGCTATGATACAGTGCCCCTGGAGCAGGAAGACTCCCAAACAACAAGTGCCATAGCCATTTAAGCCACCACTGACCATTGGGTCCAGATGGTATGAAAATTCTGCTAACTATTAATTACTTTTCTTTAAAGCTGCATCATGGATGAGGAAGAGTAAGTATTTTTTTCAAATAGGAGCAGATTAGACCACATGAAAATATCCCAAATACCCAAGAGCCAGACTTTCGGATGTAATTAAATAGTATTTACAATTCACAATCATTTACAAAATACAGCACCTTTTATATGTGGTCGACAAACTAAATATAAAATTTAAACAGTCAGTTTTTAAAAAAATAGCTAAAATATCATTTGAGGAATTTTACAGCAAGAATTTGATCTGATAATTATTGTCCTGCAAAATGACTTAGAGCTGCTTTAGATTCTGTTGTCTTTTATCCTATGAATGCCTGTAATTAGTTTTAAAACGTCTTATATTATTATATTTCCTGATTACGAAAACAGTCTCTTCAAATATATGAGACTCATGCACATGTCAGTCGGCAACTTTTTACACAAGTTTACAGCCCTTTAGTGACCATTTTCTGCAAATCAGCCGTGCCATACAAGCACCAGGATTGGAAAGAAAATTAATAAGCAGTCACCAAAATAAAAGAGGGCGCAAACAGCAGTGTTAACTAACAAATAAGTAGGAGGAAGTGAGGAAGTCAAAAATGAAATGTATGCTTCCGATCCATCACGGCACACGTCTTGCTGGTTGAATGAATGTTCAAGATTGTTTTTTTTTTTTCCTAATAAAAGATGATGAAAAGAAGGATCTGGGTTCAAGCCCCAGCGCTGCAGATGCTGAGAATGTTCTGTTTTTTGCCCATATAATGCCCACCCTTGTGCTCTGACCTTCTGATAAGCAAAGAAAAGTTTTCCTGTGTGCTGTGTGAAATTAATAAAGATTTCTTCCAAATTTACCTGTTCTGCAGTCGATACGCTTCCAAATCTGGCTTAAACGTTAATATTTCTGGCATTTGGTGGACGTCCTTATACAGAGAAACTTACATTTATTTCTTTTACTTATATTTAGTTAAGCAGTCCTTATAGAAACTTAGATCGATTTCTTTTTGTTAATTTATAAGTAGCGATTGGGGGAATTGAACTCACACGCTCATCTTTTGGCGGGTAGGCCTACAACCACTTAGCTACCCCGTCCCCCATGATGTGCATGTGTTAAAAATGTGTATAAATGTATAGTTATAACTCTTAAGGTTTAAACCAAAACACTGCCTACTTTGTTTATCCTGCTCTCTTTAGCAGACCGTGATGTTCAGTCATCTTTCTTGTTGTCAATAAGTTCCTGTGTTTCCTGTACAAGTTTTCGCTTCATCTCTAACTGCTGTTTCAGGGCTGCTTCTGCCTTCTTCTGCTGATACAGTTTCGCTCCAGCGAAGGCAAGACACAGGATGAAGGTCTTGGCTGCCAGAATGTATAACAGCAGGGGAAAGTTTTCCAAGGCCTAGAACAAAAAAGTTGTAAAAATGATAAATGATAAACTGGAAAGGGCATCATACACTTCTTTAAAGCTGTGGCTTATGTTTACATTTACACCATTTGGCAGACGTCCGTATCCAGAGAGACTTACATTTATCTCCTTTATACAAATGAGCAATTGGGGGTTTTGGTAGGAAAAAACAGAAATAAGATTAAATTCCTAAAACAGGATCCCCCAAATTATTCCCGGGGGCCAAGATACAGCCCGTCCCCATGTTTGTCCCGGCCCTCTGAACAACAGAAACATTTTATTAACAAGTTTCATTATAAATACTTGTTTTATTCAGATCATATTTGTATTTGGGGACAAGGTAGCCTGACGGTTAAGGTGTTGGACTGGAAGATTGGGGTTCGATTCCCATCACCACTAAGTTATCACTGTTGGGCCCCTGAGCAAGGCTCTTAGTCCCTAATTGCTCAATTGATAAATTAAGTCTCTTATTAAACGGATTTCATAATAAAAGTTGGATTTTACACTAAAATTACCTCATTAATGTATGACTGCAAATGAGTTATTAGGGTTATTTGTTCGATTTACCCACCAGCAGAAAAACATGTTCAACATGATGTTTCATGATGATGCTGGTTTTGTCAGATTGATCACAACTAATCTATCATTAGGAGGTGAAATAAACAAAATCAGAATCAAATTTCTACAATAATACTGGGAGTCACTCCGGTCATAGGCCGACTCGACCACCATCAAAGAAATAAAACAACGATGTGGCCCTCACAAATAAATAAATAAGTTAGGGGCTCCTGTCCACTTTCATATGGACTCCTTTAGTATCACTGTAAAGAGACATGACAAAGAAACTTTATGAACTTGGACACAATAATAAAGGTGGACATTCATTGATTTTTAAGCATAATAACACAAACCTTTTACAATTATATATTAATACCAGATAATATAATACAATATAAAAGCCAGCTTATAATATAAAACTTTATAACTAGGAACCGTCTAGAAAAGTCCAAAACCCCAAAACAGCTGAGAGCTTTCTGGAAGAAGGAGGCGGAGGCGGAGGAGGAGGAGAGGGGAGGGGGCAGGGGTAGAGGAGCAGCTAAAGATGGCAGAGCAGCTGTTTTCTACTCATACTTTTAACACTCTTACTTACTGATATCTGAATAAATATTTTCTAATTAATTAGCTGGTTATTAAGTGTAATTGCTGGTACATCCCTTACAGCGCCTGAACTCCGTGTCGCCGTTTATGTTAAACAAAAAAATATCCAGGACATTGTTTACAATAAGCGGCTTCTTTATATTTATATATAACTAACAGTTAACTCACTAAACAGTTATAAACATATAGTCAGAAATGTACACAATAACAATGTTCGAGGAAATACATGCTCATGCACATGTTTAACCCTATTAACAATTTTAAAATTTGTTTAATGTTAAATGTAGGTAATGTGTTTCTTACCCGCCAGTTTATCATTTCTTCGTTTTTAATTCTTTAATAAATCTCGAAAAAAATCCAGCTTCATCAACTAAACATCCTTCTCGGATAAAGTCTCGACACTGTTTTAACCCCAACCAGCGCTTTCGATGGCATATAGCTGACGTCCGGCCCATGTGACTGAGACCCAATCAAAATTCTTTCCCTTAAGCATGTAAGCCAATCAGAAATAAACCCGCCTTCTTTCTGCTTCTCTTCTGCTTATTTGCCCCATTCATGGACTGTGTCTGAAATAGTGCCTACTCAGAATTTCTTATGTAAACCGAAACAAATAATTAATTTATAAAGCCAAATTAAAAAATTAAAACAGTCTTTTTAATAAAATATTTTCACACAACAACTATTTTCTACATCTCCGAAATTGACTATCAAAATTTATAACTTTTGCGCATGCGTTTTGGGATCAGAAAAATACATCTAAAGCAATATACATTTTGGTAATAATAGATGATAATATATAAACCTAAAATCAGTGCCGTCCGTGTTTAAAACTTAGAAAATGAAGCAGAATTATCCTTTATGTAACAACTGGTTACATGGCTGACAGGTCAGAGGAGGGCTTCTCGGCTGAATATTACTTAGGGCCACAGAGATGTCAGGATCTCATTATTACACGCAATTTTTATTTTTACATGAAGTCTTCTGGCTGTCAATCACAGAAAGTGAATAAAATACTATAAAATATATTATTTGCATTTAAGATAATTTGCACATTTCGTGTCTACCTCATCTACAATATGGTTGGCGCTATTCCGTTATGTCCCGTCCTTTATTGTCTTTTTGCACTGTCCTTGTTATGTTTGTATTGTTTATCGCATCTGTTTATGCACTGTCTGACATGCACTTTATGTCTATCCTGTTTAGTGGCTCTTTGTTGTTTTGTGGAATTCTATGTTTTGCGTAGCACCAGGGGGTCCTGGAGAAACGTTATTTCATCTCACTGTGTACTGCATCTGCTATATATGGCTGAAATGACAATAAAGCACCTTGAACTTGAACTTGAATTCATACACATATTTACGGTGTGCATGTGGTGGCCAAGGAGCTGAAATCAGTAGGGCTTAGATCAACACCAACCTCACACTACACTACAAACTCAAAACAATTTTTGTATTACAACTGCTGACAAACGAAAACAAGAGAACAAAGAGAGATGTAAAATCGCAATGTCTATGTGGTTGATTGGCAGAGAAATGTTACAGACATCAAATGTGAAAAAAAGGTTATTACCAAGGGCAAAGGTCAAGAAATCATCAGTTGGTATTATCGACTTGTTAGATATAACTTCGATATAAGTTGGTAGATGTTATATAATGATGCCCCCCGTTTGTAATAGGGAGATGAGTGTGTGGGGGATCATTCTCTTAGTAAAGATACTCACATATATTATAGCAAAGATATAAAAAATATAGTTATAGCAAAAAATCTTTAATAATAGTAAAAACAGTAAATAAATATTAGTGTGATAAATAAAAGTCTACTAGCAATTAGAACCCTGTCTGCATGGAACCAGTGGAAGCACAAGCCCCCAGTGAAATCTGGGTGGCTGATGAATTAGTACCTCTAGTAAAGTCAGCATGTTCCATGAGGAGAACTATCCCAATATGTCCATTTTACATTTTGATTTATGTACTAAGTTTTCCTAACATCCTGCTATAAGTGAATATCCTACAGGTACCTACAGCCGTTATAATGTACAGTAGGTTCTTTTGTGTTGTCTTCTGTGTTGTGTTCTTTTGTAACTATGCTTTTGTTGCAGCAATGAAAATGTTTTGACTCCGCTGCAATAAGAAGGCAAAGATTTGGAGTCAGCACTGATGGAGCGCATTTCCCTCATCTGTGTTTATCAGTACATACAGCCAGATGAACATCCCAGGAGAAAGTTTGTTCTAAATTATGACACTCTGTTCCACTTATTTGGGACACATCTTTGGGATTAACTGGGGGGCCAACCACGCTTCATGCCCTCTTACCCAACATTTGCACTGGATCTCACTAACCCTATTGTGTCTTAATTAACAAATCATTACTGCGCCAACATCTAGTGGAAAACCATTTTACAGGAGTAAGAGTGACTAAATTTGAGCTACTTTTAATCATATACATTTGCATCTTAGGCATTTGGCAGACACCCTTATCCAGACCGAGTTACATTCATTCACACAACGGAGCATTTAGGGTATAGGGGCTTTGCCCAGAAGTGGTAATTTGTTGTTGCTGGGACTCAAACCCACAATCTTCCAGTTAGTAGTCCAGAAATGTAACCACTTGGCTACAGTAGTGTAACTTTTGAATTGAACCTAAAAGGTTGGCTTACATTCAATACATGTATTCAATGTCCCTTCCATCAAAAACTTAAATAACATCTTGGAACACACATGTCTGAGATTTGTTTATCTACTTGACACTTGTGTTTTGGGTGCCTATCAATTTGAGAACAAAGACCCACAGAAGGCAACTGGAAAAAAAATTCATAAGAATGAGTCACATAAACAGACCATTTATTGAGGTTGGGTTCTACAACAAAGAACAAGTGTTTCATCAGGGACTCCAGCAGTCTCATACTAGCTTATCATAGTCCACTCGAGACTCTTCCAGAAAAGTTGTTGCATCAGGATACATTTCTAAATACGTATAAAAATAATAACTGTACAATGGATTATGAGCTGAAATTGTGTGAGAAGTGTACAATTCAGCACATCTAAAGATTCAGATCTACAATGTAAAGATCAGAAGTGAGAGAGGAGCTGCTTTACACTGCTACATTTGCAAAACCTTTTTTTTTTTTACTAGAATCTAGAATGGCTTGGTTTGATATAGCAGCCAAAAAGTTTGGATTCCCCACTATTGAGCTGTTTGTAAAGGTAAGAACTTTCTAAACCACATTGAAACACTCTAGCATTGATTAAGCTTTTGGACCACCTTACCCTCAATATAGACTTAATATACAATAACATAATTGTCTACAATGACCCAAAACCCAAACAAAACACTGTTCTAGATCATGACATATATATCTATCTATCTATCTATCTATCTATCTATCTATCTATCTATATATATATATATAGATAGATAGATAGATAGATAGATATATATATATATATATATATATATATATATATATATATATATATATGGCTATATAGTTTATGTCTATATTTTAAAGTTTGTCTTTTTCTTATTAACCAAATAAAACTGTTGTTCAGGTATTTTTTTTTTTTTTTTTTTTACAATTTTACAATTATTTTTTTTTTCTTTCTTTCTTTCTTTCTTTCTTTCTTTCTTATATGTGGCTTTATAGTTTATATCTATGCCTTAAAATGGTATTTACCAAATTTTTAGCATTGTTCAGGTATTTATTGCAAAAGAGATTTTCCTTCCTTTTTTCATTTCTTCCTTCCTTTTCTCCTGTCCTCTCTCCTTCCTCTCTCCCTCCCTTACTTTCTCTCCTCTTCCTTCCTTCCTTCCTTCCCTCCTTCCTTCCTTTCTTTTTTTCTTCCATCCTTTCTTCATTCATTCTAATACTTCCTTTCTTCCTCCCTTCTCTCCTTCCTTCCACCCCTCCTTCCTGCTGATGTGCTATACTGTTTTGCAGGCAGGAACTGATGGGGAACGCTTGGGAAACTGTCCATTCTCTCAGAGACTCTTCATGATCCTTTGGCTTAAAGGAGTCATTTTTAATGTCACAACTGTGGATCTCAAGAAGTAGAAATTTATTTTTATATTATTTTATATGTTCACACATAACACAGTCATTTAAAAATACAAGCAAATTTTAACCAAATACTTTCCTAACAGCTGTATTATTATGTTGTCTTATAGAAAACCAGCTGATTTGCAAAACCTTGCACCAGGAACCCATCCACCTTTTATTACCTTTAATGGTGAAGTGTTGGTGGATGTTAACAAAATTGAGGAATTTCTTGAGGAACAGCTTACACTACCACAGTACAGCACCCATTTTTTAATTTTTTTTGGCTGGTTATTTGTTTGGCTGTTTGTCGTTAACCAAATATCATTGCTTTTAAAGGTACCCAAAGTTGGCCGTTAAACACCCAGAGTCAAACATTGCTGGAATCGATGTATTTGCTAAGTTTTCTGCCTATATTAAGAACTCTCATAAATATGCAAATGATGGTGAATAATTCTATTTTTAAATTGGTCTTCATAGACTTTTTTCTAAAAATGATAAATGACGAATGAGATTTTTTGTTTTTCTTTATCATTTCTTTATGTATTTTTTAGGCTTGGAGAAAGCTCTGTTGAAATCCCTGAAGAAACTGGATGACTATTTGCAGTCTCCATTGCCAGAGGAAAGTAATGCTAACAACCCCGACGACCACGGACCATCAACACGCAGTTACCTGGATGGATCAGATTTAACTCTTGCTGACTGCAACCTGCTTCCCAAATTGCACATCATCAAGGTACTGGATCTTATTGCTGACTGTAATCTGTATGCAAACATGGCAGTCATCTCCATGTAGTGGAGTCCTAATCAACCTTCAACTTTCTGACTATTGACTGATATTTTTTTAAGCAGACTAGATGCCACATAATAAGTTTATATATATTTTTTTGTCTCAGCTTGTTGCAAAGAAGTACAGAAATTTCGACTTTCCAGCCGACATGAAAGGAATTTGGCGATACCTGAACGCCGCCTACCAGAGAGAAGAATTTACCAGCACCTGTCCTGCAGATCGGGAGATTGAGTTTGCCTATTTGGATGCTGTTAAAAAGTTAGTATAGGTTGGTGAAAAGAAAGAAATGAACAGGCTGGTAGAATGTGTGAGACAAGTGAAAGTAAGTAAAAGTAAGAGTAAAAACAGAGGTAAAAGATGACGGGTGTTTGAGGAAGTTGGAAAAAAAGTAATATTTAGTTAAAAGATTGTGCAAAAGAAAGAATGCAAGAGATGTAAGAGAGTAAGAGATGAAAAAAGAGAGTGACAAATAGCTTAAGAATTTGAAAAAGAGTGAGAGTGAGTAAGTTACCTTGAGAGTGTGAAAGATTGTGTCAGTGTTTGTGGGAGTGAAATAGTGAGTAAGAAAGAGTGGGATTATAATAGCTTGAGAGTGTGAGAGAGTGTGTGTCAGTGTATGTTTGTGGGAGTGAAACAGTGAGTGAGATTGTAAGAGCTTGAGACGGTAATATTGTGTGTGTTTGTGGGAGTAAAAGAGTTATTGAGTGGGATTGTGAGAAACTGAGACTGTGGAAAGAGTGAGTGGGATTGCAAGAGCTTGAGACGGTGAGAGTGTGTGTCAGTGTGTGTTTGTAGGAGTAAAAGAGTTATTGGGTGGGATTGGGAGAGATTGAGACTGTTGGAAAGTGTGTGTTTCTGGGAGTGAAAGAATGAGTGAAAAAGAGTGGGATTGTAAGAGCTTGAGACTGAAAGTGTGTGTCAGTGTGTGTTTGTGGGAGTAAAAGAGTTATTGGGTGGGATTGTGAGAGATTGAGACTGTTGGAAAGTGTGTGTTTCTGGGAGTGAAAGAGTGAGTGTAAAAGAGTGAGTGAGTGGGATTGTAAGAGCTTGAGACTGTGAGTGTGTGTGTCAGTGTGTGTTTGTAGAAGTAAATGAGTGAGTGAGTGGGATTGTAAGAGCTTGAGACTGTGAGAGTGTGTGTCAGTGTGTGTTTGTGGGAGTAAATGAGTGGGTGAGTGGGATTGTAAGAGCTTGAGACTGAAAGTGTGTGTCAGTGTGTGTTTGTGGGAGTAAAAAGTGAATAAGTGGGATTGTAAGAGCTTGAGTCTGTGAGAGTGTGTGTCAGTGTGTGTTTGTAGGAGTAAATGAGTGAGTGAGTGGGATTGTAACTTGAAGAGCTTGAGACTGTGAGAGTGTGTGTTTGTGGGAGTGAAACAGTGAGTGGGATTGTAAGAGCTTGAGACTGTGAGAGTGTGTGTCAGTGTGTGTTTGTGGGAGTAAATGAGTGGGTGAGTGGGATTGTAAGAGCTTAAGACTGTGAGAGTGTGTGTTTGTAGGAGTAAATGAGTGAGTGAGTGGGATTGTAAGATCTTAAGACTGTGAGAGTGTGTGTCAGTGTGTGTTTGTGGGGGTGAAAGAGTGAGTAAGAAAGAGTGGGATTGTAAGACCTTAAGAGTGTGAGAGTGTGTGTCAGTGTGTGTTTGTGGGAGTGAAACAGTGAGTGGGATTGTAAGAGCTTGAGACTGTGAGAGTGTGTGTCAATGTGTGTTTGTAGGGGTGAAAGAGTGAGTAAGAAAGAGTGGGATTGTAAGAGTTTGAGAGTGTGAGTGTGTGTTTGTGGGAGTGAAACAGTGAGTGAGATTGCAAGAGCTTGAGACAGTGAGAGTGCGTGTCAGTGTGTGTTTGTAGGAGTAAAAAAGTGAGTGAGTGGGATTGTAAGAGCTCAAGACTGAGAGTGTGTGTCAGTGTGTGTTTGTGGGAGTGAAAGAGTGAGTAAAAAAAGATTGGGATTGTAAGAGCTTGAGAGTGTGAGAAAGTGTGTGAAGCGTGTTGAGATTGAGAGGTAGAATAGTGTGTATGTGTCGTGGTAACCTTTAGCTACAAGCATTTTAAGCCATAGAATTAATAGGAATAAATGCAGAAATACATTTTTAAATAAATAAAGTTTTTTTAATCTGTACTTTTAATAATGTTTTTCCCCCAACTTTTTCTTGTAGAAACGGAAACTAATCATTTGGGGTGAAAGTTAGGATATGTCATTATTGTCATTTATTGTCCTATATTTTCTATTAAAAATCTTTGTTCTTTATTAATTATTGTTTATTATGTTTTTATTGTTGATCAACTGTTGTTAGATTATTTACGGATTAAAACTCTGTAATTAGTAAAAAAGAACGTATTTCTGTTTGCCTGAAAATCTACGAAATCTTGAGAACTGAAAACAGATTTGGAAGCTTTTTCTTACACTGATGCTCTTCTAACACGTGAGGAAAAGTTTTTCCTTTTTTCTTCGTTACAGTCACTTCGGCTTCAGACGCTTGTAAAAAAAAAAAAAAAAAAAAACAAGCGTAAAAGAGATAAAGAGAAAACCAGCTCTAGGATGTGTTGGGTCTAATCTCTCTCATCACTCTTCTTCTCGTCTCTCGCTGACTTGAACAGGTTCGTTATTTGGTTGCCAGGGTTACACTGCTAGCATCCTTTAGAACAAATTCCAAAACTTTTTTAAGGCCATAATATCAACAGCTTGAGTTTATTGGTTTCTAAATATACTTTGTTACCAGAGAGACACTGAGCGAGAGAATTTTGGCTGGAGCTTCAGCAAACATTTGGATAAAAGCGAAGGGACTAAAAGTAAAGAAAAGCGGTTCCACTGACGACATTTATACCTGGATTTTTTTGTCTTTCTATAAATTCCACTCATATTTTGCAATGATCACCAAGCACCGTGGGTACAAAAATAAATCTCTGTTTATTCATAGGACCTTTTCTGCATGCTTGAGAAGTTTTATTTATGTCACACAGCATTTGTTTGAAGAACGGAGGTTAACAGGCTTTCGTGCAATGAGGCTATACACACGTCGTCATACAAGGTCACTGGAGTGAGTCATGTTAGGAATGTTGTTGAAGGACAATAAAAAGCGCTCATGGATTTGCTTGCTCGCTTGCGAATCCGGAGTTATGCTAGTATGTGATGTGCGGGAAGTTTTCCTAATTCTGGGAGCAGTATTTCCAGAAGCAAACTGTAAAAAGAAAATGAAGAGCAGTTGTTAATTAAGGTTACCTTTTTATAGGTGATGTTATTAATACAGTCAGATTTTAATTTTAGATCACCTCTTTTGTTAGTTTTTTTGGGAGTTGAAGGCAATGACTTCTTGAGCGCTTTTCCATTTAGGAGTTTGGGATCCACTTGGTCAGTGCTAGACTTCGGCGAAGCACCTTTGCTGACCACGGATGACGCGGTAGTTGATTTCATGGTACCGTCCGTAATCTAAAAGTCATAGCAAAAGATTGCAAATAGACTGATTAGCAACAGTGGTGAAAAAATCCATAGAATTCCATAGAATTCCATATT
Organism: Bagarius yarrelli; assembly: GCA_005784505.1. Classification (NCBI taxonomy): domain Eukaryota; kingdom Metazoa; phylum Chordata; class Actinopteri; order Siluriformes; family Sisoridae; genus Bagarius; species Bagarius yarrelli. The sequence goes on along the minus strand of VCAZ01000004.1, from coordinate 4,061,115 downwards.
TCATTATGAAAAGTTACATATAAACCCACCATTTTACTCTTTTTTCCTGGACCGCGACTGTTGCTATTACCTTGAAACAGATCAGAACATAGGAAATATGAAGAATGATAAGTCTTTGCATACTAAAAATAAATACATGTTGTGTCAATTACGTTTCATGTTGTGTCAATTACGTCAATTACGAGTCTCCGGAACTTTCTAAAAAAAAAAAATCGAACGGCAAAAATTTTGAGAGAATTTTTTTGACAACATACAAGCGAAAGACAGCGAGCATCTTTCCAGTACCGTAGTTCGGTGTACGTGTGTGTGTCCATACTGACTATCTCTACTCAGGATCCAGTGTTTTATGGTAACATGTGGCTTCAGCATCACTAGTATAAAATAGAACCACTGACATCCTGAAATAAACTTACTGACGAATCTTTGGGATAACGAATATAAAAAATGCTCCTGAAAAATTGAGTATACAAAGACTTTTAGTATAGTAGTATATTTTCGTATAGTATAGTTTGCCACTTGTAAACTATAAGTCAAAACTACTACTGAAAATAAGGTTTGATCATTTATAAATAATTAGCTTTTACTAGAAGCCTTTCATAGGACTGCATGTGCCTTTTCGGATAAATTTCGGATACAAAAGATGCCCTTTTTTATTACCCCAGAAATAAATACGTTTTAGAGTATTTAGGGGCTATACTACTGGAAACAATCATAACAATACAATTTTCATCTTCATATATTATTAAAATTAATTTCGCTGTAATACTTTAGTATTATGATCTTTATGATAGCATTCGTTACATCTGATTATTAGTGTTAAAGTATTAATGTATTAATCATTTGCAGCAATATATGGTAAAAGCTTTTTCTCCCTTCTCTTACCTCGGGTTAGGATGGTAAGACGGCTGTTTAGTGAATTGTTGAATGATCTATGAAGTTCCTCCAGAGCACTCAGCATGTGCAGCATCTTTTGTCGTCTGTCTTCGCTGCTGCTGCTGGCTGCTGAATTAAGCCTCGCACTTCTGCCCTTGCTTTGTTTATTTGAATTAGCTGTCGCTGATGTTAGTTTCAGTGTTTCATGAGCGCTGCTGTCTTCCACCGGTGTGTGATCTATTGCAGGTTGATCTATTACAGGGTCTGGGGAAAGCTGACTGGTTGCTGCTAAAATGTTTTCAAGTCTATCAGACTCATGTGCGGTATTGAGTGTTCGGTCTTGGCTGTTAGTCGCTGCGAATATTTTGTCCAAAAAATGTCGACTGCTGATGGCTTTGTCTAAACTACCTGAAGATTTGACAGGGACTGTGATTTCCTGTCTGTCAATATACATAGTCGTATCGTGGATGTCTGGGCCACTCATCCAAAGATCTGTCGGCTTTTTATCACCTAAAAAAAGAATATTAAACATATAGGTACTTGTGTTTTCAGTGTTAATATATCACTATACACTACTATAACATGTAAACCTTTTTATTTTCTGTATTTCCTATAATTCCTTATTAATACAGCTAAAGCTTGCAACATAGCCAATCTGTTTTTTTTTAATTTTAGGAGACAGAGTTAAATAAATTGTATCATTAAACATTTACAAAACTGTAAACATAGTACACAATTTAATTAAAGTCAAGTCCCCTTTATTTATTTAGCGCTTTAACAATAAAGCAGCATTACAGAATCGAATAAGACAATAGAACACTCAATTCAGTTTAATTAATATCTGTGAAATAAGAGTCCCCAACTAACCAAACCAGAGGCGACAGCGAAAAAAAGAACCAAAACTTCATCAGTGACAAAATAGAGGAACCCCCCCCCCGCCATTTGACATTAATATTAATGTAGAGAGTTTTTATTATATAATATATCCTAATTATTTATCATTATTTATCAGGTTAATCTGTATATGCTTATAATACAGTTTTGTTAAGATTATGAGAGACTCAAAGATTATACCTTTCAACGATGTCTGTTGAAGATCTGGTACTTCTGCGGTTATTGGTGCAGCATCCATAGCTGGAGCTAAAATCAACAGTGTTACTACTAATATAAATTTCGGCACGCATCCTTTCTGCATCTTGTCTTCGTCTGGGAGGCTATACGACCGCAGATCTAACGTTTCAGTCTTTTACCTGGAAAAATAACTATCGAGCACAGAGTTTACTCAAGCCTCGTGTTTAATCGATGAAAAATGGATCATCTCTCGATGGGATACACACACTTGTTAGTCTAATGCGCCCCTACAGTGAGAAGGCTTGTCTAGTGTGTGATGCACCGTTTCTTTTCCATCATGCAGGTGCTGTTCTGCTTTTTAAACCCAGTCAGGTTTGGGTGTGGGGTAGAGACCTGCCTGGGCAATGGTCAATCTGGAAGAATCCTCCTCCTTATCATGGATTGGCGTCTTTGTGACATTTGGGTCTGTGTTTGGTGTTGGGGCCTTCCATTGTAAATATGGCAGCAGGCAATTGGCCCTTCTGCGTCAGAGTCTCTTTCTCCTTTGGCCCCTGTGCAAACACATTAGGAAATGGCCTATCACTGCTTATACAGCAGGTCTCCAAGCCACTGTCTTCGTCCATGTAGACAATAGGAGATGTCAAGTCCAACGATTATTGAATCATACACCTAGGCAAATACGTCAATAAATCCAACGCACATTTAGACGTAAATGCGTTAACAGGGTGATGCATGTTATATCCGGAGAAATAGAATAAAAACATCAAATGAAGATAATTTGGTGATGAATAAAAACTGGTTGATAACCAATAATAACCAACCCGTGCAAACGTAATGCAATGATTTTGGATCATTTTTTTTTTTGTTGTTTTCTTAATGTCGGCGTTAAGACAACCAAGAATTCCTGTCTCTGTTTGTCCGGTTCACTGATGTCAGGAGAGAGGGATGCGGAATCTGAGCTAAGCAGACGACAGAGGAGACAGAATCACAGCACTGGATGAATGGAGGTTTAGAAAGTCAGTTGCTGGGAAGGCGCCACTTAACCTACAAGTATTTAGTAATTCATTACCCATGTATGTTTGAATACTGACTCATTCTTTGACATGTGTGTATCTGTTTGCATGTTTTTGTGCCAACACTTACATGGGTATTGTTGAATTCATTCTCGTTCTTTATTAAAATTCCTTGCTTCTATATTTAGATCAGTGGGAAAAAGACTCCTCCTTTCTAAGAAAAGCCGTTCTAGATAAGCTGCACACTTTGTGAGAAACTGCTGAAGTAAAAAGGCACTTAATGTCCCATAAATGCTCGTTTAAACACCTAAAAAAGGTAGTGGATGTTCTCGGTTCAATTGTGGTGACAAAAATTATGAGTAAAAGTAGATGGAAAGAGTCTGCAAAGTTTATAGGGAACGTGGTAGCGCAATGGTTATGGTGTTGGATTGCTGATTGGAAGATTGGGGTTTGCCACTGCTGGGCCCCTGAGTAAGTTCCTTAACCCTCAATTGCTCAGTTGTATAAACGAGATAGATGTAAGGTGCTTTGGATGAGGATGTTTAACAAAATATATAAAATTTATTAACATAATCATTTTACACTACCAAGAAAACTTTCTTTCTGGTTTGGTAATAAGATTTACATGTTTTGTTTTGTTTTTTAGACACAGGCAGCAGGTTCAGTTGTTAGCACTGTTGCCTCACAGCAAGAAAGTCCCAGGTTCAGATCATCAGTAGGGCTCTTTCTGTGTGAAGGGAAAGTGGTGGCTCATGGTTAAGGTGTTGGACTTCAACCCAAAGATCGTGGGTACAATTCCCAGCTCCATCAAGCCACCACTGCTGGGCCCCTGAGCAAGGCCCTCAACGCTCAGTTGTATAAATTAGATAAATGTTAGTCGCTCTGGATAAGGGTGTCTGCCAAATGCTGTAAATGTTCTCCCTTTGCTTGTGTGGGTTTATTCCAGGTACTCCAGGTTTTCTTAAACACTCCTAAAACCTGTATTTTAGGTTGATTAGTGATTCTAAATTGCCCATAGGAGTGAGTATAAGTGTGTAGGTGTGTGTAGTTGTTTGTCTGTATGTGGCCCTGCAATGGACTGGCGACCTGTCCAGGTTGAACCTGTGCCTTTCACCCAATGACAGCTTAGATAAACTCCAGCAGATCCTTGTGAGCCTGATTAGAAATATGCAGGTATTGACATGAATGGATGGTTTTTAAACCACAATAGTAACTTTTTTCCCACTCTCACTACTATGTTGCCAGGTTTATGCCCTACTAATGTAAATGCTTTTATTTTTTCACATATACTTTTTTATATACTTAGTAAGTTGGGGTCAAAGCAGGGTAACACCGGGTAAGCTATGATACAGCACCCTTTGAGCAGAAAGGTTTATAGGTCTTGCTTGAGGGCCAAACAAACCCAGGGTGATGGGGCTTGAACCAAGGTCTTTGTGGTCTTTAGATCAACAACTCAGCTCCTTAACCATTTGAGCCACCACTGCCTACATTGCATTATTTGGAGACAAAATGCTTTTTTATGTTATTATTCTAGCGATACAATCAGTATCATTACTAATAAAAGTTAACAATACTAAAGATGGGTTACGAGTTTTTGTTTTAGCTTTTAGAAATGTCATGTGGGAATGTGGGAAGTTGTGGCTTAATTGTTAAGGTGATGGACTGCTACCAGAAAGACAGAGGTTCAATTCTCAGCACCACCAAGACACCACTGATTATAAGATTATAAGCCATATTTGCACCAATACAGATAAGATTCACTTGATCATCATTTTTTTTAATGTTTAATTAGGAGCAATATTATATTATTCTTTTTCTTTTACAGTTTTAGATATTAAGTGCTTTTACAGACCAAAACTTTAGATTAGATTAGATTAGATTCAACTTTATTGTCATTGTGCAAGGTACATGTACAGAGCCAATAAAATGCTGTTAGCATCTAACCAGAAATGCATAAACGGCCTATTTACAATAAATAGCAGTATAATAAATAAGAGTATGAACCGTTATCAATGTGACAGTAATTTGCTTTTATGTTAACATTTGGCAGACACACTTATCCAGAGCAATCGATTAATGTGCTTATATCCTCTTGCTAGTACAACAGGTTATCGTCTAAGAGTACCGTTAAGCAAAGACGTAGCCGCATATACAATAAAACATTGTGAAATTTCTTTACATATGGCTGGGGTCAGAATGCAGGGGTGGCCATGATACAGTGCCCATGCCGAGAGAAGTTAAAGAGCCTTGTTCAAGTGCCCAGCAGTGGCAGTTTGTTGTGCTAGGGCTTGAATACTGATCTTATCAACCATCAACCCGGTTTGTAAGAAGGTAAGGAGAATGGGTTGGAACAACAAAAACAGTTGTGTAATTAATAAATTAATATTTTTTATGTCACTGACTAATATATTGTTCAGTTACTTAGTGCTTATCAGAGAAAGATGTCAGTTGTTAACAGCTAATGGAAGTTTCCTCCTCCCTCCTGGTACCAGGTCAGAGGAGAGCATGATGCATGTCTTTCTTGTACCTTAATAAGGGCCAGCCCAAGTAAAGGGCCCTAATTCAATTTGGAGGCCCCCTGTATCTAATTATTGTCAATCTTAAATTATTCGCACATTATAAATCTCATAAACTTCTTATTTTTTGGGCTGTTCCCTTTTAGGGGTCGCCACAGCGAATCATCTGTCTCCACCTAACCCTATTCTCTATATCCTCTTCACTCGCTCCCACTAACTTCATGTCCCCGTTTATCACATCCGTATACCTCCTCTTTGGTCTTCCTCTTTGCCTTCTGTCTGGTAGCTTCATTTCTAACATCCTCCTACCAATATACTCACTATCCCTCCTCTGTACATGTCCAAACCACCTTAATCTGGCTTTTGCTCCAAAACATCTAACATGAGCCGTCCACCTGATGAACTCGTCCCTAATCTTGTCCAACCTCAACATCTTCAGCTCTGCTATATCAGCTCTGCTACCTGTCTCTTCCTCAGCGCCACTGTCTCTAAACCATACATCATAGCTGTCTAACCACTGTCTCTAAACCATACATCATAGCTGGTCTCACTACTGTCTTTTACACTTTCCCCTTGATTCTAGCTGATATTCTCCTGTCACACATCACTCCCGACACGTTTCTCCACTCATTCCACCCTGCCCGTACTCGCTTCTTTACCTCTTTCACACACTCTCCCTTTCATTCAAACACTCTGTCTTGCTACGACTGACTTTCATTCCTCTTCTCTCCAGAGCAAACCTCCACCGCTCCAGGTTTTCCTCCACCTGCTCCATGTTCTCAATACAGATCACAATGTCATCTGCAAACATCATTGTCCAAGGAGATTCCTGCCTGTAAATCTGATTATTGCAGCCGAAAAATACTGTAACGGATTTAGATAATGAAAATGTGTAAGTGTATTATGTGTAAACCAGGTTAAGGAGATAGGATTTCAATCTAGTTGTAAACTGACAGTATTTCTGCCTCCTGAACAGTATTAGGTAAATTATTTAAGATAAACTTATTACGATTTTAAGACGAAGATTTTAAAGTCTTGTTTTATTATTTATTTCAAGCCACATTTCTTAATAACCCTTTATATATTACACTTATATTACACCACCTTTAATGCCTTATTTTTCAAACAAGCCAATAACAAGTGTAATTGTTTTACCTTTATTACTCCTGCACTACATGTATGTAAGGGTAGATGGCGCTATAATACTGCACATTTCCTTTAAAGAGCAGCTCTTACAGTATTTCCAGTGGAAACAGTTCCTCAGTTACCACACAGCCACCTGAAAGTGGTGTAATAAGCACCTCGTGTCCCTGCCAAAAAACCCGCAAACAAGATTACGTGATCATGTGAGAACAGGAAATGCTGCTATGGCTGCAAAGATGGATGTTAGGGAAACTACAGTAATGCATTACATCTCGCATACATAAGGAGCCGGTTTAAAACTGGATGTATAGAGATCATTGTTTAGTTTTAAATCTTTTCTAATATGTATGTGCGTATGGATCTATACATTTAATGCGTGATGTACATTCAGCTCCTTTATGTTATTTCAGGTGTCACATTTTAAGTCGGATCTTTGTCTATTAACTGCCAGTGGGGGAGAATCGAAAAAGCAAGAAAAGATGCAAAAGAAGTGGATGGAGCAGAGAAGGAGAAGGTCAGAGCCCAGAAAGGAGCGATTTGTTTTCAGTGAAACTGGAGAGCCCACCCCCACTTACCACCAGCACAACCTACAGCAGAATCAATTACCACTTGTGAGGATGAAACTAAAGCCATGCAACACAGTAAGGGCATGACCCAAGGAGTGTGTAATCCAGGGTGTGCATGTGTCTGTGGATACCTAAGAGAGACCGAGAGATAGAGAGAGAGGAAACACAACACACACACACACACACACACACACACACACACACACAGACAATTTAGTACTTTACATGTACATATGTTATTTAATTTCACTGACTTATTTCAGAAAAGCTAATTATTTTATTAATTATTTATTTATTCTGTTTTTACTTTTATTTCTGAAACACTGTAATGAGTTTTAAAGGCCTTCAACTCTTTGAGTCTTCAGAGAGAGATAGAGAGAGTAAGAGAGAGACAGAGAGGTAGAGAAAAAAGAGAGAGAGATATTGTACAGTTTGTTTGTGATTTGTTTTATAAAGGTATGCTCAGTTTTTGTCTGTCTATATATCTATCTTTCCTACTGTCTGTCTGTCTGTCTGTCTTCCCTACTGTCTGTCTGTCTGTCTGTCTTCCCTACTGTCTGTCTATCTATCTATCTATCTATCTATCTATCTATGCTAATCCTATCTATCTATCTATCTATCTATCTATCTATCTATGCTACCGCCTATTTATCTATCTATCTATCTATCTATCTATCTATCTATCTATCTATCTATCTATCTATCTATCTATCTATCTATCTATCTATCTATCTATCTATCTATCTATCTATCTATCTATCTATCTATCTATGCTACCGCCTATCTATCTATCTATCTATCTATCTATCTATCTATCTATCTATCTATCTATCTATATGTCTATCTTTCCGTCTGTCTGTCTGTCTGTCTACTGTTCCTACTGTCTGTCTGTCTGTCTGTCTGTCTATCTCTTCTACTGTCTGTCTGTCTGTCTGTCTGTCTATATAGCTTTCATACTATCTGTCTGTTTGTCTGTCATTCTGTCTGTCTATCTATTAATAAATTTTAAAAGACAATATTAATACAAATGCTTTTGTTCCCTAAATAGTTTATCGTGTGTGTGTGTGTGTGTGTGTGTGTGAGTGTGTGCACGCTCTCCTCCACCACTGGTTGCCAAAGACAGCCTGTGTGTTGTCACTCTACACCTCGAGGACACTGTGGCTCACCAGAGGCCAGTGTGGTTCAGCATTGGTTTGGAAACGTCTGAAACCTCTAACCACAGGAGCACGTCGGCCATCCCAGCTGAGGGGGCATCGGCAATAATGAAACAAACTCGCGCCATCCCATTCCTCATCCTACTATATACTTATCCTACTATGTACAGTCTCGTTTAAAATGTTTAGAATGTGAGTTTAAAATTGAATTGAATTGAATTAAAACCGTTTCCTTCATAACTTACAAAATATAGATGTAAATAACTTGGTGTTTAAATGGTGTTTAAAATATTAAAATTTACTTAACTTGGTGTTAAATTCAGGTGTAGGTAAAACATATAAAAGAGCGCAATGGAAAAAAAATCCTAAAATAACCCAGCGACAGACGAAACCTAAAGCTCCAATGACTCACGATTTTGCGTTTCAAGACACTTGAAATAAGTGACACTAACCTGTTTTTTTTCCGAATTATGGGCCCAAAATGCAAATGTTTAGTCAAGACAACTTTAGTCAACAAGACAAACATTACAAGAATTTACCCAGTGTCTCCAGGTGTCCAGATTTTTTTTGAATAAAATGTCCTACAGTATGTCACGCTAACTCTTACTCTATTTGTGGACGTAGATGAAGTATTATGTATTATTATTGTTTTATTGCAAGTTCATTATTATGCCTTTTTTGCTTGCTTCTTTGCTCTCTCTCTTTCTCCATCTCTATTTTATACACACACACACACACACACACACACACTCACACCATGTCACAAAAAAAAGACAGGGGTTTTGTGGCTGCATTTTAAACCACATATATACTCCACCACACTAATAGTGTGTCAAATTAGTACACCATCAATGGTAAAATTAATATGCGGTACATGCTATGAATTTTTAGTATGCAGATTGTGTAGGAACATGAACAGTATTAAATTAAAGTGTACATAATATTTTATCTATAAACAATATTCCTGAACATTTATTATATTATAAATAGGGTTTCTTTTTTGAAATATGCATTTTATATATACACACACACACACACACACAAGTCGTAAGATGAGAGCAAAAGAAAGTGCAAAATGGAACAATACAACTAAGGAAACCTAAACTGACATAAATAGAATACAACTCTGACTCTGACTCTGACTCTGACTCTGACATAGCCATCAACAGTGACGTGCTGCAAAGCAAGACAACGACAGACTAAAACAAAGGAGTATTAATACTTAACCTAATGGGGCAAACAATTATCTAAAACCAGACACCTGAAACACAATGAGTAACACATGGCCAAATCAAACCAATGGAAACATGGCACATGGACAGGGGAATCACATGACAAGACATAACCAAACATTGAGCACATGGACTAGAACACAAACACATAAGTTTCTCTGTTGCCCTATGGTGGCCCGGCAGGACAACACAACCGGCGACCGAGTTTGATAAAAAACGTCCATGTTTACACTCAATAATTTGATGAGTTTTATCCATCTCTTTTATTACGTAATAGAAGTTATTATAATGAATTCTTTATTTGTTATTTTTTTTATTGTGTCTTATTATTTTTATCCATGGATAAAATCCTTTGATTACTCTATCTATCTATCTAGCTATCTATCTACCGCCTTCTATCTATCTATCTATCTATCTATCTATCTATTATCTATGCTACTCTATCTATCTATCTATCTATCTATCTATCTATCTATCTATCTATCTATCTATCTATCTATCTATCTATCTATCTATCTATCTATCTATCTATCTATCTATCTATCTATCTATCTATCTATCTATCTATCTATCCGTCTGTCTGTCTGTCTACTGTTCCTACTGTCTGTCTGTCTGTCTGTCTGTCTATCTCTTCTACTGTCTGTCTGTCTGTCTGTCTGTCTATATAGCTTTCATACTATCTGTCTGTTTGTCTGTCATTCTGTCTGTCTATCTATTAATAAATTTTAAAAGACAATATTAATACAAATGCTTTTGTTCCCTAAATAGTTTATCGTGTGTGTGTGTGTGTGTGTGTGTGTGTGAGTGTGTGCACGCTCTCCTCCACCACTGGTTGCCAAAGACAGCCTGTGTGTTGTCACTCTACACCTCGAGGACACTGTGGCTCACCAGAGGCCAGTGTGGTTCAGCATTGGTTTGGAAACGTCTGAAACCTCTAACCACAGGAGCACGTCGGCCATCCCAGCTGAGGGGGCATCGGCAATAATGAAACAAACTCGCGCCATCCCATTCCTCATCCTACTATATACTTATCCTACTATGTACAGTCTCGTTTAAAATGTTTAGAATGTGAGTTTACAAACGGCGTTAATTAGTTGAATGATTGAGTCTAAAGCATCTTTACTCTACAAATACAATAAAAAATATTTATAACACCAAAAATTGAGCATTTTAGCAAATTGAGCAATATCTACAGCATCCTGGGGTATGAAGTCATTTAATAGTAATAGTAATAATAATAAGATATTTCTGTTGCATGGTGTAAAACTTTACCTATAGAAGTTTATTGCACTTAGTCGGCTGTAACCGGAAACATCTTTTCGTATATTGTAAGTAGAATGGCATCTACACTAATACATCTGTTTTTTTTCTTATTCCAAGCTCAACGACGCCACCAGATCCAGTCTGTATCCAGCCCAGGTGGTGGATCAGCACTTAGAGACAATAAGCAACAATAAGAGGCAGTTTCCCAGTGATGACCTTGTCTTCTATACGGCCATCCAGACAAAACAATGGAAACTTTGCTGCAGCATGAAATAACCTGCTGGTTTATATGATCAGAGGAGAACTAAAGCCACGACTAAGTCTGGTTTCTCGCAAGGTTCTTTTCTTCATTTTGTCACTGATGGAGTTTTGGTTCTTTGTTGCTATCGATTCTGGTTTGCTTAGTTGGGGACTCTGAATTCTGTGAAGCCGCTTTAACACGAAAAGTATTGTTTAAAAGCGCTAGATAAATGAAGGGGACTTGACTTTTATTTTTACTTTGGCAAATTATCTATACTGTAGCACTATTTTGTGTTAAAACATTATTTCAAGTATTGCCTATACATACAGTATATAATAACAAATAGATGACCAATGAATACACTGTTTTGTCGGATGCTGATATAAACATGGTCATCCTATGAATTATTGTGACTACTTATTACAAACATTTGCATCTACAGCAGTTGTCAGACATTATATTTATCTCTTTTATATGACTGAGCTGAGCAATTGTTGGGTTAATGCTCAGGGGCCTAGCATTGGTAACTTTGGTGGTACTGGGAATCGAACCCACAGTCTTCTAATTAGCAGCCCAATACGTTACCCACTGCACTATTACTTAACCATACATACCCCATACGAGTTCCCTGACACATTTACATTTTTGGTATTCGACAGACAGCCTTATCCAGAGCGACTTACATTTATCTCTTTTATACGACTGAGCAATTGGGGGTTAAGGGCCTTTTTCAAGGGTCCATCATTGGCAATTTGGCGGTGCTGTAAACCGAACCCACAGTCTTCTAATTAGCAGCCCAATACTTTATCCACTGCACTATCACATCCCGATACGTATCCTATGCAAGTTTCCTGACACATTTACATTTCTGGCATACAGCCTTATTTAGACTGACTTACATTTATCTTTGTTTTTTTCATCCAACTAATTAGTTAAGGGTTAAGGGCCCTGTTTAGGGGCCCAGCAGTGGCAGCTTTGTGGTCTGGAATTTCTATGAATCTATGATCTTCCGATCAGCAGTCTAACTCAGTCTCGGCTAAGCTACCACTTCCCCATTTGACTATACTATAGAACGTTCCATTTTAAAGTAATTGAATCTGAGCATCAACACAATGACAGCCACTCGTCTTTCAGCTCGGGTCAAAATATGGCAGCTCACCAAAGCAGCAACAGAGTTTGACGAGAAAGCCTCAAGGAGAAGTGGAAGTAAAGGGATGAAAGGAGAGGAGCGAATAGAGCAGAGGGATAAAAGTGTGAATGGGTCCTGAAGGAAATCAAGGAGGACAGTACAAGTGATTGGTTACTATTAGCAGACTCTAATGGGTGTGACATCGATAAGGACTGTAACTTGATCTCATGTTTTTTAGTGCTAACTGCTGCACTCCCGTCGAGCCATCAATCATTATCGCACTCGGACTGGATTCCTTGGCTCGCTAAATATTTAATAAGCTTTTAAAAAGAAAACAGGCAGAAAATGAGAGTTAGAGGGGAAAAAGATTAGCTCACATTTTGTCCCTGTTTTTTAAACTTTTCTTTTTTCTTCCAAAAAAAACTGATCTTTTTTTAAGTAATGCCAAATAATTTTTTTTTATTCGGGAAAATGATTCATTCACACAAATAGCATATTTTTCTTTTTACCCATGCTACACTCCGAAAAATGACTGACATTTGTGAATAGATGCATAAACACACCGAGCTGTCAAAACCTTTTTATTACAGACTTCTGACATGCCCCCAAAGTCACAGGACATCAGACTCTTCCCTAGTTCTACTGGATCCATAATTAAAGTATATATTACTGCACATGGTGTGGTGTCAGGTGACGAGAGCTGAGATCTGATGCCTGGGACCCTGGTTCTATAACAGCGGGCCCATTAGCAGGTATGAATTATACATTCAATGCCAACATGTGCACAGAGATGCAGAGAGCGAGATAGAGATAAAGAGTGAGAGCGAGACCAGGCAGTGTGGACGATCACCCAAATTCATAGTAGGTCAGTGTGCAAAAGGCATAAGGGCTTTTACACTTTACCCATTTTTTGGTGTGCTTTCGCTTGTTTTTTAACAGTAAACTGTCCTAAAGCTTTGGGGCAACAAGAACAGGAGGCAGATAAAAGTTACTGATCACCAGATTCTAATGACCTTCTTTAATAAACACATTCTGTTATAAATCAGTTATCAAACAATTTTTTTTCATCCATCATTGTCTATACCCACTTATTTCTAATCAGGGTCACGGGATCTGCTGGAGTCCATTCCAGCTGTCACTGGGTAAAAGGCAAGGGTCACCCTGAAAAGACTACCACTCCATCGCAGGGCCATATACAGTTAACAACCACACACACACTCACACTCACCCCAATGGGCAATTTAGAATCATCAATCAACTTAACATACATGTTTTTGGACTATTGGAGGAAACCAGAGTACCCGGAGTAAACCAACGCAAGCACGGGGAGAACATGTAAACATGTAGACCTTCTTTCTGTGAGGCAACGGTATTAACCACTAAGCAAATGTTACTTATCCCCTAACCCTAATCCATTCTGCCACAGAAAAAGGAGGTTAAATAAGTAGCAGTAATCTTCTTTTATCACTAATTATACATGAAAAGATAGTAAATTGGACACATCAATATTCTGAAGTAAATAAATTCAGTTAATTATGTGTGATTAAGTGGATCTTTTGGTCCAGGTTGCAGTGCAACACTGAATGAACCCTAATAAATTGAATAAACTCAATTGATTAAGTAAAACTGAGCTGCCAGTGATGCAGATTCCATCTTCACTCCGGACCCTTCTTTGTGACCCGCCTCCGGTTGATGATTGTCACATCACCATGGTGACTGAGAAAGCTTCCACTCAGACATGAAAATGCTCCAGCTGTTTTCTGGGGACTTATGAGATGACTGTATAATTCCTGCTACCTGTTTTCACCCAAATGAGGATGGGTTCTCTGTTGAGTCTGGTTCCTCTCAAGGTTTCTTCCTATTCCGTCTCAGGGAGTTTTTGTTCTTGCCACCGTTGCCCTCAGCTTGCTCATCAGGGACAAACTGTTTTATTGGCATTTTATAATTTCTTTGATTGTGTAAAGCTGCTTTGTGACAAAGACTATTGTAAAAAGCGCTACACAAATAAAATTGAATTGAATTGAATTGAATTAAAACCGTTTCCTTCATAACTTACGAAATATAGATGTAAATAACTTGGTGTATATAATGTATTTAAAATATTAAATTTACTTAACTTGGTGTTAAATTCAGGTGTAGGTAAAACATAAAAGAGCGCAATGGAAAAAATCCTAAAATAACCCAGCGACAGACGAAACCTAAAGCTCCAATGACTCACGATTTAACGTTCAAGACACTTGAGTAAGTGACACTAACCTGTTTTTTTCCGAATTATGGGCCCAAAATGCAAATGTTTAGTCAAGACAACTTTAGTCAACAAGACAACATTACAAGAATTTACCCAGTGTCTCCAGGTGTCCAGATTTTGAATAAAATGTCCTACAGTATGTCACACTAACTCTTACTCTATTTGTGGACGTAGATGAAGTATTATGTATTATTATTGTTTTATTGCAAGTTCATTATTATGCCTTTTTGCTTGCTCTTTGCTCTCTCTTTCTCCATCTCTATTTTATACACACACACACACACACACACACACACACACACACACTCACACCATGTCACAAAAAAAAAGACAGGGGTTTTGTGGCTGCATTTTAAACCACATATACTCCACCACACTAAATAGTGTGTCAAATTAGTACACCATCAATGGTAAAATTTAATATGCGGTACATGCTATGAATTTTTAGTATGCAGATTGTGTAGGAACATGAACAGTATTAAATTAAAGTGTACATAATATTTATCTATAAACAATATTCCTGAACATTTATTATATTATAAATAGGGTTTCTTTTTTAAAATATGAATTTTTATTCATTTTTGGGCATTAGTCAGCTCCTAGAAGACAGTAAATAAACTATATATATATATATATATATACACACACAACACACACACACACACACAAGTCGGAAGATGAGAGCAAAGGAAAGTGCAAAATGGAACAATACAACTAAGGAAACCTAAACTGACATAAATAGAATACAACTCTGACTCTGACTCTGACTCAGACTCTGACATAGCCAGCAACAGTGACGTGCAGCAAAGCAAGACAACGACAGACTAAAAGGAGTATTAATACTTAACCTAATGGGGCAAACAATTATCTAAACCAGACACCTGAACACAATGAGTAACACTTGGCCAAATCAAACCAATGGAAACATGGCACATGGACAGGGGAATCACATGACAAGACATAACCAAACATTGAGCACATGGACTAGAACACAAACACATAAAGTTTCTCTGTTGCCCTATGGTGGCCCGGCAGGACAACACAACCGGCGACCGAGTTTGATAAAAAACGTCCATGTTTACACTCAATAATTTGATGAGTTTTATCCATCTCTTTTATTACGTAATAGAAGTTATTATAAATGAATTCTTTATTTGTTATTTTTTTATTTTGTCATTATTTTTTATCCATGGATAAAATCCTTTGATTACTCTAATGCGGCTGTTTTTGTATCTCGGTTGTCAGAGCTACCTGTAATTGTGGCACAATTCTGACTGTAATAGGTGGAACCTATAAAACTGCCAATTACATAATATTTTGTTGTTGTGTGTTTTTGATAATAGGGACATGAGCTGAGTTGCAATAGCAGTTGAAGTTTTCTGTAACAGAAGCTGCATTTACATGGACTTTAATGATCTAATTGTGATAAAGGCACAATCACAATCATATTAAAAATAGGATATATAAATCAGTCAATCAGACTGAATTGACCAAATCTGACTCAAATGTTGTTTTTAATTACCTTTTCTAATCCGATTGAGACGAAATATGAACACTTAATCGGACTGAAAATGAAACTGAAAATTCTGTGCATGTGCAATGAGGCGCAATTCTTTATTGCACATGCGTAGAAAGTTCAAAAGATTAAATCGGATTGAAAGCATGGCGCATATCAACCCAGTTACTTTATTCAGCGATCATGTAAACACTGCGTTCAGGTTCATTAATCTGATTGATTTCATTCTGATTGAAAAAATGTCCATGTAAACGTAGCTACTGACAATTTCATCTCAGTGATCAAGTGGTCCAAATGTAGTAAAAACAGAATGGGTAGAATCAAATCAACAAAAGTATTTAGCTCTCAAAACCATTAACCTCACAGATACAACGAGTTACAATTCTAAACCATCCACAACAATATGTAATTAATCGGATGAATTATTTAACTAACTATTTTAACTAATTTTACCCATGTTTTGTCTTTCCTTCAAACATATAACCTTTTAACCCTTTAACTATTTTACAAAATCACCCAATTCTAGGTTACCCCATGCAGTAAATAATATAATTTTTCTGGCCAAAAATATATATTTTTAATTAATGGTTAATATACTGTATATTGTATATGTGATGCTCAATGGAATATATTTTTATATAGAAAATATATTTCAAGGTTAAGAACCTTACAGATCCAATCAGTTTATATGATGAACAGATTCAATTCAGGCTTTTATCTACACATAAACTTTGAACACAAACAGAAGCTCAACCATTCATGCTTGTTGTATGAGGACAAACTTCATGTAATGTGTAGATGTGGATACGTAGTGAAGCACCTCCCATTTCTCAATGTGGCCACTGAGACTGCTTAAAAAAAACAAAACAAACAAACATGTGTTTATAAATGTTTCACTCCAAGTGTCCTGGGTTCAATTCCAGTTTGCGGATCTTTTTCTTCTTTTTTTTCATATTTTCAAAGAATGTATTTGTAGAAAGTATATGTATGTAAATATATTTTCAAATATAGATTATCAGATATATTTTTAGTATAAGTTTTTGCAAATTCACAAGGTTGCATTTAACAAACCTTTACCAGCAAAAAAGAGTGTTGTAAGCACACGCTTGTGGCTATTAGTGTCTGATCCTGCTATAGATATTATCACTGATACACTATCATACTATTGCTAATAAATAAACTGGAAGGTACACCCCCAAATCCAGTGGAAAACGTTTTGAAAACGGTGGAGGTTCTAATATGTGGACATTTTCCCAAGTGATCTTGGATTAAGATCCTTTGTTAAAACTGAATCAACATTTTAATCAACCAGTCAAAAACATCTGATGTCATCAGTGTGTGTCGACCAAACCTGCCTTGATCTATTTTTTAATTTGAGTAAATACTGAAAAAATATCTTCTTGGCTAAGACTGGAAATGTATTGATTTTGGAACAATTTCTTGACCATGACGATTCCTAGATTAACATTATTGTTTAAAATTATACAGTGATTGGAAAAAAAAAACCTTCCGCAACATTTTTACAACCTTTGGGCTATCCATAAATATTAATGATACATAAATTAAAAAAATTGATCTGTTTTTAATAGAGTTAACTGTATTGCTTGCACTTGACTGGTGTATCGGTGTCCTAAAAGCCCATGTAATCGTATCTACAGACAAAACAAATCCTCACCTCTACATTAATGTAGCTAAGATCATCCAATTCCTGTTACTCCATTTGCGCTATTCATATCATCTCACAAATGTTGCTAAATAAGTTGGTAAATATCCCAGACATGAATGTAAGACTAGATTCTGGCTTAAATGTGTGTGTCAAAGCTCAACTTGATTTCATATACAGGAATTGCTAGCGCATTCCAAAGATTTATCATGCATTTCTTATCATCTACGTCTTGGAAAGTCAATTATATTGTCCATTTCTCTTTATGAATAAACTTTGGGATCTATTTAGATGACAGTTATCATATTGATTTATTGTACACTTAAAAAAAAAAGGGTGTTCTCCTTCAGTGACCTTACAATCACAGAGTACCGTTAAACCCATTTCCAGAAACAAATGGCTAAACAGATAGAAACTCCAGACGTAGAAAAATAAAAAAAAAAGCTTTAAAAAATCAAACCGGCAATGAATAGACCTATAGCGTGTGTGTAAATATCCACCACAGAAAAGAACGATTTATTTTGTTACTTTGGAATGAACTCAATCTTTACCAGCTCGCCTGTCTAAATGATTTTAGTTTGTCCAGCTGTGCATTGATTCTCCTTCATGTCAAAAGCTGGTACGAAAAGATGTAGTCATAAACGTTCCCCTGCTGCTAGCGATATAACTAAATTAAATTTGCAAGACAAAAAATAAACACTGTTGTAATTCAGGGCACTTAGTTATTGTAATAAAAACACTTAATAACGCTAAAGAGACTGTCTAGAGGCAGGGCAACCACAAAATAGGCATGATCATATCTATATAAATATCACTATAGTTGTGTACTGGTATAAACTGGTACCTTTGCTATTGCTCTAAACTTAAGTTTAACAGGGGTGGAACAGGGGTGGAAAATCTCGGTCCTGGAGGGCTGGTGTCCTGCAGAGTTAAGCCCCAACCCTAATCAACCACACCTGAACCAACTAATAAGGATCTTTCTAGGTATACTTAAAACTTACAGGTAGGTGTGTTGAGGTAAGGTGGTGCTAAACTCTGCAGGACACCGGCTTTCCAGGACCAGGATTGCCCACCCCTGGTTTAGAACCAGGGAAACCTATACTGACTCTGCCCCCCCACAGAGTGCATATACGGGTAAAGGGATTGTAGGTTTGACTCAAAAGTGTTATATGCGTAGCTTAAAGCTATTTTGTAATATGGAACGCTGTCATATTTTTAGTCAGGTCAACTGGAATCAGGAAACACCACCAATAACACATAATATATTTGTTTATCACCAGTTAAATTGCATCTACGCTTACATATGTCTGTTCTTTGTTATTCCGAGCTCACCGTCGCCACCATCAGTTGGAGACAATAAGGCAGTTTCTCTTGTCTTCTAAATGGCCATCCCGACAAGACCATGGAAACTTTGCTGCAGCATGGGTAACCTACTGGTTTATCTGGTCAGAGTGGAACAACCCCCCGACCGAGCCTGGTTCTCCCAAAAATTGTTTTTCTCCATTTTGTCACCGATGGAGTTTTAGGTCCTTGCCGCTGTCGCTTCTGGCTTGCTTAGTTGGAGACTTTAAATTTGTGGATATCAATCAAATTGAGTGTTTTAATAAATGTTTAATATTGTCGTCTCTGATGTATTTCTGCAAAGCTGCTTTGAAACGATCCTGAATGTTAAAAGCGCTAGAGAAATAAAGGTGACTTGACTTGACTTATGATACAGTACATATACATGTGGTAGCAGATGCACTTTGTGAAAAACTGGCTTGCAAATCTACAATAAACCTGAGATTTGATGCAAATTAACAAAGTTGTGTTTAACAAACCTATATGGACAAATCTATCTATATATCCAGAAACCTTACCAGCACAAAAGTTTGGGTTTTGTTTTTAATATTGCCACAAAGTTGTAAGCACACACTTGGGGTTATTAGTGTCTGACATTACTATAGATACTATCACTGATACACTGTCATACTATTGTGGTTAAATAAATATAAATCCTGAATATAAAGACACAATAAATATAAAGCTTTTTGAAAAGTGTTGAGTCAATTACGGATCAGATGTTCACACACACACACACACACACACACTATATATGGCCGTGGTGGCTCAAATGGTTAAAGCGCTGAGTTGCTGATCTGAAGACCTGGGTTCAGGCGCTACCACCGCCAGTCTAAGCTGTTGCTCTAAAAGACAAGCTTTTCAAGCTTTGCCACCAACCAATGTTGGGTTCTTGAGCAAAACCCTCAACCCTTTCTGCTCCAGGGTGTTGTTTCATGACCCTGCACTCTGACCCCAACTTATATATATATGAAAATGTATATTGAAAATGTCAAAATAATTAAATTGTTCAACAAAAATGTTTTAATACTAACCAACATAAAACTATTATATAACAGCAATGTTTTTTTATTGAATACACTTTTTCTGACATCAGACAAAGGAATAGGAACTGTATGTCAAAATACCTTTGTAAAGAAATATCTCGTTCATCAGACTCATCAGAATGCATTCTTTGTATACATGTCCTATTTATTATTCTGTGGAGTAAGAAGTTCTCGCAGTCTACTTACTGTAATACAGAAAGAAATATGTTTATTTCGTTCCAACCCACAGAATTCTTGGCATCCAACACTACTTGGCCGGCTAATTGAAAGCCCCCTGAGACTCGTGCTGGTATTACAAGCAGGCAGCCTGAGACTGTTATCAAGGCCATGATGCATAAGGCAAGAACAGTTGGTCCCAAGGGAGTGATGAAGACTGGAGGCAAGCAGACCATGATAGGTAAACAAAACACTCACCCCGAAGTCCCTCCAGTCTCAGACTGACCCTGTCCACAAGCCAGTGGAGTGAGACCAAGTGCAAGCATGATGGGGAAGCAGTAGGTGTTGCATGGTGAGTAAAGCGAGGAATGAAGGAGTCGTAATCATTTACAGGCCAGTAAAAAAGTAATAAATGAGTGTTAGAAACGGCAAACAGGAGTTTCTCAAGTGCTTTTATTACATTATAGCCACTTTATATTCATGTGCAGACAGATGAGATATAAATAAATGTTTTTACATGTTAAAAATTAAACACCCAATTGAACAACAGCTAAAGTGTTTATTACATTTATTACTACTATTTGTTTGTCAACCTTCTAAAGAACATTTTATCTGTTTCCTTATTTACATTTTTTGGCGGATGTCCTTATCCGGAGCGACTTTGGTAACTTTTATACAACTGAGCAATTGTGGGTTAAGGGCCTTACTCAGGGGCCCAGCGGTGGCAACTTAATTATACCCACAATATTTTAATTAACAGTCTAAAACCTTAATCACTTCGCTACCACTTTCTTATAGTTTGTTGTAGCTTCTTCATTCGTCGCACCGTATGTAATTCATCCTTGTTATTTATTCCTGATCCTTTACCCCCAGTAACAGAGATTTCCTGTTGAATTGTGTTTTATAACAGGATGAATCCTTGTTACTGACAGCAGCAGGTCAGATATTCGCTATTCCAGGATTTGGTACTTTAATTTGAAGATTCATCTTGAAAAAAAGAAAGAAAACAGCAATTAAATCATCCTGGTGTAATTATACTATTACAGTTCTTTATTCTTACAGTCATAACTGGCCTGAGATCAGCCTACAGTGTAAGCATCTAACCATAATGTCCATTATTCCCTTGTGGAGCATTCTTAGCATTCTTAAACAAACCCGGTCTGAACTATCTTCGAAAAATATCTGCCACATTTACCACATGATTATTTGACCTTAGCTCTTGTTGTTTTGCCCCCCCTCCCCTTTGTGTTTCGGTGTTGAAGGAAGGAAACTTAAATCAGCAATTTCCATGAATAATTAACAGCTCAGTGGGATTAATTATTAATGTGTTGCACGAGTAATTGCTCCCGTTTAAAAGAAAGAGTGTGACTTTGGGGAACATAGGAAAGAGCGAACAGTGCAACTAACTTCATCTATCTATCTATCTATCTATCTATCTATCTATCTATCTATCTATCTATCTATCTATCTATCTATCTATCTATCTATCTATCTATCTATCTGTATGTCTATCTATCTATTTGTCTGTCTGTCTGTCTGTCTGCCCTCCCGTCTGTCTGTTTGTAAGTCTCTCTATCTGTCAGACTATCTGTCTATCTATCTATCTATCTATCTATCTATCTATCTATCTATCTATCTATCTATCTATCTATCTATCTATTTGTCTGTGTGTGTTTCTGTCTGTCTGACTAACTGTTTATCTGTCTGCTGTCTGACTAATTGTCTGTCTGTCTATTCACATAGGTATCTATCTATCTACTGTATCTATCTATCTGTCTGTCTGTCTGTCTGTCTGTCTGACTGATTGACTGTCTGTCAATTTTTTTTCATACACATCTGGTAAATATTAACCTACTGCACATTATATATTTTTTTTACTTTCCTCTAATCTGTACATTCACTACACATTCATCTTACACCTAAAATATTACACGTTTTATCTAATTCCTCTTCCTGTGTGGCTGTACAAAGTGTGTATCATATTTCTCCGATCCAGCTTGTTAACTACCAGCTAATTACTGTCATTATCCTCATCTGTTAACTTCACAGGAATGATACAGACCTTGAGGCTGTCTGCTCGGAGTGCTGACTCGATCGGATTTGGCTCATGTACCATGTTGTGTGTCATCCGATTGAGCCATGATGCAATGTTGTCTGCCGGGGTTGTAGATTTGTAGGTCTAATTTGTCTCAGTTACCTTGTTAAACTACACGTCCTCAACCTAAATGTCTCTGAAACCAAATAGGTCCTTCAACAAATATTACACTTTCACTATCTACACCAATCGATTACGTAAGCTCTTTTTTTGTGTGTGTGCTGTTAATAACCACTTTAACACCTTTAAAAAAACCTCCAAACTTACCGCCTGATCCTTACCTTTCAATGTATGTGAAAGTCAGTGATTCCCTCTTGTTCTTTCTCTTCACTTATCTTCCAACCAACTGGAAGAGGAACCTGATCTGTCTCAGTCTCTTCTCTAGATATTCACATTCAACCTCTGGACTGAGGTACTCTGAACACCAATTATCTTTATGGCAGCTAATACAAGCTAAGAGGACCACCGATAAGGCCAGCCTATGTTAGCTATTAACAACATAACCTAATCTTTTTTGCACCTCTTTAATAAGCAAAAAAAGTTCCTGCTTTTTATTGCACACATTTAAACCTTGTCTAATTTCACAAAAATGTTCACGTTGATGTTTGCAATCAGAAAGAAATAAAATTAAAAAAGGACCATGGACTTTTTATGTCTTTCTTCCAGTTTATCTTCCCAATATTTTCCTCGAAAAATATCTATTACAATCTAAACATAAGCAATGTTCTCTGCTTCGTGGTTCTCTGGTGATCTTATCTCTTGTTGTATTATCACACTTTCGCAATACACTGCCATAATTTGCTGTAAACATCTGTGATCTTCCTCGTAATTGTGATTGTTACTTAATCTTTTTTGTAAGATAATGAGCTATCGGTGGTGACTATTATACAATAAACAGGCCTCGAAAGGAATCTTAAAACATAGTCACATTTCATGCACCAAGTTACAGTAAGTAATCCAAAGTTTGTATAAATCAGCTTTATATCATTTACTAAAGAAACAACATCTAATTAATCAACTACACAAAATTTTAATCAATTATCCAAAGATGTACATGTTGTTATACGCATTCGTTTAGGGCACAGAAGAATTTCTTTCTTTCTATCACTCGTTCAATTAGTGTTGGAAGTTTCAGCTGCATATTGTTCAGTTCCTCAGCACCAGCACTAGCGGTCTGTCCTGTCCAACACTCTCAGCTGCCATAATAAAGCAATTAGAGCGAGCTGAACAGTGGGCAGGCAAACACCGCCCACAGTTCTGGGGTTTTCAAGACAGGCCCTGCCAATGCCAATCCCTAATAAGATCCCAAGCACAGTCCCGCAAAGATTCAATTGGATTCGAAGCCAATCAATCATCCTAGCTATTGACCTCTGATTGGATTTGGAAGGCATGTCAGGGACACTTTGATTTTAGCTCCGGCCCAATGAAGCTGAATGTGAAGGTTTATTGTTTCAGACGGGTGGAGGGCCTTGTTCTGGGTTTGACACACTGCCAGAAAAGATGGATGTGTACAGTGAAAGCTGTATCCATCCATCAGCATTAGAGTCAGTCATACCAGACCATCAAAAGTGACCAGGCTTACTTATAACATCATCCCTCAAGGATCTAAAACCCGGACATGCATAACCGCAGAAGTGGTTTTTTTCAATATTTTTAAAAAGTTTTTAAATGTATTGGTTTTATGCTAAGGGCAGATCTCCAAAAGAGTAGACAAATACAGCACATACTGTATTCGTCATTTGCTGAATAGAGACGGGGAAACAAAAATACATGGTCATACACCAAGATTTTAAGCTTCTTTCAACCTACGTTAAATGACAAGAGATTACTTTTCCATTTACAATCCACGGTAAAATAACATTCCACAGATTAATGATAAATACTGAGGCCAGTTCAGGAATAACAGCATGAATTACCTCGGTTTATCTTCATAGTGCAGCAATAAGCGCTAAAGTAGCTATTACACATAACGATTGATCAATGTGCCCTTTAAAGGTTCTTGAGAGTGATGTAGATGCACAGGTAAACTAAGACAAAAAGGTGAAACGGAGAAGAGTTTAACCTTAAGGTAAGCCCTAGTGAGCAGGTTCTTCCTGACCTTTAAAGGAGGTTGTTTTCTAAAGATAAGGGGTGAAGGGTGGACGCAGGTCAAGTCACTAACATGGTGCTTATCAGCGGTTAATGAACACATGAAGCATTAGACTGACTGACTGAGACAAACAGGAAATGTAATGCTGTCTCATCTCACTCTCTCTCCCACTCTTTCACTTGCTTGCCCTTGTTCTATTTTCTCTCTCTCTTTCTCTCTCTCTGTTACGCTTATATTATTTTCAGTGTTTTCCTGTTTTCCCCTACAAATGAGATCCGTTTTCCCTTTAATTCCTATGTATCCCCACCCCACACTTACCTGGTGTATTGCTTTAGAGCAGGCAATTCGATTGCAGCCTCCCATGTGTCTCAGGCCCCTTCTAGCTTGTAGTTGTGCATTATCCTATTACAGCCAAACAGTTTTGACACCCACTGACTAACCGATGCCATAGATAATATTATAAAGACAATGCTCAATACAAATCAGGTCAGGATAACTCATTTAACCCTGCCATACATATTTCTTATGTGTAACTCGAAACGCTAGAAAAATGAAATCAATAGAAATGTTTCTTGTTAATGAAGATGTACCGGGCTGCCATTCTTGTGGCCTGTGTGGCTTTCAGAGCTTACAGCTTGGTCTTAATAAATCCCCCAATGCGGTCAGCTGGGTGGTCAACATGGTAGAAAGGCCAGACAAACCTGTTTCGGCCTCTTGTACCTCTGTGAATGCGGTGTGTATCAGTGTTAAGTGTTAATGATGTGTGTACAGTGGCTGCTTCTTAAAGTCGTGGTGTATTGAAAGGTGTAGTTTTAGAAAGACTAATGATTAATTAAAGGAAATCTATACAATTTTATTTAAAAAAATTATATACACAATTATATACATTAAGGATTAAGTCGGGTTTTTTTTAAGATCGTGCCTTCTAAAGCAGTTATATTTATAGCCCATTATGATAGGTGTTAGCTGCAATTACCTACTCAAAGAGTAAAGAAATATATTTTAAAATATCCCAAAAAATATTTTTGCTTAACTATATTTTTAAGTATATTTGCATAGGTATATTTTCTACAAAATATATTTGGCCTAATTTTTAGGTTAATTTTTAGGTTAAACTGCTAACCGAAAATCATTTCACAGAGCACCACCTTCTTCTTCCATTTTAACCCACCCCCTTCCCAACCCTTAATACCTAACCACTAACCCCTAATCCAAAACCTAACCCTAACCCTAAACCCAAAACCTTACCCAAACCCCAAAATCTAACCCAAACTCTAAACCCTAACACAAAACCTAACCCTAAACACTAACCCAAACCCTAAACCTTATCCTTTAACCAAAACCCAACCCTAAACACTAACCCTAAACGTTTTAATCTCTAAACCCTAACCCAAATCCTCTAACCTCTAGCCAAAACCCTAAACCCCTTACTCTAAACCTTAACTCTACCCCCAAACCTCTAACCCCTATAGCTATCAAACCCAAGTCACCCATAGCACAATGGCATACTGAGAACTAGGCTGTCACACCAACTATGTATTATGTTTTAAAAGAATCTTTAATAAAATGTTATACATTTTCATAACATATAAATATATTATTTTAAGTATGTCAATTGCTCAATCTGTAAAATGTGTTGACATTCACATTTGAAATGAATATATCTTTTCCAGTTACAAACTCCTTTTGTTAGGGACAATAGCACAACAAAAACCCCTGCAATGCCACTTTTAACAAAGCATAATGGCTGACAGGAATGATGATAAATGGTTTAGCCTAAAAGCTAGCATTAGCCAATAATAAGTGTACTAAGTACCTGCACTTACGTATTTATCCTGCCCCCCCATAAAAATTCCCGCAACATTATTAATAATACAGCAAATACCACACGCACATACACACAACACATATATATATATATCTTTCATTTAGTGTTTTCTTCGGATAACTAGGTGCCTATTAATGTCTGCTAAATTCTGTGAATGTACAAATGTTCGTTTGTTAAAATTGCATCCGAGTACTTTGGTAATACTTTAACAGTAAATAAATAATAACTATAATTAAAACTCACTTTAATCTCATCTTATGATGTTGGCATGTACTAATCATGAACTAGTGAAGAGCTAACCTTAACAAACATATACTTTTGAATTAAATATTTATCTAACTCTAATGAGTAAATGAGAACCAGCTTAAATACTTTATGACATATTTATTAGCTGCATTAATTAATAAATAGAAATACAAATAATTTTTCTATACCCGCTTATTCCCTAATTCGGGGTCACGGGATCTGCTGGAGCCCATCCCAGTCGCCTCTGCAAGGGCGAAAGGCAGGAGGGGTACATCCTGGACAGGTCGCCAGTCCATCATATAATATATAATTGTAAATAATGTCAGGCCGTAGCGCTGTAGTTAACATGTTGGGCTACTGATCACATTTACAGCATTTGGCAGATGTCCTTATCCAGAGCGACTTACATTTATCTCTTTTATACAACTGAGCAACTAGAGGTTAAGGGCCCAACGGTGGTAGCTTGGTGGAGCTGGGAATTGAACCCACAACTTTCAGGTTGATAGTCCAACAGTGGTGGCTGAAGTGAAGTGGTGGCTCATGGTTAAGGTGTTGGACTGCCACCCCGAAGATTGTAGGTTCAATTCCCAGCTTAACCAAGCCACCACTGCTGGGCCCCTGAGCAAGGCCCTTAACCCTCAGTTGTATAAAGAGATAAATGTAAGTCGCTCTGGATAAGGGTGTTTGCCAAATGCTGTAAATGTAACACCTTAACCACTTTAAGCCATGAGTCATTACGTCCCCCTGATCAGATGGTTGTGAGTTCAAATTCCAATGTCACAAAGTTATTAGTTTAAGGCTCTACATTTCTAACTACTATAAATGATAAATGTTGTTATATATAAAGAAGCAGAGCTTTAAGCCACCAGGAGTGAGCATTAGCACAGAAAGAGTTAAATGATAAATGAAAATAATACAAAACAAGCCATTGTTTTTTTTTTTTTTTTAAACTTTCTACATTCAATAAGGAGGATCAGCGTGAATAAAGAACATAAGCCATCCCCTAATTATGTTTGTGTATTCATCTCAATATAGAAAATTATATCCACCTTTTAAAATGTTTAACGTTCAGCTGGTTATGGGAAGTGATGGCTCATGGTTAAGGTGTTGAACTACTAACCCGAACCAACCCAATGATGTGGGTTCGATTCCCAGCTCCACCAAGCCACCACTGCTGAGCCCCTGAGCAAAGCCCTTAACCCCTAATTGCTCAGTTGTATAAATGTAAGTCGCTCTGGATAAGAACATGCTGTAAATGTCATTAGTTGTGATTATTACATGCCTTTGCTCACCAAATGTACTATATGTTCAAATATATTTTTTAAAATGCTACAATTAATTGCTCTTAGCTTGAACTGTAGCGAACTATTTTCTCATTTGACTCGGGTTTAGATATCTGAGTGGCTTTGTAGCTTCCATTTCTCAATAACGACCGCAAAAACCTACACGCACTATTTAATGAATCTAACAAAACCACCAAAAAGAAACAGTGATTTATGTAAGCAAATGTCCTACCTAAAACTGTGAATACTTGATGTTTTTGGTCATGTGTTCCTATTGGTTCATATTTTACAAAAACACTGTAACCGGAGATCAGCTTTAACTGGGAATTTTTGAAAAAAAAAAAAACATATGAGGCATTATGAAAAGAAAAGATTCCTGGAGAATGTGAAACACACACACACACACACACACACACACAGACACACACACAGAGTAGTGATAAAGTGAGAGTGGTCACCCCCTTCTGTCCTCTACTCTGACATATATCACAGCCTGCAGTTTTGTGTGGCGGTGCACATTGATCGGCCATCACACTGATCACATTACAAGCCGACCAGATTAGATTTGCATTTTTAATTTATTCCCCTTATGAAAAATTGCTTTGACCAGTTGAAAAAAATGACACATATATCTATGTATTTGTACACACACACACACACACACACAAACACACACATACACAAAAAGACATAGCATATAACAAAAAAACTATTTAAAAATGATGTAAAGACGATACAAGTTAATTATTAATAATGACCAATTACTAATTGCTAAATGACTAATTCCTTCTGTATATACAGTACATATAAGCAAACGCCAGGAAGGATTGCGTGATAAAAATATTTTTTTCTTCCCAAATTATAAGAATTATAAGAACTTTCGCCATATTATAACAATGTATTTACTGATTCATGTTTTAAAAAGCCTTACAAATACTGTATTTACAGCTCTGTGAATAGCACATGGTCTGAGAACAAAAGCTTGATATATTATTATTTTTTTACATTTCAGTGCATAAATATGGTGGATTTTGTGCTTTTATTTTCCAGCCTAGCAAAACAGTCATTAGAGTGATGATACATACTCATTTTGTAGGTTTGGTGGTAGATTGTCAGGTTCTTTATGTCTTAAAATGTAAAATTTTTTTAAAAACTTTTTTTTCTCTTTTTTCTGTGGATCTCTGGGAGTTTTTGTAGGCTGTTCTCGAAAGCTCCACATTAAAATGCCCATCTTACACAGTTTTATAAGTTATTTTTAAAATATCCAAACCAGCCAAGACTGTTTATTGAAATTCGAGGCAGATGCAAGTTAATGCCGACATTTCTAATCACAGCAAGGACGTGCTTATCAAAAGCAAGTACATTGGTGCCTTGGGGAATTAGGAGTTTATTTCATTCTGTGACAGAGCTTGTAACTCGAATCACTCTTATATCAAATCAGTTTTTCCCATTCAAATGAACTAAAATGCCATTAATTCTTTCCGGGTCCCCCAAAAAACACAACAACAATGCAAAAATAAACGTATAAATAACGAATATTGTATAAAAAACAATAAAATAGAAAACTTTTAATGAGTATAATGTACATCATTTACCTTGGAGATCAGACGACTCCACTTTCTAATGCGTATGTCTGACTAGCTAGCAGGTAAAACACAAGTAAGACCATGCTGGGCAGATATTACGGCGTTCACTGTGGCATTTCAAAAACAGATTTTATATTTTAATACCTATAGATGTTAAATGGTTTGGTGTGGGTGTCTGAAACTGGCTTGTAACCTAAATTTTCAGTAGCTCTTTGTTGTTTGTTGTTTTGTGTAATTCTGGCTTTGCGTAGCACTATGGGGTCCTGGTGAAATGTTGTTTCATTTTACTGTGTACTGCCTCTGCTATATATGGTTGAATTGGCAATAAAGCTTCTTGAACTTGAATTTTAGCTTGCAACTTTGGAAAAACTCATTAGTTGGGACACTCGTAAGTCAAGGTACTATTCGGTATTCGGTATGTAGTTATTCGATTCAGATAACGGAATAAATATAAGCGTGATCCTAATGACGTTATGCATCATGATTAATAAACCTTAAGGCAGGTGGGGGAAACCTAGAGATGAGAAAATATTATGTTCAGGACTTGTTTGGAAAATGCCCCCAAGCAGCACACCTACTTTCACCTGAAAAAGGACCTATGGACTTTACTTGATAGGAACATATTATTATATGCTATTGGGTGCAATAAACTTTTATCATGAAAAAATATCTGAAAGAAAAGATAGGTTGGTTATATAATGCATTTGGTCACAGGATGGTTAAACAATAAAAGCGATATGCCTTTTGCTGCCTGACTATGAAAAAAGCGTTGGAATTAAAACTTTTTTTTGTTGACTGACAAACAATGACAAAGAATCATGTTTTTTTTCTTCAACTTTGTTTCTATTTGTGGACATAAAGTAAAATTGTCAAATTCTACAATTGTGTAATGTAAACTACGCTATCTATCAAACAAGGACACACCATGTCCATGTCCTATGCGAAGTCCATCCTGTTGTGTGTCCACCAGGCTGCGAGGTGTCTCATTTCTCGCAAGTGTCATCTATTTAGCAATAATGCACCCTTTGGCAAAGCCTGCATCACAACTGGGCTCATCTGTATTCGTAGCAGACACCGATCGCAGCAGACGGGTTTGTTAAGAGAAGACAAAAATAAAAATCCTATTGTCATCCAACAAATATAGAACATTCAGACAATTTTTTTGTTATTTCTTATAAACACTGTATTTTGCAGAAAAGCCAATCTGGTTAGTCCTGTTTTTTTTTCCTTAAGCAGCAATAATTGAAAAACCTACATGACGCTGTAATAATAGCAACGCTGTAGGACGTTAAAAGAAGAAAAAGAAGGAAATAAAGTGGGGAAAATAGGAAAAAGAAGAAAAACAGAACAGGATGAAAAAAACAGGAAGAAAATACAATAACCAGCAGCATCAATACAAAAATAGCTATTAACTTATTAACTTATCATAATTACAGTATATTAATTAAATAATTATATTCATATTATATATAACATAAAAACAGTACATACATAATACAGTTAGACATCTTTAGACATCCCTACCCCACCACCATTTAAGCATTCTAATATGAAAACAATAATATATATATAATAATAATAATAATAATAATAATAATAATAATAATAATAATAATAATAATAATAAACACTGTGAAAAAAAGTAAAAAACTGTAGTTGAGTGTTGTGTAGTGTATGTATGTTTTTATGATCATCTTCTACATTTTTTTTTGTATTTATGTATGTTTATTTATCTCAGCAGCATTGTAATTGAGTTGAGTTGGATGATGCCAGTCCCTGCATTGCTCCGCTGAGATGATCTACTGCGGTAAGAAAACTGATCACAATCACAGTGACATAAAGAAAAAGGAGCTGAGGTCACGAATGTAGAACAATTTCTTGAACAATTTATCAAGAAATATAATGTTTGCCAAAGCTAATCACATCTATAATAACACCAAATGCAACTTTAATCACAAAGGCGATCTGATATGAAGCCGAGTGGTATTAAACAGAATAAAAGTATAAACATTAAACTCATGAACTTTTTAATTTTAAGAGCAAATTTTTTTATATTATAATTGAATTATATTAAGTTGCTCATAAATGAAAAAAATGCACATTTTACAACTTTCCTCTGGGAGGTTTTTCACTAATTTGCTTTTTTTTGCTAATTTTCACAAAACCTTGATAATCCAAAGTTCGCTCACCAAGCAGACTCTAAAAAGCTGCCCTGAGCAAGAGGTACGTACTATAAACATGTTAATCTTATATGAAAATTGCCACATAGGATTTCTTATATGTTGTTGATAAAACATTCGCAAGTATGGCAGCTATAAATGCATTATCTTTAAAATTAGCTGATCTGCATCTAAGTGTGAGTAAGTAGATGAGTGAGTGAGTGAGCGAGTGAGTGAGTAAATGAGATAGTAAGTAAATGAAAGAGCGAGTGGGTGACTAAGTGAAAGAATGAATCTGCAAGTAAACAAGTGAGTGAGTATTTGAGAATGAGTGGGTGATTAAATAAGCAAGTGTAAATGGTTAAATGTGTAAGTGACTGAGTAAACTAGAGAGTGAGTGAGTAAATGAGTGTGTAAATGTATAAGTCAATAAGTAAGTTAGTGAGGGAGCAAGCAAGTGAATAAGTGAGAGAGTAAGTAAATGAGTAAATGAGAGAGTAAATTGAGTGAATGAGAAAGAATAAATGAGAGACATAGTGAGTAAATAAAAGAGTGAGTGAGTAAATGAGAGTGAGTAAATGGGTTAAATGTGAGTAAATGAAAGAGTGAGAGTAAGTGAATAAGTAAGTGAGTGAGTGAGAGTGAATGAGTGAGTGAATGAGTGAGTGAATGAGTGAGTGAGTTAGCAAGCAGGCGAGTCAGTAAATAAGAGAAAGTAGGTGAATAAGTGAGTGAGTGAGTAAATGTTAGCGTAAGTAAATAAGTGAATTTAAAGCCAGTTTCATGTTTCAATGAAAACTGCCCATCTTACAAAACTGTATATGAGCAATTCAGGAAAATCAAGAAGCACCCCTGTGGTAGGGAGCAATAAAGAGTGACATTCAAGGCGGAGTAACCATGTTCCTCAAGTTACATTGTTCTGCTTTTTTTTCCCAGCTAAAACAAGGGAAAAGTAATATTATTGTATACTAAACACAAGGCATGTGTTAGGATATGATCAATCCCTGGAGCAGGTATTTCACGTCATGTCAACAGACGTGAAAGTGGCGTTTAAACTAAACACAGTGCTTAATCATACAATCAATAGACATTTATTTTCTATTCACTATCTTTCATTCTATTTATTTACTGTATTTATTCACTTGTACAATATATTTTACCCTAGATATATTTTTTCTTCAAGATTTTTCTTGCATCTGCATCCAAAGTTGTCTCTACATTTTAGATCTTGACTTCTGTAAATACTGCGTTTGGAGTCAAATGATCGAAGAAACCTCACCATTGTCATCTCACTGGAATCCCACCAGATCCCTGGACTGAACATCAAATTTGGTACTGATGCAGACAGGCCTTGCATCCCCAAAGCTTAGGCAAGTTTTACAATGTAATCAATGAGGGGATAAAAAAGGATCCGCTTTCCTTTTCCTGATGACAAGATGGCCTGCAGATGCCTAACCATGCTAGATAAAGGATCGATAAAATCCTGTGCATGATGTTAGGCCTCAAAAATTGAGTAGAAGCCACTTTTTGATAAAAAATGCTGCTTTATGGGTCACTTATTGCTTAAAAGTTTACACAGAATTTAGGTTTAGGTGTTGGACTTCTGCTCTAAAAATCGTGAATTCAATTACTTGCACCACCAACCGCGGTGTCTCTGAGCAAGGCCCTTAACCCCCAACTGCTCAAATGGATTTGATAAAAATCAAAAAATATGCATTATTGATAAAAACATATGGGGGTAAAGTGATAGCGCATTGGTTAAGGTTAATTTGAAGACCGGGGTCTGATTCCCAGCACCACCAAGCTACCACCGCTGGCCTCCTGAGCAAAGCCCTTAACCCTCATAGGCTTAGATGTATAACAGAAAATAATGTAAGACGCTCTGGACAAGGTCACAAATGCCACAACTGTAAATGTAAATAATAAGAATGTAAGTTGCTCTGAATAAAGAGATCAGCGAGATACGTAAGCTACTTATCTTTACTTACACCAACTTCTACACCAAAATCTTATCGACAAATGTTCTTTATAGCAGTGGTTTCCAAACTAGGGAGCCAAAATATAAGGCGAACATATATGCCATGCTGTACCGCACCAGTCGGCAGTGTTTAAACACTTTCCACACTCTACCGCTCTATGAATGTGCATATCATTGAGTTGCTTATGGTCCATACTAACGGAAAATCAAAGTCCGCTTAAATAACACGGTGACATGAAATTTCTAGAATACTTGCTCCTGTTTGCGTTGTTAAAAAATCATGAATTAAAAAATTAATAAACATAGTCACATAGTAAAACAGCGTACAAGCTGTAGGACAACATGTCCGTTAGTATATTCTTTTTCCAGTGAGTTGTCACACACTAAATTTGTGTTTGTGTGTGAGTTTGGGGTGAGAGGGGGATTGAATTATTTTTGTTTTCTGCCAAAAGGGGGATCATTGCAGAAAAAGTTTGGAAGCCACGCTGCCCTATAGCTTTCTATGCACAAGAAAGCTTAAGCAAGAAAAGTGAAGACAGAGAGAAGACAGAACTCACCCCCACCACTTCTCCTCTTCCTCATTTCCCAATCTGTTATGTCTTGACATCCCCATTAACTCATAAATCCAATACAGTGGAGCTCAACAGTATTTGTACACTGAGAGACAGCAAGCGAGGGGGGAGGTGAATGTGGAGAGAGGCTGAGTGAGGAGGGTGGAGAACAGAATGTAGGAGAGTGGAAGGGAAATGACGGGAAGATCAATCGGTCCCTGGACTGTCACTCCGCTCACTCGTTTTCACATCCATCTATCTCCACCGCCTTCCGTATGCCTGAGCCTG
The DNA here is from genome assembly GCA_005784505.1 of Bagarius yarrelli. NCBI lineage: Eukaryota > Metazoa > Chordata > Actinopteri > Siluriformes > Sisoridae > Bagarius > Bagarius yarrelli. Next base: position 4,026,841 of record VCAZ01000004.1, on the reverse strand, counting down.
ATGCCCCTCTCCGCTTTCCTCCGGCAGGCCTCTGAGATTCTGCAGGCATTGCCGTTTGGGGCCCACAATAATCTAATTGAGTGAGGGATCAATGGCAGGCTGCGGTCAGTGATCTGGAGTTGCTCCCCAAACCACTGACTGCCTGACCAGCATGCTCTGACCGCTAATATGGTCCAATGAATCAGCTTCTTCAATGGAGGTGGATAAGTAAAAGTATCCACATATGATCTTGAAGTGCCAAATATCGCAGACAGGCACATGGTCAAGTTTACATTTTTTTCCACTTTGTCCTTATGCTTTTATTGTTTTAAAGCTTTTCTCACTGGCCCAAACAGAGCATTTGAGAGAAAATTAAACAATCAATATTCTAGGGTTTTTTTTTTCTACCATCACCTCACTATAGCACTCTCTTTTACATCAGGGGTGTTGGTAAGCCATCCCCTCTGCTTGATTGTGTTTGTGTGTTTCTTGTGTGCTTGCGGTGTTCTCGGGTTTCCTTAATGGTTCCCAGGATGCATTGTGGCTGTGGAAGGGGTCAATGAGACACATGAGACTCAACCTAGTGTGGAATATTCGCCAGACAGTAATATTTTTTTTCGTATTGCAGTCCGACAATTTATACTTCCTGTGTATGAACATTCAGTAACACCAAGTGTGTTGAGACCTAAAAGAGAGGATTTATTATCATCTATTTCCTTTAATTTGCTATCAATTTAAAGTCTCTAATAGCTTTTATGCTAGAAAAACCTACTAATCCAGTGTACACTATTATCAAAATTTATACAACAATTTTTAAGAATGCACTTGAAACTTTGTTCACTGTCTTTTTGGAAACTAATTAAACAAAGTCAAGGCATCTGACGGGAATGGATGTTTTTTTAATGATGTCAGCTGAAGTGAATATGCAAGCATTCTTGCTTCTCTCAGCTATGGCAAATTGCTAATTGATTTTCTTTTGGTGCCCCTCACATTTTTAATAATATCTCATGTAAATGCAAGAAAAATGCTTGATGGCTTTTTTAATAGGAAAAATTATTGGTGGCAAATATATTAGACGGAAACATCTGAGGACCATGTCAAACAAACAAACAGAGGCACATGTTGTGTCACATGTATAATTAGAGGTTAGGGAAAGAAAGCTGTGGAGCTTTTTGCCCTGTTGGGGTAAAGAAGGTTAGATTCTGTCATTAATTACCCACCCGCTTGTTGTTCCAAACCTGTAAGATCTTTTTTCATCTTTAAATCTGATGGCTCTCTGACCCTCCCAAAGACAGCAGGGTAACTACTACAAAAGAATCCATGAATCCATCAGTGGTTTAACTGTAATAAGTCGAATGGCATCTACACTAGCATATGTCTGTTCTTTGTTATTCTGAGCTCACCGTCGCCGATATTTTGTCTTCTAGACGGCCATCCGGACAAGATCACAGAAACTTTTCTGCAGCATGGGTAACCTACTGGTTTATCTGGTCAGAGGAGAACTGACCACCCGACTGAGCCTGGTTCTCCCAAGGTTTTTTTTCTCCATTCTGTCACCGTTGGAGTGTTGGTTCCTTGCCTCTGTTGTCTCTGGCTTGCTTAATGGGGACTCTTAACTAATAGATATCAATCGAATAATGATGTCTTTTCAGATCTGTAAAGCTGCTTTAAAACAATTGTTAAAAGTGCTTAATAAATAAAGATGACTTGACTTGACTTAATAATGTAAAAGAGTGAAATTTGTTTCTTCGGATATCCCATCTTAAAAAGTTAGGGTTAGAGCACAGGGTCAGCAGCATGGGTTAGGGGTCTTGCTCAAGGACCCAACAGTGGCTGCCTGGTGGTAGTGGGGCTTGAACGCTGGTCTTCCTGGTCATCCAAACAACAACTCAGTGCCTTAAACATTTGAGCCACCACTGCCCCTGTATCTTTACTATAATATTACGAAGCTTCAGTGGTTCAACATTTGTGTTACTGGCGGGCCGCCGTTAGCAATTTTAGACCCTATGAAAGAATATGAGATTGGGCCCCTTACCACAACCATTTCGTACTTTAACTACTAATAAAACAGATCTCTGGTAGCCCCCAAAATTTGTGGGCCCTTATCTTCCATACCCCCTCCCCCAAGCCCCTAGGGGGGGAGGGCCTGGTTACTGATTAGGCTGTCAAACAAAGACAATTCTCATTATTGGTATTTTTATGTGACGAATAAAGAATTTTATTGAATTCTATTAAAAATGGTTTCCATTTATTTATGTCTAAAATATCAATTTTTCTTGAATGTTTTTATCATGTAATATAAAAAAAGGAACAATGGCAAGATTTTATTTTAGTCATTTATAGAGTCTTTAATACTTTTATTTACTGTAATAAGAAAAAAATTCGTTCTTTGATTACATTTTAACCATCACATACTGTAGCATCTACAGTCAATTTATGTAAACAGTAAAATACACCATGTCCTGCCGTCTTAATTCAGTATATTTCTGGTGTCCCTGGGTACTGTAAAATCTATCCTATTCCTGGAGGTGCTCAGTGCCGATCTAGTCCTGACTCCACTGATACCATTGATTTCCAAGCAGTGGTGCCACAAAACTGAATGGTCTGTTCCAGATAAGAGAATATCAAAGATGGGATTCAGCAGCTTTTTAGCCTTCATTCAGTAACAATCTTGCTGCGTCTCCTGGTCTATTATGAAAAAAACAAAAACTATTATTAAATTGAATCATTTTATGAATTGAAATCATTTTTAAGCAAACAACATGTACTGTTGTGTAATTTTGTCTCTGTAAATTCAATCGATGCATAGTGCATTATAATAATTGCAGAATTCTTTTTAACAAACTGACATTACTTGTAGTAACCTGTAGATGGTGTCGCGGTGTTACAGGAGACATCTTGCTGTTACAAATGAAATTAAGTGTGCGCTCATTTTGTTTAATGATTACAATTAATTTCCCCTTTAATTTTCTTTATTTTGACTCTGATCCAATTCTATCAGTTGCGTATATATATATTTTCTAATACAGTCTGGCATTTGTTTGTATTTTAAAAAGCACAAGTCTAAAGGTTCCTCATCCAGTAGGTCAAATGATTTATATGTTATTTAAAAGGTCAGTATACACAGTAATACTTTAAAATACTATACAATTTATGTATAATCATTTGCTATATGTTTATTTTAAATCATTGTCACTCATTTGGATAACTTATCATCATTTAAGTCTGTATTTAACACTTAGTTTCTATCCTCACTTTTTTTTCGGTTTCAGTTGTCATTTAGAAGTCATGCATGCAGAAAAACAGCACTTTTAGAGAAAGCACAGAATAAAAAGATTAGTTTATTCCCTAGAGAGAAGTGAGACCCTTTTAAGTGCTGTCTCTCCGTCCTCTCATCCTTCCAGCCCTTCATCCTTTTCACTGCAACTCTGACATCCTATCAGGCTCAGCGGACCTGCAGTCGATAGGCCATTAGTAAATAAGGGATGCATAATTTATTAAATATGCTTCAGATACATATTTCAGCTTTAGGTTTCCACTCAAACCTCTTGTGAAGTTTGCCTTTAATTATGTTCTCTCCAGTCAGGGGCACCTCGTTTAAGTGTCGGCTACTGAAAGGATTATTTATGTTTGTTTGATTGTTCAGTAAGTTTGTTTATTAAGTTTATTAAAAACTATTTACACCCTGGGTACTCGAATAACACACTGAATACACAAATAACTCAAATTACACCCTGGATACTCAAATAACACCCTGGATACCTAAATAACCTGGATACTCAAATAACTCAAATAACACCCTGGGTACTCGAATAACTAGAATAACACCCTGAATACTTGAATAACACTCTGAATACTCAAATAACACCCTGGATACTCGAATAACTAGAACAACATCCTGGATACTAAAATAACTCAAATAACACCCTGGATACTCAAATAACTCAAATAACACCCTGTATATTTGAATGACTCGAATAACACCCTGGGTTTTTGAATAACCCGAATAACATCCTGAATATTCGAATAACTCAAATAACACCCTGGGTACTCAAATAATACCTTGGATACTCGAATAACTCAAATATCACCCTGGGTACTCAAATAACTCAAATATCATCGTGGGTAATGAAATAACTCAAATAACACCCTGGATACTTGAATAACTCAAATAGCACCCTGGACAATCAAATAACTCAAATATCACCCTGGATACTTAAATAACTCATATATCACCCTGGGTACTCAAATAACTCAAATATCACCCTGGTTACTCAAATAACACCCTATATACTTAAATAACTCAAATAACACCCTGGATACTCGAATAACCTGAATAACATCCTGGATACTCGAATAACTCAAATAACACCCTGGAAACTAAAATAACTCAAATAACACCCTGGAAATTTAAATAACTCAAATAACACCCTGGGTACTAGAATTTTAAGTTATTCTAGTACCCAGGGTGTTATTTGAGTTATATGAACACCTATATAGACATAAGTATTAGGTACAAGCATAATTATACCATTAATTATGTTGTCATGGTCAGGTGCACCTTATTTAAGTTTTGTCTACTGAAAGGATTATTTATACATTTGTTTAATTGTTTATTTATACACTTAATTAAAAGGATTTATACCATGGGTACTTAAATAACTCGAATAACACCCTGGATACTCAAATAACTCAAAGTTATCACTGCTAGGCCCCTAAACAAGGCCCATAATCTTTAGTTACTCATAAGATAAATGTTGTCCTGGATAAGAGTGGCTGCCAAATGGCAGAAATGTAAGCTTCAGGGAATGCACAGTTATGTGGGTGTGCTAGTAAAGTGTAAACAAACTTTTGTCCATATAGTGCATTTTGTGTGATTTAAAGGGATTTGAATTGAATGATACTGATTAATATTGATTTTGATGTAGGGGTGCACTTTGTTTCTGGTTTCCTACAGCAGTTTTTCTGGGCTTCTCGGTTTCCAGCATTTCATCATCAATTCATTATGAAGAATTTTAATACAGGCAATTTTTTACCAATCAATATTTGATTTCCAACTTTTTGTATAACACTGGATTGCGGTTTCCTCCGATTGTTTATATCCTTGTCGGTTGGACAGATAGACGTGTTACTGGTGTTACTGGTCCAACACGACCACTATAAAAAAGAGAATTAAAATAACAGATATTCGTTTAATATATAATACCATAATAAGCTATAAATATACAGCTATTTTGGGAGAATAATTTTTATAAAAGCTAGAATAATATTCTATTATTAGCTTAACTAGTTAAACTTTATTTATTTATTTGATGAGAACATTTTAAAATAAAAAAAAAAACATATTACATACAAAATTTTAGCATGACACCTTATTATATTATTTCACATAGAATAATATATAATATTTATGAGAACATTAGAACAATTAAACTAACATTTAGATTCATTTAATAAACTATTAATTTGAGCTCCCTTAATTAAAACAAATATATTTTTTTTTAACTAGTATGAATTAGATAGAAAATGAGAAGCTTAAATTATTATTTATGTGAAATATTTTCAAGCACAGCAAATAAAAAATGCTTGAATTTGTTAGGAAATTTGTTAAATTTGCTAGGCAAACAAAAGAGTACAAATAAAAATAAATATTTTAATTTACAAAATTATGTGGTAAAATTGAATAAACCTTTATGCCATAAATATAGCTTCATTTACCAACTAAGTACATTCAAATAACGATGTTTTATTATAAAAAGCTATCATGTACTTTTTTTATATAAATGTGACAAATGTTTATTTATAAAAAAAATCTAATTTCCTCCGCATGAGTAAATGCTGACTCTGCATATAGGACTTGTTTACCCCAACAGTTTTTTTTTCTCTCACTTGCTGCTTAAATCTTTACATGGCATTAATCTATAGGTGAGAAATCCATATGCTCATTAACAGTAAATTACGAGTAAGCATTATATACTATATTTGATTTTATAATTATATTACAAGGTATATACTGGACTGTTAAAATCCAGGACCACAGTAAATATTTTATTATTTAAAACTGAAATCTGAAGGTTTTGGTATCTATATTTTATATTTATTCATTTTTTCATTCACAACCCGATTGTGGGTTCGTTTCCCAGCTCCACCAAGCTACCACTGTTGGGCCTTTGAGCAAGGCCCTTTACCCTCATGGCTCAGTTGTATAAATGAGATAAATGCAAGTCTCTCTAGATAAGGGTGTCTGCCAAATGCTGAAAAAGTAAAGTAAAAAGTAAGATTCTGCACCATTTCTAGATTCCTAGTTAAATATAAACCACAGTGTTAACTGATTTGTACAAAATGTAAGATTTTTCACAGGTCTAATCTCTTCAATTAAAGCAGAAGATCATTACCATTTACATTTTGTACATCTTATCCAGAGCGATGTACAAAAGTGCTCAATACTGGTACAATAGATCACAAATCAGAGTGTAACAAACTAAAAAAAATAGCATAAAGATTTTTTTCTCTATGTATTTGAGAAAGAGGTGGGTCTTTTAATTGTCTCTTAAAAGACAGCCAGTGACTCATCTGTTCTGACATTAATGGGAAGTTCATTCCACCATCTTGGTGCCAGAACAGAGAAAAGTCTTGAGGCAGTTCTACCTTGCATCCTAGGGAATGGTGGGTCTAGTCGAGCGGTGCTTGTGGATCTGGGGGAGCGTAGTGCGATGTGAGGAGTAAGGATTGCTTGGTCAGATGATACTCAGACAGATCAAATCAAAACAATTATCATAAGATTTTGCACTAACTTGTCAAGTAAGCTCATTAAAGCAGAAATAGGATGAACCAAATACTAAGAAACTTTAACGATCCTGTAAATATTTCAAAGATTCAATGTTTTTTTTTTCAAAAAAAAATATTATTTGTGTTAAAAATTGTTGCATATTTTGTAAATTGTTCCTGCAAAAAATGTCAATTAGAAAAGAATGCAAAGTAGAAGACATAATTCTTAGCTGGGAGCTATTTGGAGGATGTTGAAATATGGCGGCTACCACTTATGTTGTTAACATTAAGTTAGTTATATATAGCAAATTAATTTTTAATTTAAAAATTAATTAAAAACCATTTTATTGTATTATTTTCTGTTAGATATATTATCATTTATTATTTGTTTATACAGTATGTGTATGAATGCGGCGTGCCAGACAAACAAGTGTATGTGGTCTGGTAACTTAATAAAATTATCTGATTTAAGCGTGGGCTCTCATTGGCTTATTTTAAGTTGTGAGTGAATCAATATAATTTTTGTATTTTTAGTGTCATGTGATTGCAATGTAAGTCATGCCTTTTATTGTTACTAATAATAATTTAATATTTGACTTTACCATTAAACATTTAATACATTAGCTAGCGGGATGATACATCATTACCATTGGCCAGCATCCAAACACCAGTAACAATTAACACAAAATGACACTTAAAAGCTGATGGGAATTATGGTAATGTTTTTAATGTATTTTTATTTGATATATAATATTAAACAGGTTTGATATATTGAATATAATTTTATATACACTGCTTAAAAAAATAAAGGGAACACTTAAACACCACAATGTAACTCCAAGTCAATCACACTTCTGTGAAATCAAACTGCCCACTTAGGAAGCAACACTGATTGACAATCAATCTCACATGCTGTTGTGCAAATGGAATAGACAACAGGTGGAAATTATAGGCAATTAGCAAGATACCCCCAATAAAGGAGTGGTTCTGCAGGTGGTGACCACAGACCACTTCTCAGTTCCTCTGCTTTCTGGCTGATGTTTTGGTCACTTTTGAATGCTGGTGGTGCTTTCACTCTAGTGGAAGCATGAGACGGAGTCTACAACCCACACAAGTGGCTCAGGTAGTGTAGCTCATCCAGGATGGCACATCAATGCGAGCTGTGGCAAGAAGGTTTGCTGTGTCTGTCAGCGTAGTGTCCAGAGCACGGAGGCGCTACCAGGAGATAGGGAGGAGGCCATAGGAGGGCAACAACCCAGCAGCAGGACCGCTATCTCCGCCTTTGTGCAAGGAGGAACAGGAGAAGCACTGCCAGAGCCCTGCAAAATGACCTCCAGCAGGCCACAAATGTGCATGTGTCTGCTCAAACGGTCAGAAACAGACTCCATGAGGGTGGTATGAGGGCCCAACGTCCACAGGTGGGGGTTGTGCTTACAGCCCAACACCGTGCAGGACGTTTGGCATTTGCCAGAGAAGACCAAGATTGGCAAATTCGCCACTGGCACCCTGTGCTCTTCACAGATGAAAGCAGGTTCACACTGAGCAAATGTGACAGACGTGACAGAGTCTGGAGAAGCTGTGGAGAACGTTCTGCTGCCTGCAACATCCTCCAGCATGACCGGTTTGGCAGTGGGTCAGTAATGGTGTGGGGTGGCATTTCTTTGGAGGGCCGCACAGCCCTCCATGTGCTCGCCAGAGGTAGCCTGACTGCCATTAGGTACCGAGATGAGATCCTCAGACCCCTTGTGAGACCATATGCCGGTGCGGTTGCCCATGGGTTCCTCCTAATGCAAGACAGTGCTAGACCTCATGTGGCTGGAGTGTGTCAGCAGTTCCTGCAGGATGAAGGCATTGATGCTATGGACTCACCCGCCCGTTCCCCAGACCCGAATCCAATTGAGCACATCTGGGACATTATGTCTCTCTCCATCCACCAACGCCACGTTGCACCACAGACTGTCCAGGAGTTGGCGGATGCTTTAGTCCAGGTCTGGGAGGAGATCCCTCAGGAGACCATCCGCCACCTCATCAGGAGCATGCCCAGGCATTGTAGGGAGGTCACTACTGAGCCTCATTTTGACTTGTTTTAAGGACATTACATCAAAGTTGGATCAGCCTGTAGTGTGTTTTTCCACTTCAATTTTGAGCGTGACTCCAAATCCAGACCTCCAGGGGTTAATAAATTTGATTTTCATTGATAATTTTTGTGTGATTTTGTTGTCAGCACATTCAACTATGTAAAGCACAAAGTATTTAATAAGAATATTTCATTCATGCAGATCTAGGATGTGTTATTTTAGTGTTCCCTTTATTTTTTTCAGCAGTGTATTAGGTTCTATATGGCCATTCAGCCTTTTGGAGATGGCTGGGATCCCCGTAAACCCTGATTTAGAAAAAAAAAGTGGGTATAGAAGATGAATAAATAAATGAATGAATAACTGAATTAAAGTTCTATATGATATACAGCAGTACATTTTTCTTTCATTTTATTCATTTAATCTGAAAGAGAAAGCCAGACAATGTCTAACATAGAATAAAGTGATTAGTCAGATTAACATGTCTCTGTAACATGTTAGCCAAATTCCTCCAATAGCAAAAAGAGCCACTTTTATTTTCCATGCGTTTCAAAGCAAAGGTTCCTCCATCTGATCCTCATTTCGCTTGCACCAGGAAAACAGAGCATATGTGAAATGATATGGTGTTTAAATAATGCTAATTGAGATGAGTGGGGTCTCTGATAAGAAAACAAAAGGTTGTTCTGCTCCAACAAAAATGCCGCTGGTTTGGAACTGTCTACTCTATCTTTGCTGGCCACAGCAGTCAGCATATCCTGTTTGCACAATGTCTTTGGTGTCTGACATCATGACACCTCTATAGTTATTACCCTTAACTGGAGGCACATGGCACCAAGACGGATGGTGCAATAAAGGGCTCAACCGAATCTCCCATCCACGGGTTTCTGTGGTTTGTGGTGCATATGGTTTGTTTGTGTGTTAGGGAAGTGCTCGTATGTGTGTGTGTGTATGTGTTGGTTTGTGTGGTCAGTTAAAAAAGAACACTACCTCAAAATGTAGAAGTGAATTGAGAAGTGAGTAGCAGTTTGAGGTTTTAGCAGCTGAGGAGCTTTGAATGGATTTTTGGTGATTCATAGGAAAATCTAATATAGCAGTAATAGTATTAAAAAGTACCATGAGGTAATTATCAGGAAAAGTGTTATAAGTGTTTAGATAAGATTATATTTAACTTTATTGTCATTGTGCAGGGTACATGTACAGAGTCAATAAAATGCAGTAAGCATCTAACCAAAAGTGCATTTGGCCTATTTACAATAAATAGCAGTGTAATAAATAATGGTATGAGATTGATAATTAGGTAAGAGTGTAAAATAGAAGAATGGAATATACAGAAGAGTAACGATAAATAGTTATGGTTTTTATATTGTTTCAAAAAAATAAAAAATGTTAGTATGTTAGTAGTATGTCATCATCATCATCATCATCATCATTTCAAATTTCATTTCATCTACCTGTAAAGTTATAGGGGGTGGTTAAGGTGTTGGCCTACCAACCCAAAGATTGTGGGTTCGAATCCCCAATTGCTCAGTAAATGTAAGTCGCTTTGGATAAGGGTATCTGTCAAATGCTGTAAATGTAATACCATTAATTTATTCTGTCAATCAAAACTTCGTGTTAATGGACAATTTAACAAGTATGTCTTCTCCTAAGATCGTTTCAGGTGTCCCAATCCATTATTTTGTCTCTAAAGTATATAAATGTCAAGACTTGTAATGCACTGATGATCATTTTTTTGTTTATTTCACACCGTCTCTTGGTTCCTCCAGCCCATTACATACATTTCCTATTGTGTAAATGTTAAGCTTAATGCTTCATTCCTGCCAGTACCATGAATTTATGTATTACGCTGCATCACTTCACATTTATCATTGGTAATTTCCTAATTCTCTTTTAAACACGGACATTAATTAATAATGTGAGGGACGGGAGAGGAAAAGCCATTTTATAGCTTCTTTCACACATGCCAAATGACCTGGATACGGCAGAGCAGAGCTTATTTCCTGATAATAGCAAAGCTGTTACAAAGGTTTTAACCAACAGATGTTTGATTTTCTTCTTAATTTATAAATAACAACATTATTGTCATTAGCACATTGAGGACACTAGTTTCTTTATACAATGAAATTCTGATTTTGCTGTCCACGGTGAATGGCGGAGAAAACCACACATATACCTGTACATATACTAACATAATTAAGAAAATTATAGAATAAAAAGTATAAATAAAGTAAAAGTAAACTAAACAGTGGGGGGAGGGGGTAAAAAGTGCAATATTAGCTTTGTGCAAAAATAATATTGCAATATGTGCAAAAAATGAAAGGGAAATAGCAGAAATTGCAGCTGTAAATGTTTATTTAACAGTACAATGTAGTAAATTGTAGTATAGTGTAGTATATTAGAGTATTTACTCCATCTTCCTGCAGTGTACTATAGTATTAACTCTAGTGAATGGATAAACTGTAGTAAACTTTATAAGTTACTAGAAAAAACTAGAAGACTGTAATAAACTCTATCATATTATAATATTTACTAAATAAATTAGTTTATTAGAGTATTTACACTTCATTAATGTTTACGCCAAACTATAGAAAGAACTGTAGTCGTGTCTGTAACTGTGCTGTGAAGGTTTTCACACATACGGTATAATATAATTGTAGAAATTTTACTCTAGTAATTAATGTAGTCATTTGTTTATTTTACTATAGTAGCGTTACTATAACAAGTGTAGTAGAATTAACACAACAAATTACCACATTATTGTAACTACTCTGATATATTTACTACAATAAGAATTAAAAACACTACAGTATTTACCACAAGACAATTTAATGGCATGTTCTATAGTAAAGTTACTCAACAATACTAGAGTATTTTTTTTATAGGTAAGGATGGCCTAAAACTTCACTGTATCAAGATGAGACCGTATATTTTCTTTGTCTAAGGAAGGTGTTCAAGCTGATTATGCATTTTCATGTGTTTCCCACAGGTGGCAGTCTACACTCAGGGCTTAATGGCCTGCTTAACAGCTGGATTTAATGTAAAGAAACCAAACTAAAGCAGGAAAATAACATGAGCTCCACAGAAGACACTACGGAGATGATAATTACCAAATCAATTCCAATTCCTAACTATCAGATGGACTAAAGTAGGAGTGAGTAACATACTTGGTCACTGTTTATATGCAATGACGAAAGAAAAATAGAGAAGTATGTTTTTTCTCATAAATATATGATGAAGTAACAGGTTGTGTAATTATTTCACACATGGGTGCTATAATTTATGCCTCAACAGATGAAGCAAACCGCACAGCAGGTTGTGACAGACTGAGACAATCAGTTATTCAGTCTGTTATAGCACATCAGTGGGAAAAAAACCCAGTTTCTACAGTTACTCATCGAATTTCATTGTTTTTGAACCCTGGGGGTCTTTGTGTTCCATAAATAATTTCAATTTACGCTTCAGCAGGAAAAAACAATCGAGCTATTTATCATAGAGTGTTTGCGAACACACCTAAAATAAATTTAGCTTAAATGCTAGTATATGCATTCACGTCAGCCAAATCGCGTGGCTTTACTACTGATCTTTCTGTGATGTTTTAAAGAATACTCTGTGTGTTTCACTCAACCCCAGGGCAAGTGTTATGACCACAAACCCAGCCACAAGATTGGGATGTTTGCCACAATAACCTTTTGCTTTATAGATCATCATCATCGTTATGCAGGAAAACCGGCAGCTCTTTAGCTGTGAATTAATCTTCTGTAATGTTTGGTTGTTTTTACATCTGTCTTATAGCAGGGTGTATTTATAATTCTCTTGAGGCTGCTTTTAAAGTGATGGGACGGGAGATGAGTGAGGAATGGGATGGAATGCCTAGTTATAACCTAAGAGTGAAACTATTATGGTTGACCAAGACATTATATCACTATTTACATGCTTGCTGTTTACATGATAAGATTAATGTGGAGCAAACATCAATATGCTCTACATCTTTCTTACGGTTTCCATGGAGACCAAACCAGGAAACTTAAAACACTACATTTTATGTTTTTGTTTTTTTTTTGTTAGCATAATATTTGTTGGACAACTTTTGACCCTCTGCAACAATGGTCTGAAAAATATTAACTAAAAATCATCGTTCCTGTTACTTCCCTCATCATTTTAAAATCTTTTGCTGTTGTGCATCATTTCACAAACGTCCAGAAAAGATAATCTTCGGATCTGACATTTGAGATCTTTAAGATGCATAAAAGGATATGAATTCCAAAAATGCAATCTAATACTGATGTTTTTTTTTTTCTTTTAAAGAGAGAGAGAAGGACCGTCCCTGTTTGTCTAAATATATTAACTGTTTTGTTAATACCAGACTTGTTCTTTTGTCTATTTTTAAGACAAAAAGTTGCACCATGCTTTATTTCCCTCTCAAATCGGTGGTGGTGGCTTAAAATGGTTAAGGCGTCGTGTTGTTGATCTGAAGACCAGATAGCCTTGGCTTCAATCCCCACCACCCCCAACCTGAGTTGTTGATTCGAAGACCAAGAGGACCTGGATTCAACCCCCACCCCTGCCAGCCAGCAACTGTTGGGTCCTTGAGCAAGACCCTTAACCCTCCCTCCTCCAGCTGCGCTGCATCATAGCAGACCCTGCGCTCTGACCCCAACTTACTAAGATGGGATATGCGAAGAAAGAATTTCACTGTGCTGTAAAAGTAAATGTGACAAAAAACACATTTACCTTACAAATCATAAAAACATCATCTACAGCATCACTTTAACAGCCAGAACAGATCCTACACCTATATCTTTCTACCACGCCCGTTTAAGTATCTCTTTTCTTAACTCCTGCCACCCAGTCTGAAACACACAGTTGTCTGTATGTTGTAGCATTACAGTATTCCTTCTCTGGAACTAAAAGACTCCAACACTGTCCGGTATGACAATGTCCCTGTGCACAAAACCCCTGAACTCCATGAATATGTTCTGTGTTCTGGCTGAAGTGGAAGAACTCTCAAGTCCTGTACAGAACCCTGATTCTGACTCAGCCATTGATACTAAACACCTTTGGGATGAACCAGAACACCAACTACACTAAAGATATTGCTGAAACATTTTGTATTGTTTCTACATATGTTTTAGGGGTCAAAGTGCAAATCCTAGAGGCTTATACAGTATTTTATTTGTATTTTTAGTTTTCTCTCAAATAATAAATAAATCAAACTAAGAATTAGTTGCAGAGATCTGAAATTTGGTTAATAGATTTTATTCCCTCTTGCTACTCCTGAGCAGGTGAGAATCACTACCTTACACCATTTAACCTAATGGTGGCACTACAGATCAAAACCCTAAAGCTTAAAACCTATTTTGTTGAATACCACAAATTAATAGTTAGTACTTTTGGGAAGTGGTAGCACAGTGGTTAAAGTGTTGGACTGCTAATTAAAAGATCAGGGTTCGATTCCCAGGACCACTATGCTGCCACTGTTGGGCCCCTGAGCAAGGCCCTTAACCTCCAACTGCTCAGTTGTATAATAGAGATAAATATTAGTCACTCTAAATGAGGGCGCCTGCCTAATGCGGTACATGTAATTTCGATGCTAAATTATTACCGATTTTTTTCCACCAATTTAGTTTAGCTAACATATCCAGTCATTAAAAATCTTTTCATCCTGTGTTAAAATGTCACAAGAATATTTAAAATTGCCTCGGTGCAACATATACAATGTGTTCAGAATCAGCTGTCCTAATTTACATGGATATTTTATGTAAAGAAAATAACATTATGCATAAAATATCAGATTTAATAGAGATTTTGTAATTTGTTAAAATAGATTAAATATGTTAGCGATGGTAACTTAACTACATGTATCTGTGCATCGAGAGCATGTCAGGTCTGCTACGTGCTTCAGATGTCATGTACGCTGTACACTGAGTCAGGACATGACTTAAACTCACAGACATCACCTCATGCTGGCGTCTGGACATGTGTGTAAAAGATTGCAGACATGGATTTTCTGGTTTATCAGGACCATGTGGAGGTTAGATCAGCTGTGCTGTCATCTGCACACTTTTAAAGGCTTTTATCTTGACTTAACATTGACATTAAGGCGTATTAATGTTTGTAAGGAATTATTCCAATGTACGAGACAAATCCAGATGTCTGTGACTTACACTGGTAACTTTTGTCTAACTATGTACACTTCTCCCACCAACATTTTCATGTAATATAAGTGTCGACTTTAGATGCTCTGGACCAGCTCCAGCGATGTACTTTGCATGAAAGTGGCTGTTGTGTTTGAAGCTGCTGGAAAGAGGAAGTAGGCTGTTTCATAGTAACTGAAAGGAGAAACAGGACAAAAAAAGGACAAGAGACTAATGTTAAGAGTGCAACATGGCTCAATTAAAGAATGTCTATAGCTCAAGATACTGTATATAACACATACAATAAAAAAGCTTGTTTTAAATAACACCTTTTATATTATCAAATAAATATACTATTGTAAGGATCTTAAGCTAACATTATAGCATGCATTTAGCCTAGCCACAATATATATATATATATAATGTATAAAAAAGCATGCAATGTATTTGTTTACTGAAACATGATTGGTCATTATATTTCATGATGCGATACATGTGGTTATGTGAATCGATGTGAACCGGCTTTTGGCATACGCCTTTGTCCAAAGGGATTTACTGTAGATGTATCACATTTTTCTTTTCCATCTAAGCAGTTGAGGGTTGAGGGTCTTGCAGTGTCATCTTAGTGGTTCAGCAATCAGTTTTATCAATTCATCGACAACATGAGCCAGCATGACGTTTTCACACTGACAGCCAAGACTGAAACAGAGCCAGAAACAGAGAATTGGTGATATAAAAGCTGTCACATGGAGCAGAAAGCACACCACAATGCCAAACCCGAGACTACCTGTAGGAGGTGGTGTAAGATCGGTTGCACTGAAACTATTCTGTGACTTATTCTCTAAGAACAGAGGTCCGCACTAGTAAAGAATGTCAAGTAACCTGTAGTAAACAAAAAACAATCACAATGCATAAGTCATGTGACATTGTATCCACATTAAATAGGTTTTGGGATTATTTTAAAGCGTCCAAATGTTTACATGTCAAAAAAAAAAAAAGAAATATTTCAATATCTAAAACTAAAACATAAACTAAAAATATGGCTGCATTTACAGTGCAGATCTTGATGCCCAATTCCAATTTGGTGACTATATCCAATTTTTAATAACCTGCTTACATTATCTTTTAAAACTCACCCGTATGAGATTTTTACATTTACATTATACACGGCACAACAGGCCAAGGTAGACGTACTGACCAGAAAAGAAGTAAAAACGCATTATGGAGTAGTTTTCTTCTGCATCATATTTAAAGTTTGGCAAAACAATGATCTCTTTAGGTGGAGTCTTTGTTGCCGTCTGGCTGAATGTAGCATTAATACATTCAAGTTATGAATATTTGTTTTATAGTGTGTTTATATTTTTTTTATATTTGTTTACGGACAAAATTACAAAACTAATAAATATCGAATACGCAGTTGCATTTTTTAATATAAGTTTTATATATCGCTGTTAGTGTCCAGCTGACTTGATGTTGTGGGCCACCGTTACTTATTTAGTGGCGTTCGACTTGTATAGAAAAGTAAAAAATCTGATTTGTCTGCTTACATGGCAGACACTTAAAACCCATTCATATCAAATTTATTTCTATATAAAAATGAGACTTAAAACCAATTTAAAAATATTGGATTCCATGTTCCTTTTTTCCTGCTTACACGATCGTCGGGTCATATCCCATCTGTGCCACTATGGAGGAAAAACTCGGAATTGGGTCAGCTGATACATGCAGTGTAAATGCAGGCCTAGTTAAAGCAAATATGACATCAAAATTTGGCGAATGGTGCCTGCCAAAGGCTATGAATATTTGGTATAACAATTAATAAACTGTCTAGTTAGTTTTGAGTTACCTACAACAATCACACAATAACATTCTCCCTAAATTTTTCATTAATTTAAGTTTAAATAAAAAGAAATAATTACAGTAAACATATGAGTCATAGAAGTCAAAACAGTATTTTATATACAGTAAATATAGATAATAAAGAATCAGCCAATCAGCTAATGCCAGCGTGTTGATAGCTAATGGTTGCTATTTTGTTTACAGACTTCAGCTTGTCCCCTTTGCATTAAGTTCATTTGGATAGTCCAGCCCTGACGTTTATTCGATTATCCAGACTAGATGAATAATTCATTCATTTGTCCTTCATGCACTGATACATTTTATAATATATTAAACAATCACACATTTTTTTTTTGGATTAATACATGTTGTGAGAAACAATTGCTTTAATATGATCATATGGTTTTGGATCACAATATTTATCAGTACTAAAGCTACAGGAAAGACGCAGGCCCTGGACAGGTCTCCAGTCTATTACAGGGCCAGTCACACTCAGACTTACTCCTATGGGCAATTTACAAGGAGGAGGAAACCAGAGTACCCACACAAGCACAGAGAGAACATGCAAACTTCACACAGGGAAGGCCGCTGCACGGGAACTGAACACAGGCCTTTTTTCTGTGAGGCAACAGTGATATGATATGCAAGTTAAGTTAACTAAAGTTCAAAGTCTGAATTTATTGAGAGGAGGTTTTTTTTGTTCTGTTCAGTTAATTTTATTAGAGAATTTAAAAAAAAATCTTTGTAAGGCCATTTTTGTAAAAACTCCTGTGTATTTTTTAAAAGAAAATAATAATAATAATAATTAACATATATTAATAAGGGAAGGTGGTGGCGCAGTGGTTAATGTGTTGGAATGCTAATTGGAAGATCGGGGGTTTGATTACCAGCATCACTAAGTTGCAACTGCTGGGCCCCTGAGCAAGGCCCCTAACCCCAAATTGCTCAACTGTATAAAAAGAGGTAAATGTAAGTCGCTCTGGATAGGAGCATCTGCCAAATGCTGTAAATGTTAATAAAAATATAGACACAAATAAACAAAATTGATGATTATAATTATTTGTCTGACACTGCAAGTATTTAACCCATCTAAAACTATAAAACTTTTTCGTCTTTACAATGTACATTTTGGTGTTTTTTTGTGTCCCACGCCTGCTGGAGTCCAATTTGCGCTCTGCTTTATGTCTAGTGCTTTTGGAATATTTTTTGATCAACTACGAACTTTGATATGAAAAAGTGAGAAAAGAAAAATTTGAATAATAAACTGGTTCCCTGGGCAAAAACTGCCTTTCTTGTGTCCTTCATTCAAATTAGATGTCCTTAGTTACCCTTAAAAAAAAAACAACAGAAATAGGAAGTAATAAAGTACAAATACTTTGTTATTGTACTTATGTGGATTTTTATGGTATCAGTACTTTTACCTCACTATTTATTTTTCTGACAACTTTTTGCTTTTACTCATTACACTTTTACACAAATATCTGTACTTTCTACTTATTACATTTTTAAACCAAACTCGTTACTTTAGTTTTAATCAATCTACTTTTGTTATTACATGGCTTTCTCAACCTATTATTGGCCTTTTCCTGGATATCACGCACCGTAAACAAAGGCTAGCTTTTGAAGCTAACAACAAGCAAGGCAGTCAGGCAGAAAGACAGCACAAATGGCTGACATGGCTAAGTTAATTAAGCACCAGTTTACCATCGGAAGACCATAAACTATATCAGCTATCAAAATATTGATTTGTACGGAACTGTAACGTAATTCTGGTAGTTGATTTACTTTTTACCTAAGAAAATGTCAGAGCTCAAACTCGAGTATTTATTCTTTTACTTAACTTTACTTTAACTTGATTATTCAAAAGTTTGAGTAACTTTTATTTGTTTGCCAGAGTCATTTTAAACATGAGTATCTGTACTTCTGCTTGTATAAAGGATGTGTCTACTTTTGCCATCTCTGAAAAAAAAACATTGTTATCCAAATGTCAGTACACGTCTAGTCAACCAGACGTCCAATGATTCCAATTTTAACTATAGACGATTGATGGTTGCAGTAAATCCGAGGTGGTGCTTGACTAACTGCGCTGATGACTTATACAGATGGGACGAGGACTACTTTCTCCTCCCCTGTGTATGCAGTTACTTCTTCTTTACTTTCACTAGCTGCAGGTGCTGTGTTTACCTATGCCTTTACTCGGATCACCATTGAGGAGAAATGCAGGTGAGCTTCACTCACCTAAAACATGATACTTCACACCTGCTAGCTGGCTGATTAGCGATCGTTTTGGCACGCTTGGAGGCAAGGCTGTCTGTAATTACACTATAGGCAGATTATCAGTGTGTGTATGTGTCAGCTGGAATAATTACGGAGACTGTGTGTGTGCCTGGAAGCGCTGGTGTGTGTGCATGTGTGTTAGCTGTAATTACAGTGCTTTATGGCTGCATGGTGATCATGTGTCAGAAGGGCGAGGCATGAAGTAATTACTGTGTGGGCAACCCATACAGTGATACAACCCGTCCACTTGCACTGTGACAGAAGCATTTGGTAGTTAACATCATTTTCTCTGAATGAGAGTGAACGAGAATGGAAAAAAAAGCAGTTGGACAAAGAATCGGTGAAGAAAATAATACAATTCTGGCCAAAATATATTTTAGATATTTATAAAATATATGTTTTATATGTGGTGCTTAATAAAATATATAATATTTTTTTTAAATATTTTCAGCCAACATATATGTAAGGATCAAAAAAAATATTTCCAACCTTAAGGACACATAGGATAAACAGATTTATTTTAGGCTTTTATCTACATATAAACTTTCTTCAGCGAACATAAACAGATGCTCATAAATACTTGCTTGCTGTACGCGAATAAAATTGTTTTTTACGGAAGCTCAAACATGACGTTTAATAATAAATAAACGTTAGTCCTCATACATTAAGCAAGAATGTCCGACTGATTAATGTTTATATGGCAATAGTGGGAAGTGGTAGCGGTTTGATTCCTAGCACTTTAAAGTTACCACTGTTGGGTCCCTGAGCAAAGCTCTTAACCCCCAATTGCTCAGTTGTATAAAAGAGATAAATGTAAGTCACTCTGGCTAAGAGTGTGTGCCAAATGCTGTAAATCTAATGAAAGTGATATATATATAATTTTATCGTATGTGATACTATAGTAAAATAACGCATATAGCATGATGAGCCGCTAATAATTTATCTGATACATACTCACACATGCATAAATCCAAAAACATCATTAATAGTTAAATAGAATTAGTATGTGCTTTATAACTAACACAATATGATATCAGAAGTGGGATTTGAACCCACAACTACACGTGGAGACCAGAAATTAAGATTTTTCTTATTCGAATGTGAAAATAAATGGGATCTCTTTTTTTTTCTCTGCCGACCTTTAAACAAAATACTAAATAATAATTTCTTCCTTGTGCGTTATAAATTTTAGCAATGTTTTTTCTTTTCTTTTCTGTTCAGTATGTTTACATGAGGTTGTTTTGCTGTCTATAGTGTAAATGCAGCTATTGAATACAGGTAAGTTTTAAAAGAAGATGTAAGCAGCTCGTCAAATAAATCATATTTAGTTACAAAATCAGAAGTGGGCATCAAGATCTGCAGTGTAAATGCAGCCTTAGATATTTATTCTAATATTTTTCAGACATGGATGCTTAATAATCATCTGTTCTAAGAACACACTGATTCATACGAACAATAAATCAGGAAAGCCCAACTGAAAAGTGGAAGACAAGTAAAAAACCCAGAAAAAACATTGCACTGAAAAAAACTAGGACAAGGATCACTGGTGACGCAACAATACTATTTGCTGTACCAATATATCACCCTCTCAACATTGGAAAATCTAAAAAAAATGAATGAATTACAGTAAGTTGTAGTGAATTGTAGTATAGTGTAGCATATTATAGTATTTACTCCATCTTCCTGCAGTGTACTATAATATTAACTCTAGTGAATTGATAAACTGTAGTAAACTTTACTAGTTACTGTACTAAATTAGAAGACTGTGATAAACTCTATGATATTATAATATTTACTAAAGGATTTAGTTTATTAGAGTATTTACACTCGGTTAATGTTTACGTTAAACTATAGAAAGAACTGTAGTGAACTGATCAACAGTATTTTAAAGAGTGGTTCTATGGGGAACAGAGTTGTTAATGGGGGACAGTGTGTTCCAGTGTGAAAGGACAGATCCCCATTTCTAATGGACACCAATGTCAGATCACTGATTCCACAAAAGTTCAACACTGCAGCTGAAGATTTTCAACTAAAATGAGTAATAAAAAATGAACGGATTATTAACATGTTGTTTGGTTTGATTTATTTGAGGGATTTTGTGTGTGTGTGTGTGTGTGTGTGTGTTTGTATTGATCCACTTTTTGTTCTGATTTGTGCTGTGAAGGTTTTCACACATACGGTATAATATAATTGTAGAAAATTTACTCTAGTAATTAATGTAGTTATTTGTTTATTTTACTATAGTAGTGTTACTATAACAAGTGTAGTAGAATTAACACAACAAATTACCACATCATCGTAATTTACTTATTTAATCGATTTACTACAGTAAGGATCAAAAACACTACAGTATTTACCACAGGAAATGTCACATTACTCTACAATAGTAGACTATTTTTCCTGTTTGTGCTCGTCATAAAACTTTGAGTTGTTGCTATTGTTTTGTACCATTAATGTTAGCGCAATCACTTGAGCTAATCATTTAATGAGCCACCAATCCCCAAACTCTCAGCACTCGGCTACACCCTGTTAGTAGGATGATGATGTTAATAAAAATAGGCAATGATGGAGTTATTACCGGGCAGATTGGCCCCACTGGGGCCATCAGGAAGTAGTCATCTATTCATGAAGCATCACACAACCGTTTGTTTCTCGTTAGGAGGGCACGTTAGTGTTTGCGGCTCCTCAGAGGCTGACTCTTAGGAAAGCGTCAATAGTCATAGCTCCCTAAGGTGAGGTTTATAAAAGAATTCACTGATGTAAATGTTGTTTTAAGAGTCGCTGTTTATTCACAGGTTGTCCCCGCCTTAGCTTTGATAGGAAACAATTGAAAAAGGGGTAAAAAATTAACAGGACATATTTATTAATGCTATTTATATGTGTACATAAATATGTCTTTCTCAAATTGTTGCCAAAGCACAAAGTTGTCTTAATGTCTTTGTATGTTGTCATTTATTGACATGATGTCCTCAAAGGAACTCAGAGACTTAAACACTGTTTAGGTATGACAATATCCCTGTGTATAAAACCCCTGAACTTCATGAAGACATGCTGTGGAGCTGGAAGAACTCGAGTGTCCTGTACAGAACCGGAATTCTGACCCAGCTAACAACTTAATGTTCTGAGAACATTTTATGTTTGGCGTTTGATTTGAAATGTTCCAAAAAAACTTGCAAATGTCTGGCTTGCTTAATGACTGTAGAAAGTTATTTTATATTGTTGTTCTAAAAACATTTTCTCACAACATTTTAAAAATATTCAGTACAAATAATGTCATTTCTCTCAGCATAATCAAATGTTTTGTTCTAACAATTAGAGAACATAAAAACTGTTGAAGATAGATAGATAGATAGATAGATAGATAGATAGATAGATAGATAGATAGATAGATAGATAGATAGATAGATAGATAGATGATAAATATAAAAATAGATAGATAGATTGTTGTAGAAATGTTCCCTGCTAGCTAGAGACTCAACCCCAGTAAAGACCTTTGGGATGAACTGGAACACCAACTGAACCCCAGACCTCAACATTAGTGTCTGATCTCACTAATACTATTGTACCTGAATAACTACAAATCTCCACAGTCACATGACACAATCTAGTGGAAAGATTTTTCTAGAGGTGTGGATGTTAGTATATAAGGAAGTGTGAGACTAAATCTGCAATAAAACATTTAAATAAACACAAATAAATGATATTCAAATCTTTTATTGTCTTTTTGTCTTATTTTTTAATTTTTTGGTTTTAGATTTTATTCTGCTTATCTTATTTATTAAACTTTAAAAATCAGGATGTAGATTTTGGTATTTTATTTGATCCCTAATGAGGACCAAATTATTAACTTCCTATTCGTCTTCTGGATGACACATTGCACATTTACAGCATTTGGCAGATGCCCTTATTCAGAGCGACTTCCATTTATCTTTTTTATAGAAATTAGCAGTTGGGGGTTAAGGGCCTTGCTCAGGGGCCCAATGGAGGTAACTTGGTGGGTGGTGCTGGGAATCGAACCCTGATCTTCCACTTAGCAATCTAATACCTTAACCACTGCACTACCACTAAGCCACCATAGAGTGATTCTAATGTTATTCTTCTATTCTATACTAAAGGTAATATTGTAAGAGTGTATTTTTGTATTTTTTAGGGAGTAATAGTAGTTCAGTGTGTGTGTGTGTGTGTGTGTGTGTGTGTGTGTGTTTGTTTGTGTGTGTTGTGATAGTTTGAGCCAACATTTATTGTGCATGCATTTCAGACCGTAATTCAGGGACATGTTACATCCCCCTTTTCCTCCCTTTTCCTTGCCTAACCTTCTTAACTGGCCCACTGGGGGCCAATTATCTCATTTAGCATGCCTAGTCAAACTCCTGATCCTCTCTTTCCAGCGCTAACAAGAAAACAGAGGACAGAATGTGGAGGCAAAATCTCATCACAGTGTTCGCAATTACTATCTCATCAGTCTTTTTCCGTTTTATAACCTCACTTATTTGTTAAAATCTTAGGCATTTTGGAATAATAAAAAAGAGACAAAATAGGAAATAATTATAATTTATAATTATATATATTCTTTAAACTGAAAATATATTTTATTACAACTGAAAAAAAATACACACCCCACTTTACAGGATCATATATATATATATATATATGATGAACAGATTCAACTTTTTATCTACACATACACTTTTATCACATACATATTATGTGTAATACATTTTACAATTTCATCAGGAATAGACAGATGAATGAATAGATATAGATGAGATGAGATAGATAGATAGATAGATAGATAGATAGATAGATAGATAGATAGATAGATAGATAGATAGATAGATTAAAAAAAATATGTGGATGCAATTGTCAGGTATCTGGATAGATAGACAGACAGAAAGTGGACAATGACAAAAACATTATTACAGTAATTCATACCAAGGACATGTGATTAATCTTTGGATTATTGCGAAATAAGGAATGTTGTACATACATGATGTGAAGTCACCTTATGGATTTATTCCTCTAAATTAGATTAGAGTAATGCATTTCCAGCAGGCATCTCGAGCAAATCCATCATGAAACACCATTTAGTCTAAAATGCTGCCGCCAGACTACTAAAATGAACTGGGTTGCTAAGAATCTACAAAGCATTGCAACCAAAACCTGGTTTTCTCAGGTAGATAGTTAAAATTCTACTGACTTCTACCAGCCTTAATATAATGATTAATCAGTATAATAAAAAAAAAGGCTAATGTAAATTGTTCCTTTCCACGATTTTATATTTCTTAGTTTCATTATAGGTTGTTTTGCCTCACTGAAGCACCGACCAGTCAAATGTCTATTAAAAGATATTTTTATATTCTTATCTTATGTTGTTGCTTCTGTTTTTATGCTGGATGTTTTTTCCGGGCTGAGTTTTAATCAACCAGTAATATTCACATTGTACAGTTATGCAAATACTTCACAGCACTGTTTTCCTGATAGATATATTTCTTATTTATTTTATTATTTTATTAAATAAATACTAAATCACAATGTAGGAAGTTTTTATAAATGTGTTAAAATTAATTAAAATTATTTTCAGTTTCATTAAAATAAAACCTTCTTTCTTCCTTTGTCTTTCTTGCTTTTTTTTCCTGTCTGTATGTCTTTCTAATGACTCACATGTGTCTCCAGTGGGGATGACAGGGGGTCATTATATACATTTACTGGAATGATGATGACTGTATTTGTGAGAGTGTGGGTGTGTGAAAGCAAGAGAGAGTATTCACATCTGTTTAATTTTTTTACATTCATGGGTCACAGCTTACAAACATACATATAAATATAAGGAGAGAGAGAGAGAGAGAGAGAGAGAGAGAGAGAGAGAGAGAGAGAGAGAGAGAGAGAGAGAGACAGTTAAAGGGAGATTAAGGGTAATAAACATCCTTCTAAAAATTCTTGCTCCCAGAAACATTTTACATGCCTAGGTAGACAAAAGCTCTCTCACTTCTCCCTGAATTCTAACCCTTTAACTGCTGTCTCATCAGCATGTGCTGTTTGCTGAAGCACTGGGGTAGCTGGACAATTATTCATCAATGACATCATTAGCCAACGTTAGTTACAGAGTGTGCAAAGAATTCCGGTGGGGTGGCCTTGTGTATCGGTTAAGATCGGTTTTTAATCTCAGTATGAATTTAATTATTTTTCAGTAACTTAATTTAAAAGTGAGGAGACATTTTTATACATTTGTTTTATTCTTAAGATCAAATATTTTCCTTGTGACAAGAAGAAAAGCGTTTCAGTGTTACTGGATTTATTTTTCCCCGATTTCTGAAATGCTCCTTTTCACTGTTCATTTTCCTTTACATTATATAGTCAAAGCTTTTGGCCAAAGTATTAAATATTTATTGAAAATTTTAAGGTTTCATTAAAATTAAACTTTTTTTTATTTCTTTCTTCCTTCCTTCTTTCTTTCTTCCTCCTTTCTTCCTTCCTATCAATATTTCTCCCCTGAACTTCCTTTTATTTAAACTTCTAAAATTCCTTCCTTCCTTTTTTCCTTCCTTCCATTCTTCCTTCCATCCAAACGTCGTAACGAGCTTACTTTCTTTTAAACTTCCTTCTAAACTTCCTTTTGAATCTCCTTCCTTATTCCTTGCTTCCTTTCTTCTTTATTTCCTTCCTTCCTTATTTCCTTCTTTTCTTCCTATCAATATTTCTTTCTTCCTTTCTTTTAAACTTCTGAAATTCCTTCTTCATTGCTTGCTTCCTTCCTTCCTTCCTTCCTTTCTTTCTTCCTTCTTTCATTCAATTCCTTCCTTCCTTCCGTCCGTCCAAACGTCGAAACTCTGGAGCGTCCTTTCTTTTGAAATACCTTCTAAGCTTCCTTTTGAATCTCCTTCCTTATTCCTTTCTTTCTTCCGGACTTCTAAACTACCTTCCTGACTGCCTGAGGATCATTATATACATCTACTGAAATGATGATGACTCTTTATTTAGTTATTTCTAAATATTTTCTTTAGTTTTATTTATCTATGC
The DNA here is from genome assembly GCA_005784505.1 of Bagarius yarrelli. Taxonomy (NCBI): domain Eukaryota; kingdom Metazoa; phylum Chordata; class Actinopteri; order Siluriformes; family Sisoridae; genus Bagarius; species Bagarius yarrelli. Next base: position 4,000,752 of record VCAZ01000004.1, on the reverse strand, counting down.
TGCTGACATTGTGGGTTGGTTATACCTTGTTTTTAGTGTAGCAGTAATGAGCTGTTCATTGTTGGGGGTTAAAGCACATTTGTACATCACTCTGGATAAGGGCATCTGCTAAATAATATAAATGTAAAAGTAAAATAATTAAGATGTTCAGAAGTACTCAATACTTTTGGCCGTATAGTAAATCTGATCATATCCAGCCAGACCTCCTGAGGTCATGTCTAAATGCTTTTGTTGAAAGCCTTGCACTGCTATGTCCTCCATTGCTTTATATGAACACATTTTCACTCCTTGTGTAGGACTAGAGTTATTTTATTTTAATCGAGATCATAGATAAACACCAGGAAGTAGGGCTGACCGTCCGGTAAAAGCTGCTGTGCTGGCATAAAACGTGCATCTGTTGGTAAGAGGAACCCTTTTTTAAATAATGTCAGTGTGTGGGTGACAGAGGATTTCAGACTGTGTGTAATCACTGTGGGTCACTCATATGTTGTTCTCCCCCGAGGCTCTGGGTGACTCAGGCGTTTTGGCTTCCTTGCGTTAATGGTGGACGTTTGAGAATCAAAGCAAGCCAGTTGCCTTTGTTGAGAGCACAAGGGAGAGGCGTTCTCTTGTTTCTCCTCCTGTTGCTTCACCTGCTCTCACATTTCAGTGTAGGGTAAGCTAGAGGCAGAGCAACTGACAGTTATTAATTCTACTGACAATGCTTACAGGCCACAAGCTTCCCATTCTTTTCCAGACGATTTTACCATTGTTTTTTGGAATATTTACAGATACACAGACATGCTCGCGCTAAACGCTAATCCTAACTAGAGTCACTATAGACAAATAAGATTTATTTTTGCCTGATTTATCCTGGAAAGACAATAAAGTAGACATACAAAAAAAACACTAATCGTCTATAGACACACAGTCACAAATGTCCTCGTCATTATGCTGCTGCTCCAACTGACAGCATTTAAAGCAGATGTATTTACTCAGAAAAGCAAATATGGCTTTAACATCAACAACAGTTTCATTAGCTACATGCAACAGAGACATAAAAATCATCTATCAGTGATCTAGAAAAAAAACACCAGCAGCACTTTAGTACTAAAATAGTATTTATTAAGTACTGGATGTATCTATAAATGTGAAGTCAAAGTATTAGATATTATTTGAATTTTTTTATTAAAATCAAACTTGCTTCCTTCCTTCCTTCCTTTCTTCCTTCCTTCTAAATTTCCTTCTTTCCTTCTGAACTTCCTTTCTTTTCTTCCTTTTTCCTTCTCTCCTTCTAAACATAATTTTTCCTTTCTTTCTTCCAAACTTCCTTCCTTTCCAACATCCTTCCAAACTTTCTTTGTACCTTCCTTCCTTCTGAACTTTATTCCTTTCTTCCCACCTTCCTTCCTTCTTTTTTTTCTTTCTGAACTTCCTTCCTTCCAAACTTTCTTCCGAATTTACTTTCTTTCAAATGTCCAGCCTTTCCAACTTCCTTCCTTTCCAACATCCTTTCTTCCGAAAGAAACTTCCAGACAACCTACTTCCAAATATTAAAGCCGAAAAAAAAACCCCATCAGCAATGCTTTTACTTTGTTGATTGTTTATCCAGATGATTAAATCATCCAAAATCCAGACTATGGTTTTAATACTTCAGTATTACTGTGGTTTGGACACAGCCTGCCAGGAAGTCGATTAACTTCCGGCAGAGACACCGACTTGGCAATTTTACAGTACGGACTACCCGTGTTTAATTTTTTCACTTACTTCTATTTTTCTCTCTATAACTTACATTCTCATATACTTCCATTTTTCAAAGGTCTTTTTGGGAATAATTAATTTGTCCTGTTTAAGGGTTTCTGGTAAAAGTTGCGAGATTACTAAGAACTGATAACAATAATCCATATCCACAGAAATGATCGTCTCTCTTCATCACACAATGATTTAAACAGGCTAACGTATTTTGCCAGGTTTTGTAGGTGCTTAGTTTTAGATCTGGATGGACAGATTGTGTGCATGTCCACACAAAATTCTTTGGAAAAAAAAACACATCGGAAATTACATACTTTATAAGTAATGTACTACATTTAAGCATTTCCATTGTCGTTAGAAAGGTACTCTCTATATAATAGGGTCACAGGTAGCCTACTATATAGTATAAAAGTATGCGATTTAGGACAGAGACAAAGACATAAACACTTTTTTGGTGTTATTACTGTATTACTGTAACTAATCTGTTTTAATTATCCTGGGTGGAATCTTGGTGAAAATTCCATATTTATTCTTGTTGCCCTGGTGGATGTGATTCAGCAAAGTAGAATGAGATATTAAATCGACATTTTACTCAACTGACTTAACCATCTGATTTCATCAGTATGTGCTGACCAAACCCGCCTCAATCTATTCTTTCATTTTTTTGGTCCACAAACAAACAGGAAAAGCAATTCCTGGATTAACATTGTGTCCCTAGATAAAATTAGACAAATTATATTGCAATAATATAATTGAATTTCCAGAAACAACATTAGTGAGTTTAGACTGTATAGATTATAATGATTTAAAATAAACATGAATGTAAAATGTTTTGAAACGGTGAACCTGTAGCAACTTTCATACTATAAAAACGGGTTTAGGTTTATATAATTAAATCACAACCTTTTGAAATTAAACACAAGCCAGATTTTTATAACTATAAATTTGAAGTGGTAGCACAGAATTTAAGGTTAAAGTTAAGGGCTGCTAATCAGCAGCTCAGGGTTTAATTTCCAGCTCTGCCGATTTGCCACTGCTGGGCCCCTGAACAAGGCCCTTAACACCTTATTGCTCAATTGTATACAAAAAAAAAGAGATAAAATAAGTCACTTTGGAGGGCATCTGTCAAATCCCGTAAATGTAAAAGATCAGAGTAACAAATATGTCTTACACAGTTATTCTCCAGACATGCTATTCTTTTAAGCATTTTAGCTCTTTTCCAGAGCGAATTACATTATTCTCTTTCATACAATTGAGGTTATAGGGCCTTACTCAGGGACCCAGCGGTGGAATCAAATCCTGGTCTTCAAATTAGTATTCCAACAATTTACCTACTGCGCTACCACATTACAAGCCTTTAGGTTTTAGATATTTGTATTATCATCTTCAGATTATTGCCTTATTACTTTAATATACTTAATTTACCTACAATGCTCTTTTCATGAGAAGGTTTACTGGTGTAAACTTTGGATTGTGGATTGACAGGAACAGAGTCCAGAAGGGGATTTCTCACAGTTTGCTGTTCTGTCTGTTTCGAGATGTACACACACTGCCAATGTCCTGACTCATCCTCCCACACAGATGAGAAGCTCAGCAGGTGTTCTCTTGCTCACTCTCACTTACTCTTTTCTCATAAAATCTTCTCATCGCTTCCCTTTTCTTCACCCTTTCCTGTTCCATCAAGCCTGCCTCCTTTTCTTCATCCCTTCTTAACTTTCCGAAGATGACTCCTTTTCTAAAAAATACCACATTTTTGAAATTTCAATGTGAGTTATATTCAGGGTGTGAATAATTCCCTGGGGTAACATGACAGTGCAGTGGCTAGTGTTAATGTTTTACAGCTCCAGGGTGCTCAGCTCCAACCTGAGCCTGGGTAAATCTCTGAATAGAGTTTTGCATGTTCTCCTTATGTTTCTCTGGCTTTTCTTTAGATGTTTGGTTTTTGTTACCACACAATTGGTGGCTAAATTCGATGCCCTACTCCGCTCATTTCAACTCCGCTCATTTTTCCTGGTTAGGTATTGCAAAAGGAGTTTGGTAAGTAGTTTACAATTAAGTTAGCCATGTCGCTAATAAACAAATTATGATGTGACAGAAAAACTGGTGGTTACAAGTCACAGTTTCTAAGTTCTCAATTAGATGCCTACAGTTTTGGTGGAGGGGAAAACACAACCCCAAAAACACTACAAGCTGCTGTGGGAACACAGCAGGAAACATGCACTTGTACAGCTGTGTATCCTAAAGATCAAACGGGACTCTTTTAGACAGCCATGTTCTGTATTATCACATCGATATCTTATGCATTCGTTTTTTCACTAACATGTAGGTTCAGGTTTAGTAACACTCACCCAACACCACCAAGTTATAAAAATTATGTGAATAAATAATCAGTAAATTTATTTTATTTTAGTGAAATAGAGTGTTTGTTTAACCGTAATTCCTTTCATTGACCTTTTTCTCTGACGGACTTTAAAACAAGAGTCCTACAGGAAGCTGCAGATGCAGAGTCAGTGTCATGGCTTTAGAGGGTGAAAGGTCACTGTGGTCTCAAAGTAGCTGCATCTATAAGTTAGCATAGCTTGTTGTGATTAAATATATAATAATGCTGTAATGTATCAATGTTTAAGTAAAAAAAAATAATAATTTATTCCAAAAAAGTTTTCCTACTACAAGTTCCTTATATAACATATCATATTATATAACCTATAATATATATTATCTGGCAGTTTTGCTAATTAAATATCAAAAATTAAATTAATAATTTAGGGGTAGTACCGTGGCACAGTGTTTAGCTTGGTTGCCTCACAGCAAGAAGGTCCAGGTTGTTCTCTCCTGCCTTTTGCCCTTTCAGAGACGGCTGGGTTAGGCTCCAGCAGATCCCCGTGACCCCGAATTAGGGAATAAGCTGGTAGAGAATATGGATGGATATTAATAATTTACTTTTTTCTTAAATCCTAACAGACTAAATGCTTTGGGGCTTTTTTGGCCAATGGGTATGCAACTTTACACTCACTGGAACTTCTACTTTTCACTCTATATCATGTTTCCATTGTTTTTGCTATGTACATATACATCGGAAATAATACACTCTTGCACTTGTACTTTATGTATTACTTTGTTAGCATACTCAGATCTTAGATGTGTGTTGTATAACATCATTGAGAAGTAGTTGTGGAGTAACGATGTTCCATTTCACTGTGTATCTGCACCAAATAATTCCTTATTTTTTAGTTAGTTCTACACTGCCATTAGACATTAAGATTTCCAAGTTAAAAATTAATTAGCCTGATTAAATTACCCAGAGCTAACTTAGACAATGTCAAAGTCAAATACCAATCAGTTATTGTCTTTTTTCCTATGCCCTCATTATTCATGTCATAGGCTGCTGGGAGAAAAAACATTTCTTGTATTTCACTGTATGGGGTAACTCATAAACATACAAGGGGCATCAAAAAGTTTAATGGTGTGCATCTGTTGGTGTGTCTCTAAACTTTTTGATACCCTCTGATTTGACAATAAACTCTTGACTCTTGACAGAAAGTTCTGATTCTGTTTCTCTTGAAGGGTTTCAAATGATCTGGTGAGTTGAAACTAACTTGTTTCCAGTAATTAATGATTTATTGATCCAGAATGATCTATTTTATCAGTAGAACCTAAAGTAGAACCATTTTCCAGTGTTGATGGTTCTGGTATACCTAATTAATAGGTATCGTAATAGTTATGGTGTTGGACTAATGATTAAAAGGTTGTCAGATCCTAGGACCATCAATCTGCCCCTGAGCAAGGCTCCTAACTGTGAATTATGTTTATAAGATAAATGCAGGTCACTCTGGATATAAAGGTCCTAAAGGTCTAAATTATTTACTGTAAATAATAGTCGTTAAGCTAATATACGCATTTTTCATGTATGTAACATGCAATGTAAACGCTCCTTGTTGTGCAATTCCAGTGCACTTCATAAATATAATGAAAGTATTAGTTAGTAATCTAAGCAGAGGTCTAGTATCCCTAAAAATATGACTTAGCCGGCCACTGAGAATCTCCACGTCCCAAAGTGTATCCGAGTCCAAGTTGGAAACCTGAGAGGGAGGAACAGCAGCTGGCCGCACACGCTATTGCGAACTGCCACACTCCGCCCCACCATACCTGACCCGGTGCCCAAATTGTTGTGTGGAAAAGTGAGCACAAGTGTGGGTGTGTTTGGCATGTGCTGGGGGCGTGGTGGAGGCGGAGGTGTGCGAGTGTACGTTACAAGTGGGGGCGTAGAGATTGGATGTGGACGCAGGTGTCTGAGTGTGATATAATAGGGGTTGAGGGTTTGCCGGAGGTCTTTTAGAACATGTTGTTCTTTAAACAAAATTAAACGTAATCCGACAGCATCCTCTTTACTCGCACACGTACAGTATTAGCTGCCTGTGAGACAGTGTAGATGGTGGAATAGGCGTTTGCTCAGCAACAGGTTTCAAATTCTGAACAACCCTCATTGTGTGTAAATAAGTAAACAGACACCTGTAAAATAAGAGGATAAAATTTATACGGAAAGAATAGCATGTAAATTCTGACAGGCTGGTATAGACAAAGAGATAATTGTGAGCTGTCTTGGAGAGGGATTTGCATGGGCTAGACTGGCTACACACTGACTTTATTACTGCATTATTCACATCCACACACACACACACACACACACACTTTGAAACTTTAAAACACCGCTACAGTTTCCACACTCATTGCACATCGATTTCTGACTTAAATGCATACAACATGAGAGCTGGCACATTATGCCTCAATGCAAAAGAAGAGACAATGAATGAAATTGGCTCCAGAGCAGAACATGTGACCATACTGATCCAATAAGGCTCGAGCAGAAAGAGTTAGGTTTTTTTATAGAAAGGAAGAGTTAAACTTGTTGCCTGGGCTGAGTAAAGCTTTCTGTGGGCCACTAAAACCACAAACCAAAACTGTGACCGGTCACGATTCCCTGAGCCACAGACAACAGTGGAATAAAGATAGAAAGAAGAAACCAGAAGAAAACTGAAGCTGAGTGTATGAGCAGAAGTCAGTGTGAATCACCCGGATTACTGCAAGCAAAAAAAAAAAAAAAAAAAAAAAAAAAAAAAAAAGAAACCACAGCGACACATTTCTTCTCCTTCTGTTTTGCACAAGGGTAAGCATCAGTCGACCGCAGTCTGACCGCCGATCACTATCTCAACCATGCCCAACACCCAAGGACACAACTGCCCTGACACCACAACTGGAGAAGCCCAGGATAATCATGTGGCAGAGGGTGTGGGTGTGTATGCTGGGGATTTTTGTTCAGATTTGGAGCAGTGTGTAGAATAGAGAATGTTGAATTGAGACCTTGAGCATACACTTTCAAACATCATCATGGTTGTATCATTGATTTCTGCAGGGCAAAGCTCAGAGTTGGTCAAACTTAGAAACCAGATCAAGTCCGAAGTACTGGATGGTGTTTTCCAGAAGCAGACTTTCAACATGGCATCAAACAGCATCTTTGAGAGCTTTCCATCCTACCAGTCATGCTTCACCAGGGGTGAGTAGATGAGTTTACGGTATTTCAGTAGCTTTTTGACTACATCCGTAGCATTATTGTTATTTTTTTCTCGTTTCTGCCTGGTCTTTCGCGAGCGAACGGAAAACTATGAGACGCAAATGCGTTTGGTAAAGATGTTATGTTCTACACTGTGTCAGTACTGTACTGAAATCTCCTGGCTGGATCTGAAAACCACAGGTCTGTGGGTTAGTGAGTGCTTTACTGGTTAACCTCACTACACCATCAACAACACAGCGGTCTGCACATGCATGCATTTGGACTTTTTAGGGAAAATGTCATTCGACGACATAAAACATTATACAGTGTCGCGTAAAATGCCGTCATGTGTTTTAGACCTTGAGAATCAGAGGATCTGCTTATTATGATTAAAGTAAATATGTTGTTGAATTTATTTCCTATACAAGGATTTGAAAAAGTATTTTACTGTAAATATTTCAAGGCACGTTTGATGACAATTCCTTTTTTTTTTGCTTCATTTAGCCAAGATGTGATTTGCGTTTTTATTGACTGATTTTATTTGTTTAACGTAGAACGCTAGTGGATACTAAAGCATGTGAGTCTTTACGTGAGTGTTTACTCCCATTAGAGACTTATTTTAGTCAAATTCTTCATTATATATAAAAATATATACCTTTAAATTTTATTCTGACGTTCCTTAAAAAAAGGCAAATATTAAAAATGGCTCTAGAATAAACAATCCCAACTGAAATTGCTAGAATACTTGCTGGAACACAGGCTTCCATGCAGAAAACACCACTTAGCCTGAAACAAAGACAAACATAAAATTTCATTCCTTAATGAGAACCTCTAGAGAGATTTAGTGTTCTCTTTTATTTTTTTACCTCATATTTCTCAAAACTTTTAATTCAGCTATTCAGTTACCAAAACTAGCCAATGAATAATTACAAAATGTACATTTTAATCAATTCGTTTTTGTCTTCTGAGACATGCTGGTGATATTAGAATACATCTTTGCATTACAGTCAACATCCAGTCTAAAACATGTCGTGTTTCAGGGCGACAACTCGTTTGCATGGTCTTCTAGCATGTTGTTTTTGTTTCCTGACTTTTTGCTGCATGCAGGTTTGTGTGTCTTGCAAGCGCTGTCAGTTAACACAGGAAGTTTATCAGTCGCACCCGACTCTCATTTAACAACTAACAGCCAGGAAGAAGTGTCAGTTTCTCGCATACTCACGCCACAGTTTTTTTAATAGTTATTATACTTCATTAATGTTTACGTTAAACTATAGAAAGAACTGTAGTGAACTGATCAACAGTATTTTAAAGAGTGGTTCTATGGGGAACAGAGTTGTTAATGGGGGACAGTGAGTTCCAGTGTGAAAGGACAGATTCCCATTTCTAATGGACACCAATGTCAGATCACTGATTCCACAAAAGTTCAACACTGCAGCTGAAGATTTTCAACTAAAATGAGCAATAAAAAATGAACGGATTGTTAACATGTTGTTTGGTTTGATTTATTTGAGGGATTTTGTGTGTGTGTTGCAGTTGCAGTTCTGATTTGTGCTGTGAAGGTTTTTTTACACATACAGTAAAATATAATTGTAGAAAATTTACTCTAGTAATTAATAAAGTCATTTGTTTATTTTACTATTGTAGAGTAACAAGTGTATTAGTGTATACGTGTAGAATTAACACACCAAATTATTTACTCTGATAGATTTACTACAGTATTTACCACAGGACATTTTACTACATGTTCTATAGTAAAGTTACTCTACAATACTAGGGTAGTGTTTTTATATGGGTCCTTTAAAAAATCCATAAACATTGCTTTATGTGTCCTTTTGTCAGTTACACTGTATGTTGGTGAGTCCCCCCTCCCCCCCCGTTCCCCTCACCCCCCCGACCCCCCTCAGTTTTTGTGGTTTCTCAGCTTTCGTAGTTACACTGTTCCCATGCACCAGTCGCTCACATGCAAGCCTACACACCCAAGTGAATTCGGTCCTTATCATTCTGCGGCTTTGATTCACACACTCACATGTACACACACACCACCACACACACACACACACACACACACTATATATATATAGAGATCGTATATATAAAATAATATTGGAATAACAAATCAGAAAACAAAATATATCAGAAAACAATAAAAAAACAATAAAAAAAAACAACACAACAGCTGATTGGACAAGACATCTGTCACTCAAAAAAATCCAGGAAGTAGGAAATTGTGTATTCAATTTTATTTTTGTGCATTTGTGGAGTTCTAATCATTTAAGAGCATTTAAGATTTAGAAAAATTATAAATAAAACTTAAGTTGAAATGCAAGACACACAATTCATTTAAGGCTACAGTCAGGAAGGACAACTTATAATTTTTTTATAGTTGTTATAGTGGATTTGTTATTTTGTTTTGCAATTTTCGGCCACTGTATATAAACCTTAAAGCAGGATTGATAGATCTGGGATCATATAGATGGCGACATTTTGTTCAGAAAAAAATTCCCAGTCAACCCATTTTCCTTTATCCCATCCACCCATCTTTAGCAGCTTCCTTCTCCCAAACTCTCCACATCCGTTCTGGCTGCTTCAGCCCTGCTGACCAACCCATATATCTGCAGGTGGCTAACTAAAGGTGATGGCTGTATAAGGTGGCTTTTGTACTCTTATGGACGGCTGCCTCCCTTATGAGGGATTTATTGCCGTCTCCGGCCGCCTCCATGCTTCGTGTTAGAGGCTTAAGGATGGAGCCGAAGGGCCTACATTCTAGTAGCCGAATGCCTGCCTGTTGCTGATTCTGGTTATCAGCATCCACAGGCAGTCAAGAAGGAAGCTAGCTACCCTGCCAGATCCCCACAAATTCAATAAAGAGTCTCACACAAGCCTACAAATCTTCTATTTGACCTTGATTATTTGGAGAGCTAATGTAAATTATGCATTATGCGCATGAATTATGGTTTAGTTGCCTTTTTTTATTCCAAACATGGGGTTTGTACTGTATGTGGTGAGCATTCATGGATTTTAACCCCTTACCTGCTAACATGTTATTAGAGATATTATATATATATATAATGTAAGATGTTATTTGTATTATGCAATGATGTACAAAAATGCCAGCAATTCTGCTGCACAACAAAAAATAGGCCACTTTCTTAAGCGCAGGCAGTTCTAGGACATCTAAAACCTTTATAATCTAATTTATTTAAAAAATAAATGCTGATGTCATCATAACAGACTCCAGTGACAGTAGGAGCCACGGAGCTGGTCAGTGGCTGGGGATCTATTGAGTTTCTTTTCCTGACTGCGCTCACTGTATCACTGTGACTGGATGGATTTTCGACTCCACTGGTCTACTTCCTTTACAGAGACTCAGTGACTGTAGAACCCTAGGAACTGCTGAAATTGAGTCCCTTGTCCAGCAGACAGGCCGCTATCGAGCCCTAGAGTCGGACAGCAGGAGGTTAGTGTATGGCGCCAACTGCTGGGTCTCAGAGAGCTGAGATAAAGATGCCAGGAAATAGGTCTTGGATACTGAACGGGGGTATAAGTTAGCGTGGGTAAGAAAAGCTATAGGTGACAAATACATTGTTTTTTAAATAATTCACCCGCTGGTGCATTTTCTCGCATTTTCTCGCAAATATAAAGTAAAATCTTAGTAGGTTTCCGGGTCTTGGTTGATTTCATTGTTATATATTAACACTGTAGTAAAGGATTTTCATAAATTGGCTTATCATCTCATATCACTTTAAATAAACACATTCAACGACACTAGTATGTGTTTTGCAATAGCATCATGTCTCAAGTTTTTTTTTCTGTCTTCAGACCAAAGCCATTCTTCAAATTGCCTTCTCTTATTTCCCTTTTTTACTTCTAAGCTTCTTTTTACTTCTTTTTTTGTGGTAATTAAACAAAAAATATAATTCCGGTCATGTGTCTTTAAACATGCTAAAATGCATTTTTTAAGCATTTTTGCAGACTGTTTTAAAAGCACTGACTTTCAAGACAAAAAGTGGAACATATAAAACTCCTCACAGAAAACATATCTATCATTATAGGCCTTCATATCTAAGGCTTTTTAAAAAGAGTTTACATAGAAATCCTTGTGCAATCCTTGCTGTTACTAAATGGATATTAACACACAGATTAAAGTCAGTCCCACACTCTTCGGCCATGACTTGTTCGTCTGAAACAAACTTGGAAATCTCAAACGATTCCTATAATCCTACGTTTATAGGACATACGACTATTGATCGTTTTTTCCAGCATCAGAAAATGTTCTTTGACTTTCCTGCAGTGCGATTTCTCCCACGACGATCATCAAACCAAAAACCAATAGGAGCACCAAACCTGAGGACGCAAATAGTCAAAACTCTTTAAGAAAAGGTAGAAACGAGTCTGGTGGACAGAGCAACCAGAAAAGAAACTCAGTACGTTATGTAATTAGCAAAATAAACACTACAGATGATTTTTTTTGCTGCTGTTTGTTTGCTGCTAGTTACCATTTAGCAAGACAACGCTGGTTACTACACACGTCATACAGTCTTACATTATGGCAACTATGAGCCCGCAGTGTGACATGCAACAAGCGCAAAGGAATATTAAAAATCGCACTGTCTAATCCCGGCTTGAGACCAAGTGCGTTTATATAAAAATTGTCTAAATCATCTTCTGAGCATCTGTCTGTCCATGTATATAACACAACTGTATATACTATAAACGTTTATACGCTAATGCCTTTAAAAAAGCTAGCTTTATCGTGTAGAAATAGAAATAGAAAGATTTAAAGACATTTTTTTATTACTCTTGGAAATTTCCCAAAGAAGCAGGTGACAGATAACAACAGCCTAATAAGCACTTTTTTTTTTACTTTAACATTTATAGCATTTGGCAGACGTCCTTATCCAGAGCAACTTACATTTATCTCTTATATACTGGGGTTAAGGGCATTGCTCAGGGGCCCAAGAGTGGTAAATTATCAGTTCAACACCTTAACCACTGCGCTACCACTTCCGTACTTTTTTTCCACCCACACTTTTGAACCTTGTGTTTCAATTATTTCTGTGTTTCCATTTCCAAAACACTTTTAAAAAACCAAGAGGGAAATACCCGAGAGTTTGCTCTCAATGTTTACCTGACAAAGAGGCCTCAAGTGCTAATCACTAAATAGGTTTATACCCCATCAGTAAATAGAAATGTAAATGTTTGTCTATGCTTGCTTGACATTAAGGCTGATCGTTGACACGTACACTCTTGAAAGTGTTAGAAATGTGCAGAAGGAGTGTAAGGCTCCACATTACAAGCTCAAATGCACAAAACCACAAAGAAACTTTTGCTGGTGCAGATAAGGGTTTGTGAACTTGGACTGCATTTCACCCACCCCTTCACCCTTCCTGTCAGCCAGCAAGTACAGCATACATGGAAGATGTTGTTTTGGTGAAAATAACCGTATTCCTGTCAGTCAGGATTTTTTTAACGTTTGGTTTTCAACACAAAAGAGATTTAGGGATGAAGGTACAGACAGGGTACAAATATGGATCATTTATTTATTCTTCGTTTGTTCATTAACCATAAATGTGATTTATATCATTATAAATAATAATAAATATGACGCAACTAATGTTCCCTAGCCACGTTGATTTAGATTTTACTAGATGATTAATATTGTTTTGCTCTGAAGTTTTTGTATGTGATTCTTTACTGTATTACCCTCTGTGGCTAGCCTGTGGTAATATACCACCGACTTGGGCAACATGACTCGCCTCAGTGCCTAACCAATATGCAAATGAACCTTAGCATAGGCTTATTCATGCACAGACTGTTAAAACACAGACACCGGAACGAAACACAACTCACACAGAACTGATAACAAGTCAGAGTCACGTGTGTACACAGATACTATTCCCAGTCTAAAAATAATCCATTCAGTAGGCTCCGGTTGATCACTAATACCGGCTATAGTGCGAACGTCAATCACAATCACATGCTTGTGCAAGTGATTATTAATTTAGGAGTAATAAAAAGCGCAACAAAGAGGATTACAGTCACTGACACACGCATGATTTAGGTGTAAGGATGTTTTAGGTTTGTATATTTAGCTATATTGTGTATAACTCAAACTGAATTATTTTAAAAAGATTTCATGAATAGACGAGTATTAATGAGTATTAAACACTTTATCGACAACTCAGCTGTTAAAGTCGTTGAATAAATTATAAAACGTTCAAGTTTTTTTGTGACGTGTCAGTAGCAACTTCTGATTTCTGTTCTTAACCAAGTTGCTGTGTGTGTGTGTGTGTGTTAGTGTCACAAGAAACCTGTCAGTTAAGCAGAGGCAGTGTTCCTAACGGTATCCTTACATCTGTGGCTTCCTTCCTCCTCGGTATCAACTGAAAAGGACAAAGACAAATGCCATAAAATTCAAATCTCAATTTTACAGAGCCTCTGCAGACTCTTGTAAAAAGCTGCTCTAAAACGTCGACTTTTCAAGCTGTATTAAAATAATTGTAGAAATTATATTTGTGAGGATATATGAAGGAGTATTAAAAAGTTTTGAGACAAGCCAAGAGATGGCAGCAAAAGGCTGCACACACATGTAGATGTGCTGCCATCCGTTGGATTGTCTTGAAACCTTTTTAATACCTGCTCATGCATACCTCAATACACTATATATATTTTTTCTCTAGTTTGTCACAGATGGAGTTTTGTTTCCTTGCCGCTGTCGCCTCTGGCTTGCTTAGATGGGGACTCTTAATTTATAGATATTATTTAAATTGAGTGTTTTAGCGAGTGTTTAATATTGTGTATTTTTATGTTATTCTTTAAAGCTGCTTTGAAACAATCTCGATTGTTAAAAGTTCTATATAAATAAAGGTGACTTGACTTGACTATATGACCAAATGTGTGTGGACACTTGCATACCAATATCTTTGTCTCTCCTATAGCGTTGCTACAAACTTGGAAGCACACAATTATCTAGAATGTCTCTGTCTTTTTAAGGCATAAAACATTTTCCTTCATTGGAACTAAGAAGCCCAAACACTGTTCCAGGATGGAAATGCATCTGCGTGATAATATTAATATATTTCAAATCTACAAAAACTGGCTAAAGATAAATTTACAAAAATACTGGACATTTTTTGTATAATAGTATCACTCACTAATACTATTGTATCTAAACGAGCACATTCCCTAAGCCATCCCCTAATATGTAGTGAAAAGCCTTTCCCGAAATGTAAGAGTAAGAGTATGGATGTGATGAGCAGCTGTCCCAATACTTTTGCCTCTCTCTTTATATATATATATATATATATATATATATATATATATATATATATATATATATATATATATTTATGTTTTTTGTAAGTTAAATTCCAACTACAGCTAGACTGCTACTGTTGGCTCCTAATCCTGTAATAGTGGGGAAGTGGTAGTGCAGTGGTTAATGTGTTGGTCTGCAACTTGGAAGATCGAGATTCAATTCCCGGCACCATTAAGTTACCGCTGCTGGGGCCGTAAGTAAGGCCCTTAACCCGCAATTGCTTAGTTGTATCAAAGAGATAAATGTAAGTAGCTTACATTTGAATAGGGGCATTTGTCTTTGTAAGTGCAAAAGTCTAATATATAAATTTGACAAGAGACTTAATCTGGAATAGGATGTGTAAAATATATTTGAATGTGTTGGTTAGCTGTCCCAATACTTTTGCTTCTCTCTCTCTATAACAGTGGTAGCTCAATATTTAATACAGTATGATGGACTATGATGGGCAAGGCCTCAATTGTATAGGTAAGGCAAGAGATTTCATCCGTAATAGGATGTTTAAAACACATATGGATGTTGACGGTCAGTTGTCTTTTTATCTATGCTGCTCTTTTTTTTGTGGGTTGTGGTTTTTTTTACAGTTTTTGTGGGTTGTTGCAGTTTTTGTTTTGTGATCTAGTATTGAGCTGTCCAATGATTATACTCACATCACTTTTTAATTAAATCTAAATACTTTTATCCATATAGTATATATTTACATAATTATATTTATACTCAGAGTTGTAGTTTTGGAGCATACTATACGAAGGGGTATTAAAAAGTCTCGAGACACGCCAACAGGTGGCAGTACAAGTAGCAAAAGAGAGTGAGCAAAACACACAGTTATATATACTATATTAGTGCAGTTCAATTTGTCAATAGAACGAATGCTGTGCATTCTTTTCACTGCCGTAAGACATTTCTAAACTTTTTCGTCTTTAACACCACCTGCCGTCCATGCGCATAACCCTCACTGTTGCGTGGCTCGATTTGCAGTGTGTCTGCTGGTGTAAATATGTACGTATGAATTAGCTTCTCGGCTTATTTCCTGGACGCTGTTAGCACCACGTATTCCCAGCACCATCACCCGGGTGCATGACATTGGTGCTCATGGGTATTGTATGAGGTATAGGATGAAGAAAAAAAGTTCAGCTATGCTTAGTCAGTGGAACATCACGGTACAGTCAGCTACGTTAAATTAGCAGATCGAAGCCTTTTAAGGGAAATTCAAACATTATTAGCTGAAGAATATCAGCTAGAATTAAGGGGAAGGTGTACAAGACAGTGGTGAGACCAGCTATGATGTATGGTTTAGAGACAGTGGTGAGACCAGCTATGATGTATGGTTTAGAGATAGTGGTGAGACCAGCTATGATGTATGGTTTAAAGACAGTGGTGAGACCAGCTATGATGTATGGTTTAGAGATAGTGTTGAGACCAGCTATGAGTATGGTTTAGAGACTATAGTGGTGAGACCAGCTATGATGTATGGTTTAAAGACAGTGGTGAGACCAGCTATGATGTATGGTTTAAAGACAGTGGTGAGACCAGCTATGATGTATGGTTTAGAGACAGTGGTGAGACCAGCTATGATGTATGGTTTAGAGACAGTGGTGAGACCAGCTTTGATGTATGGTTTAGAGACAGTGGTGAGACCAGCTATGATGTTTACGGAGGGACATGGGAGACCAGCTATGATGTATGGTTTAGAGACAGTGGTGAGACCAGCTTTGATGTATGGTTTAGAGACAGTGGTGGGACCAGCTTTGATGTATGGTTTAGAGACAGGGGCGCTGAGGAAGAGACAGGTAGCAGAGCTGGAAGTAGCAGAGCTGAAGATGTTGAGGTTTTCTTTGGGAGTAACGAGGTTGGACAGGATTAGGAACGAGTTTATCAGGGGGTCGGCTCATGTTAGATGTTTTGGGGAAAAAGTCCGAAAAGCCAGATTAAGGTGGTTTGGACCTGTACAGAGGAGGGGTAGTGAATATATATGTTAGAAATAAAGCTACCAGGCAGAAGGCAAAGAGGAAGACCAAAGAGGAGATAAATGGATGCGATAAACGAGGACATGAAGTTAGTGGGTGCGAGTGAAGAGGATGTAGAGAATAGGGTTGGGTGGAGACAGATGATTCACTGTGGCGACCCCTAAAAGGGAACAGCCGAAAGGAGAAGAAGAAGAAGCTAAAAAATGTACTTAAATTTTAAGTGTAGATTTCTAAACATAAACCTAACCATCCTAGGATCTCGATAAGATGAGATAGGATGGGACGGGATGAGGGAAGATAGGTATGACTAGATATGTTTTTATTAAAATCTGTATCTCTGTTCGAAACCTTTCCGCCTTACATTGTTTCATTTATAGCCATAAACGAATCATTAAAACGTATAGGCTAACCCGGGCCTTTACAAATTGTAAATAAAAGCCCATGCTGTAGATAATTTATTAGTGTAATAACTGATTCAAAAAATGGATGTACTCTGTTTGTCTGTATCTGTTGAAAGGGGTAAAGTTAAAGGGGCTTATTTGTCACATGTTCCCTACAGCACAGTACAATTTGTTCCTGTGCATATGCCATCTTAGAAAATTGGGGTCAGAGTGCAGGGTCAGCTATGATACAGCACCCCTGGAGCAAGCAGGGTTAAGGGTCTTGCTCAAGAACCCAACAGTGTGGAAGACTGGCATTGGTGGGGCTTGAACCCTGGTCTTCCTGGTCATCCAAACAACATGACATAAATGCTTTGGTTAAGTATCACAGAGACACACACATTATCATTGTCTAATATGTGCATATCTGCCAAACAAGACAGTCATTCTTCTTAAACGGAAACTCACAGCAAAATTTCAGACCCTGAGACTGTTTTCCAACACATGCATGAAAACACACCCTGTTGTCTGCTTTTAAGAGTAACACTGCTTTCTTAAAACTTATTTTACAACTGATGTATTTATTTGCACATTATACGCAACTCTGGTGCAAAGAAATTGTGCAAGAGAACGTCAAGACCTCTGTTACACCATGTGTTACTTCACACTTCACCGCAGTAGCTCAAAATAAAAGTACAGCAGAACTTTAAAGGGTCTCTTTATCAGGTCTGCCAATAATTCTTTATCAGGTCTACCAGTAATTATATATATATATATACAGTGGTACCTTGTAAACTTACGAGTTTCCTAACTAACACGTTTTTTGAGATACGAGTCGTCTCTCTGACAATTATAAGCCAGCTTTAAACACCCAACCACTAGTTGGCGTAGCAAACACCACAGTGAACAGCGTTAACAAGTGGAGTCGTCTGATCTCCTAAGTAAATGCTGTACATTATACTAAATAAAGCCAGTTTATCGCAGTGCACTCTATTGTATTGTTTTTATACAATATTCATTATTTTTAAGTTTATTTTTCTTATTTAAAAACATGTAACCAAAAAAAATGTGTGTGCACCCGGGAACGGATTAATAGCGTTTCAGTTTATTTTAATGGGGAAAAGTGATTTGACATACGAGTAATATGAGTAGTATGAGCTTCGTCACGGAATTAAACACAGAATTAAACTCGTAAGTCAAGGCAAAATTGTATGTATATAATCATATATATTATTTGGTTTCTTCATACGCTTGGTATTTGTTTGTAGGCACCCATATAAAAAATATTTTAGGATAATAGCCGCTGGTGGAAAGCAGAGTACTAAAA
The DNA here is from genome assembly GCA_005784505.1 of Bagarius yarrelli. Taxonomy (NCBI): domain Eukaryota; kingdom Metazoa; phylum Chordata; class Actinopteri; order Siluriformes; family Sisoridae; genus Bagarius; species Bagarius yarrelli. The sequence goes on along the minus strand of VCAZ01000004.1, from coordinate 3,982,484 downwards.
ATGTCTACTTTTACTAGAAAAGAAACAGCACTGCTACTTAAGAAATAATCACTTGTGTAAAGTATTGAAAAATAAGATGACTTAAGTAAAAGTTACTGAGTTATAAAGTAACTGGAAATGTGATTTTTAACCATTCAGTTAAAAAAGTTTATTAATTCAGCACTTATGGGTAGTTTTCTGTACTGCACATGTGGACAACTGCCTCTTAAATACTAAATTATCTGTTAATAATTCAAAATAGGTAAAAAACTAAAAAGATGATTTCATCATCAGCATCATCATCAGCATCATCACAGGATCTGTTGGTATCCTCTGCCGACATCACACACTTTGAAAGTATCTTATCTAAATGTAAATCACAAAATAGTACTGTCAGAAAAGTATTTGTAATTAGTTACTTTTCACTACTGATTGTAAATTACAATAACTTTACTGAGGAACTAGACTTAAGTTAGTTTCTTGTGTTAATACTGAAAAAAAAATACATTATTACTGTGGTAAATCTACCAGAGTAAATTACAATGATGTGGTAATTTGTTGTATTAATACTACTACACTTGTTATAGTAACTCTATTACAGTAAAATAAACAAATAACTACATTAATTACTAGAGTAAATTTTCCAAAATTCTATTACACATGTGAAAAATCAAAACAAAAAGTGGATCAATGCAAGACACACACACACACACAAAATCCCTCAAATAAATCAAACCAAACAACATGTTAACAATCCGTTCATTTTTTATAGCTTATTTTGTTTGAAAATCTTCAGCTGCAGTGTTGAACTTTTGTGGCATCAGTGATCTGACATTGGTGTCCATTAGAAATGGGAATCTGTCCTTTCACACTGGAACACACTGTCCCCCATTAACAACTCTGTTCCCCATAGAACCACTCTTTAAAATACTGTTGATCAGTTCACTACAGTTCTTTCTATAGTTTAACGTAAACATTAACCGAGTGTAAATACTCTAATAAACTAAATCCTTTAGTAAATATTATAATATCATAGAGTTTATCACAGTCTTCTAGTTTAGTACAGTAACTAGTAAAGTTTACTACAGTTTATCAATTCACTAGAGTTAATACTATAGTACACTGCAGGAAGCTGGAGTAAATACTGAAATATACCATACTTCTGAAGTATACTATGGTATTTTTTAATGTGGGCTGGGCTCCTCCCTGGTGTTTTTTTCTATTTTTTTTTAAAGTGAGTCAAAAATCATAAGCATACATTCATCTAATCTCTATGCCATAAAGTTTAGGCCACCGCTTAACATCACCATCTGGAAGCGTGAATTAAATATATTTGAGTAAATTTGTCTGGCATGACAGATCAAATGAGTTTTTTCTGACTAAGTGTGTAGACACTTTGTCTTGTGTTGCTTCTCGTTTGTCATGTGCAACTTTTCTCTTCCTGCCTTTACCCCCAGGCGAGCTTGAGCCATGTGGAAGCCTGGCTATGTGATCAGAGTCACAGCTGCTATGTTTGATCTGCATGCCCACTGTTCCACACATGGTCCAGACAGACGCTGTTGAATAAAGCTTTCTTATTCCCGTTTATTTTTATCCTCTTATCGTGATCTCTTTCTTGGTTCCATTAACTTGCCTAGCGGTTATTCTAGTTAGCGTTTTCTCGTAACTGTACTCCCCCCTTACCTCCATTACAGCTTAGGTGTGGAGCTGTGCTTGAGGTCAATAAGCTGCTTAATTGAGTATAAATGCTGTACTTGTTGTGGCTAATTTGATATTGTCTAGTTCTCCACACTTAGCCTCAGTTGCCTGGGAAGCATCTGGTAGTGAGGGCATAAGCATGGACCAGTCCGTGGCAGACTGAAGATATTGATTTGTGTTTTATAAAGCATGAATAGACCGGCTTAGACAGAGATCGGGACAGGGATGGTAGGTGTTACCATTGATTGCACAGTGTCTCTCGATCAGAGTCTCTTTGTTCTCTCTCTCAGACTGTAACCAAATGCGCTAATCGCTTCGCATCCAAAGGTTTGTCTGCTGTCTTATAGACCCAAATGACTGTTGAATGGCTGGTGCTGTCTGTGGTTACAAGTTACATCTAAACACCTTAGACACGATTGTTGCTACTAGCTATACAATAACAACTACTTGTTACTTTCAACAAAGCCAGAAATTTGCACAATCACAGCAAGGGAGCTTAAACTATGGTACGTTTTTGCACAAGTATAAATAAAATAAAGTCCTGTAGCAATAAGGTACCTTAGGCGTAGAAAATGTCGGTTTAGTTCGAAAATTTACGGGAAAAAAAAGATGGTTACAGCTCCGGTTTAAATGAGATCACATTACACTATCCCTGATTTTAGCAGCATATCCTGCTGTCATTTATTACAAAAAGGAAGAAAAGCCATGATTTACGGTTGAAGGAAATTCCTCCATTGGTTCCAGTATCTTAAGATTTTGATACAGTTTTTAATTTGCATTTTTTTGGGGGGAAAGCGGGGAATGTATGGAAATGAAAAGCTGTTTCCTGTGATCTTTCTCTCGGCATCTGTGTCCCTTCCTAGCTTATACCAGAGACGATGACGTTTTGCCATCTCATGTCTCCAGAGTCACGAGTCTCATATCATGCCTGAGCTCATATTACTGTCTTTGTGAATTCTTGCATCCTTCTCTTATGTCCATTTGGTTGCCCTCCAGTATTTCAGTTTCCTGGATGCATCAGCTATTCTAAATTAGCTTTATTTTGCGTTATGTATAGCGTTTATTTCAAAGCATCTTATAAAAAAACAGAATTTAAATAAAACATTACAAATGTAAGTTCATATTTCTTCCCAATGCCTAAACCTTTCTGCAACAATGGCAAAGAAAAACTCCCTGAAAAAACCTTTAGAGGAAGCAAACCCATGATCATCTGGATAAGAGGGGAGTGTCTACATTCCAATATGCGAACACAATTTTTGGACCAAATAGTAAATCAGTGACGTTCTAAGCAGACCACAGGTTAAATTCCAATTTCCTCCTGCTGAAGCCATCAAGCGTCCAATTAAGGAAAACTAGAAATCTAGCGTAATCTCTGTATACATTAAATCTTCAACCAGGACCGAGTAGTTACTGGAGATAAATATATATTTCCACTAGGATGTGTTAATGACAGAATCAATTAGAAATTATAGGAGTTTGTCACCTCAGAAGTCTTTATTCTGTTTTACAGTAGATTCACAAGTCTTTTTATCCTCCTACCTAGAAATGGTGTCTTTGTCAGGATTAACTGAAAAAATTGTCTTACTTACATAATTGATTCACAACTATACTTTTGTTCAAAGTGAAAGTTTTTCTTTCTTCTTTTTAGGGTCAGACAGACAGACAGGTAGGTAGGTAGTTGGGTGGGTGTGATGGATGGATGGATGGATAGATAGATAGATAGATAGATAGATAGATAGATAGATAGATAGATAGATAGATAGATAGAGAGACAGATGGATGGACGGACAGATTGGGTGGATGGATAGATAGATAGATAGATAGATAGATAGATAGATAGATAGATAGATAGATAGATAGATAGACAGATAGACAGACAGGTAGACAGGTAGACGGATAGGTAGATGGACGGACGGACAGATGCACATACAGATAGGGTGGGTGGGATAGATAGATAGATAGATAGATAGATAGATAGATAGATAGATAGATAGATAGATAGATAGATAGAGATGAATTTGTTTATGCTCTCTGCAGTTGTGTTATAGGTCGTTAACATGAGTTGAGCTTGTGATGAAGTGCTCAGAGAGAAAGAAAACCACAACGTTCCAACTTCCCAAAAACCTGCTTCAAAATCACGCTGCTTCACTCCTCTTACATACGCCGCACACATCAGCACCTAAAGTTTTAATCTTCAGTAACCAGTATAAAGAAGGCAAGCGAATATCCCAATGCAAAGCCACAGTGTAATTCGTTTTATTCTATTACTTGCAAAAGAAGGATGTGCTGATGATAATGAATGGAGACATCTCAGAACTCTGCAGTAAAGTTCCCATCATGCTTTTCTCCGCTGCCATTACTGCCCTTCTGTTGTGAAACCGCAAACAGGAAACGGCAATATAATGGTCAATACTGTGAAGACGAAGGAAAGAGTCTGGCTAAGGCTTTTTGTGACCACAGAAACTCTTCCAGATCTTAAAAATGAACAAATTGAGGCTGCAGTAAACCTAATGGGAACTGTCCCCAAGTGGAACTGCACCAAACTTCATCAGTGCGGTTAATGAGGTTAAGCTGTAAATAGTGTCTAAAATGACTTTTTTCCTGTTTTATGAGCGCTACATTTAACGGCTGCTAATTTATTTATTTGGCGACGCTTTTTTTAATAAGGCCTTGTAGGTAAAGCTAAAATTTTTGTAGATTATTTCACCCAGTTAGATGATAGTCTGAATATACAGTAGGTGAATATGACTAAAAACATAATGTATTTGTTTAAACTCAATAATTGATTGATTTTTGTTCAGTTTTCATTGATCATTTTATTTTTGTTCCTTTAGGGGAAACGGTCCGCTGTATAACATGTAGATTTCCATCCTTTTGAAATAACAGACAAATTGGCTTGCTGCCAAATTTATAATATATATTTGTATATATATTATAAATAATATATAATAATAATAATAATAATATATAAATAATATAATATATATGAATATATATTATATAAGAATAAAAAAAAGGTTTGGTTCCAATATTAAAGACGTGTTGTAACTATTTTCTCCTTACACTGAAAAAAACCTTCCCTCTAATTAAGCTTAGGTAAGTTAACATTCAAAATATTGCCAACTTTATGCTTGATGACTATAAACTAACAGATACACCTTTGTGGGGTTTTTATGTCTAAAAATATAATAAATATATACCATTAGTTCCATTTTGCCTCAACACATCACGTTTCAAGTCCTTAATTAGTTGGTTTAGGGCTGAGACCCCTATTGAGGGTAAAAACTATTTTTATTAAAGCAAGAATCTCAGTTTAGACAAGTCCAAACCTCTACACTACAACCACAACTGATCAAATGATATTAGATTAGCATTTAGCAGACACTCTTATCCAGAGCGACTTACATTTATCTCTTTTATACAACTGAGCAATCAGGGTTTAAGAGCTTTACTCAGGGGCCCCTGCAGTGGTGGCAAGTCCAACCACCACTTCCTTAAAATCTCTAAAAAGATCTCTAAAAAGGTGCATTGTTTCTATATATTGTTCAACTTAATTTAAAGTTCTTTAAGTTAAAGCTATTAAAACTATATTGATATCCACAGAAGGCGTTCAAACAACCAATGGCATTTCGCTTAAAAGAATTTTTTTTACGAGAAATCTTTGCATTCCAAAGTATTACTGGAATCTTTTACTTATGGCAATAATACAGAGAAAATGAAATTACTTGTGCTTTATCTACTGCTTTATAATACATAAAATCATTTATGACCCATCAAAGTCAGCCATTTAAGCCATAAAAACACAAATTATCTTTAATTTATACATATAAAGAGAGAATGTTTTGTATGTCTCGCCGTGCATGCTTTGTTTCATTACAAATACTTTTAAAACTGTGTGTATATATATATATATATATATATGTGTGTGTGTGTGTGTGTGTGTGTGTGTGTGTGTGTGTGTGTGCACTTCTGCTTCACTAAGTCTGCTCATCAATTCGACCATTTCACTAAATGGTGCCCGAGGCACATCTCCAGTGGGTCAGGTTCCTCCCACGCATGAAGCTGGCTTAGAGCTCCGCAACATGCCAGCCACATCACAGGTTCCTGACAGTCTTTGGCTGTAAGTTAACCATAAACGAAGTAAATGTTTTAAGGCAATATTTCTGCACAGTCTTGAATAGAAAAGGTTCTTCAATTTCCTGGCCCACTCGTTGGTTAGGAAACCCACTGTTGTAGGGTTGTAATTACATCAGGCAACTTGAAGAGTTTCCCAGAGGAACAAACCAAAGAACCCATTAGAGACCAACATTTACTCTTATAAGAGTAAAAGCTACCAAAGAGTCTAGGAAATACAGGATCATGTCTATAAAGATGTGTTTTCCATTTTTGTAAGTCTATAACCCTAACATTTCTGGCCTTTTTTTTAAATTTCAACTAAGCAGTTGCTCAGGAGACCAAGACTGGAATCTTTATGGTGCTGAGAACTGAACCCATAAGCTTCGGGTTAACATTCCAACACCTTAACCAATGAGCGATCATTTCCCTCACTTTATCATTATACTATAAAGACGATCCAGTTCATGCAGTGGTTGTTGGTATTCATAATGGTGGAAAATAGATGGTTACAGTGTTAAGCTACTAATCGAAAGATTGTAGGTTCAGTTCTCAGCACCAACAAGTTGCCACTGCTGGGTCATCGAGCAAAGCCCTTAACCCCTGTTGCTCAGTTGTATACATAAAATAAACGTAAATCGCTCTGGATAAGGGCGTCCGCCAAATGCTGTGAGTGTCAGAGATGGGACTATAGTATGAGGTGTGTTCTTATTCATTTACACCATTTGGCAGACGTCCTTATCCAGAGCGATTTACATTCATTTAATTTATACACCTGAGCAACAGGGGTTAAGGGCTTTGCTTAGGGGCTTCCTCAGCTCTTTCATCACACACACCGCTGCTGCTGATAGCGCTTTTATTTTAAAGCTAAGCTGCGGTCAGATATGGTGTATTTTGGAGTTTTCCCTGAGAATTGGTCTATGTAGTTCTGTTGAGGAAGTGGTAGCTCGGTGTTAGACTGCTAACCAGACGATTGTGTGTTTAATTCTTAGCACCACCACATTACCACTGCTGGGCCACTGAGCAAGGCCCTTAACCTCTAATTACTCAGATATAAGCTGCTCTGGATGTTGTAAATGTAAATGTTAACTGTAAATGTTTTAAAGCTATGATTTTATTATTATTATTATTATTATTATTATTATTATTATACTAAAAATGATCAGTGAACTAAAAATTACGACCACAGCAGATTATCATCCGTACTGTATTACTGTAAATAAAGCTGGATAAAGTGTGTGTGTGTGTGTGTGTGTCAGTTTCGGTGACGCTAGTGCCACAGCCTACACATTTACACTTACAGACACCCAGATTCAAGCGGCGGTACACTCTCTGTGTAACGCTAGCGACCCAGTGTCTGTGTGTCTCTGTTAGCCAGCCTGAGAGAACAAGGCACAGAGTACTTTGCTCTGTCACTTCACCGAGCTGCTAACTGATATGTCAGAAAATCAATTAATTACTTTTAAGTAGCAGTTAACGACATCCTCACAATACAGTCTACATTAATTATTGAAGAGGACCGAAGCGGAGTTATTTCTCCTCCCCCTCTTTTAACGAAAAGGTCTGCAGAGTCAATAAGAGAAACGAGAGGAAAAAGAGGAAAAAGAGAGAATGAAGATGGAAGGAAGGAGAACCATTGGGTATAATATGGGTAAACAAAAGGTCACTGGTGGCACAAAAAAAAAATCCCCCAAAGGTCCTTTCCTGGCATCAAAAATGCATGGCTTGGGAAGCTATTCTGATCCTTACTGTAACTACTGATACTCTTAGCTATAAGAAAATAAATATGAGATGCTGTATCCGACTTTGACAAAAGGTATAAAACCTGCATGCCTACTGGTTCAGGAAGCATTGATTGCTCGAGCCCCAGGAAGCTCAAGGGGCATTATTGATCTTGTGGGTCCAGCACTCTTGGCCTCAGGGTCTCCTGTCTCTGAGGGCCCGAAGAGGATAGACTGCCTCTAGTCAGTTAAGAATCTTCAACTGGGGCACAATCAGTGCAAGACATATTGTGTGGCATACAAAATGTTTCGGAAGTAACTAGAGAGACTTTCTGGTATCCCATATGATTAAAAAAGTATTACTAAAATAATTTTTCCCGAAAAAAATATATCTTCTAAACTACCTACTTTACCTACAAATGTGTTAATATTTTAAAAAATATGCTGAAATTAAACTCAGGATGTCCAAAACACACCAGTGCCAAAATTAACTTTATGAAAACATTAATCAGACTAGCATAATTGCTTGATTTATAAGGGCCAATGTTCGTTCTTTGTTTTTACATATCATGGTTTAGTTTCCGTACAAACCAAAAGTCAACACTTAAATGTGCTGCTGTGCTCCGGCGACCCAGGTTGAGTTCTGGCTCTGGTACTTTCCGGTCCCTTGCCCCTGTTTTATCTCTGTCCTATCAATACAGGCAAAAAAAGCCAAAAATTAAAAAAAAAAGTTTGTTCTCACACATCAAGCAAGTACGATTGAGCATTTGTTTATGGTCGCTAATCAAATCTGTTCATCATATAAAGTGATTTGAGTCTGTAAAGTTGTAAATGTATTTCCTAGACTCTGAAATATAAATTTTGGTTAAAATAAGATATATTTTCAATCTCATTAATAGATTTTATTACGCATCACATATACAACATATATTTAACACATTTTTAAATGCATGGAATGTCCCATAATTCCACTTTGCTGCTTGGTGGTCCACCAATTAAGATAAACCTTACGGAGCCTTTCATTTTCACTTCATAGCTGATATTTGCCAAGTCTCTGTGCCATTTCTGACCCCAAAGAAAGGTTTATTCACATGACTATAGATCATAAACCTGTAGAGCGACAGGAATAATGTACTGTTTCATCAACTAACATTAGAACTAGGTAGTTAAGGGTGAGCCAAAAACTGGTAGTATAATTGTGTTTTCTGCTGTTCCCTTCAGGGGTCATCCCAACAAATCATCTTCCTTCACCTATTTCATCCATATCCCTCCTTTTTGCTCTTTTTCTTTGCCTCTTGCCTGTCCAACATCCTCCTGCAGATATTTCCACTCTTCCTCCTCTACACATGTCCAACATCCTCCTACAGATAGTTCCACTCTTCCTCCTCTACACATGTCCAACATCCTCCTACAAATATTTCCACTCTTCCTCCTCTACACATGTCCAAACCATCTCAATCTGTCCTCTCCGAAACGGCCAAGATGATCCGTTCCTCTGACGTGCTCGTTCCTAATCCTGTCCAAACTAAAAGTTAATTTTGTCCTTTCTTCGCCCTGTATATCCTCATGCAAAATTACACGCTGCCCTTATTTCTCAGCCATCACGGTCATGGGTGTAAGGGTAGTGAAAAATCATTTCAGTTGCTAAATGAAATTAGCAGGGTTGAAGTGCCTCAAGGCAAAAAGCCTGCCTTGTCTCCTGTGGCCAGGTTTAGTGAGGGAATATATTAGTTATGACTGCTGTCAAAGATGACGGCATCTTTAGCTTTTTAACTGGGGGTTTTTTTCTACTATGTTTAAAAGTAGCGAGAAAGGCATGAGTATATAAGGAAAGTATGGAGCGCAATAGTCTGGAAGAAACTTTATCCAAGCAAAGGTATGAACTTCTTCAGTTCCACTGGACCGCTACCTTGGGCCGTATACCTCATGAGGAAAAGGCGGAAGAGCAACAGGTTTTTTGGTAATAAGAGAACCTTCCTGTTTTCCCTATTTTGTGTTTTTTAAATCTTTTTTTTTCTTGCATTTGTTACCTCAATTTAGTCGTCTATTATTTTTTTCTCATCATGTCCAACTTATTTAATTCTGCTTGATAAGTAAAATAGTTTTACATTGAAAGAAATATAATTACACTGACGGAAAGCTTTTGGTGTATTGTTTTTGTTTGTTTGCTTTTTTTTTTTTTAGGTCATCCAAATGTTTTTTTTTTAATGTATTTGAGATGTTAAAGTGGATCGTTGAAACACTGGTGAGCTTGTAACCCTTCGATGCTGGTCAATAAATTTTATAGCTGACAAGCACTATTGATCTCTAGACCTGAAACTGATCAAATTACACCAACCCTGAGCCGAGGATGGACACAGAGTGGTCTATTAAAGCTCCACGGCTTGCACAAACAATGCAGATTTTAGATTTAGCGTTGCTTAGTTTAATCATTGACTTCTTGTGCTCACAATTTTTTTTTAAAACTTGGCAATTAGTCTGGATGGGTGCACGACTCAGAGGAGGTTTTATTTTTAGTTAGCTGAGAGTAAGAATAAATATCTGCGTTAACATAGTTTGTCTTTCTCATCCTTTTTTTATTGTTAAATATTTTTATTAATATAGACAAAATTGAATAAAATAAATTTTAAAATTAGCTTTAAGTAGTCCAGGATATTAGACAGGTGTGTAAAGCATTTGGAGTATTTTTTTTACAGTGTTCGTTTACAGTCAGTTTAATTTCTTTCCTTATTGAAAAAAGCTGAAATAATTTTGGGGTTTTTTTTTTCTAAATTTACGTTTTCTAAATAATATTACAGCACAGCCCTGTTTTAATTTCAGAGCAGACGTAAAAACTTGACCTGCATTTTCTTCTTCTCTGATTTAAAAACTAATTATTTCTTTTTAAGCTTTAAAAAAATATGATTGTAATATGATTTTTTGTAATATGATGGGTGATCATGTGGGAAGTGGTAGCGCAGTGGTTAAGGTGTTTGACTGCTACTCAGAAGATGGTGGGTTTGATTCCCAACACAGCCAAGCTGCCACTGCTGGGCCTCTGAGCAAGGCAAAATTGGCAAGAGCCTCAATGTGAGTCGCTCTGGATAAAGGTGTCTGCCAAATGCCAGAAATGTGAATTGAAGCGTTACGTTAAACCGATATAGGAAAATTTTTTAAAGAATAATAATAATCTGATAGTGTATCACGCCTGGTATGTTATATACCATATCATGTTCTAAAATGTTATACAGTTTGGGTTTTAGTAGAAAAACATTCTTAGGATTTGGGATGGAAATTTGCAGTCTGCAAGTCTGAAGAGAACTAGCCTGCAGCCAGAGTTGTAGGAATGACACATGAAACATGGTGTGATGTTATATACTATAATATTTTAATACAGCCGCTAAGGTGTGGGGGTTGCTAGTGAGGACTATTCTGAGGGCTCATGCAATTTTGTTGCCTCTCAAAGATCTGTTTTATTAATAGTAAAACAGACTGTTAGGGTACTGTAGGAGGCCCAACCTTATTTTCTTACATAGGGCCCAAAATTTCTAGCCGGTGCCCCTGATAACAGCCCAAGAAATCCGAACGCTGAGCACCTCTTAAAACTTTAACTTTAAGAACAATTCCAACCCTTTCTGATCAGCCACATAAACGCTGATTAGAGACACCGGTTCCATCAGGAAGACAGAGACAGACAGCATATTCACTAAAGGTCTAGCTGAGTCTTTTACGCGCAAGCATAAAGGTCGTTTGCTGCCCCCTGTTGGCTGCGTGGTAACGGAGGAGTCCGAGCTTCTGTAATCACTAGAAATGTTAATTATGTCACATAACAATGAAAAAGTGTGGGAAACCCCTGGTTTTGAGATCAAATGGTTCATTAGAGTGTGGTCCATGTGGTGCTGGTCTATCTAGAACAACTAGCTTTGCTGACAGATAATGACAACATTTTGTCTTTACTTTGAGGAGTTTTGTATCTCTGCATGTCTCATAACTAAAAATTGCAAATTTGACAACGTTGAAATCCCCGTTTGCGAATTCATGTCCCGAGAACGTTTTGTTTTTGGGAACTTGAACATTTGCTGACAAATCTACAGTTTCCTTAACGTTGGTAGAACATTATTTTATGGTTTTACATTTACATTATTTGGCATATGCCCTTATTCAGAGTGACTTACATTTATCTTTATTATACAACTAAGCAATTGGGGGTTAAGGAGCCCCTTGCTCAGGGGCCCAACAGTGGCAACTTAGTGGTGCTAGGAATCGAACCCACAATATTCCAATTGGCAGTCCAACACCCTAATCCCTAAGAACGTTATCTTTCAACATCCCAAGTAAGTAGATGAAGTCTTAATGACCTTATTTGAACGTTCTATAAACATTATTTTGGAAACGTTTTGTCCTAACATTTAAACAACTTTTAAAGAACGTTAGCAAAAGTTGTGGGAACGTTTCCTGTTCACTTGGATAATGGCGCGCGCCGGGCCAAGGAATTTCATTGACGGTTCCGACTGTCACAAGTCGGAATTTCTCGCGCTCTTCGGACGATTTTCTGATTGGCTGAGCCTACTCCAAGCAATTGTCTCGTGCCAATAGCGTTTGTTCGTTGGCTCCCGCATGCAAATGAGCTGCGCCGGGCTGCATTCCTGTACTGCCCCGCGCGTCAGTAAAAGCCGCCCTTCTCCTGAAGATTCATTCATATCACATCAGCGGTCTTTCAGGAGCGACACACATCCTTAAAGCATCCAGAAGAACGCGCTCCAAAAGCTGCGGAAAGTAATACGCGCCCGGATAAACGACAAGTCGCAGTTTCAAAACGTCACGAATTCACGCCGAGAGTCGCGAGCTTGAAGTGTGCAAGTTGGGGAAAAAAAGGGGACAAGTCAGTTTTGAGGTGACGATGCGGGGACAAGCGCGTGAGTGCACATGTTAAATTGAATCTGGAAGTGCTCTGTTACTTTCGCTCTGCAAAAAGCACGGACACAACCAGACACGCGCGCGCTGTCAAAACTCACCCTATCGACTGCGAGCAGTGTGTGTCGGAGATATTCGGCTTTTACTCTGAACTCAAAGGAAAAGAACTTAAACAGGATCCCAATGGTTTTCCTTTGGGACGCCAAATACGGTAGGACCCGTTTCATTTACACACACACACACACACTAGTGAGTTTCCGCTGGTTGACTTAAATCGACTGTTGTTTTGTGCAGTGACCTGTTCCTCATTTAACTGCGAGAAACAACTCGTTTGCGTATGTAAACCTGCATTTGTATAAAGCAAGGCGCGCGCCGACGTGAAAGTTTCCCAATAAAGTGCAGGCGCACCTCTCTCTCTCTCTCTCTCTCGCGCTCTCTCTCTCTCTCTCTCTCTCTCTCTCTCGCTCTCTTCTCCCTCTCTCCCTCTCTCTCTCTCTCTCTCTCTCTCTCTCTTTCTCTTATTTTACACACACACACACACGGGCGATTTTCTCAGTGGCTGTAAACGCGGTGCACTGGAAAAGCGTTTATACTGGCCGCGTGTCTGGTGTGTTTGGAGACCAGAGAACACACACACACACACACGCAGGAGCAGTAAGCTGAGCGGAGCAGCTAAACCTCTTAACCACACTCATGTGGCATCGATTGTGGTTGGCTGAGTGACAGCAGGCCGATCTCACTGTCACGAGCAGCGCCGCGGGTTCAATGCTTTCATGCGCCACACAGGCAATTCTGGCACGCGCCCTGCTGAAGGATGTCAACCGGGGTAAACCTCACCGGAGAACTCACGAACCCTTTTTTTCTTTCTCTTTCTTTCTTTTTACAAATTTAAACATCATCCGCAAGACTTTTTTTTCCAGCTGGACAAAATAATGTTAAAGTGAATTTGATCTTTTGAGATTTTTTTTTTGCGCGCGCGCGTCAGATGATCAGGCTGGGGATTTTTTTAAAACATTTTCCAATTTAACACACCGAATCTTCTCCTTTTACAGCCTGAATTAACAACAGACTGGTAACGGGAACCAGTGCAAATCGGTAGTTCTTATTAAAATGAATAGGAAGGGAGCAACAACTTCCAGACAGCGTACAGACAGCTAACAGACAGCGTACAGACAGCTAACAGACAGCTAACGTTCTGATAACATTCGCTAACGTTTTTAAATGTTCGAACAAACATTCCTAAAATAATTTTCCTGTCTTCTTTGTTAACGTTATTAATATTTTATTTATGTTTTGATGATTTCCGTCTTGGAACAATGTTTTTAACAAACGTCGTTATGATGTTACTCGAAATGGATGAATGTTGTCAAAATGTTTCAGTAAAAACCTTAGAACAGCACCATAAAATAACGTTTTAGCAACGTTAAGTAAACTTATTCATTCATTCATTTATTCACTTATTTACTTATTCAACACTTGTTTTTGGGTTTTTTTTACAACTTATTGTACTATTTCTACCAGAACGTTTAAATAACGTTTACGAAACATATTTTTGTTAGCTGGGGAAAATACTTTAATATATTTTGTTAAATCTTTCAGAAACATTTTTTTCTTGTTTGTTTGTTTGTTTTTTGAGTGTTGTTTTATTTATATATAATATCACAGTAAGACAAGAGTGTGTGTAAGAGTGTGTGTAAGAGTGTGTATATATGTGTTTCAGACCAGGCGCCCCACCGCCGCTTCACACCGCCCTCTTCCAGCCTGGTCACCGGGAAGATGAGCGAGGCGCTTCCCGCCATGGCAGCGCACGAGGGCGGCGGCGGGAAACTTCGCATGTGTGACCGCAGCATGGAGGTCCTCTCCGAACACCCGGGAGAGCTCGTGCGCACCGACAGTCCCAACTTCCTGTGCTCGGTGCTGCCCACGCACTGGCGCTGCAACAAGACTCTGCCTATCGCCTTCAAGGTAACAGCACATCACTCACCCTGCACCAGTTTGGCACGAGCCGGATCATAATTATGCGTGGAAATAAAATGTAATTAGTAATTGTAGTTTATTTAATAACAAAAAATATCTAGGTGCGAATTTGCTACTCTACGCAATTAAACCGTGTTAAATATTTACAGTTAGGTTACGTTTATAATTTGCAAATGTTTTGCACAATCTAACAAGTAAATAAAGTTGTTAGCTGATAAATATTTTTGAGGATTTGCATGCAGTCCAAATTTGAAACGTAGATCAGATCATTTCCCCTTTTTTTTTTTTTTTTTTTTTTTTTTTTTTTTTTTTTTGAATGCTGCCTTTTGTTTTGTTTTGTTTTTTTGTTTTTTTTATCTTAATTTAAGAGCAACAAAGCCGCAGTTTAGCCGTCTCATTTCGGAGGAAATCCCCAGTAATTCAGGGCTTCAGTGCTGCTGTTTATTTCACTGCAGCCCGACGGACGGTGTTAAAGGCGGATTTTTCATCGCACCGCATCAGATTTCTGCTTTTATCCCGGAACATCTTTCAATGACAAACACAGAGAAACTCTATTAGCACATAAGCTGAACAAAAAACCACAACTGAATATTATTGTGTAAGACCACAAAACTACAGTGGCCAAAAATAGTGTACAAATAATAAGTGTAATTATAGTGATGCAGAAAGGCAAACTAACCTAAGTACAGTTTACAAAAAATAATAATAATAACAATAATAATAATAGTCGTATTAATAATCATAATAGTGATAATAATAATAATAACAATAATAATTCTAGTAATAATAATAATTATTATTATATTATCATTATTATTATTATTATTATTATTATTATATAATATGATGGTAATATTATTATTGGCTGCAGTTAATGAAAATATAATGTAATTTGTTATAATAATAATTAGTGATATTATTATTAATATTGGTCGTAGTAGTATAGTAACATGTTGCTATTCTTCCTCTTCCTTACTATTACTACTATTAAAATAGCAGTATTAGTATTATTTATATTGTTTGCCGTTGTTGTTATCCTGTGATCCTGGTTAAATGCAATAATAAAATAAAGACTTAATAATAATAATAATAATAATAATAATAATTAGTGACATATTATTAGTAGTATTAGTAGTAGTGGTGGTGGTATCACATTGTTATTCTTCCTATTATTATAAGTAGGATTATTAATAGTATTAATATTTTTTGCTGCTGTTGTTATGCGGCCTTGTGATCCTGGATAAAGTTATATAATTAAAAAAAAGACTATTAATAACAATGATAATCAGGAGTAATTATGTATTCTCTAAAATGCCCCACTATAGGTGGTTGCCCTTGGTGACATCCCTGATGGCACCCTGGTCACGGTGATGGCAGGAAATGATGAGAATTACTCAGCTGAACTCCGCAATGCCACAGCGGCCATTAAGAACCAGGTGGCCCGTTTCAATGACCTGCGCTTTGTGGGTCGCAGCGGAAGAGGTAAGCACTTAATGGGCAGCTGATGTAGATTAATGTCACTTTCATCTGTGTGTGTGTGTGTGTGTGTGTGTGTGTGTGTGTGTTTTCTCTTACTACTTTAATGCACATCATTGTCTGGGTGAGTCAAACTTCAGTGAGTTGGCAGAGAAAAGACGTATCTGGTGTATTCTATATTAGTCCGTGACAAGCACGGCCTAAAGCCTCACACATCTGTCTCGCTCTGTCTCCGTCTCTCTCGCTCTTTCTCTGTCACTTTCTCTCTCTCTCTCTCTCTCTCTCTCTCTCTCTCTCTCTCTCTCTGTTTCCGAATCTCTCTCTCACTGTCTCTCTCTTTTTAATTGTGTGTATTTCATCATCTCTGTTACATTTACAAACCAAAATTACACTCACTTACAGAGACTCGCTCTCTCTCTCTCTCTCTCTCTCTCTCTCTCTCTCTCTCTTTCTCTGTCTCTGGTCCTCTTTCTATCTTTTTCTGTCTCTGTCTATTCGGCTCTGTTACATTCACAAACCAAAATCACTTACACAGACTCTCTCTCTCTCTCTCTCTCTCTCTCTCTCTCTCTCTCTCTCTCTGTCTCTCTCTCTGTCTCTTTCTATCTTTCTGTCTCTGTCTATTCGGCTCTGTTACATTCACAAACCAAAATCACTTACACAGACTCTTTCTTTCTTTTTTTCTTTCTTTCTTTCTTTTTTTTTTTTTTTCTTTCTTTCTTTCTTTTTTTTGTAACATAGAGACGAGAAGACAAGAGACAGAGACAGTGTGAGAGAAAGAAAGATATAATTCTTTCTTTCTTTCCTTCTTTCTTTCTTTCTTTCACGCTGTCTCTGTCTCTTGTCTCCTTGTCTCTATTACATTCACATATCAAAATTTCTTTTTCTTTTTTTTTTTTCTTTTTTTCACTCCTTTCTTTTTCTTTTTGTCTTTCTTTCTTTTTTTTTCCTTTTTTTTTCTTCTCTCTTTTTGTCTTTTTTTTTTTTTTCTTTCTTTCTTTCTTTCTTTCTTTCTTTCTTTCTTTCTTTCTCACACTTTCTCTCCCTATTTGGCTGTCACACACACTCTCTGTCTCTCTGTCTCTCTCTTTTACTTTCTTTGTCTCTTTGTCTTTGTTACATTAACATGATAACTCTTACACAGATTCCCCGTCTCTCTGTCTTAATGTCTCTGTGTCTCTCTCTTTCTATATTTGTCTCTTCCTTTTACACACACAAAAGCATACGGATGATAATTATAGCAACTCCTAACCCCAAGTGTATGTTAATTCTCGGTATTTGCACCTGTGTGAGGTTATTTGCTGATAATACCCTGGCTCTATTAATCGTCGCTTCGTCAGCGTTTCTATTCTATCTTTTCCATGTACAGTATGTGAGTGTAACGTCTGTCTTTGTCCTGGACAGACTGTAAATGATATACAGTACAGGTGCGACTGTCTTACATCACAGTGGCGTCTCACAGCTAGGAGCTCATCACGCTGCTAAATCATGAAGTTCAAACCGTTATTATTGTAACGAGGTGGGATTACGATCCGGACGCTGTGGTGTAATCGCCCCACATCTGGAAATAACTGCGCTACAATAGCAAGCTGAGATCAGCTGATGGACATTTATATCCTGAATGATCAATCAAACTATTTTTAAAACAGCCAAAGTTTAAAAGGAACGGAAATGGAAGCAAAAA
Organism: Bagarius yarrelli; assembly: GCA_005784505.1. NCBI lineage: Eukaryota > Metazoa > Chordata > Actinopteri > Siluriformes > Sisoridae > Bagarius > Bagarius yarrelli. The sequence continues at coordinate 3,964,943 of VCAZ01000004.1, read as the reverse complement.
AAAATATATCCTACTAATGTTAGTAACACTGTGTGTATGAAGGACAGACAGAGAGAGAGAGAGAGAGAGAGAGAGAGAGAGAGAGAGAGAGAGAGAGAGAGAGAGAGAGAAAAGAGACAAAGAAAGAGAGAGAGAGACAGGCAGACTAAGAGAAAGATTGACAAAGAGAGAGAAACAGACAGACAGACAGACAGTCAAAAGAGAAAGAGACAGACATTCAGCAAGAAAGGGAGAAAGAGATAGACAGACCAAGTGAGAGACAGAGAAAGAGAGAGAGAGAGAGAGAGAGAGAGAGAGAAATCTGAAAATCTATGTTTTCATAATGACAAAAAGATTAGTCAAAGCATTTATGCACACACACAAACACACACACACAAACAGGTCTTCTGGGAAATAGGGTGTCCCACAGGGGTATATTCACAGTCCTGATATGATTTAGCTGATAGAACCCACCTGACTTACCTGCAGCTGCCTAAAACACACACATGCCAGAGCTTGTCGCGCTGAACGTGTGTTTGTGCAGCCTTTCATCCCGCGGTCTGTGTGGGTTTGTGTATTTGTTGCTATATGTGTGTGCGCGTGTGTGTACAGTCCTGCGATTGCCTGTGTTTTATTGTTAATATTTATGTGTATAGATACTGTAAATACATGCTGTTGTCGCACATGTGTGTGTGTGTGTGTGTGTGTGTGTGTGTGTGTGTGACGCGAACACTGTGTGTACCTGATAGCTGCTGCTTTTTATAGAGATTGAAGCGATTTTAGTGTGGGTGGCAAAAATGCGATAGAGTGTTTAAAGTAAGAGGGAGAAAAGTAAACTACACAGACACACACACACACACACACTTGAAAGTCCACTGATGGTGTTTGATAAGCAGTAACAAAGACAGCATCTGTCTCTTTTGGCTTTTTTCGCCTTTGTCATTTGTTTCCTCTGAGTCTGTGTAATGACGGACTAGTGAGTCACACGCAGTCCTCAGGCAAACACACACACACACACACACACACAAGCACTCATACAAACACACTCAGCTCACAAACAGATTTTGTGTGTGGGGAGACATCCCCTTAAGGAACACTCTGCACTTCCTGACTGTTTGGACCGTGAGTTTCTGCTCCTTCCAGACAGAATGTCTCTCTCTCTCATGTCTGTGTGTGTGAGTGTCTGGGTGTGTGTGTATGTGTGTGTGTGTGTGTGTGTGTGTGTGTGTGTGTGTCTGGATGTCTATCTGTGTGTGTGGTTGAGTTGGGTCTTGGTGTGGTTGTCTGTGTGTGGTTGTCTGTGTGTGTGTGTGTGTGTGTGTGTGTGTGTGTGTGTGTGTGTGTGTGATCATTTCATCATTTTATAACATCTGACTGGAGTGTAAGGAAGTTATAGCTTGTTGGATCGCTACTCACAGTACATTTAAAACTATTTACTAAAGCAATTAATTATTTAAAGTAAAATTGTTATTTGTTTCTTTTGTTTTATAATATATATATATATATTTTTTATTTTTTATTATTAATTTATTTATTTTTTCTTAATAAATGATGTCATAACATATTTGGCTGTGACATACAATAAATAAGATTACCAAATTAAAGTCATATTACAAGAATAAAATCGGAATGATCAGAATAACTGTGAAATTACAAGAATTATGAGAATAAAGTTGAAATTACTAGAAAAAAAATGAAAAAATACCAGAATAAAGTAAAAAATACCAGAATAAAGTCGAAATTACGAGATTAAAGTTACAATGACAAGAATAAAGTCATCAATACCAGAATAAACTTAACTGAAGGTAAACTTTTTGTAATAAAGATGAATGTTGTGAGTGCAGTAGTGTGTGTTTGTGTATTAGTGAATGCGGAAGTGTGTGTTTGTGTAGTAGTGTGTGTTTGTGTAGTAGTGTGTGTTTGTGTATGAGTAAGTGCAGTAGTGTGTTTCTGTGTATTAGCGAGTGCAGTAGTGTGTGCATGTGTATTACTGAGTGCAGTAGTGTGTGTTTGTGTATTAGTGAGTGCGGTAGTGTGTGCTTGTGTAGTAGTGTGTGTTTGTGTATTACTGAGTGCAGTAGTGTGTGTTTGTGAAGTAGTGTGTGTTTCTGTAGTAGTGAGTGCAGTAGTGTGTGTTTGTGTATTAGTGAGTGCAGGAGTGTGCATTTGTGTATTAGTGAGTGCAGGAGTGTGCATTTGTGTATTAGTGACTGCAGTAGTGTGTGTTTGTGTATTACTGAGTGCAGTAGTGTGTGTTTGTGTAGTAGTGTGTGTTTGTGTATGAGTGAGCCCAGTGGTGTGTGTTTGTATACTAGTGTGTTCAGATGACATTCTAATTTGGGTCATACTTTCAAGAGGTAGAGTGTGATTCCAAAGTGCAATATTCACACCAGAGGGGTGACTGACAAAAACACACCACAACATACACCACAAAACGTAAAATACAAATAAATTAATATTTGTGTGTGTGTGTGTGTGTGTGTGAATATAGTCTGACTTCTTGTGGTGCTCCTCGCATCATGTTTCTCTCTGTTTATTTAGAGACATGAACATTATTCATCCGCCCTGTGTGTGTTTAAAAAAAGTCCTGAACTGATTAAGTGTGTAACTAATGAAAGAGGTCTGATACACATTAAATTCTTTCTTTCTCTGTCTCTGTCTCTCTCTCTCTCTCTCTCTCTCTCTTTCTTCCTTTTTCGCAGGCAAGAGTTTTACTCTCACTATCACTGTATTCACTAACCCCCCTCAAGTTGCCACCTACCAGAGAGCAATCAAGATTACGGTGGACGGACCACGAGAACCGCGCCGTAAGTTTACATTCACATTTACATTAATGGACTTTAGAATCCAAAGCGACTTCCATTCATTAAATTATTTATCCAACTGAGCAGTTAAGGGCCTTACTCAGGGGCCCTAGTGGTGACAGCTTGGTGGTGCTGGAAGTTGAACTCAAAGTTTCCAATCAGCAGTCCGACACGTTAACAAGTAGTGTGTGCAGTAGACCGTATGGTCAGTAGTGTGTGTGGTGGAGTGGTTTTAGCTAACGCACGGCTACGTAACTATGTTGAGCATCATCAGGATTTTAAATCTAGGGAAGCGATGAGTTAAGCTTGTGTGTGTGTGTGTGTGTGTGTGTGGTTGATGGTTATCCACAAGCTTTTTATGCTAATGTGGTGGTTGGTGGTATTTTAATAAAAACAGGGGGTTGGGGTCTGCGGATGATTGCGGTGTAACTTATGGAAACCACAGCCGACTTCTATTACTAGCGCTGAATACTGAGACGTTCCAGTAGCTGTAGAGAAGAAGAGAATAGAGAAGACAGGTTTCGGACTCACAGTATGTGATTTAGATAATTATTGAGACAATTATTGAGACAATTATTAAAATTCTACGAGATTCTTATAATGTTACACTAAAATTTGTTGTCTTTGATGGCTAGTTCGACATGTTCGCCCACTGACAGTCAGTTAATGAAACAATTTCGGCATTGTTAGAAGTTTCCAGACGCGTCTCTACAGTGTGACATGGATCATGATCGTACAGTCAACAATCACAAAAGAATATTAAAAATCACACAGTGTGAACTTAGTCAAAAGTGTGTGTGGTGGAGTGTGTAGGTTTAAATCTGCTTAGTGGAAATCTTTAGGTTCTTTACGATCTGATTTTCGTTTCCGATTCTGGAAGTCATGATCCGATTCCAAAATCGATACAATTTTTTTCTAATTCTTCTGCTGTGTAAATACATCTTTACATGTTTACATCTTCACCAGAATTGGAGTTTCTATGGGTTTGGTTTCTAGTTGGAATTTCTGTATAATTTCATCATCCATCTTTAAAAAAAAGCTGATTTGATTTTATAAACTTTCTTTCTAATAAAGTCGTGTTCAGGATGAAGAAGCTCTGAATGAAACATCGAAACGTCAGATAATTATAACAATTATGTTGTAGGACACTTAAATAACGCCGTAAGGACACACTGTACCTCGGTAACGGTGTGTGAAACCCTGTGTTATCCACAACGGAGAACCGGCACAAATCCTTGGCAATAAAACCCACAACCATCTGAGTAATTCACTTCACCTTTTTTTAGAATCTGGTGGAAGTTTTGCAAAGTGTTGCCACACAGTCGATTTTACATTTGATGTTGATTAGATGTCCATTTTTTGTGTCAGCGCTCATTCTGTGTGTGTGTGTGTGTGTGTGTGTGTGTGTTTATGTAAATGCTTTTTTTCCCTCGGGGCTTAGTGTGCACATGGGTGTGAGACAGGAGAAAAAGTTGTGAATATATGTCTGTATGTAATAAACCAGTTCAGTACATTCTGGACTGTTCTTTATCTGATTAAATTCAAGTGTTTAGGTGAACCTGCGACGAACGCTTGGTCACACTTATCATTTTTTGGTTTTGTGCACATGCACCCGCACCGTCGCAATCTTATTTGAATTTAGAATTGATTTTGGAATTTTAAGAATCGATTCAGGAATCGTTAGAGAAAGAATCGCGATGCAGCAGTTAACAGTGTGGGTTAAGTTAAGCTGCCAGTTTTTTGCTAGGTCACTCGGTTCATCTGTACAGGTTTGGATTGAAATTCGAGAAAACGTCTGATAAGTTTTAAGTCTGGAACACTGATTGGACACAGATTCATAATTTACAGCTAATAACTAATCATGAGAAGCTGAAATTGGTGTGTGTGTGTGTGTCTGTGTGCAGAAGTGTAGGAGTGCAGCAGGGTGTGTGTTTGTCTACAACAGGGATTTTCACCCTTTAGGACATGCCGACCTATAAACTGTTATTTGTTTCTTTTTTCTTTTCTGTTTTTTTTTTTTTTTTTTTTATCTCGCAGGCGGGAATGTTAGAAAACATTTTTTTTTGTGTGTGTGAGCAGAACACAATCGTAGTAGAGTGTGTGTGCAAAACAGTGTATGTGGATTATTGTGTGTAATAGTGGGTGTAGTAGAGTGTGTAGTAGAGTGTGTGTTAGTGTCTGTAGTAATGTGTATAGTAAAGTGTGTGGTTGTGTGTGGTAGTAGTGTGTGTAACGTGTGTGCAGTTTGTGTGTGTATTAATGTGTGTGGGTGTGTGTAATAATGTGTGTGGGTGTGCAGTATTGTGTGTGTGTGTGTGTGTGTGAGAGTTAGTGTGTAGTGTTTTAGTAGTGTGTGTTAGTGTGTAGTAATTTGGGTGTGTGTTTAGTAGTGTGTGTAAGCAGTAGGGAGTTTCAAGGTATACAGAATTGATGTGTTTTTGTGTAAGTGTGTGTGTGTGTGTGTGTGTGTGTGTGTGTGTGTGTATGAGAGTTCTATGCTCTTGGTAGCTATAGGCTTATTCCTACTCAGTCCGGCTCCTTTCCCCCATATGGAGGCTCGGCTACCACTGGCATCTTCTTCAAAGTCCTCAGACAGCGGCTCTGGTTTCAGGACTTCCTCCTCTTGTGTCGGTGTGCATGTGTGTATGAGAGTGCAGGCGAGTGGGTCTGACGCTTTCGCACAGCTGAGAGACTTGTCTTTTTTTTGCCCCTTTCCACCCCCCTCCTTTCATCGCCTGCAATCATTAATCCCTCCTGCTTCCTGCTTGTCTCTGTGTGAGGTCAGGACACTCCTGCGCAGTTGGCGATGGACTGTGCAGACTTTACACAAACAACACTCGCAGAGCGAAATGTTCTTCATTAGAGTTTATACACACACAAAAAAATCACACACACACGCTAGAATTTATAGAATTTGTAGATAAATTAGAAATGCTAATAGATAGATAGATAGATAGATAGATAGATAGATAGATAGATAGATAGATAGATAGATAGATAGATAGATAGACAGACAGACAGACAGACAGACAGACAGATAGATAGATAGATAGATAGATAGATAGATAGATAGATAGACAGACGGACAGGCAGACGATGATAGATAGACAGATAGATAGATGGATAGATAGACAGACAGACAGACAGACAGACAGACAGACAGACAGACAGACAGACAGGTAGATAGATAGATAGATAGATAGATAGATAGATAGATAGATAGATAGATAGATAGATGCATATTGGACTTTAAAACATATTAGATTTACATGAAAGATCAAATCCTTCTATTTATTTATTCAGGTTAGTTGAGTGCAAAGTTATCTAACAACAACATAGACTGAAACTTTTCCCTTTCAGTTGTTTTAAGTAGTTTTTTTAGCTAACTGTAGGAACAAGTAGCTGAATGAGTTAAATTCAGATCAAATTCATCTGAAACGTGGGATTCAGCGGATCCGTCTGTCTCGTAGCTCGTAGGCGAAAACAGCCGGACCAGTGATCAGTCAGTGTGTGAAATTCATGAGTCTAACGATTCAGTGGATTCTAACAATTCTTTAAGTGCCCTCTAGTGGAATACAATGGTAAAATCAGCCAGAATTCCCACTGAGGCAAAGTAAGTCAGTGGCTCAAAGGTCTCGCGAGACTCGGAGCCGTTCAGTGAGAGATTCAGAAGGATTCGAACCTGTAACTCAGACTGCTTTTCTTAAGATGTTCATCTGTGTGCTCAGGTCATAGACAAAAGCTGGAAGAAGCTGTGAAGCCAGGAGCGCTGGCCTTCTCCGAGCAGTTACGGAGAAGTGCTATGAGGTGCAGTCCTCACCAGGCTTCGGCGCCCAATCCCCGGCCATCTCTAAACACACCTCCATTTGGTAGTCCTGCCCACAGCCAAATACCTGGTAAGTGAACTGATGATTTTATAGACATGAATAAAAATATATTCATGTGTTGTTTAACTGGTAGCTTTTGACATCCAAAAGTATTGGGACACCTGACCATGACAAATATTGTATTCCAGATTTAGTCTCAAGTTTGCTCATATAATAACCTCCGCACTTCTAGAATGGCTTTCCATTCGATTGTGCAGTGAGGATTTGTTCATTGAACTATAAAAGTATTGGTGAGGAGGTCTGGGGTGCAGTCAGTGTTCCAGTTCATCCCAACGGTGGAGGTTTTTTTCACTCCAGAACACAAGATGTCAGATGTGCACAGGGGTATTGTCATACTGGAACAGAGTTTCAGTGGAGGAATATTTATATATATTCTACAACATACAAGGACATTCTAGACATCTGTGTGCTTCAGACTTATAAGACATACTTATGTGGGTGTGCTGGTGAGTTGTCCATAAAGTTTTGGCCATATAGTGTAAATATTTTAGTATTACAACAATAACACAAACGAATGGGTGATCATTAAACTACAGAAATAAGTTACAACAGAAAACATTAATAAGCTATTATATTTTGTTAGATCTATATGATAATAAATATACAAGAGGATTTCGAAAAGTTTCAAGACATGCCAACAGATGGCAGAACAAGGCTGCAGGCTGCGCACAAGGCTGTGCTTCCTGCATCAATCATCAATCTGGTGTGACGAGTGGAGTGGCGTGATTTTACTCCAGGAGCAGGTTCTATTAATCTTTCTATAATACAATATTTACAATTGAATGTTAGCAAGGGACACTCTGACACATCTGTCTAAAAAAGCGAAACATAGAGGAAGAAGTAAGTGAGGATAGAGCGCAGAGTGATTATATAATGGCTGCATTTACTCTGCAGGTCTTGGTGCCCAATTCCAATATCCGATGTTTTTGATGACCCGCTTACATCATCTTTTAAAACTGACCCGTATCCAATATCTGCATTTACACTATACACAGAAAAACAACCCAATGTAGACGTACTGACTGGAAAAGGAAGTAAAACTGTGATATAATTAATGGACGCAATGGACAAAGACAGAATGATAAATCAGTATTGTCTCGTTCGGCAAAACAAAGGAGGAAAAAAGAGGGCATCCTTGTTGCAGCCTGAGCGAATGTAGCACTGATCGAAGTTATAAATCGCTTTTGTTGATAGTGCCTTGAATTTTTTATTTGTTCACTGACAAAACAGATTTTAAGTGAACAAAAATAATAAATATCAATACACAGTCACGCTAAGCTGAGTTGACGTCATGCGCCACAGTTGCTTTTTCCACGACTGGTGAAAATCCGATCCGCCTGCTTACATGGCACACGCTAATGTTTGTATCCAATTCATAATCGATTCATTTTCACAAAATATCGAAATCCAGGTGCTTTTTCCTGCCTACACGGTCAGAGGTCAGCCTCCAGCCTTGTGCTGCCCTCTGTTGGCGTGTCTCGAAACTTTTTGATACCCAACGAATAATATCCCTGGCTAAATCTCACAAGCAAAGGCAGCGGGAGAACAGTTTTTCCTCAATAATTTCTTTTTAAAAAGGTTTGATGCATTATTTGTACTTAGCAAGTGTCATAAGGGTGTGTAGTGACAACACCATCCAGGACAGAGACATAACAAATAAAGAGAACAAGGCCACCTTTGATTGCAACTTAGATGAGCATGCCTGAGCAAGGCGCAACACACACAAACACACACATACACGCTCTGTACCACCAAACATACACACTCCAAACTAGATGCCCCCCGCTACCGCACACACACTAATACACGTACCCCAGCATCTCATAAAATGTAACTACAGCTATAAAAATAATTTCCGCATTTCGCTCTGAAACTTTTGGACTGGAAAGTCCCATTTTACCCTGCTGGGTGAATAACAGTATGACGTGAGACTGTTTTCAATCACGGCTAATACACGCTAAGATTTCAAAGCGGTTGCACAACAAAAATCCGGCATGCTGAAGGCCACATCATCATCATCATGCTGTTAGCATATGCTTAGCATTTATACATTAATTCTGACTAACTGCTTACTGTGAATTCTGAGTAAGCCTTCTTTTTTTTTAAATAAAGCTCCTTTCCCAGACAAAAAACAGAAGCCAGATTCTGGGAAACATATTTGACTATAACAGTTAGGTATTATATTAGCATCCTCTCTCCACTTCTCCTTTTTTTGTGTTCATTGTTTTGGGTATTACCTAATTGGGGTAGGAGGGTCTTGAAGAGAGATTGTTGTTACTTTCTCTTCCTCTCTGAAGGCGTGTAATAGAGTGAGGTGTGTGTTTGTGTGTGTACAAGAGAGAGAGAGAGAGAGAAAGATAGAGAGAGATTGCATATGTTTTCTTAGAGGAAGTGGACCAGGGAAAATAAGGAAGTGAAAATTTACTGTCAGGAAGCAGCTGTATGAAAAAATTAGACATTTTATTAAAACCGGTTTGGGCGATCATTTATTTTTAAGCAATTTAAAAGAATAGCAAGATTATTTAAATATAATACTTATAATCTTATAATTATTTATTATAACATCAGAGGTGGAAATGCTTTTAGTAGCAATTCCTGTGTGACAAAATACTCTAGTATTGTAGAGTAACTTTAGTATAAAAAAGGCCTGTGGTAAATACTGTAGTGTTTTTCATCCTTACTGTAGTAAATCTATTAAATGAGTAAATTACAGTGATGTGGTAGTTTGTTGTGTTAATTCTACTACACTTGTTCATTTTTTATTGCTTATTTTAGCTGAAAATCTTCAGCTGCAGTGTTGAACTTTTGTGGAATCAGTCATCTGACATTGGTGTCCATTAGAAATGTGAATCTGTCCTTTCACACTGGAACACACTGTCCCCCATTAACAACTCTGTTCCCCATAAAACCACTCTTTAAAATACTGTTGATCAGTTCACTACAGTACCTTCTATAGTTTAACGTAAACATTAACCGAGTGTAAATACTCTAATAAACTAAATCCTTTAGTAAATATTATAATATCATAGAGTTTATCACAGTCTTCTAGAGTTAATACTATAGTGCACCGCAGGAAGATGGAGTAAATACTCTAATATATTACACTATACTACAATTTATTCCATCTTACTGTAATCAGTCCTACAGTATATTATGGTATTGTTTCTTGAACTGCAGCTTGTAATAGTCAATGAAAAAATAATCCAAAATGATAGAACAGTTAAAGCATGGATGAGCATAAGGAAAGGAATGAATGGAAAGAAGTGGCGAGTAACACAGAGGGCTGAGAGGTGGAAGAGTGGCTGGTATGGTAGAAGCTCAGGGCTCTGAAACAGTGTGTCTCTTTCTCCGTGCCGCTTTCGTCTCTCTGATCCTGCAGCCAGAAATAGCAGTGGAAGCTCCGCCAACGGAAACTGTTATTAAGTCATTCAAGAGCTCTTTTTCTCTTGTTTCCCCCCGTCTCTCCTTCTCTTTCACACTTTCCTTTCTTTTCTTTTTCTCTATCATTTTAAAAGGCTTTTTAACTTTTCAGCAGCTGGAATTATAGCCAGCCTATAATTGTGTTTCTGTGTGTTAAAGTGTTTAAGGAATCAGGCTTTTGGAGCTTTCGTGTTGTTGGCATCTTTGTCTAAAACATAGAGATGTATGGGGTGTGTATGTTTGTGCGTGTGTGTGTGTGTGTGTTTGTTTGTGTGTGTGTGTGTCGTTAGCACTTTGACAGGAAGTGACACAGCAACGCTGAAATGCAACTGTTTTTTTTAAATCTGCATGGCTGAAATTTTAGGAAGTGCAAACTGAGATTATACACGATTGTTATCTAAAGTGTTCGGATGTGTGATAAGAATACACAACAAAGGTGTGTATTTTTAATAAACAAGCAGAAAAAAACTAATTCTAGCATAAATCCCTCATGTTTATTCTTCATGCAATAGTCTGTGTACTCACTTCCCGTCATCTCTGTGGTTTGACGCTGACATGCTGATGGACAGACTATTTGCGCATCACTTTTCCATGAGTGTCTACGAGTAAGAGTATAAGTATGTGTGCTTTCTCATCCCGTTCCCTTCACACTCCTCATGCACATATGCGTGTATGTGGGAGTCCAGTAAAACATGAATGAGCGCTGCCTGTACCGGATGTACTAAGACGCCTCAAGCCACCCACCCAGCCATGTGTGACTCCTGGCCTGTAGCAGAAGCACCAGGCCTGGGGAGGTGGAAAGAGGGAGGGAGTAGTAGAGAGGAGGGGAGATTCTGGAAGAGGCAGTAAGGCTTCACGGAGGGGGGTTGGAACTTGGCACTGCGTTGCAGTCTGGCTCCACTTGAAACAGCCTGAAACGCTCGCTTTAGCCGCTGAGCGTAATTTGCTTCCTCTCTGATGGCTCGCCTTCCTCCTCTGTCTGGAAGTCTGCAGGCTATCAGCGAGCATTTATAGGATCGTAGGGATAGAGAAGGAGAAAAAGAGAGAGAGATTACAGAATATAGACAAAAGAAAAAATGTTGCTGAGGAGGGAAACCATGAAGACGGCTTTGCACTGCCAATTAACCACAAATAACCACAAATAAACGAGTGTGAGCATTTAATGTCTGTAACAAGACAGACTTCATGTTTAAGCAAAAATAAATGTTCCAATTTCAGGGTCACACAGATAAGAATGAATCTAGCTTAATGCAAGATTTCTGGTCAACAGCTTTATTACATCTTTATTATTTATAGCTTTTGTTACTGATTCAGCAATTAAATAATTATAGGTTGAAAAGGTAAAAAAAATTGTTTTTTTTTTAATAAATTCATTTCGCTTTTTAATATAACCTATTACACGAATATAAATAATGCACACAGGTATGCGTAATGACCAATATCATTCATTCATTCATCTTCTACACTCACTTATTCCCTAGTTCAGGGTCACAGGGATCTGCTGGAGTCTATTCCAGCCATATTTGAAAGGGCAAAAGGCAGGAGGGGGACACCCTGGACAGGTCGCTAGTCCATCATAGGGCCACACACACTCACTCCTATGGGCAATTTAGAATCACCAATCAATGTAACATACATGTTTTCAAACTGTTGGAGGAAACCGAAGTACCTAAAGCACGGAGAAAACATGCAAACTCCACACAGAAAAGCCCCTGGGCAGGAATTGAACCCGGGCCTTCTTGCTGTAAGGCAACAGTACTAACCACTAAGCCACCATGCTGCCGATAAATAGTATTGAACTCATAATAATAATAAATCATAATCTATAATAATTCAGAATTATCTAATTTCTATACTGATTGTGGTGTAACAGGACCTGGAGACATTAGATGTAAGATATTCAAGAGAAAATCAGAACAATCAGAAATCAGCATATGCAGCACTTTGAACAAGAGAGATTTTACTAATGCATTTTAGCAAAATAATATTTCCAGCCGCAAATGATAAACTACTATAGTGTATAATAATTTATTAGCAGCTGTTTTGATGTATAAGTGGGTCCAGTTCCAAATAGTTATCAATGATCTTGTTTTTACCCAGACTAATAACGCTGTCTGTTCGGTGGCTTCAAACATTTTTCATTTTATGGGAGAGGTGACAATTTGTGCGACTATGCAGTCTAAATTTTAATGCTGAGATTTTCTTTATCTTGTTGTTTTTCAGACTCCAGGCAAATGCAGACCTCTCCGTCCTGGTCTTATGAACAATCCTATCCCTACCTGGGCACTATTTCTGCACCGGCTATTCACCCGACGACACCTATCTCTCCCAGTCGCAATCCAATACACTGTAAGATCCAAGACTAATCAGCAACTTAAAGGGGTTAAACAAGAAATCTGACATTGTAGGTCACATGACCAACATAATAGATGTAGTTTATCTGAATTGTATTCATACTACCAGCGTATGAACTATATTCGGCAGATGCTCCTTCCAATTTGACCTACATTTATCACATTTTATATCAAACATTAGAAGGTTAGGGACCTTACTCAGGGGCCCGGCAGTGGCAGCATGGTGGTGCTGAGAATTGAACCTTTTGATTATGGAGTCCATCCTTCTAAATCGGATGCAGTAAATACTAAATAGAATGTAGTTGAAACTGAACAGAATAGAATGCAGTTAATACTAAATAGAATGCCGTAGATACTGATAGGATTGTAGTAGATACTGAATAGATTGTAGTAGATACTGAATAGAATAGATTGCAGTAGATACTGAATAGATTGTAGTAGATACTGAATAGATTGTAGTAGATACTGAATAGGATGTAGCCGATACTAAATAGGATGTAGTCAATACCGAATAGAATGCAGTCCATACTGAACAGAATAGAATGAAGTAGATACTGAATGGATTGTGGTAGATACTGAATAGAATGTAACAGAAACTGAATAGAATGTAACAGAAACTGAATAGAATGTAACAGAAACTGAATAGAATGTAATAGATATGGATATTAAATTGAATATGGTAGGTCCTAATTTAAAAATGCAGTACTTACTAAATGAAATGAAGTAAATAACTAAATAAGTAGGTACTGAATGTAGTAGGTATTGAATCGAAGTGCAGTGGGTATTGAATCGAAATGTAGTAGGTACTGAAATGAAATGTCGTGAGATTGAATCGAAATGTAGTAGGTATTAAATCAAAGGCATTCGATACTAAAACAAATGCAGTAAATATTAAATTGAATTCTGTAAACAATAAATAGAATGCATAAGGTACTAAATTAAATGCATAGGGTAATTAATTACATGCACTAAGTACTGAATCAATGCAGTAGTTATTGTCACACTATACAATTTCAAACCCCACCCAAATTTATCCTAATACATTTCTGCAAGACAGACTTTAATGTTATTTATTTTTAACTTATTTGTTCTCCTGTAGGTTCAGACCTGTTCAGTGACCCCCGTGTCGGTCTGGAGCGTCCCTTTTCCTCAATCCCCTCGCTTCCAGACAACCGCTTTACCGACCCGCGGGTCCCCTACCCCACTGCAGCCTTCACCTACACTCCTACCCCGGTCACCAACGCAATAGGCATCGGCATGTCGGCCATGACCGCGCCAGCTGGCCGCTACCACACATACTTACCTCCTCCCTATGCTGCCGGCTCGACCCAGGGCCAGAGTGGACACTTCCAGGCCAGCTCTTCACCCTATCACCTCTACTACAGCAGCACTACCGGCTCGTACCAGTTCTCCATGATGTCAGGGGGAGGTGGAGGGGACCGCTCGCCGCCTAGGATCCTGCCGCCCTGCACCAGCGCCTCGACAGGCTCAGCCCTTCTCCACCCCTCACTGCCCAATCAGAACGATATTGCTGTAGAGGCAGAGGAAAGCCACAGCAGCTCCCCAACCAGCATGTCTGCTGAGGCTGTGTGGAGGCCCTACTGAGCACCAGCGTTAACGGACACTGGACGTGTTGACCAATATGAAGTGAATAGCTGATGGAGCGGTGCATGAGACTCAGTTTTGGTTTTTCTTAAAGTTATTATGATCAACTTGTTGTTATTATTATTATTTTTATTATTATTATTATTTTTATTATAATAATTATTATTATTTTTATTTTTATTATTATTATTATTATTACACCAGCCCTTTTTTTTAATGAATACAGTACACTGACATGGCACTGTCATTAAACTTGAATCTAAATAATTAGACCATCATATTTAAAAAATTAATATAAACCAAAAATAATAGCTTGTAAACTATTTTTTGTGGCAACGAATTATACATTTTTCAAAATGACTGGCAGTTTATTTGCAACAGGCTAATAAAAGCTGTGAGCAGGTCTAACATTAACCCACAGACGAGTGTGTGTGTCCCGTAAACTTCCCCAGCTCACTATACTAATATTAGCATTGTGTCGCAGTTCCAACCTTTGTTTGATTTCTATTTGCATTTAAAATTTGAACAAGACATAAGGCTCTGTTGCACATGCGATCGGAGGTTTATAAGGCTTTACCTCATAACTTACTGCCTTCACACGGTCGTCCCTTTGCCCTTGCAAACCTGTCCGAGTTTCAGAGACCTGCCTGATTTCTACATAAACCGGTACCGTGGATGTGTTTTTCTTGTATGCCACAGTTGTTTTTTTTTTATTGTAAATAGACTGTAAACTATTTGTTGATATCACTGGCTGGTTGGCGTTGACGGTGTGTTTGATTTTCACATGAGAAAACTAGAATTGCTACATTGGCTCCGTCCGAAATCGCATACTACATTTTTTTTAACCGTAAATTAAAAAAAAAATACTAAGTATTTACTACATTTACATAAGTATTTACTTCCCATCCGTTGAAAAAGTATGTTCCATATAGTATGGTTACAGTTAGTAATTGACAGGTGGCGTATGCCACAGCATCGCAAATTTAAGTTGGATGATGTTAAACGAGTCCAATTGAACTACAAGGAACAAGTTTAAGTAAACTGGTGCCTTGACTTACGAGTTTAATTCGTTCCGTGACGAAGCTCGTAACTCAAATTACTTGTATGTCGAATCCGTTTTTCCCATTGAAATGAATTGAAATGCCATTAATCCGTTCCGGGTCCCAAAAAACACCAAATTTTTTTTTGTTACATTTAAAAATATATATATATATTTATAAATAACAAGTATTGTATTAAAAAAAACCAATAAAATGTACTGCAGTAAACTGGTTTTATAATATTAAGTATAATGTACAGCATTCACTTTGTAGACCAGACGACTCCACTTGCTAACACGCATGTCTGACTAGCTAGCGGGTGAGACATGGGATGCTGGGCGGATGTTACTGTGGCGTTCGCTACGTCAACTAGCGGGTGGGTATCTGAAGCTGACTCGTAACCTGAAGTTTAGCTCGCAACTCAAAGCAAAAAAATCGGTCTGTCTTCCATATACTAACGATTCCGACGGTCTGTCTTCCATATACCAACGATCCCGACATACTACATGGCTCGCATACTTATTTTCAGTATGGAATTATGCGATTTTAGACGGAGCCCGTAGTCTATGTGTTGTTGTTGTTGTTGTTGTTGTTATTTTTTTAACTGCTTTATTTTGTGAATGTAAACCTTGTGAAGAAGCTGATTGTTTGTAGAAACTTGTGGTCTGGCATCATTCTTTGTTACACCGAGAAACAGTCAGCGGTTAACTCCGAGAGAATCAGTCTGTCGTTACCCCCACCGCCGTGTGCTGATAGGACAAAAATGACCAGGCTCCTAAAATGGTGCCAGCTTCTAATACCCGTCTCTGCCAACCTCATGTGCTATTCCTGACCCAAGAAGAATTTATACAGACGAGCAGACAAGCCCTGACCTGCCCATGCTATTCAACACTTCTTACAGACAAATACACTCTCTTTATGCTCTCTTTACTCTCGAGTCTGTCGCTTCTCTTCTTTCATTATTTAACTTTGCTCTTTTTCTCCCTCTTTCTTGCTCTCTTTCTTTCTCTCTCTCTCCACAATTTCAGCTTTTTGTATCCCTTGTTTGGTTTCAGCTAGCTTGTATACCTCATGCCAAACATCTTTTATGATACCTGTATTTCTTGCTTTCAAGCCCCCTCTTCCCCCGAACACACACACACACATACACACACAAACACACAAAGAGAGGGCTTTAGAAATGCAGACTATCTTAACAGTCAGTGCAAACCGAGTACAGAGAATTAACTATAATCCAGCGCCAGCGTTCAGGCCAAGGTCCATAAAATGTATTTAAAAATTTATATAAAAAGCAGAGGGTGTCAGAGTAGCCTGACACCACCATCTACATTAACACACACACACACATATTTATATCCGCATATAAATATCACTGTGTGTGTGTGTGTGTGTGTGTGTGTGCCATCTTCCCTATAAAACGATACAAAGGTCCAGGTTTTGCTTTTACCAGAAAGCAAAGTGCTTTTTTTGTCTCAAATCCGAAAAGGTTTTCAAAATATTTTCAGTTACTGGGGTTACATTTCGACTTGGACCATTTACACGCATGGAAAATGTGTGTAGAGACGAAAGTTACTAAAGTGTGTGTGTGTGTGTGTGTGTGTGTGTGAGAGAGAAAAAAGAAACAAAAGCAAACCAAAATAGAAAAAATATTTCTATGCCTAATTTGTAAGTGCGGCTAATTATGGCAATTAGATTATTGTTTAAATAAAACTCAGCCATTAGAGCTCACAGACGTGAGGAGAAAATTGAAGCTATTAAAAAATAGTTAGCAGCCGAAGTTAAAATGCACCGAATCGAGTAAAAAATCATTTAAGAGCGATATATCACAGAGGTTGAATCGACCAAGACACTGAAAAAAAGACTTCCGTGCTTAAAATTCAGCCTCAGATCTTTAGACTTGATCATTTTCCTGCCTGATTTAGCCTGAAGATCCTGCTCCTGATTAAGAGTCAAGATCCCTCACCTATCAATTACACACCATTTATCAAGTAGACGCTTCTTTCCCGCATCAACGCTGACAGCCACCTCAATCGATAGGCAGGCCAGTGACCTCTGCAAACTCGTCTGCCTTAACAAATCCCGTCTGCTGTCGTTTCAACCGGGTTCCACTTGCAGATTTCACACCGTGATTAATCACGAATGATAATGGTGGGGGTGTGGGGGGGGGTTAACTGTGGTCAGAGGTAAAAAAACGCTTCCATTAATCTAATGCATGACACTGAAGGAGTGGGTTAGGATATGAGCAAACAAATTAAAAAGAAATCATCAAACAACTTAAATGAATGACCCGCTTATCATAGAATTCTGGATAGTAATTTCCAGATTCATGGCTGTATTAATATTAAATTTGTATTTTGGAGATAATAATAATTTGTGAATTGATATAAAATTAACATATACAGCCAAAAAGATACGAGATTTAAGAAATTATGTAACTAATACTGATAACTTGCATTATAATATAATGTAATGTAATATAATGTAATATAACATAACGTAACATAACATAACATAACATAACGTAACGTAACAGCGTAAAGTAAACATAACGTAACAAAACATAACGTAACGTAACATAACATAACATAACATAACGTAACATAACATATAACATGACATAACATAACACAACCTAACGTAACGTAACACAACAACATAATGTAATGTAACAACATAAGATTACTTAACATAACATAATCCTTTAAGTAACGTGACGTCTTGTAGATTGCCGCTTGTGAATCAGATTATTATAAAGATGTGCATGATGCCCTGTGTTGGCCCTTGTGTTCTTGTGGTCCTGAGACAAATCCTCTTTCGATGTCCCTTTGAATACACTGGTTTTCACGCCGAGTCCAAGGACATGCATGTACTCTGTGATGCGGGTGGATGGATGTGATTTTGCCAAGTAGGATGTGATCCTGAATTTCAATCAACTAGTTATAACTATCTGATGTCATTAGTGTGTGTCAACTAAACCCACCTCAATCCATTTTTAAATTAGATTGATAGATAAACAGCATAAATATGCTAGATTATCTTTATAATATTGTAAATTTCTATAATTTGTCTGTTTGGGTTTTATATACATATATTAACTTATTTAAATTGTTTTAAAAAAACACTTTAAATAATAAATTTGTAAAGAAACATATTTACATTTACTGCCAATCATTGTTCGTGATCTAGTCTGTAATTTAGGGGGCTTTTATTGTTCATCAGAAGAGACTTTGAATTTGTCGGGTTTTTTGTTTTAAAAAGGGACACTAAATACTGAGTGTTGACGCAGCATTTGTGCAGCTCCCATTACGTGGGGCTGTACAAGAGAATCGGGAAATTTAATCAGTGTGGGTGAATTCTGCGCAAAATAAACGCAGCCTTGGTTGTTTTACACAGAGGGGGCCAGGCTTTTGTCGTGTTTACGTCACGCGGGAAATTCAGAATGGGAGAACTAAAGAGACGGATTCGGCTTTTGTGTGTGTTTTAGTGTCTCTCCTTCGCTGTATTTAACGTTATTTTAGCGTTTAATTAAGGTTTATTTTAAAACATTTGAACGATGACCGATCAGAGTTATTACTCCCCGAGTTTTAAGAAGCCGTGCGATGTCCTGCGCATGAGGAGAAAACGGGCCCGGAGCGCGGTGGTGAGCCGGAGCGCAGCTGCAGCGTCAGGCGGCTCGGCGGGAGCTGAAATCCGGCCTTTCTCTCCAGGACCTCTGCTTAACACTCAGAGTCGAGCAGGCGGTGGAGTAAAGCGCAGAAACCCGTTCGCTAACATCGAAAACACGTACAACAGCCCAAAGAAGCGAAACTGTTCGGAAAACAGCGCGGAGTGTAAACAGTTATTAAGCGCTTTAAGTGACGGGGGAAATCCGGGAGAGAAAAGCGGCACCTGTTTAACGTCTCTGATAGAAAACCGCTTCAACACAGACCGCCGGAACGAGACAAAGGTAAAAAAAAAAAAAAAAAAAACCACCGTGTGAATTAGTGTATAAATGTATAAATAATTTCCACATCATTTAAAGTCGTTACGGGTTTAAATGCGGATAATTAACGCGTTTATTTACTAATGCTAACAGTCAAGCTAACAAACCACCGTGTGCTAAAAGACGGTATTGTTTTAAACAGAATAGGAAAAATATTGTTTAAAAATGTTATTTAATGTTAATTCAGTGGTTAAATGTAAAATTAGACGGTTATTAACGCTTTATTTCGTATTTTCTTCATTCTAAAGTCAACAACTAAACATTAGCATACATTAGCTGTTGTTAGGCTAAAATATTTGTTTTTGTTTTTTTTTATCGTATTGTACAATGTATAGTTTGTAATGAATAAATGATAAATAAATTATACATGCATATATTTTTCAGAGGTGGTAGCGCAGATGTTGGACTGCTGATCAGATGATCATAGGTTCAATTCCCAGCACCACTAAGATGCCACTACTGGGCCCCTGAGCAAGGCCCCTTAACCCCCCAACTGCCCAGATTTACATTTACAGCATTTTGGCAGACGTCCTTATCCAGAGAGACATTTATCTCTTTTATACATCTAAGCAAGTGGGGGTTAAGGGCCTTGCTCAGGGGCCAAACAGCGGCAACTTAGTGGTGCTGGGAATCGAACCCTGATCTTCCAATTAGCAGCCCCAACACCTTAATTAATCTGCTACCACTTTTAATGGGTGACCCCACTTTCCATAAATTTAAAGGGATTTAACTAATAATAGCATTAAAATTAAATCATAACTTTTCTGGTATTCGGCAGATGGTCCCTATCCAGAGAGTCTTGTATTTATTTTTAATCCATCTGGGAGAAGTGGTAGTGCAGTGGTTAAGGTGTTCGACTACCAGAACCACCAAGTTGCCACTGTTGGGCCCCTAAACAAGGCCCTTAACCGCCAATTGCTCAGATGTATAAAGACTTATGGGCCCAGTAGTGGCAGCATGTCCACCATTTTTACCACTGCGTTACCACTTTCCCCAAAAGGGATTAAAAAAAAAGAAGAAAAAAAAAGGATAAATAGAATACCAGAAGTGTTAAACTATTCATATATGGATAGATAGAGAGAGAGAGAGAGAGAGAGAGAGATGTAAAAATGTGAGAAAACTTTGTAGACAAGTGATTATAATGATTCTGTTAATATATTTCATTTAAATGATATTATTAATATTAATTAATAGTTTAATCCTCTGTGACGTGAGGAAAGTGCAGGACTAAAACAGATATTGTCAATGTTGAACGCTATTTCAGTACATTTCCAGTTCTGAGATTTGGCAGATGTTCTTATCCAAATTAAATTGTATTTGTTTTTATCCGAATGAGCAGTTGAGGGTTAAGGGGCCTTGCCCAGGGGCCCAGCAGTGGCATCTTAGGCAGGGCAAGTTTATTTATATAGCACGTTTCATACCCCGAAATTAAAATGAATGAAAACGGTTAAGAATATAAAACAGTCACTTTAAATATGGCTACTGATTGAACACACGTGATCTCTGCTAGGAGCTGATTCCAACTACAGGCTGTGTAATGCCCGATTCCCCCTTATTTTAGACTAAACTCTTGGTATGCGTAACAGATTTGAACCTTTATGATCTGATTGGTTTGTATTCAGGCCACTTAGTTGCTTGTGCAGTCTCTTGTAATTTCTAAACTTGACTACTGCAACTCGCTTCTGGCAGGCCTACCTCTGAGCGCAATTCGTCCTCTGCAGATGATTCAGAATGCAGCTGCACGTGGTGTTTTCAATCTACCAAAGTTTTCACACACCACTCCACCGCTGCGCCCCCTCTATTGGCTCCCAGTAGCTGCACGCATCAGATTCAGAACACTGATGCTTGCCTACAAAGCCAGAAATGGAGCTGCTCCTACCTACAAACACTTATCACTCCTCGCATAGTACCACGCTCTCTCAGATCCACAAGTACTGCTCGGCTTGTTCCACCATCCCCTAGGACACAAAGTAGGTCTGTAGGTCCTTAAGACTTTTCTCTGTTCTGGCACCAAGATGGTGGAATGAACTTCCCATCAATGTCAGAACAGCAGAGTCGCTGGCTGTCTTCAGGAGGCGTTTGAAAACTCATCTCTTTCTTAAATACCTTGCTCTTGACTATTAATAAAAAATAAATAAATAAATAAAATAGCCCAAACCCCAACCTTTACTCTATTCAACAGTTTTTTGTTGTTGTTACATCAATTTGTAAACTATTGTATCAGTATTGAGCTGTTTAATGATATAACTCAAAGCACTTCTTGTATGTCGCTCTGGACAAGAGTGTCTGCTAAATGCTGTAAATGTATTCAGTCAGCATATCTGAAATGTATTTAGGTCATTGACGAGTAAAAGTACTTTAAAATCCGCCCTAAATGCTTAGTGCTATTTCCGATCAGCAGTCCAACAGTAAGAAAGCAGTAATGTTTGTTTTTCTTACAGTCAGATGAAGTCGCTTCGTTCTCTGAAGATCAGTCGTTATTTGAAGAGGACGTATTTGAGGCTGAAAAAGTCAACCCTGTCCTGAAGGTGCGTAAAAACCCAGCCATCTTTTCCGGTTCCTTATTTTTTGGCATTGACTGGTTTAAAACTGATCTAAAGTATAATAAACTTTCTCAGTTCTCCGTCAGTTATATTTTATGTACATAGATTTTTGTCCAGTCACTCAGAAGTGATTCTCCACAATATATATTTATATGCAGTATATATCAATATGGCCATTGTTTCCTGTAATTAGAGTCCAGGGGCTCCTGATCTTCACAGCGACTCCCGTCCTGAAGTGTGTCTGGAATATCCAGCAGACTGGAGCCTGAAAACGCGAGTGCTCGTCACCTCTCCGCAGTCTTTCTCCTGGGCTGAGCATCTGAAAGCTCAGGAGGAAGCGCAGGGTCTGAGCCTGCACTGCAGGGCAGAATACACACCTCTACCACAGAAAATCCAGGTAATAAACGAATGACCCAACAAAATATATATCTTTGCATGTGGTTCATTTGCCAAACCTGCCTGCTTTGTTTAGCTTTAGTTATTTAGTACACTGCCATGAATTAGAACCCAAGTGTCCTTTTCCTCCTCTAATAAAAAAAAAAAACAAAACTATTTGACATAAATGAATAAGTTGCTCCTCTGATATGAACTGACCCCTGGAAGCCCCACCCCCTTTTCCACAGCTTGGTGCTTGATTCTCATCTTGTTTCCTTTTGTCACAGTAAATGGAGACAGTTTCGGTTTTTTATTGCGATACTAAGGATACCCGATTTCGATTTTTTGACACATGAAGGCTGTGTAAAAAATATTGATACGGCTTTGTCCTCTGATCCTCTAGTTGTTGTCGACACATACGGCCATTTTCTTAAAAAAACAAGCATGGTGGAAAAAATAAGGGTGCAGTGGTTAAGGTGTTGGACTGCTAATTGGAAGATCAGCGTTTGATTCCCAGCACCACTAAGTTGGCACTGTTGGGTCCCTGAGCAGGGCCCTTAACCCCTAATTGCTCAGTGGTATGAAAGAGATGAATGTAAGTCAGATAAGGGCGTCTGCCAAATGCCATAAGTGTAAGTGAACAAAAAAATGTTGAACTATGTATTGTATTGTAATATATATCATGATCTGTATGATATGAGGGCTCCAGTGTTTTTTCGCATATCCCATCTTAGCAGGTTAGGGGTCAGAGCGCAGGGTTAGCTATGATACAGCGCCTTTGGAGCAGGAAGGGTTAAGGGTCTTGCTTAAGGACCCAACAGTGGTTGGCTTGCTGGTGGTGGGAATCAAATCCCAATGTATTAGTGCAAGTGTGTGTCTAATTAAAGTTGACAGTATTAATACAGCTAGTTTGAAGGGTATAACCTGTATAATATTTCAGTGATGAAAGATTACACTTACATTTAAGATACTGACGTTCATAAACTTAAACGCCGGGTTTAAACGCTTTTTCTCCCCAGGATCCACGCAGCTGTCCTGAGCTTCGCTGTGGTTTCCAGCAGTGTCTGCAGTACTGGCAGCACCCGTCTCTGCCGTGGCTCTCACTCTTCCCCAGGATCGCTGCCAATCGCAGCTTTTCTGGAAAAAGTACACCGTGGGCACAGGACGCCTCCGTACAGCAGAGCCTGATGAGTGAATGGTGAGTGAGCGAGACTGTGGATGTGTTTGTACAGGTTCAACCTGCTCGTATGTCTCCCTATGGTAGTTATCTATTATAGAGAGATATTCGCGTAATTCCTCTCCTGTAGCAGGGCTGAAACAGTAAGTCGATATTATCATTATCGGCAACATTGACGTCAAAAAATGTATTCTTTCTGTAGTCAAATTTGTCATGTCATGCGATGGGGCAATAGTGTCACTTAACTAATGTGGTGCTGCAGTGCAGGACTGTAAATTATTGCCCAGGCGAAAAAAGAATTTGCTTATGAAAATATGTTCAAGTGTAAATAAACCTGAACCAGTAAAGCAAATTTTATTAAACTACAAACAAAAATCTGCTCTTAATTATTGTTATTCTGTTCTTTTAGTTAGAATTATAACCTGATTTTT
This sequence comes from Bagarius yarrelli, assembly GCA_005784505.1. NCBI lineage: Eukaryota > Metazoa > Chordata > Actinopteri > Siluriformes > Sisoridae > Bagarius > Bagarius yarrelli. The sequence continues at coordinate 3,941,346 of VCAZ01000004.1, read as the reverse complement.
TTTTTTTTTGCTATAAATTATCAGGTTAAATCTTATTATTGGTAAATTCAATAAATAAATAAATAATAAAATAGTGATTTCCTTGTTTTATAAGTATGGCCATGTATAACTTTATAACATATTTTAAAAGCAGAATATTTGCAGCTCTATGATAATGACATTTTTTACAGCTGATATGATTTCCTTTATTAAACTCACGATTAATCATTATGATGATCAACGTTTAATCGACTTTTGTGTTAATGTTTCTTTTCCTTGATTTTTCAGGTCTGTAAGCTTAACGTCCCTGTACAGTCTCCTAAAGGCCCGACTGTGTCCATACTTCTACCTCTGTTCCTACCAGTTCACCGTGCTGTTCAGAGCAGCAGGACTGAGCGGCGCAAAAGGCATCACCGCGCTGCTTTCACCCACCACCAGAGGACTGCGGGAGGCCATGAAAGCAGAGGGTAAAAAATTTAGATTAAAACGTTTGAGTGTGAAAGACAACCAGTTCCAGAAGCACTAATTTCCTGTTTACAAACTGCGTAAAAGCTCATCCCAATTAAAAAGAGACGTAAACAGTGCTGATTGTCCAGAGGTCATTTTTAAGTCAAAAAAGGAAAAATGATGTGACCCTCACAGAAAAAAAAGTTTCAGGGACCTCTGTCCTACAGGGTTCTCTTTCAGTGCTTCATTAAATTAATAAAAACAAGCTAGTATGAGAATACTGTAATACTTCTTTGGTACATCAGTATTGTCCTAATGGTGTGTTCTTCCCTGTAGGTATAGAGTTCTCGCTCCCTCTAGTGGAGGAGAAGAGGAAGAGCAAAGAGAGCAGCTCGAATGATCCCACTCCACAGACTGAAGGAGATGAACAGAGCAGAACCATGTGAGGAGTTCAGCTGAATTTTTACCTGCTTTTTAGATGTCTCAGTGTGACTTTAGTACCGCAGTGTAACTCACCCCGTCTGTCTGTTTCAGGGCATCAGAGTACAGTGATAAAGAGGAGGAGGAGGAGGAAGAGGAGGAGGAGGATGAATGTTTCTCCTGGCTGAAGGAGATGGGTGTGCAGGACAAGATTAAGAAGCCTGATGCCATTTCAATCAAGCTGTAAGTTCAGCCGCCTTGTGTGTTTTGAGCTTTTCTGTCTGTCAGCACTACACTGCGTCTTTCTCACTCTCTCTCTCTCTCGCTCTCTCTCTCTCTCTCTCTACGTTATCTCACTTTCTCTATATCTCTCCTCTCTCTCTCTCTTCTCTCTCATTTCTCTCTCACTTTCTTCTTTCTCTCTCTCTGACTATCTCATTTTCTTAAATATGTTCTTTCTTATGTCTCTCTCTCTCTTTCTCTATCTCTTCTATTTTAGCTTTCTCACTAATTTTTCACTCAAACTCTTGTGCTCTCTCTCTCTATCTCTCTGTCCTGCTTTTGCTCTCCCTCTTTCCTTCTCTTGTGCCCACTCTCTTTTTCATTCTTTCTCTAGTTCCCTTTTTTTTCCGCTCTCACTCTTTATAACTCTTAAACTCCCTCTGTTGTTCTCCTTCTCTTGCTCTTTCTTGCTCCCACTCTTTCTTTCTCTCTTTCTCTCTCTCTCTCTCTCTCTCTCTTTTCCCTGCTCTCTATTTCCCCTACATTTTTTCTCTCGCTCACCCTCTTTCTCATTTCCTTCTTTCCTTGTTCTTTCTTATGCTCTTTCCTGTGCTCTCTCCTTCTCTCTCTCTCTCGCTCTTTTTTTTTTTTTTTTTCTTCTCTGTTCTCTATTACTCCTAAATATTTTTCTTCTTTCACTCTTACTCTTTATTACTCTCAGGCTCGCTCTCTTTCTAATTATTTTTTTTTTTGTTCTCCTTCTCTTGCACTTTCTTTACCTCTCGCTCTCTCTTTTTTTCCTCCCTTACTCTTTTGCGCTCTCTTATGATTTCACTCTACCTTTTTTCTTTTTCTCGCACCCTCTCTCTCTTTCTCACCTTTTCTCTTGTTGTCTTTTTCTTTTGCTTTTCTCTTTTTGCCGCTTTGTAGTTGTAACTTTTTTTTTTTTTCCCTAGTCATTGTTTAAAAATATTTTGGAGTAATATCACATGTCGTCTTTTACAACATTCCAGTGTTGAGAGTCAGTCCAGTGTTGACAGGATGATATTTTGTTACCTTCACTAGGCGTAAAGAGCACAACGAGGTCAGACTGGACCACCGCCCAGAATCCGTCGTTCTGGTGGAGGGTTCGAACTCCTTCACCTTAATCAACTTCCTCATTAACTGTAAAAGCCTGGTGGCTGCAGCCGGTCCTCAGGCAGGATTACCACCAACCCTACTGGCCCCAACGGCGTTTAGAGGAGCTGCACTGCACACACTGAAGGTAAGGAGCTGCACTGGACTCCGCCATGTCCTTTAGCAATTATTCTTAATGGTAATGTATTAATTATTAAACTATTTATTAAATAAATGAGTGATTAATTAGTTTTGCTTTGTCCCTTTAGGCTCGTAGTGTAAAAGTGAAGACCCAAGTCAGGACAGGGTATCAGGATGTGTGCAGTCTGGAGGTCACTGGTCCCATAATGCCACATGCTCTACACACACTCACACAGCTCTTAAAACCAGCCCAGAGCGGAGGCTTCTCCATGGCACTCTACACACACGAGCCAAGCGCAGTCCTTAACGTTCCGGTCTCCAAACCGTCTGAATCGGGGACACAGGTACCAAACGCTCCAGCGTTCTGTATGCTGGGTTTTATTTGCCGGTGTCACCGATGCTGGGCCCCTGAGCAAGGCCCTTAACCTTTAACTGCTCAGATAGATAGAGAAGTTAGATGAATGGAAGTTGATTTGGAGCTCGTACTCGTAATGAGGAAATCAGAACCAGCGGACCTGTAATGACTAATCAGCGTCTTTAGGTTGTTACAGTGTGACGTTTTCATTGTAGTTTATTAAAATGTCTCTCCCGTGTTTTGCTCCTCAGTTCCATTTTTTTATCCCTGCAGAAGTTTTTATTCCTTCACTTTTGATAAGAAATTCATTAAAAATGATTCATGCTTTCTTTTTACTAGCTCTCCCTTTCTTCCACTTCCTGTTTCTCTCGCTTTTTTCTACCTTTCTCTCGCTTTTTTTTCTTGCTCCGTTGTTCTCTCGCTTTCTCCCTCTTTCTTTTTCTCACGTTCTCCTTTTTTTGTGTTTTTTCGTTCTCTCACTTTCTGTTTTACACTCATGCTTTCTCTTTTGCTCTCTTGCTTTTCTATTTGCGCTCTCTCCTTTTTTTTTTTTTTCTTGTTTTCTCTTTTTTTTCTTATTTTTGTGCTCTCTCTCTTACCCATTCTTTCGCTTTATCTTTTTTCTCTCTCTCTTGGTCTTTAATCTGTTGCACTTGTTCCTCTTGCTTAAATCTTAGGAGAAAGATCTGTAAATCTGACTTGGTTGATCTCTTTAGAATTTTCTCAAAAATTCACGCTCTAACGGCTGTTTGTTAACAGACAGTCATACGTGTCAGTGACTTTTCTCTCCTTAAGTGGTAAAAGGAATTGATTTGAGTAGTTTAAATTCTTTTCTCAGTACTCTGATGTCTCGTTCATGATGAAGATCAGTGATGTTAAAAGTGGTTTCTGATCCTCGTCATCATCCCTCATCACTTCCTTGTCCTGTTGTCTTACAGAGTAACGTGTTGGAGGATTTGAGTCGCTGTGGGCTGCACCATCAGACGGTACAGCAGCTGACGGAGCAGGCAATACTGGGTAAAAGTGCACTGCGCCACCTGGACATGAGGGACTACTCATACAGCTGGAAGTCCTGATCCCCTAACCGTAACCTGTGGAATCAGACTTCCACGACGAGTCCAGCAGCTCCTCCTGATAATTTAAGACTGAAGAGTTAAACCTGGTGTGTTTGTGTTTATTTTAGCTGTTAGTGGTTTAATTTTTCTATATGACGGCGTGTGTCGGGGGGAAATTAAGCAGATCCTTCAGCACTAATCATTTTGCTGGAAGGTTTTATCCATGAAGTGATGATTTTTTTTTTTAACTGTGAATAACATTCAGAAATTCTGGGCCGAGAACTAAAATGTGTGAACGAAAAGGCAGCTTTAAATAATGATGTGCGTCTAATTTTAATCTTATTGTATGTGTTGTACAATAAATGAACTGGATTTGTGTTTTATGGACGACTGACTGCTTTTGTAAAAAAATCTTTAAGCAATGGTAATTAATATTAAGACGCTGCATTATAGAGTGAAATGTGTTTTTTGGGGGGGGGGGTGTTCTCTCACTCTCCCCCCCACACACACACACACGTCTTCTGTTCCCGTGAAGCTGATGGAAAGCACTGGTGTTCTATAAGCAGCGTCGGAGTTTAAATACAGTGGTTTAATTCCCAGCACCACCAGGCCACCGCTGTGGGTCCCTGAGCAAGGCTTCTAACCCCCAATTGCCCAGCGGTATAAATGGTGCATTTGCTAAATGCTGTAAATGTAAATGGGTATAAAGTTGTAGCGTGTGATGAGCAATAAACCGGATGAGGGTTTTACAGTGGCAGTTTGGCAGTGTGGAGGTTTCCATTCTGCACCTTCTGATTTGTAATTCAAAGCCTGGAACAAAATCTCGCTTGTTAATTTTGTTTAAAATAACCAGATTTAATGGAATTTCAGTTGCATTTCTCAATCCTTATGGACTATTGGGGACACATGCACTGTTCAGTCCTCCAGAAACACACCCCATAATGTTATTTTAAACTGTCTATTCATTTGCTTAGAACCAAACTAAATATTTACATTTGTTTGATTATAAAGTTTTTATGAACGTATAGGATTCCATCCAGACACATTTATGTTTCTGAAGCCGACGGAGATACAAGTCTTCTACGCTGGATCTTCCTAATCAATCAGAATATTGTATATAAAACATTTTATTAAGAGAGTTGGAAATCTGGTGATGCCTAGGACAGATGTTTATTGAAAGTTATTGGTGGGCACTAAAGAAACAGCTGTTCTATGTGGAAATAATCCAAAATAGGTTAAGAACCTCTGCTGCACTATACTGTGACTATAGAGCTTAAAACAGACACGTCTACTAAAGCTCACTTCAACACTGAAAACAGAGTGATAAAATCAGTCCAAGCAGTTCTTCAACATGTAAAACAGAAAAATTTATTACATCCAATCAAATAAAATACTGTCCACAGTCCAAGAATACTGTATTAATGGACACAGTCCGAATGAGATATACAGGATATGTACATATAAAACACCAGGACTTTATCAATTTCCTGATAATGAAGGGAATAAAAAAAAAAAATTAAACAATATTTAATATAATGTATAAAACATACAACTTAGAATAACAGGGACAATTTATGAACATGTGATTTAATCCAGCCAGAAAAAAAAAAAGTTTCTGGACAAAAGATTTGTAATATCGTATAATCGGAGACAGTAATGACTTTTGGCTAAAAGATGAATAATTTTCACTTTAGCTCAAAGCAGAAGTGTAAAATATACTGATATGACAATCTACTTGGACAAACTCAGTTCTGTAAGTATGTGTTTACAAAACAGAGGAAACTGAAATCAGGTGTAAATATTAGGAATCTGAACATCTGTCTATTCATGCCGGTAAATTAAATTGAAGTATGTTGTTGTGCTCAGGTGCTGGTGGCTGCTGTGAACTGAGGTCCTGAATGCACACCGTCTCCTGCGATCTCCCCCATGGCCTGCAGAGCGACTGTAGCCGCCATCGCCTTAGCATGCTTTTTATTAGGACTCGCTGTCTGAGGTTGATAATCACATCCATTCACCATCACCTGAACGCAGACAGACAACAAACATCAACAAGGGAAGTGGTGGATTAGTGGTTAAGGTGTTGGATAAAAAAATAAAAAATAAAAAAAAAATATTCAATTCATTGTCATTGTGTAAGGTACGTGTACAAAGCCAATGAAATGCTTTTTTTCGCATATCCCATTTTAGTAAGTTGGGGTCAGGGCGCAGGGTCAGCTATGATACAGCGCCCCTGGAGCAGGAAGGGTTAAGGGTCTTGCTCAAGGACCCAACAATGCCTGGCTTGCTGGTGGTGGGGCTTGAACCCAGGTGTTTCTGGTCTTCAGATCAGTGATACAAGGGATAATTGTAAGTCGCTCTGGATAAAAGTGTCTGGATAAGAGTGTAAATTAACACAAGTGAATTACTGCTGTTTGAGTTGTAATTGCAATTTAACAAAATTGTTAAAACCAAGATCATCCCATTTTAAGCTATTGGTTAAAATATTGATTCATGTTTACATTTAGGCTTTAAAAATGTCTTTAAATGTGCTGTGATTATTTCACTTATTGATGCTTTAATTATTTAGCTTTTACAAGAAGTTAAACATATTAAAGTTATACTACTACTTCTCCTTTCGGCTGTTCCCTTTTAGGGGTCACCACAGCGAATCATCTGTCTCCACCTAACACTATTCTCTACATCCTCTTCACTCACACCCACTAACTTCATGTCCTCGTTTATCGCATTCGATATACCTCCTCTTTGGTCTTCCTCTTTACCTTCTGCCTGGTAGCTTCATTTCTAACATCCTCCTACCAATATATTCACTATCCCTCCTCTGCACATGTCCAAACCACCTCAATCTGTCTTCCCTGACTTTCTCCCCAAAACATCCAACATGAGCCGTCCCTCTGATGAACTCGTTCCTAATCCTTTCCGACCTCATCTCTCCCATAGAAAACCTCAAAATCTTCAGCTCTGCCACCGTAAAGTTATTAAAAAAAAGGGACAATCCTGCCATTTAGCACTTACACACACAGAGTTGTACATCATTCTCTTACCTTAAAGAGGAAATTTTTCCGGTGATCAGGGCCACTATGAAGCACCATGACAAACTCTGGCTGTGGCCATTTTTTCTTATTGCACAGCTCCATAAGCGCAGACACCGGGTGCTTCCCTGGGAGAAACGATGTCAAGATCAGGAAAAAGACAAAGAGGAGGAAAAAGGAGATCTATTGAAGATCTGAATAGAATATATCTACATAACTATATGCATTTGTAATACAATACAGCTTTAAATAAAAGTCTAAGTCTATTAAGTCAAACAGACCAAAAGACTGTATGTGAACACAAGACTATCAAAACTATTTTATAAACATGACCATTTATATGAAGCTCAACTCCTTTTTGCTCTCCAGAAAAAAAAACTTTCCACAAGATAGTGTTAAGATTGTATTGTGTAATTTCTGATATTCATCCACGATAAAATTAGTAAGCCAATGTTGAGGTAAGGAGGTTTGGGGTTCAATCGGTGGTCCAGTTCATCCTAAAGGTGTTCATTGGGGCTGAGTCAGAGTCAGGATTCTGTACAGTACCCTCAAGTTCCTCTGCTTCAATCAGAACACAGCATGTCTTTATGGAGTTCAGGGGTTTTGTGCACAGGGGTATTGTCATACTAGAGCAGTGTTTGAGTCTCTTAAAGTTCCAGTAAAGCAAGAGGTTTCCAAACTCGGTCCTAGAGAGCCGGTGTCCTGCAGAGTTTAGCTCTCAACACACCTAAACTCAGGACACCGGCCTTCCAGGATCGAGTTTGGACACCCCTGCAGTAAATGTAAACCATGTGCTTTCAACTTTGTAGCAACAGTTTGGGAAAGAACAACATATAAACTTTTGCCTATATAGTCTGTAACTTTCAAAATAACATACATGGATCTGGTTTATAGAGTATCGTTTCAGACTCCTTTTAGGATCCACTGTAAACACAGGCTTACCTAAAAGATCCTTCATCATCACCAGATTGCCAGATTTCTGGGTCTTCTCCCCCTCTGCTACCAGTCCTACATTGAAAAACCAAATCCAACGCATTATCGACTGCACAAGTGTACAAAAATAAAATTATACAATAAACATCAACTGCATCCAAAATATTATATAACAGTTAGCAAACGCTGTTAACCAAAGGGAGTACTTTCTTTTAAGCAGGGATAACACTGTGCAATTTTTAACAGTCTTCTGCTGTTGTTTGTCAGATTGTACGACAATCAAAAACAGACGCGCACATGAAGACAGGCAGGCAGCATGCAAAAGGTGGTGGCACAGTGGTTAAGGTGTTGGACTGCTAACCGGAATATTTGTGCACTTGATTTCCAGCACCACCAAGTTACCACTGCGGGGCCCCTAAGCAAGGCCCTTAACCCCTAATTGCTCAGTTGGATCAATGAGAAAATATAAGCCGCTCTAGATAAGGGCGTCTGTGAATTGCTATAAATGTAACTGTAACTGTAGCAGCAAACAAACTGCAGCGACGACATCACATAAACACTCCTTTCCCCTCTATAATCCAAGTTTCTTTTCTTGCTGTTCTGGTCAGGGGATTTTTCAGAGGTGGTTTGAAGTTGTTTCGCTAATTGCGTCATCAGGTTTGGCGCTCGTATTGGTTCTACATTTTTTGGCCCTTGTATTGGTTCTACATCTACATTTACGACCATCATCCAGAGTAAATTACAGTCCAACACCTTAACCACTGCGCTAAAACGTCCTTCTACAATAAGATACACATCGACTACATTTCTAGCTTCTAGGTTTGACGGTTCTTGTAGGAGAAGTCACAGCAGGAAATAGTCTAAAATCCTCTGACACCGAGAGAATTTTATCGGAGGGAAAAACTGATCGCAAGGACCGCTAACCGTCTATATCTAACGTATATCTCATTTGTACTGCTGCTTAGCTTTGGTAGTAACCGCAGTGTGTGTTGGCACAGAAGTTCTGACAGAATTAAAAATAGTGGAAAGCAGCACCTCAACATTTAAGCACAAACGCTGCAGATATTAAACGTTGTTCCTATCGTACATGCTTAACAACCCAGTTAACTTGGTGAAAGTTTAAATAAGGAAAACTGGGGGTATTCTGAAAATACAGGTCATGTGACAATATCAGCACCAGCCAGTTCGTAGGTGCTGAATGGAATGCAGTATTGTCACATTACATCATTTCAGCAGTGAGGAGGACGCACCCTTGCGGTCAGTTTTGAAGTCTATTACAATAGGCTCCACTGTGCCTTCCCGGTGCTTGCCGAGACCTTCTCCTGTCCGCCAACCCATCTTTTTCATCAGCAACTCTCCCATCCCTCCTGAGACTGGGGCTGCCCTTAGGAATTGATCCTGGATGAAAAAAGCATACAGATGTGGGCAGAGAAAAGAGAGAGACAGAGAGAGAGAGAGAGAGAGAGAGAGAGAGAGAGAAAAGAGAGAGTGAGAGAGAGAGAGCGAGAGAGAGAAACACAGAGGGAGAGAGAGAAGCACAAAAGGAATAGTAAGAGGGCATCAACCAGGTATGATGTCGAACTGTACTTAACCTAAGGATCATTCAACTGCACTAGCTATCTTCTGAATCCATGGAGTAACCTAAACATACCAGCACAAATCCACATATATAAACAAAACCTGGATCTCTAGAATACATGTTTTAGCAACATTCTAAAAGTTTTTTTGACCTTCCTATCTCCTAATTTAAGACAAACTACAATTAACATGCTACAAAAATGAATTAATCTATCCAAACTGTTATTGTTTCCTAAGCAATTAAAACCAACCTTACCACCCCATCAGTTCAGTTGTAACAAACACAAACACACACAAACATACACTCACACACAGGTATGGCAGAAACTTTTCATTAGAGTGGAAACAAATCCACGTGAATAGTAATATGGGTGCTGAATGATGACGTACGTACCTAGGCCCTCATCATCGGCTGTGCATCTGACGTGTATAGAAGGGGCCTGACAGTGACCATGGCAACAAGGCAGCTACAAGGACTGAGCCTGCAACAAGTTTCCATATAGAGTGGTGAGAGTTCACAGGGCACACTGTGAACCCCCACCCCTCTTCCACCCCTGCACCCGTTTACCCACCCCAAACCCCGTCAGCGGGCAAAAATTGTAAAAAGGTGAAAGTAAAAAAAAAAAAACAAAAAAAAAAACCTTGTGAAACTTCTTTGAACCCAGAAACTGAGAACACTCACAATGGATGATAAATACGACATTAATTAAATATTTAACCAAAACAAAAGAAAGAAAAGGAAAATAAACCTTGTCAGCATAAATGGATACCTAAATCTTAATATTGTTTGGTGTGCTTTTCCAGGATTATGGAGACCACCTAGTTTGGATTATCTTTAAAGAGCCACTTCTTTTGCGAGGCATGAATTAGTTAATGCTTCAATAAAACAGCAGGGTTAAGAAACTAGGAATGCTTCTATATTAGCAGTTTAAAAGACACTGTGTTTGTCAATTATTCTGACTAAATCTGGTTTTATACTGTGCGATTTGGGCCATGACCTGTTCGCCTGAAAAAATCCTAAAAATTCCTATAATATAATTTGCTGAAATCTGTTGTCTTTACTGTCAGCCGGTTAATGGACACTGCAATCACGTTTTGTTTTTTTTACACACACAGTGTGTGTATTTCTACTGAAATACTGCATGTGTTTGTATAACATGTCACGGTGGTAAGTGGAGGCTTTGTGGTTAAGGTGTTGGACTGATACCAGAAAGACTAGGGTTCTATTTTCTGCACCACCAAGCCACCACTGTGGGCCCTTGAGCAAGGCCCTTAACCCCCAATTGCTCAGTTGTATAAATGAGCTAAATGTAAGTCGCTCTGGATAAGGACGTCTGCCAAATGCTGTAAATATAAATGTCACTGCTGTTCGCATCTAGCTAGAACATTCCGGTTACTGAACGTGTCATAAATTAATTAAATAAAACTCCTGTCGTACAGTGGGACATTATGACATCCTTTAGTGTGACAGATCAGGTTTTTATAGTCTGACAAGCAACAATTACAAAAGTAATTAGTTTTGTTCTTGCCACTGTATTTTCCTCTGGTATATATTAAATAATTAACTCTCAGATATGTTTACAAAGCGGAAAAGATTTTACTTGGAATCTTGTTAAATCAGTGATGCGCTTAGGTTTTCTGGGAAAAGCTTTCCAGATTTTTGATCACAGCATAATTCCACGGGTGTTAAAGTCTGTGATGAAGACGCTATTCAAAAATCTGACAGATTGTTGTTCCTCTTGCCAGAATTTTCTGATAGTCTACCTTCTCCTACTACTGTAAGTTCACTCCTTTCTATAATCAACTTTTCACAGTCTTGCTGCAGGTGACTTACTTCAGGTGCTCTTCCTTCCTTCTCATCTTTTAAAGAAAACTTACTAAGTAGTCTACAGACAATCAGTACGGTGTGACGACCTTCATGCATTGCACCTGCTACGACAGAATTTCACACACACATACGGACAAAAGATATCTGCATGACCCTGGTGGAAAGGTTTACCTGCTCCACAAAAAAAAAAAATATATATATATATAAAAATACACACTTAAAACTTACTTAACTACTACTTTGTTGGATAGAGTTATGAGTTTTGGTGCTAACAAAACAGAAGTTAGAGTTGGGTAGTGAAGCAGCAACAGCCCTGACACCAGAACTGGCATCAGTGTAAAAAGGTATTAAACATTTCCCCAAGTGTGTGGTGGCAGAAATGGTGGTAAAGCCTACAAGGTTTGAGAGAATGATTATCCAAAACCCAGATAAATCAGAAAATCAGCACAAAACACTCTTTCCCTGATCTAAATTCTGGCACTTGTTCATGACTTTACCTTCTTGATCCAAGCCTGTGGGCCACTGTTGGACAGCTCTTCAGATGAAAGCACCTGAGCACCGGTGGAGCCCGTGAACAGACCTGGAATAGTGTTGGACTGGGCCCAAGCATCCACCTGTGAAGATACAACAATTCAAGTCAAATAGGAATTAAAAGTTTGCAGTGACCATTGGATCAGATTTGATTTGACAGTAATGACCATGACATTTTACTGAAAGGGCAGTTAGATTAGACATACACAGATAGACAGGTTTTTCAGTTCGATTTCTTTACCAGCATATATGGACAGCATATTCTAACCCCCCAAAAATACAGTAAGGTTACAACACATTTCTGTATAAGTCAATGAATAATTGTTTAAGGGGACAATTTTATTGTTCCTCAAGTCTTTCTCCTTCTTCTGGCTTAAGTGTCTATGGCAGTCGATCCATTTTGCTCTCCTGTCATGGTTAAAATTTAAATCTGCGATCTCCACTGCTAGGGGAAATGTTTTTTGCATTAAAAAGGTACTTTTTGAGCATTATATAAATGTTATTTATGTTATTAGTTGAGGGGGGCAGGGGACGGATGGACTGGAAAGACCCAGAGACAGAATCAGCCTAGTTCGCACCAAGCGCAACAGCCCCATGTGTGTCAAGTTGCTTAAACCCATTGATTAGTCTTATTGTAGTTACCTCATATGCATAAAGAGGTAATTTTAATTAATTGACAAAATTAGTTTTTGATTAGCTTTTGATTTTATTTTCTTAATTCAAAAGTGAGATAGGTCGACTGTTAGACCCGCTACGTTTATGATAGCAGTGGAAGACTTTTTAGTCCACTTAGAAAAAAATATACTCTGGAATAGCGCTTCAGTGAGCAATATTATCTCAGGGTTTATAATTCCAGGCTATAAAACGCACCACTTGTGCGACTTATCCTGTTTTTATCATTCATTTAAATTTCTATTTGATTTAATTTTCGCAATTATACACACTATATAGTCAGACAATTGTGTACACATCAACAGCAAACCCACATAATTGCCACAAACTCTAAAGCACAGTTATGTGCTAATATAAAATGTCTATGTTGTGTCATAGAAGAGTAAAACTACAACCAGATGGAGGTGATGGACCCCAATACTTTTGGCTATATGGTGTACGTTCTTTAATATGCTTGATGGTTTTTTTCTAGTTGCATTTATCAACTTTAAGCTTACCTGCTCCTGTGCACGATTCAGCATGCACATGGCATTGATGTCGAAGGGATTCTCCGCCAGTCTCTTCTGTGCCACTGCCCTTTCACTAATTGCAAGTGTAATGTCCACTGGCTAAATATATTAAAGGGAAAAAAGCCCAGAATATTATTCAGAACCCGCATCGAATGTTCAAAAGACGACCTGTGGTGATACAGAAGAGACAAGTGACCTGCGAGGGCGCCTGGGGGAAGACGCTGTCGCTGGCTTTACCCTGATCCTCAGCCCCAGCTGGTGCTGAAGGAGCCCCTGCTTTTTCCGTCTTTTTGTCCACAGGCATCCATTCGCCATACACTCCATCTTCCTCTTTTTTGCGATGCTGTGATCCTGAAGACACTGGGAACTCCTTGGCAAAAGCAGCCTCGGACCTTACTGCCGGCTTTACAGAGGGGTTCTGAAGGAGGGGAGGGACATGGTGGCACAGGAAGAGGAGGGAGGTTACTGTAAAAATTAGGGGGAAGAGAAAGATTCCATATCATGACTGGTTGAAGTGCAACTGACTGCAGCAGATGTTCCATTTTATCTGTAAAACATCTGCAACAGACCATCTTCAACCATTCATGCTGTTTAAGCAAATTTTCATTTCCACAATTACATAGAATGCAGCATATAAAAACAAAAATGGAGGAAATCAAAACTAATTGACTAAATTATGGTAAAACAGTAATATACATACACTGAGACTGAATGTAATGCCCTTATTCTCCTTAAGGGCATTACCTCCAAAGGGCCGGTCATCTTCCTCATCATCTGAAACATGTGGCTTCGCAACAGCCATCTCCTCTTTGCTTTCCGCAATCTTTTTGCATTTCTGAAAAGATTTATTAAATATACAACTTAGATTTTTGTTACAGTTTTGTGCTGGATTGGCAACAAAATTGGGACATTTTTACCTCAGTAAGCTCCTTGATGCTGTAGGTGTTTGCTTGCTTTGCCAATTTTTTTTTCGCTTCCTCGATTGTGACCAGATTCACATTGGGTGCCGCTGAGGGTGGAGGCTTGTTGGTTATCGTAGGCAAGGGGGCCAGCTGTGGCATGGCGGCGAGTGCATTCATGCCAGACAGAGCTGCGGTCATGGTGGCGGCAGTCATGCTGGCCACAGCAGCATTCATGGTCATGTTTGCCATTCCTTGCATTCCCATGGAGATATTAACAGGTAGCGGCAGGGGTAAGGGCAGCGGTGAGGGATTTGGGTTTGGCAAGGGCAGTTGAAGGATTTTTGGCCTCAGACTCTCAGGAATTGGCATACCAGCTTTAGCACACATAGCTGCAGCATTAGCTTTGGCAATTTCAAGCAGCTGTTCCTTATCTGAAAGTGGAAAAAAAAACCCCATAAATAAAATCTTGTCACATACTGGAATTTGATTTAAAAGTCTAAAAGTATTTGGACTCCTAGCCTTCACACCCTAATGTGTCTTTCTAATAGCTGATTTCAGATTTATTGTGAGATTAGGCACCAACGTTGGGTGAGAAGGTCTGGGGTGCAACCAGTTTATCCCACAGGTGTTCATTTAGTTTGAGTTCTTCTACTCCACCCATGTTTAATTGATGATGGAGAACGGTTTGGGCCTTTTACCTCCAATAAATATAAAATAAAATGCTTCAACATATAGACACAACCTATTCAATTGTGTGCGTTTAAGTTGTAGATATCGGTGTAGGGAAAAAACGTGTATGGGTCTGATAGTCATGTGTCTACAAACAGTTTGGCTGTATAGTGTAAATTGTAGGGTCATACAGATGTAGAGATATTTAACACCACATCATTTGAGATAATCGTTCCGTTCAGAATTGTGCAATTTTTATTTTTTGTGATTGTTAATGCATTATACAGCTATTTGATAAGATACCATATATTTTTTTTGAACTTCTGTGTAGTTATAACTTATTCGCAATATTTGTTCTTCATATCCGACTAGACAAAAAGCATACTTAAAACTTTATTACTAACGAAGTAAAATTAAAGAAAAAATTTATACCGAGCTCAGTAAGACGGGGAGGAGTCTTGCTGGTGCTGCGACGAGTTCGGGAGGTCGATCTTTTCTTACGCAGGATGACGACAGGAGAATGGCTCGGTTCCCGTTTCCAGCGATCGCGCTGACTAAACATCCGGCTCCTGAAAACACCTCGTTTCCTGCGTGAGCCCGACCGAGACCTCCTGGATTGAGAGCGAGACCTGTGTCTAGATTTTGAACGCTTTCTATCCAAGACCCTAGACCTTCTTTGTCGCCCTGGTGATTGGGACTTTGACCTTTTCCTTTTGGGGGACTTGGATTTAGAACGTTTAGTCCGTTTTCTAGACCTGGATCTTTTATGGTGCAGAGGAGACTTTCTGCTGTTTCTGGAGGATGATCTGGATTTCCTTCGTCTTAAAGGAGAGCCGGATGATGATCTTTTCTTCAAAGGGGATTTTGAGCGCCTTTGGTTCTGTTTAATTACTTGCGGGTCTTTTAATTCAGCACTAGAGATTTCTTCTTTCTTTTCAGTGCTGTGAAGGTCTCCAGAATCAACTGAGGTAGATACTGAAATTTCTTTCATATCCACAGGCATTGCAGGTGTAATGCACTTGTTTGGATCAGCAGAGTCTGAAACAGTCACGCCTGCATTCAGGAAAGGAATCGGTTTCCAGGAGCCAGCAGTTCTAGTAACCTTGCCATCATCTGTAACAGCATCTTGAACACTATCAGTGGGGTTTATTGGCATAGTCTGACTTTTTTCTGTGTCTCCATTTTGTTTATTTAAACTTTTGTTTAGAGAGGCATCTGGCTTTATTTCTGCAGACACGCTGTTCTTTTGTTTTTCACTCTCAGGATGCTGATCTGAAAAAGATCTCGATTTTGACCTGGAACTGGATGAGGAACGCTTGTCCGGTCCACCAGATCTAGACCGTCCCGAACGATGCGAGCGAGATCTACTTTTTGACCGAGATCTCCTGCTCTTTCCTACATTAGACCTTGATCTGTTGCGTCTCGACCGTGAGCCTGATCTTGAATGTCTGCCTCTTCTGCCTGAACGAGATCTGGACCGTCGGTTCCGGCGCTGAGATCCTGACCTAGATCTACTTCTCCATCTTTTTTGTGTAGCACGTCTTCTTGGACTTAATGGTGATTTTGATCTCGAAGATCGTCTCGGGGTCCTGGATCTTGACCTACGTCTTGTTTTCTGTTTGGCTGCTGAGCTGGAACGAGAGCGCTGCCTTTTCGAAGTCTTGTCCTGTCTGGATGTTCTGGAGCGACTAGAGCTTCGTTTAACGTTTTTAATGTCTTTGTGTTTGTCGGAAGCAGAGTCGAGCTTAGGAATAATGTCAGGTAAATCTTGAGGCGTTTTTCCAGATGATGTTTTAACAGTTTCACACAAAGGTTTAATTTCAGACTTGGACTCAGACTCGGAAGAGCTTCCAGAATGCGAATTAACCTTTTTTCCTTTTTCTGTGCGATTATGTTTCTTCTTTTTCTTTCTTTTCTTTTTCTTTGCACTAAAAAAACAGAAACCAAAGCTTGATGTAATCTAAATTGTTAATTCAAATAAATGTAACATTAATTAATGGTAATTTTCTTATTAAAAAACACACCTGTAAAAAATTTGTGGCACTAAAGGGTTACAGGGAAACCTGATTTACTCATCTTATCAAATCAGTAGAATCATTTCATCGACTTATTTATACTTGCTAGCTAGTTTTTTTAACGAGCATTTAGATGGTTGCTACATGTGAGACTGACAAGAAATAGTCTGAACTCTAGGGCTACAACAAATCAGGGCAGGCAAAAATCGGTAGATACCGAAATATATCTCATTCTTAAGCAGATTATGTAATGATTTTTTTTTACACTTGCCCACACCCTACTGCATCGGTTCTGTTTACACTTCAATGTATTCTCATAAGTGAAGTGGTTTTTTTTGCATCAAATCCTTACAGTCTTTGCACTACAGCGCCCCACTGTTCAAACCGCGTTATTGCAGACTAATTCGAAAAGCGAAAACAAAAATATTTGTTAAATTTTTCTCGTCGACTTTGACAATAATGTCGACTGCTTTTCATTTCAGCGTGTATTGGCTAATCGGGAGTATGACTGCCATGTGAAGCAACCAACTACAGTTAGTTTAGTTCAGCTACATAATTAGAAGTGCGAAAACGTAAAGTCAATGTTCCTATAAAACTATAACAGAAGTGCAACCTTAGGACATTTATGTAAAAAATTTCACAACAGTCTTTAGCTAATCCTCACAAGGGCTCATTGGTACAGTTAACACGTCAGCCGCCTTCTTTTCTGAGAGAAGTAAAGCATCACAATGACTTTGTTTTCCGATGGACTGATGAAATATGAACACACCTACTAAAAAATGTTTACAAATCTTGTAAAGGTTTTCAAATGCATCAGCAGTTCAACCAATAGTTCTGAAACCACCACATATGTTTTAATATACATGTAGAAGACACCTCTTATTTCCGTTCATAGAATTGTTTTGCATACTTCGCCTCCAAGGATAGTTCCTTGGTTTTATTGTGTGGTAATCTGTTAAAATCACCTAAATCTCAGTGATCTGTAGCTCATTATGATTAAACATAGTTATTTATCTTTCCCTATTTAAAAATCAACTCGTTATCTGTCAGTGTGTAGATTTCTTGCCTTCCTTGCTTCTCGCCTCCCGACTCAGACCCGGAGCTGCTTTCCATCACCTCCTTATGCTTCTTTTTCTTTTTTTTGCTTTTGTGTTTTTTGTGCTTTTTTGATTTCTTGTGTTTAGTATTCAGTTCCTCTTTGCCACTGTTGCCTTGGGATGCCATGATTGAGACTTTATCTAAAATTAAAAAAAAAAAAAAAAAAAAAAAAAAAAAAAAAAAAAAAAAAAAAAAAAAAAAAAAAAAAAAAAAAAAAAAAAAAAAAAAAAAAAAAAAAAAAAAAAAAAAAAAAGATATTAGTTGTGATGATTGGAGGTTCTTGTCTGTTTTTCAGAGAACAGGATAAAAGCTTACCTGTGGCTGTGCTCAGTGATTCAGACGGAGCTGCTTCCTTATTTACTCCCGATTCTTGTTTTGAGTGAGACGCCCCATTGGTAGACTCCACCTTGTCTTCATGGCTGAAAAAAACCCCCAGCAGTTTTTAACTTAATTAAAGACAGATTAATCATCAATCAAAATGCCAATTCTATCCTTGACATACTGAACGAAATAATAAGTGGAAACTGCGCAATAATCGATGGACGCAATGGGCGAAGATGGAACTATTATTCAGGAAGTGCTTATTTTTTTGGCTGAACGTAGCATTAATCGCCAAGTTATAAAGACCTTTTTTTTTGCTTGCGAGTTAATTTTTTAAAAATGTTTTTAAGTGAACAAAAATTAATAAATATTGCCCAGGGGCACAACAGTGGTAGCCTGGCGGAGCTGGGAGTCAAACCCACAATCTTTGGATTGGTAGTCCAACACCTTAATCATGAGGGCAGTTGCCCTTAGCCGGAGTGACTTACACTTATCTCATTTATACAACTGAGCAATTCAGGGTAAAGGGCCTTTACCAGGGGCCCAACAGTGGTAGCCTGGTGGAGCTGGGAATTGAACCCACAATCTTTAGGTTGGTAGTCCAACACATTTACATTTGCAGAATTTGGCAGACACCCTTATCCAGAGCGACTTACACTTATCTTATTTATACAACTAAGCAATTGGGAGTTAAGAACCTTGCCCAGGGGCCCAACAGTGGTGCTTTGGTGGAGCTGGGAATCAAACCCACAATCTCTGGATTGGTAGCCCAACACCTTAATCATGAGGGCAGTTGCCCTTAGCCGAGCAACTTACATTTATACAACTGAGCAATTAGGGGTTAAGGGCCTTGCCCAGGGGCCCAACAGTGGTGGCCTGGTGGAGCTGTAAATCGAACCCAGAATCTTCGGGTTGGTAGTTCAACACCTTAATCATGAGCTCCCTTTTAAATGAATAAATCTTGTCCGAGTTAAAAAGCAGGATAAATTAACAATAACTCAGGGTTAATGCTCAGTGTGAGAGGATGTTAATTATCTTCCAAAAAATTATTTTGTTTTTATTAACTGAATAATTAAAATATTCTGATGAGGATTGCATAAGTAATGCATGTGACGTCATATGGCGCGTCAGCTACTTTCCCCTGCACTTGCAAACACTGCTAATGACCCAGCAGAGACATAATGTAAGTGTCTGCTTTACAAAATTATCGTTCTAATAGCTTTTTTTTTTTAACTTAGTTATTATTAATTTGCGTGTTTTTTGTTCATGCGAGTTCTGCTACCATAAACCAAAACAACATACGTAAGCGCTCGGTTGTTACGTGATATCAACAATAGCTAAACAGCAGCCAGTTGTAGGTCAAAACTTTTACACAAACCTTATATACGATATTATTACCCCATAAATGCACCCTATTGACTTTCTCCCGTCTGTAGTGCACTGATTTATCGTCAGTTAGCTTGTTGCTAAGGAGGCCCGGCCAGTTAGCAACAATGCTACATGAAAACACAGAGCGCTTCCTGTGTTATTTTATTGTTAGTTGAAAATAATAACTGAAGTTACCTCTTATCCTGGCTTTCATCTTCAATTTCTTTTATTTTATTCATCACAAAATCCCGAAAAATCTGTTCAATGTCGGTTGCCATTTTCTTCTGTTGAGCTCGGGAAATTTTCTTGCTGGTATCCCACAATGCCCCTGCACAGACACGAGGGTGGCGTATTTTACTTCCGGCTTCTGTTTGGTTCCAAGAGTGTTTGATTCCTTTTGGGAGTCGACTCCGACTCACGATTCGCAATTTTACAACTTTTCCCAGTTCTACCAAACTTTTGTAAAACTTAGTTAAACTGGGGCAAAACGAAATGCTGCAGGGCGCTAATGTAAATACTGTATGTCGCCAAATATCGGCAGTTTTTCTCAAAACAATGTGTCAAGTGCTCGTGGTAGCAATTAATTTAAGTACCTGTTTAATAAATTAGACAGAAATAAATAAAGGAATAAATAAATAAAGATAATCCCTAAGGCTGTTTGTTTTTTAAAATGACGGGTCGATACTGAGAGTCGATTCTTGTCCTAGAGTCGAACCTGATTCGAGGTCTATTGAAAGCGGAGGAATCGATTCGTTAGAGTCGACTCTCGATCTTTAAGAAAAGGTCACACACTAATCACAGGCGTTTTGTGGTAAACGAAATAAGTCAAGGTTAAATCCCGTCAAATATTTTAAAGAAATAAAAAAAAACCCAAAGTACACAGAAAGGGAATTAAGATACATCTTTTTATTTATTTATTTTTGTTTTATTTATAAAGCTGGATATAAACTGCCATATTTTGTACAATGTTTCCTTTACAGGCATTAAAAAATCATAAGATATGTCTTGGGTCAGAAGTCTTAACATGAAAAATAATGCTTGCAGATGTGACCAAAGTTTTGACAACTGTAGAAAAGTTTACTGAAGTTTTATCACCTGTACGATATCACCTAAAAAGGATAATGACATATGATTCCGCAAAACTCAGGGATCGCTATAAACATGGTGGTGACAATGTTGAAATTCTATACAGTTAAAAACAGATTGTTGAATTGCGGCAACAAAATGTCACATCACAGTTAAATCATAACTGCAGAAAAAGGGACATGATATAGAGAGAGAAATTACAACATTTAAGAGTGTAGTTGGGTAATTGGCTTATTTACGCCAGCTGAAAGGCCACAAACGCATGCTGCATTGCTGTACACCAGAAATAGGAGTTATCTTTTAATTTTTTAGTCTAACATGCAAGAACCCAAGTACTTATTAAAGATAGTCTTTCTGCTGGCTCATGGTTAAGGTGTTGGACTACCAACCCAAAGATTGTGGGTTTAATTCAAATCTCCACCAAGCCACCACTGTTTGGACCCTTAGCCAGGCCCTTGACCCTCAATTGCTCAGTTGTAAAAATATAAGTCGCTTTGGATAAGGGCGTCTGCCTAATGTAAATCTGTGGGAATTGGACATTCTGGGTATTCTTATTTACACAGACTCATCTGACTACATTAAACATTTTGATTTCACGGTTACACATCATGTCCGTATCTTTATTTTTTTGCCCACTGATTGCTAACTTTAGTTTAAAGGTGGACTCTCGATATTTTACAGTATATAAGATAAACTGCTAGATTATGTCTCTGAACTTTCTGTTGACCTATTTATTTCCTGTTATCTTGTGTCAAATGTGTTCCCGGAAATAATAGAAAAGAGTGACCATAACACACTCCAGCAACATTACTGATGATGTGATGTTGTGTGATATAATTTTTTTTTACTATATCAGGTAGTAAACAAGACAAACTACATTTAAAATGCTTCATATTCTTTATTACTGCTGCAAAAACTGCAGAAAAATTACAAATGACATCTCTTTTCTACTAAGGCAAGTCAGTGGATTATCTCCTGATTAAACCTTGTCGTTCCTCTGTTACAGGATCTTTTCATGCCACCGTCTCCTGCTGTGTATCTGGTGTGTAAAACGAAAGCAAATTATTATAATTATGTTTATGTTTATTATTATTATTATCAGTAGTATTAGTGATAATACACTATATGGATAGTTATAGATTGTTATCGGACTGTGAGGATTATTATTTAATCACAATATTATTGGTGAGATCAGACTCCAACATTGAGGTAAGGAGGTCTGGGGTTCAGTCTGTTTATCCTAAAGGTGTTCAGTGGGGTTCGAGTGGTTTCACTCCAACCAGAACACAGCATGACATCTCAGGTGTTTTGTGCACAGGTACATTGTCATGTTGAATTAGGGCTCAGATTTTGTAGCAAGAGTTACAATCTGCTGAATTCACAGTAGCCTCCCCCCCCCCAATTATACCTACGTGCCCCTCCTAGAGGTTTCGAAATTACTGGGTTTAGATTTTGGACTGCTGAAGATCATGGGTTTAATTTTCAGCACCACCAAGCTGGGACATCCCCCAAAAGGGCCTTAACCCTTAACTGCTCAGTTGTATAAAAAAAGGAATAGAGATTAATGTTAGATACTCTTGATAGGGTTTGTTGCTTTCAGCAGACTTCACTATAAAATCCAGTTTCATCTATAGCTTTGAATGTGTCCTATAAAGATCGCCTTCCATATTTTTCCAAACAGTTTTGGTTCAAAGTTGAATTACACTCCCCTGATAAGATCGGAAGACTTAGTCCTCTTTATTCTGTGTCCTAGTTGTTATCCTTTAGATTGTACTTTAAGGGAATCACTAATGATTTATAATGCCAGAATCGTTAACTAGAGCAAATGGAAAAAAAAAGATTAACTAACAAGTATACTAACAATGCGTGCAACACTGCAAAAAAATAAACATCTAAATATGAGAAATTATACTAGAATACTAGAACATGTGATTTAAGAAGATACAGAATAGAAACAAGTCAAATTATCTGCCAGTGCAGTGAGAAAATTACACTTAGTGAGATTTCCCAAAATAAGAGAACTTATCTGGAACAAAATGTCTTAAAATGAGCATTAAAACTCGTATTTCAAGTCTAATTAACTTAAAAGTAGCTTTTTAATCCTGTTTTAAACAGTTTGCTTGCTTATTGAGTTAAAAAACTGTTTTTGCAAGCAGTCATAAGCGACATTAAACTTCAGCAAATCACTTGCAAAGCGTAATCAGATTTTAAAATGTTGTTAAAATGAACTCGGTACTGGGCGCCCCATGTTTGCACATGGGAAAAAATTGGGTCTTGTGGCCGAACTCACAAATATGAAGTACATTACAGCAAAGATTAGATATTTTTAGGGACTGATGGCATACGACATGCGGTGGCAGTGAAGTGGCCTATTCTCAATAGTATATCAGTGAAAATGTTATAATCATCACAAGTGCAAATGAGAAAGGGCCTGTGTATGGGCTTTTCAAAACATTTACATTGTAGATCGTTCATTATTTTGTTCTAAAAACCTAAATTAAGTTATTAAATTCTTAAAAATACAAAGCAGGCATCGAAAAATGTCTCTTATTGTAATTATGCTTAATTTGCAGGTAAAATAACTCCTGCCTGCCTTTCGCCCTTTAAGAGACGGCTGGGATAGACTTCAGCAGATCCCCATGACCCCGAATTAGGGAATAAGCGTGTATAGAAGATGAATGAATAAATGAATGGACTATAAGTGAACACATTACAGTATATTTTGTGCAAAGTTATGTTTTTCCACTCTAGTGTCTCTTTAGTATTTCTTTAATTTTAATTACAAATTTGACCTTCTGAGCCCTTTTTTATCATTTTAATAACCTTTTAGATTTGCTTGTTATTAATTACATACCATTATTACTTACTATATACTTACTTTATTGCACATAAGAAGAAGGCACCATGAGTTGTTTATCTATTACATTGGCATGGTTGTAATCCGTTTCACGCCTGAAGTCCTGCACGGGCAATGAAATTTCCACTGGACACAATAATATAAGAGCAGTCAAATACTTTAACAGTAAGTGTTAATATTAAGGCTTTGGTTCTCCCGCTCACCTTCATTACTCTCTAAAGCTTGGAAACGGTGTTGAGACATGATGTGTCGTCTCTGAGCTTGTGAATATGCGATGCCACGTTTGTACTCGGGATACACTGATGGAGAAATTTATAACCATGATGATGATAAAGTAGGACGTTTATTTAGTGTTTAGATCACGACGATATTTACACATTTAGATTGGAAAAAAGTACATACCTTCATTGGTTTCTATGTCCTGTTGAGTTTTGGACATCTTCCTGAGATTGATCAAGTTTACCAGATTGTACTCAGTGCCTTGTTTAAATTTAACTATGGAACAAACCAAATGTAAGTCAATCCGACTAATTAATCAGTTTTCTATTGTTTCTGATATGCGCATGTATTAACAATGTCCAATATTCCATTCTAATATGTTGACATGTTTCACTAGCATGTCTGTGTGTGTGTCGTGTCAGTGCCAGAATTGATGACAAACGCTAAATCTAAGTAGATGATATAATATTTGAAGTCTTTACAATTGGTGAATCTTTACTTCTGAGAGACTTTAATATGCTTTACATGTCTGCCATGTGTCCTCTTTGACAATGGTAGCTACAAGAGACTCCAGACCACTTGTCAGTTTAAGGGTCACTACAATATAACAGAATCTGTTTTTAGCTTACAGTTGTTTTCACACCCCACGATTATCTGGGGTAACGTTCAGTTGCTGCTGTGTTTAAATTACACAACCGATCGGCGACACACTGGAGTTTATACGCTGCATGACTTTACAATAGGAAGAATCACCAACAATTCTTTTACCGATTTTTTACAACCAAATGCACGCAAAAAGTAAAAAGGAAATAACGCAAGATCAAAAAAGTGATTAAAATAGAAGCCCACAAGAAGTTTGCACTGATTTCCATCAAAAGGGCAAAAAAAGAAGCAAAGCTGTGCTTGCTAGTGATTTTGTGGTGTATAACTCCTTCCCAAACCTCCCGCTGCCCTCTCTCATTGGCTGTAGGTTATCGCTGGGGTATTTTTTAGTCAGAACCCATTTCACTCAACAATGCCTCGGAGATTGTCTCAGATTATTTTTTGGGGGCATTTTACCTTAACTGGTAGGACAGGGAGAAACAGGGAAGAGAGAAAGAGGGGGTGGGACTGAAAAGGACCCAAACCCGAGCACAACCGCGCATGTGGGTGCCTTAACCCACTACACCACGGCGCCAGCTCCAGGCCGCGTCTTTAATCATTTACGATTGTCACTCAGGTGAAGAAACACCTGTTTGACTCCAATTTTGGGTTTTTATCTGCGTTTTCAGAAAACCTGTCAGCGAGTGAAAGTCAGAGCTGAAATAGTGCATTGTGTACTTGGCTTTATCCATTAAAGAACTAATGGTTCAAATAGTAATTATTACTATTATTGTTAACGGTGTGTGTGTTTCCATGTTTAGGTAATTCAAACACTTACATGGTTCTGCTTTTCTCTGCATCTCTGAAAGCTGAGGTAACTCCTGTCCTGTTCTGATGTCCACCAGAGTCACGCGGGAGTCCTGAGTGCCCTGTCTGAACTCAGGATTGGATGCGGGATTGTAGGATTTCTGGTTCTTCCTTAGCTCCATTAAGTTTGTCTCACTGTACTCAGTGCCTTGTCTGAACTGAGACACTGGAGAGAGAATAATTAGGAAAAAAAATCAATCGAACATAACCCATTCCATTAATACAACAATTTAAGGACAAGTGGTAACTCAGTGGATAATGTGTGATATGAGTTCAATTCCCAGGACACTCAAGCTGGGTGCTTGAGCAAGGCCCTCAATTCTTAACTGCTGGGTTGCAGGAATGAAATAAATTCATGGCACTCAAGAGAAAAGTGTCAGCTGAATGCCAAATGTAAAGTTATCCATCCGTCCATCCATCCATCCATCAATCGATTTTCTATACCCGCTTATTCCCTAATTCGGGGTCACAGGGATCTGCTGGAGTCTATTCCAGCCGTCTCTGAAAGGGCGAAAGGCAGCAGGGGTACACCCTGGACAAGTCACCAGTCCATCACAGGGCCACACACACACTCACTTCTATGGGCAATTTAGAATCACCAATCAAAGGGTAAAGTTATCATTCATCATTAAAAAAACACTTACATGGCTCTGCTCTTCGCTGCATCTCTGAAAGCTGAGGTAGCTCCTGTCCTGTCCTGATGTCCACCAGAGTCACACGGGAGTTCTCAGTGCCCTGACGGAACTCGGCATTGTTTGCAGGATTGTAAGATTTCTGGTTCTTTCTGAGCTCTATCAGGTTGGTCTCACTGTACTCAGTGCCTTGTCTGAACTGAGACACTGGAGAAAGATTATTAATAAAAAGTTAAGGAAATCCATACGGTATGAAATATCCATACACACAACTGTTAGATTTATCTATCATCCTAAGATTGGTATATAATTATAGGTGTAATAGGTTATAGAATTGCTAATAGGAGGGTCTCGAGTGTTTTTATTTACTTGGAAACCTACATGGCTCTGCTCGTCTCTGCATCTCTGAAAGTTGAGGCAACGGATGTCCTGTTCTGATGTCCACCAGAGTCACTCGCGAGTTCTGAGTACCCTGTCTGAACTCAGGATTGGATGTAGGATTGTAAGACTTCTGGTCCTTTCTAAGCTCTATCAAGTTCTTCTCACTGTACTCAGTACCTTGTCTGAACTGGGACACTGAAAAAGAGTTACTGGAGACTTAGTAGACACAGCCAGTGAATTCATTGTCCAATTAAAATGATGTATGATGTAGATGCAAGTGATAGAGTAGTTATACCATTCATATCATCCAATGGGGGGCTTTGAAATGTTTTTTCTTTACTTAAAAACCTACTTGGTTCTACTCTTCTTTGCATCTCTGATAGTTGAGGTAACTGATGTCCCGTTCTGATGTCCACCAGAGTCACACGGGAGTTCTGAGTGCCCTGTCTGAACTCAGGATTGGATACAGGATTGTAGACTGTGGAGAAAAGAATGATTATTAATATTGTTTATTATTAATGCAAACACAATACACACCACCATTACAGGGCAGGTAAAAGCACCAGTTCTGTAGTCCATCTTACCGACGTATTCCTTTAGCAAGCCGGTGTCAAGGTCCACCACAAGGCGCCTAGATGGTTCGGTGCCTTGTCTGTGTTCCTCAATGGAAGCAACTTTCTGGTCCATATCAGCTCGTGTCTTTACTGTCTGCTCAGGAGCAAGAACAACTTCCCACTGAGGTTCAGCTGAAATAGCAGACATTCCTTCTTTACATGACAACAAGACTATGTAAAAGTGATCATTTTAAGCTTGGTGACCTTCACAGACTGGTGTTAGCTGAGCATTTATTTAAATAAGTAACATTCTCATGAGTTTTAATGCACTTACACCTTGGGTGCTGTCTGGAATTCTCAGCTGGTACAAAGTTCCCCATGTACTCCTGTCCATTTTGTACTAGCTGTGGGGCTCCAATGACCCATCCACCATTTTGGATGCGAAGATCATTATATTGCAAAGGTCTAGCATTAAAGCCTAAAGAAACACATGGAATAATATGTGACAACATTAGCCTCACTTGCATTTGCTGGTTTTTTTATTGCTAGGATAGTCCGGGAACTTTCTATAGGTACTGTCATTGGCAAATATTTTTGGTGGTTCAGCAGGTCAGCCAAAGTCCTAGAGTTCCCATTTGAGTTTCTTAGGTTTCCCTCATGTTCTGTTTGCAGATACCCTTTTCCAGAACGTCATAAAATAGGGCTGTGTATTGGCCTTACGATACCATACATATTAACAATACATACTAAGACACAGTACAATTAAGATACAATATATCACAATACATATTGCAATAAATTGCAATACTATAAAAAAGGAAAAAAATAGTAACAATACAATGTTAATTTAAGGTTTTAATATAAATTATTTAACGTAAAATAGTTAAAATACTATATATCGATTTGAAGCGAGAATAAAGGTTAGAATATCGATACGCTATTGTGAAAAAAAATTTGCCCTAGTCCACAGCCCTAATTTCTAACAACACTGGCTGTAACAAAAACCCAAAACTTTTGGAAAAAGAATGATTGGTAATAAAGTATGACAACATTTTTCTTTTTCTAATTATGAAGTGACAGGTATTCAAGAAAGATCATTTAAAAAAGGTTTAAGGTATTGCACTACTTATCGGAGGATTATAGGTTCAATTCTCAGCATCAACAAGCTGCCACTACTGAGTCCATGAGCGAGGTAATAAACATAAACATTACATTTACAGTATTTGGCCTCATCCAGAGCAAATTACATTCATTTTATTTTTTTTTACAACTGAGTAATGGGGGGTTAAGGGTTAAGGGTACTCAATGGTCCGGCAGTGGCCCAGCAGTGATAACTTGGTGGTGGTAGGAAATAAATAAAGCTGGAGATTTGGACTGAAATAGGCATGATTATTCTTACACTGTTTACTCAATTATCTTTTGAATAAAAAGAAAAATAATTTAGAATTACACACTTCAACGTAGCCCAAATAAGGACGGATCTCTTTTGTGTCCGGTTCCTTTTTTTTTCTCTTTTGGACTAAGGAAGATTTTTTTTCACCATCATTTCCTCTGACTTGCTCATTAAGGAGAATTATATATATATATATATATATATATATATAGATATATATATATATATATATATATCTATATATATATATATATATATAGAGATATATACCAGTGAAACGTCCATCCCAGAGAGACAGACAAACTAACTGAACACTATTTTTTATATAATATATTATATATATATAATATATATAATAATTATATATATATATATATATATATTATATATATATATATATATATATATATATATATATATTATGTGTTCAGTTAGTTGTCTGTCTCTCTGGGATGGATGTTTCACTCGTCCTTGGACATATTAAACAACACATGCTAAAGTTTTTATGAATAATATCTTTCGTTTAACTCTTACTGACCAAAAACTATTGCAATTTACAACAGGAACCACATACTTTTAGTATCTGAAACCTTCTTTATATATTATTTATTACATTTTTGTATAATTTTGCTGTGCAGAAACTAAAAAAAACCCCACCAACCTAAAATCCTAAGGAGTTGACTTGCTTTCACTCTCCAGAAATAATACAAACATGTAGCATCAATCTAAAGTATTTATTTAACATTACTTTACTAAGTATAAAATATAACCTTACCAGCCACAGCAAAGAGTAGCAACACAAATTTCAGCATGTCTCCAGCAGGTAACATTCAGCAGCACTGTGAAGTTAACACACAAATCTGTTAAAGACGCACTTGGGTTTGGATATTAAGTTGTCCTCTTTGTCCTGAATAGATATCCGTACTAATAAAGCAGGTTCATAGTCTAAGACTAAGTATAAGTTATCTTGTCATGATAAATATAACCTCTGATCCACTGCTAATATCATTTGTGCAGATTAATTGTTAATTATTGATCATGCTATCAGAATATTCCAGAACCTGTTAGATAATCCAACTATATGACAGTCGTGTACTTTGAACTTTGTTGAACTTTTTGTCTGACACATGGAAGGGGGTTAAGAAAATGCTTTTTTTTTTTTTTTTTTTTTTAAGTTTTTATTTGTAACCATAACAGTTCTTCCACACACCCATATGTATTATTATTATTATTATTATGTTTTTTATAACTTTATGACTTCACCTGATAGCAGGTTGTCATTGAACCAATATATTTTAATGTATTTTGATCAGGTTTGCACCCTAAAATAATATTTCAATTATAAAAAATAGATAAAGATGGACATAAAAACAATATTTGTTGAACTTGAAATAAATCACTTACTTTACATTGAGTCAACATCGATTCAGAATTAATCCAGTCTTATGTTATGTAGAGCAGGACTTTATTACTGTCTGTTTTTATTTATTTCTATCAATCAGAGACCATGTAGTAATACGTCATCAAAAAAAGTTCAAAAAGTCACACGATCATCCATCCAAAGGCATAATTATGAGTATAGTAATATCTCAATACTGGTTTTGTCTATCAATATAAACTTTGCTGTTTGCTGCTATCAGATCGGTTACCATCTAATGGAGGTTAGGACTTTAAACGAACAATAGAAATGACAGTGAGAAATCTTATGATTTAATATTACAACTGTATTAAGGATTGTGATGACAAGTAACTAAGATACAATAAATTAAAAGTTTTAAATATGTAATGGTTTTTAAGATAAAATCAGACTTTGACCTATATGCACATCACAACAACACTGATCACTGAACAACACTGAACTTTATTAAACCTTTTAAATCATAATTTTCATTTTTATTCTAAGAATTACAGCTATGTAAAGTCAAAGTTTTGCCTTGTTTCTCGAAAGTATAACTTTTAAAATTGACTTCTATCTCAAAATTCAAAGTTATTATTTCGACTTTTTATCTCATAATTATGACTTTTAAAATGATCATTTCGACTTTTTATTTTATAATGATGACTTTTAAAATCATAATTTTGCCTTTTTTATTTCATAATTATGACCTTTAAAGTCATCATTTCCAGTTTTTTTTTTATTTT
Source organism: Bagarius yarrelli (assembly GCA_005784505.1). NCBI lineage: Eukaryota > Metazoa > Chordata > Actinopteri > Siluriformes > Sisoridae > Bagarius > Bagarius yarrelli. The sequence continues at coordinate 3,911,445 of VCAZ01000004.1, read as the reverse complement.
CTATGGGCTTCCACACGCTCCACTAGACGTTCAGACTTCCGTTATCTAATTTTAAATAAACTTCAACGTTATGCAAATCTGAACATGAAACACTGCCACCGTGTGGTTATGACTCTCTGTCACTCTCTGTTACAGCGTAGAAGTTTTGATTGACGGAATCTTTGACCAATCAGAACGCTGGAGCAAGGTATTCTGAGCCAATCCTTGACTCGACTCGACTGTATTTTAACATCACGGAAGGAAAATAAACCCGAGCCGGACAGAAGAGGAGAAATCAGTTTGCGGAAACTGACTGAATGGTGGGTTTAGACTCAGCGGGGATTTATATTCAGACTGACAACCAGACAGAACATATATTTATCGATAATAATATCTTTATATTAATATATTAAGAGAACTCCAGCCAACAGGGAACATTCTCACAACTTCTGCAACATTTTAACACAAAACGTTCTTCAAATAACGTTCTTGGAACGTTCTCATAACGTTATTAATAGTTAATATACGTTTTAGTAATGTAGAGAGAAAACATACATAAATTGATTAACCAGGTTGGTCTGCATTCCTGAACTATTAAAAAATATTTCATTGTAATTTAAGTAAAGTTTCCAGTGTCCAGATTCGGACCAGTGTTTATTATATTCCATTATTTAATCGATATAAAATCATTTAAAAGTATTCTGTATTTACGTAACAGGTAAAAAAAGGTACATATTAATGGGTTTTATTGTAAGTTTTGTTTTCAGCTAAAGAAACAGCATAGAAACTGGACAATGTTTCTATTTTAAACACACCTCTTCTGTACTATTTAAAGCGCCAAAAGGGCGGCCAGCTGATTGAACCTAATGACGTCATAGTCTATTTTACATATTCATGCAATCCTTTAAAATGTAGGTCCAAGATGGTGGAATGAACTTTAGGAGGAATCAAGGAAATTAAAACTTTGATATGTAAACCATTGTTACAGGAGCAAAACTAGATAAAAACAAAACACATTCTGTATAGTGTGCGTCTGTGTGACCTCATTTATTCCAGGGTTCCCTGCCCATGTCATCCCGGTGTGGGATCTACACAGTCCACCATATAAAGCACTTATTCTTTCCTTTGAACATAGTCACTGTCTTCTCGAGTCTTCTAATCCTTTTACACTCTGCTATTAAGATGGAGGTCGTTTCCTCGGGTACTGCTAACAATCTTCCAGATCCTGAGGAGGAAAAGCAGCACAAAGCCTTTCTGTGGTCGATCCAGGAAGCTGCAGAGAAGCACACGATGCAGATCGGGGTTTCAGCATGCGGTGCTACAGCAGTGGTGGATGTTCTTCAGGCTCTGGGGATTATGGTGGCACCAGAAACAGCTGACCGCAGTGTACGGACCAAGCTGAGGAGGAATAATTCCCCACTGCCCGATTACCTTCACTCACGCAGCGAAGCCGGTACATCGCTCTAGACATATACATGACTGAGCAATTAAAGGTTAAGGGCCTTGTTTAGGGGCCCAGCAGTGGTGGTACTGGGAATCAAACCTTTTAGCAATCCAACACTGAACTAATAATTTTCCATTTTCAATCATGTATGTATTTTATCTAATGTTAAACATGAACTGCATTATTTCTTAGGTGCCACACACAAGCAGCTGATAGATGGAGCAATAGAAGCCAGTGGTGGACGAGTGATTGGCAAATTCTTTGGTTTCTACCCCCCGAGGAAGGTGAATCTGGTGCCCTGGGTGGCACACTGGATTCGACACAAAGCCGTACCCATAGCCACCATGAACATGCAGCGTGGAGTGGCAGAAGGTGAAGAGATCCCTGACGCCTGGCATCACCAGCTGATCTTCGGGGTGGCACCCGGGGCTGTTTTTATGACTAATCCATTGGATGTTGGTATGTGAAGCGATACCGAAGTCTTGCAATATTGGAAAAAAATGTTTTTAAGTGTTTCTTTTTGGAGAATATTCTAGTGCAGCTTTTGTCTAGAATTCGGCCTCAATTGTATATAAAGAAAAAGTTAATTTTAAAAAATCTATATGCAATACATAAACTATATGGCCAAAAGTATGCGGACACTATCATCACTCTTCCCAAAGTCTAAAGCATCCAGATGTCTAGAGTGGTAGCGCAGTGGTTAAAGTGTTGGACTGCTACCTGGAAGATTGTGGGTTTGATTCCCAGCTCCACCAAGTTACCACTGCTGGGCCCCTGAGAAAGGCCCTTAACCCACAATTGCTCAGTTGTATAATCAAAATGAATGTAAGTTGCTCTGGATAAGGGCGCCTGCCAAATGCTGTAAATGTAAATATAAATGTCTAGAAAGCCATTTCTGTGCACAAAGCACCTGATCTTCATGGAGACAAGCTCTGTTCTAATTGGAGTAGAAGCACTCCAGTGTCCTGTACAGAACCCTGTCTCTGACCCCTCCCCACTGAACACCTTTGGGATGAACTGGAACACCGACTAAACCCCAGACCTCCTCACCTCAACATTAGTCTGATCTCACTAATACTATTGAGTCACATGACACAATCTAGTGGGAAAACCTTTTCCAGAAGTGTGGAGGTTATTTTAGGAGTACTAGTAAGACTAAATAGAATATGGTTGTTGAAACACGTTTTTAAAAGGGTCAGTTGTCCCAAAAGACCATGCATATTGACTTGTGTCCTCTGTAGCGCACCTTTTGTTTACCTACGTGTTTATTTGAGCTACTCTATACTGTGCATAGGACACATCCCGTGCTTGCTAGTGATAGGTCATTTGATTGGTTGGTAACTAGTTGTAGGTAACTAGTTCTTACACGGCATCCAAAATGGCTGCCATAAAAACAAGCACTTTTCATGGAAAGGATTGTCTTTACAATCTGAAATGGTCATGTGACCCACTACAGTGGATATGCTGTACAATTTTAAACCCTATAATGTTTTTTTTTTCTTTACCCTGAGGAGTAGAAAATCCCCCAGGAGGATATTGTGTATACGAAAGAGGACAAACAGATGCATGCCGACTTGGCCGAGTTGCAAATGACTGTATAATTAGAATTCTATAATCTAAACTCATAATAATGTGACACTGATTCCACAGTGAGCGAAGAGGAGTTAGGTGTGCGTCTGTGCAGCGAGTCCGTGCTGCTGATACGCCGTGAAGATGTCCTAAAGAGAATAACGACAGACTCTCCTCTTTCACTCATCTCAGACCATCAGGATGATCCTCGCTGGAAAACTCTTCACGTTGAAGGTGACATTGCAGCTCTTCTGTCAGGTCCTTCCGGGAATTATTGGCAACAGCGTTGTGTTGACGAATGTGCTCGACAATCTTAGAGTCAAAATTTGACACAACAATTTACTTTTAGACAAAGAACACTTAACAAACGTTAAAAACACTTGCTAATTCGCCTGCTAACCAAATGCTAATTCGAGTACTGGTAAAATAATCGGTGTCGACGTAGATTATTGTAGCTAATTGACTTCAGTCTAGTCCTCGCAAAGACTAGAAACATCTGATTGGCTGATCTGAGAGATTTGGTTGGTATGTATATACTGTATGAAGGAAAGTTATGCTAAACCGATAAAGTGAGGCTACAATCTGTGGTAGAAGCCTAGCAGCCACATTTTGAACCAATTAAAGACTATTTACCAGTAACTGGCTAACACCCACATACTCTGAGTTACGGTACGCTAGTCTTACAGAAATAAAAGCATAAATCAGTCTTTGACTGGAGGACAGAAACGGTGTAAACTTCGCTATTGATCTTAAATAGAGGGGAAAAAAAATTGGCCAACAACATCTGAGTTAATTGTTAACGTGCTAAAGATTTAAACAATAACGTGCTGTTATAACATTGTAAGTCACATGACAATGCCAACATGTCCGGTTGTATTCATACTACAGACATGTACTGATTAGTATGTACTGTGCAAGTCAAGGGGTCAGAAGGGAAAATGGTAGCACAGTGGTTATTAGACTGCTAACCTGAAGATTGTGGGTTCCGATTCCCAGCACCACCAAGTTACCACTGTTGGGCCCCCCAATTACTTAGTTGTATAAATAAGATAAATGTAAGTCGCTCTGGATAAGGACGTCTATCAAATACTGTAAATTTGAATGTGAACACAGTAGAAACTGGTACATTGGGTGCATTTGGAAACATAAACATTTACAGCATTTGGCAGACGTCCTTATCCAGAGCGACTTACATTTATCTCTTTTACACAACTGAGCAATTGGGGGTTAAGGGCCTTGCTCAGGGGCCCAGCAGTGGTGGCTTGGTGGAGCTGGGAATCGAACCCACAATCTTTGGGTTGGCAGTGCAACACCTTAACCATGAGCCACCACTTCCCACATAAAGATAAAACAAGAAATAATTATAGTTTGTCGTTCTATTTGTTTGCCAATAATTGTGAAGCCGATGCATCTTTAATGTAATCAGTTCTGCGGGTTGTATATTTCTGCATTTGTTACAACCACCTTACAAGGTACCTGTTCTTTTTGTCTTCTGTTTTCATCATATCAGTGTGCAAACAGTTATAATTATAATTAACGTTCTTTATTTCTTCCTAGGTCAAGTAAGAAAAATGCTTGAGGAAGAAAACGGTGAGGAAGACCATTCTAAAGCGACGCACATAACAATCCCGGCAGCGTACAGCTCAGGCATTACACTGTTCGCTCTCAGGGATTCATCTGTTGGTCAGGAGCTCCTTAGTGCCCCCCAACTGCCTCTGCTGTGATCTCTGGACCTACTGGAGCTGGAAAATCATTACTGTAATTGGGATATGTTGCTAGAAACTGATAGCATTTACTTTTAATAGTATTTATGACTGCCAATAGTTTGATGATGAGTCAAAACAAAGGGTTACGTATGTAATCGTGAATCTCCATCTGAGTGGATGACCATCCGACTAACCGAGATTATAGTTTTTGAATCTTCAGAAGGTCTTCTTTATTAAATATTGGTCCATTTGTCGAAACATTAGTGAATAATTTGGGAGTGTTTTTTGGTAGTTTTCTTAAATGTGACGAACAGATTAGTCTAAAATCATTGCAAGGACTTTGATAAAGTTATTCATGCTTTTATAGGGGAAGTGGTGTCTTAAATGATTAAGGTGCTAGGTTGTTGCTTGGAAGACCAGGGTTCATGCCCCACCACTGCCAGTCAGTCACTGTTGGGTTCAAGACCCTGAACCCTTCCTGCTCCAGGGGTGCTGTATCATAGCTGACCCTGCACTCTGACCCCAAGATGGGATATATGTAGAAGCAAATTTCACTGTGTTGTAAAGTTTATGCAACAAATATAAAACATTTACATTTTATCTCAATAAGATTAGACTACTGTAGTCTTGGCTCGCCTCGGATGGTACAGAATGCCGCTCACAGGCTTCATACAGGTCTTAGAAAATAACCGCACGTTACTCCAGTTTAAAATTCGTTCAGCATTGATTTGAAAGTGTCATTAGCGGTTTTAATAGCTTGAACGGATTACCAGTAGGGCCGCACAATATATATCGTGATATGCATATTGAGCGATTTAATGCTTCAAATAATAACGTACGGTCAAAGTTTTAGGTTGACGCGGAGAGTAAAATGTCTGGCTCGCAGATGTTAGTCGGGATATGCGTGTGCATGCTTTGATGTAAGACCATCAAGCTGCAAAGCTTTCACAGTGAGCTGGTCTTGATAAGCCCGCGGCACCTGCAGCTGCTGTCGAGAATTTCGAAGTTCTATGTAGAACATGTAAATCTCCAGTTGCAACGCAAAGGAGAAACAGCTGTGCTCGGCAATAAAATCTTTAATCAATTGAAGAAACAATTTTAAAATATATATCAAATATTGCATTATTTAGCATGCTATCGCATTTTTCCTCCAGCCTTAGTTTAGCACCTGAATATCGTTCTGATTTATTCTTCATTCACACTCCAGTGATTTTTTTTTAAGGTGGTTAAACCAGAGGCTACTAACTGTTGCATGGGGTCCTGTCAGAGAGGTGAGATCTGCGAGGTGAGAGGTGAACTGAGAAAATAAAAGGTGATCCATTGCTGCACCGAAACTTAGGAGCGGTCTACCTGATTACATTAGAACTGCTACTCCGCTACATGATTTTAAGGAAAAGCTCAAAATATAAATCAATTTTGGGGGGAATTTAGCTAAATTAGTGCATTTATTGATTTGTGTATAATCTGTTACGTTGTACTGGTTTTCAAGCCCTTAACCCTTAACTATACTCAGCCCTATTCTGCATGCCCTCCACTGACTATATATACTTACTTACATACAGTCATGTGAAAAAATTAGGACACCCTATTAAATATTTAGTTTTTTATTAAGAAATGCTAACATATCAATGGCTGATGTTGTTTTAATTTTTCCCAGGAAAAGAAAGTGACTTTATTGCAGGTAAACAACAAAAATGAACATTGTTTTACTCATTAAACAAAAGATTTTAACAAGAATGTGTATTTTAACTGAGGAAAAAGTTAGGACACCCTACCCCTTTACAGCTAGTGTTACCCCCTTTGCCTGAAATATCTTCAACGAGACGCTTTTTGTACCATTTATGTGTTTGGATTTTGAAAGTCTTGTGGTTGTGCAGATGGACTTGTCCTATAGTACAGCGGTTTCACTCGGGTTGTGTAGATCTGATCGATTTAAATGACCAGATGATCTAGCAGCCACTAAAGGGTGATTTCTTGGTGTCTTTTTATTCGTGTTCAAACCGAGAATTAGCGTATTAGCATATGGCCCCCATGTCTCTTTCCGTCACATGACTTTATAAACAGGAATCCTCTCACGGAAAGAGCAACGACATCATTTATGGACCCATCAGTAATTAACACACTACTGACAATTGGCATTTAACCTGCCAAATGAGGCATACGATGTAATTGAACCATTTATTTAATGGTGTACATATTTTTTCTAATAAATGAAATTACTTTGCCCTTTTTAACTAGCAGCTGTTTAGTAACTCAAATTTTGATAAAGTTCACCAATAAGAAAAGTAAATTACAGAAAAAAACTAAAGTATTATCCTTTTAGAGGTTTAAAGTGTCGGATTACTAAATCCAACAGGTTGTGAGCTCTATTTCCTGCATCGTCAATCTGCCGCTGCTGGGCCCCTGAGCAAGGCCCTTGACCGTCAACTGCTTAGCTGTACAAATATGATAAATGTAAGTTGTTATAAATAAATTTGTATGTGTATATATATATATATATATATATATATATATATATATATATATATATATATATATATATATATATATATATATATATACACTATATTGCCAAAAGTATTCATTCACCTGCCTTGACTCGCATATAAACTTAAGTGACATCCCATTCCTAATCCATAGGGTTCAATATGATGTTGGTCCACCCTTTGCAGCTATAACAGCTTCAACTCTTCTGGGAAGGCTGTCCACAAGGTTTAGGAGTGTGTTTATGGAAATTTTTGACCATTCTTCCAGAAGCGCATTTGTAAGGTCACACACTGATGTTGGACGAGAAGGCCTGGCTCTCAGTCTCCGCTCTAATTCATCCCAAAGGTATTCTATCCGGTTGAGGTCAGGACTCTGTGCAGGCCACACCACACTCTGTCATCCATGTCTTTATGGACCTTGCTTTGTGCACTGGTTCACAGTCATGTTGGAAGAGGAAGGGGCCAGCTCCAAACTGTTCCCACAAAGTTGGGAGCATGGAATTGTCCAAAATGTCTTGGTATGCTGAAGCATTCAGAGTTCCTTTAACTGGAACTAAGGGGCCAAGCCCAGCTCCTGAAAAACAACCCCACACCATAATCCCCCCTCCACCAAACTTTACACTTGGCACAATGCAGTCAGACAAGTACCGTTCTCCTGGCAACCGCCAAACCCAGAGTCGTCCATTAGCTTGCCAGATGGAGAAGCGCGAGAGTCCAGTGGCGGCGTGCTTTACACCACTGCATCCGACGCTTTGCATTGCACTCGCTGATGTATGGCTTAGATGCAGCTGCTCGGCCATGGAAACCCATTCCATGAAGCTCTCTGTGCACTGTTCCTGAGCTAATCTGAAGGCCACATGAAGTTTGGAGGTCTGTAGCGATTTGACTCTACAGAAAGTTGGCGACCTCTTCGCACTATGCGCCTCAGCATCCGCTGACCCCGCTCCGTCAGGTTACGTGGCCTACCACTTCGTGGCTGAGTTGCTGTCGTTCCCAAACGCTTCCACGTTCTTATAATACAGCTGACAGTTGACTCTAGAATATTTAGGAGGGAGGAAATTTCACGACTGGACTTGCACAGGTGGCATCTTATCACAGTTCCACGCTGGAATTTACTGAGCTCCTGAGAGCGACCCATTCTTTCACAAATGTTTGTAAAAACAGTCTGCATGCCTAGGTGCTTGATTTTATACACCTGTGGCCATGAAAGTGATTGGAACACCTGATTCCGATTACTTGGATGGGTGAGCGAATACTTTTGGCAATACCCATCCAAATAATCGGAATCAGGTGTTCCAATCACTTCCATGGCCACATTTCATATATATATGAAAATGGAAATCTGGAATAAATATATCTAAAGGAGGTTCTTTTACATTTATTCATACCAAAACTAGTACTTTTGTTGCTCTTTTTTTTTTTAAAGCACTGTTGTGGATCACAGCATCAGCCAAATACTGTAATTGTTACCTAAACTGTTAGTTATAAACACAAAATAATAATGATGGTGGGATATCTTACATTTTTATAGATTTTTTTAGATCAGCTTGACGCTTCCTGAGTCACTCAGATGATTACTAGATAAATAGTTTACCCAGTTGGTCATTTTCTACTACTAATTATTTTACTAAATGTTAAGAAAAAATAAAAACATGCATGAGGATCCAGAAAAGATGAGTTTTAACCTGTTCTAATGGTTTAATTAAACTCCATTACCCATGACAAGAACGAATCATCCCGGAAGTTAAAAAAAACCATGCTTAAACATACAAAAAATAACTTTTGGAAATGTTTTAATTTTTTGAAACTTGGACGAAATCATACTTTTCTCCCTGTCAGACTTGATAGTTTTTGTATAAAACTTTTATCACTTTAGTGTTTTAATATTTTTAGATTTTAGATAAACTATTCAGTTTTTTTACATCATTTCTCAACTGACAAATCCCGCCCCCTGCACTCTGATTGGCTTATAAAGTCACACTCTTCAGAGTAGTGCGGATTGCTGGAAAAATGATAGATTTCAACCAATCACAAATCAGGGGGCGGTACCTTTAAATCCACCCCTCTCTTATGTGAAGTGGAGTTCCTTTGGGGGTGCGAAAAAAAACGTGTCTGGATCCTGCAGTGTGTCCTAAAGATTTAAAACCACTTCACTTCAGTGAACTTTCTCTTTAATCGGGATCACCAGGTGAGTCTTGCATTTAGAATTGCTTTACGTTTTAAAATTTACTTTACTCGCGTGCATTTATGTGATCTGAGAACTTTTAGCTGTTTTACAACACAAAATACTTTTTATTCTCGTAAAGTGAATTATTTACCCCAACATCGCACTGATTAAGGAAGTTAAAGTTCAGATGAGGATTAATCACGTGATCTAATCCAAACGAACTGAATTACAGAAAGTTGAGCAGTTTGGTGTAGTAGTGCTGATTGATCAGGGGCAGATTTCACAACCCTCAGATCCCTTTAGTTTATCTGGAGGTCATGGATCATGGATCAAATGAGTGACTGCACTCCTGTTTGTCTTGTTTAAGATATATTGAAGTTGGGGGAAGTGGTGGCTCAGTGCTTTTAGACTTCTGATCTGGAAGATCGTGAGTTCAATTCCCTGCACCACCAGCCTGCCACCACTGGGCCCCTGAGCAAGGCCCCTAACCCTCACCTACACTTAGTTGGATTGAAAAAAAGAGCGATAAATAACGAATTGTTTTCAACCTTCTGAAGTTCTCCCACACCAGCGCTTTTCTGTGTACCATCCATCCATCCATCCATCCATCCATCCATCCATCTATCCATACATACATATATCCTTTTCCTTTCATTCCTTTGTCCTTACCGATCCTTTCTCTTTCTCTTTCCTTTTTCTTTTTTCTTTACCTTTCCTTTTTCTATTTTCCTTTTTCCTTACCTTTTTTATTATGGTTTTGGCTTTTTTTCTTCTCCTTTTTCCTTTCTGTTTTTCTTTTTCGTCTTCCCTTTCATTTTTCCTTTCTGTTTTCCTCTTTTCCTTTTCTTTCTGTCTTCTCCCTTTTCATTTTCCTTTCCTTTCCTTGCCTTTCCTGTTCTTTTTGTTACTTTTTCTGTTTCTTTCCATTTCTTTTTCCTTTCCTGTCTGTTCCTTTTTTTCCGTTTTCATTTCCTTTTTCTTTTTTTCTTTTTCCTTTTTTCCCCCGACAGAAAATTAAAAAAAACCCAGCAGCCTCCACAAATATAAGCAATAAAGAAGATTTAAAACACTAATGCACTAATACACACTAAAAACAGTCCAGCTATTTCGGTAGCTTAGTTATAAAGGTGTTGAGCTGCTGATTGGAAGTTCATAGGTTTAAATCCCATTACCACCAAGCTGCTTCCTTAACCCTTGACAGCTCAGTTATCTAGTCTTCTAGACCAGTAATTGATGCATGCAGCTCTGTTTGACATTTATGTCATGCTGTGTGTAGATTTAGTGTGTTGGTGCAGCAGTAAAGTTCACTGGCTCCAATTTATACTCGTGTCCTATAGGTCAATTTTCTGTTTGGTTAATTTTATACTTGTGACTTTTGGTATTGAAAATGTAATTGGATGGAGCTGTATAAGGCAGTGGCGGGCCGTGCATTTGGTACCTGAGCCTTCAGTGGGGACTTAACCGACGGATACACCTCTTAATACTACCACTATTGAAAAATCATTAATACTATACAAAAACACGATATAACACGGCAGAGAGAGAGAGAGAGAGAGAGAGAGAGAGATTATATAGAGAGATAGAGAGAGAGATAGAGAGAGAGAGAGAGAGAGAGATATATATAGAGAGAGATATATATATATATATATAGAGAGAGAGAGATGTATGAGAGAGAGAGAGAGATATAGAGAGAGAGAGAGAGATATAGAGAGTATAGATGTATAGAGAGAGAGAGCGATATAGAGAGAGATATAGAGAGCGATAGAGAGATAGAGAGAGAGCGTATAGCGAGAGAGAGAGATATAGAGAGAGAGATAGAGATAGAGAGGAGAGATATCGAGAGAGAGAGAGAGAGATAGAGAGATATAGAGAGAGAGAGATGTATAGAGAGAGAGAGAGAGATAGAGAGAGAGATTTTGCATATAGAGGATGAAAAAACTGTTTTTTATTAAAGCAAGAAACCCTGTTAAGACTCCAAACCTCTACAATACAACCGGCAACTGTACCACATACATCATCTGGAGCAGTTCAGAATCAATATTTATCTAACAACCTCACAAAAACATAAAAAAATTAAATAAAATATGACATTTAAAGGCTGTAAGCCAGCGTTCCTGCTAGTTGGTACTCTATCCTGGGCTGAGACTAGTTACGAGCTAGTTATCTTCAGGGTTGGCTGAAACTCTCCTCACAATGTCTTTTTTTTTTTTTTTTTTTTCCCGAAAAGTCTGCCTTGAAAAGGGATTTTCAAGTATGTCCAAGACCAAATTAATTTCTCCTCCTCCGTTATCCATTGTGCATGTAAAAATTCTAATTCACCTGTTCAGACGCGTTTTGGTAGCCGAAGTGGGCTGTAACAGTTTTCCTCTAATCAACCAATCAGAGGACGCAAACATGCTGACGTCATCGTACGCCAGCTAGCGGGCCCCCGTGAGGGTTTACAAATTTGATTGGTTAAAGAAACAGTTAGCAATTAGCAATCTGCCACTGCTAATATAGTTTAAGTTACATAGGAAGCACTATTGTTTGATTCTGAAGGCTTTGGGCAGATTAGATTAACATGGCAGCATATAAAGACTGAAAGCTGATTGGACAAAAAAAGCATACACATACTGGAAGCAGCGCAGCAAGAGAAACACTACGAAATGGAGAGAATTAAACCGTTGGGAATAAATTAATACAATTTCATGGGACAAATATTGCCAAATTGTACTAGAACAATGCCAGAGGCATATTTGTTGGCGCCCACCAACAGAATTCTACCTTTAACAACCCGGTCCATAGTGATGAGCAGGTACTACTGCATGCCAACCAGCAGAAAAACTTAGAAACAATAAAATGATCAAACAGTAAATTTGAAGTGATAAGTTTTTTTGGTTAATAGCAGTTTTTCATCGTCCATATTTTTCCATGTCTTTTAATATTTTATATATACAGTGTATCTTGAAAAGTAATGTTCATTTGTCTGTATGGTCACAACAGAATAATGAACTACTCTAGCATTAGGAGGCAAAAATAAATACATTTAAAGTCATCATAAAATCTCCACAATAATACTGGCAGTCACTCGGACCCATGACGCTTTCTGGTACAGACAGACACCCACACCCCTTCCTGTTCCAAGAAACAAACAGTTATGTGGCCCTCACAGAAAAAAAAACTTACCCTGAACCCTGTCATGGGAGAGAAATGAAAACAGTTTGTAATTTAATTAAGTGGCCGCTTTTATTTCTGAGCATTAAACATACAATGTCTTGAAGCGAAATAATAGATTTCACTACATACCAGCTACCAGCAGGGGCGCTAATAACAAAAACTTGATTAGTCAGATGGCCATAAAAAATCAAACGTAAACATAAAGAGGGCATGGTGGAATTTGATTGCAAGATTGTTTTATAATACATTTATTTTTTATACTCGCTTATTCCCTAATTCCGGGGTCACAGGGATCTGCTGGAGTCTATCCCAGCCGTCTTTGAAAGGGCGAAAGGCAGGAGGGGTACACCCTGGCGTATCACAGGGGCACACACACACTCACACTCACTTCTATGGGCAATTTACAATCACCAATCAATCTAACGTACATGTTTTTGGACTGTGGGAGGAAACCTGAGTACTCCCTCACAAGCACAGGGAGAAGATGCAAACTCCACACAGAAAGACGCCTGCCTGAGAATCGAACCCGGTGCCTTCTTGCTGTGAGGCTAAAGTGCTAAACCTTAAGCCACCGTGCTGCTCCTTGTTTTAAATATCATCTAACAAAGTAGGTTTGTAGATCCTTTAGTCACTTAGGCAATGTTAGGTTGAGAGGAGCATGCGAGTTTCTCAGCTAGGATCCGTGTATTTATTCAAGTGTTGCATCATCAGGGGGGTTGTTGTGTTGTAGCATATATGATATTGCAACGTTTACAATAAACTTGTTTGTGTTTTAGTTCAGAAAACTCAGGTTTACACTGTGCGTAATAGTCAGGCTGTTTGAACATGATCACAATGTCACACTGTAGGATCTCAATTGTCATAATGTCAAACTGAAAAACTGCTTGTCCCTGTTCTTCACCATAAATCACATGCCTTAGCACTCTAATTGGCTAATCCAGTTTTGCCATGGCACTGGACACGCCCACATCTAGTCTTATGAATGCTGTCCCTCATGTCACCAGCTCTTATTGTAAATAAAATAGTTTTAAACATTGGTCTTCACTGATTGTGTGTTTTTGTTCTGTGCAGTGGATAATGGCTGAGCGTGTACTTGTCATTGGAAGTGGAGGACGTGAACATGCACTGGCATGGAAATTGGCTCAGTCTCCTCAGATCCAACAAGTCCTAGTCGCCCCGGGGAACGCAGGAACAGTCGACTGTGGAAAGATCTCCAACTCTGGTTCGTGTATTTGTGTGTATGTGTGTATGCTGTCACAGATAAATTATCGAGCGATGTCGGTGAAAACGCCCAGTGTTGCCAGATGGGGTCGGGGTTCCCGGCCAGTGTTGCCAGATGGGGTCGGGGTTCCCGGCCAGTGTTGCCAGATGGGGTCGGGGTTCCCGGCCAGTGTTGCCAGATGGGGTCGGGGTTCCCGGCCAGTGTTGCCAGATTAAGTCTGCTGGTGTTTTCTATTATTTGATATGCAATTGTTTTTCTTTCTCCAGCTGTGAGTGTAAGTAATCACTCCATCCTGGCTCAGTACTGTAAAGATCATCATGTCGGCTTGGTGGTTGTTGGTCCAGAGGTTCCTTTAGCTGCAGGTAAGAGCTGTTTTTTCTTTTGTACACTAACTATACAGTGAGGAGGAAAAGAAATTATTGTTAAGTGTAACATCTGTTGGTGGAACAGGTTTGGTGGATGATCTCACTTCAGCTGGTGTCCTGTGTTTCGGACCCTCAGCAAAAGCTGCACAGCTGGAATCCAGCAAAAGTTTTGCAAAAAGTTTCATGGATCGTCACAGCATCCCTACAGCTCGCTGGAGCTCCTTCACCGACCCACAGGATGCCTGCAGCTACATCCGAGAGTATGTGTAGAGGCAGAACACACTTGGAGACGTGTTCTCCAGTAATAATTAATAACTGGTGGTCTTTAATTTCATTAAGTTGATTGGAGTTGCTGATTCTCCGACTGGACCTCTCTTCCGTGTCCTCACTCTAATGTTCCAGATCTCTGACATTGGCATAATTAGCTTTTGTTTTAAACAAATTGCCATCATACCATTCGTTCTCATGAGCACTGCCATTCTGACGATTCTGTACATTGAACATGTGCCCTAGGAAGACGTTTAAGTGAGTCAGGATGTATGCGTTTTTGTGTGTAGCGCCGATTTCCCAGCACTGGTGGTTAAAGCCAGCGGTTTGGCTGCAGGGAAAGGAGTGATCGTAGCGAAGGATAAGGACGAAGCCTGTCAGGCAGTGCTGGACATCATGAAGGTCAGTCAATTCCTGCAGTTTCTTCATTTATCTTATCAGACATTTTTCCTTAATTCTGTCCTTCTTTCAGACCGGCAGTGAATTAAAACAACAATATTTACAAAACAACAAAGAACAGAATAGACATAAAGTGCATGTGTGCAACCTGGTGCAGACAGTGCAGAAACAGACTCTCTGGTTGAAAGTCTCCTTACATCAAGACAGCAGTCATTAGGTTAAGGGGTCTAAATCTATTTCTATGTATTTATAGATTCTATGGAAGGTGTAGAACCAAGAAACGTTGGTCCAATTAAAAGGTTCGGTCCGAATATTATAAAAGGCTTGCCTGCCTGCCTATATTGAGTTGTTCAACAACAGCAGCA
The DNA here is from genome assembly GCA_005784505.1 of Bagarius yarrelli. Classification (NCBI taxonomy): domain Eukaryota; kingdom Metazoa; phylum Chordata; class Actinopteri; order Siluriformes; family Sisoridae; genus Bagarius; species Bagarius yarrelli. The sequence continues at coordinate 3,896,320 of VCAZ01000004.1, read as the reverse complement.
GCGTGTAATTGGGTTCTGTTTCTATGTTTGATATTCTGGTACTGTTACTAACTGTACTATAAAGTTTTCTTACCGGTGAATGACATATGAAGTATTGTTGTCTTTGGTCGTCCAGTCTGTGCTCGTTCATGTGCTCAGGAGGCGTTACGGAGGGTGGGGTGTGCGCTCTCAGTGCTATTAGGCTACATTCAGCATTTTCCAAGATGTCCTGCTGCACCTTTACATTGTTTTAGTTTGCCGTTTGCATGAGATTAAGATTGTTCATATATAAGAATGGGGATAATTAATTGATTATTGATCTGGATTTGATAATTAATTACTGTTTGTCAATCTTTCGTAATTTAATCAGGCAAACGTTCTTCTTAATGAGGCCACATTGTGCTATACAGCTATATCATAGATTTCGCTACATATCAGCTATCAGCAGGGGACGTTTATTGCCTTTTTAACGATTTAATTGTGACCATTCTTAGTTCTGGGCTGATTCCTCACTGTTCTCATAATTATTGGCGCCCCCCAATAGAGGTCCCTATTTTCTCAGCTTGTTCCTGTATAAAAAAAAACCTGTGATCCAGAAATCTTGTTAATTTGAAAGAGGATCAAATACTTATTTCAGTCAATAAAATGCAAATCCATTTATAATCTTTTTTTAAAATGTGTTTTTCTGGATGTTTATGTTGTTATTCTGTCCCTCACTGTTAGATTAAACTGATCATGAAAATGATAGACTGATCATTTCATTCAAGGGGCAAATGTACAAAATCGGCAGGGGATCGAAAATGTTTTTCCTTCACTGTATTAGCAGACCAGCACAGGATGTGTCATGTGTTTAACATTATTCCGTTTGTTTATTCCAGGATAAGACGTTTGGTGCTGCTGGTGATACTGTGGTGGTTGAAGAACTGCTGGAGGGAGAGGAAGTTTCAGTGAGTGCAGTTTTTTTGGTCACACACTCCTTTCTGAATTCTGGATTTTTTAATTAAGGAACTTTGTCTTTCCCTCAGTGTTTGTGCTTTAGTGACGGCTCCACTGTCGCTGCTATGCCTCCGGCACAGGACCACAAACGGCTGCTGGATGGAGATCAGGGTCCAAACACGGGGGGGATGGGGGCCTACTGCCCCACACCTCAGGTAAACACCTTCAGCTTTAATATTAATAATAGTATCAAGCATGTGGAATGTAACAATTTTAGCAAAATTGATTGTGAAAGAAAGTTGAGAGAGGGTTGAGGGCCTTGCTCAAGGGCCCACAGTGGCATTTAGGCAATGTTCATTTCCTTCATTTCATTCCTGGGAGGGGGTAGCTCCCAGAGATTCGGTTTAAGCCTCAAACAGTACTTGTCTTCCACTGCTGGCACAAATTGTGTTGATTTTATTATTTTTACCTTTATTTCACCAGGAAACCCTTATTGAGATTAAAAATAACGACAATAAAAGCTTCGTAATATTAAGTCAGACATTTAAAACATTTTATCTCTGAATGATCAAAATAGTTCTTACCCATCCTACCATCCAAGAAGTGGTAGGGGTCAGGGATCTTCATCCTCTGCCACTCCACACCGCATGTTCATGGTGACTACGGGTACGGCTTTGTGTGGAATCCTGTGTGCCACCCAGATTCACCTTCCTCGGAGGGTAGAAACCAAAGAATCTGCCAATCACTCGTCCACCACTGGCTTCAACTGCTCCATCTATCAGCTGCTTGTGTGTGGCACCTAAAAAATAATGCAAGTCATGTTTAACATTAAATAAATTACATATATATTTAAAGGGTGTTAGCTTAGTCTTAGACTACTAATTAGAAGATTAGGGTTCGATTCCCAGCATCACCAAGTTGCCACTGTTGGACCCCTGAGCATGGCCCTTAACCCTTTAATTGCTAAGTTGGATAAATGAGCTAAAAGTCGTCTGCCAAATGCTATAAATGTAAATGTCGTGTACTTTTTTACAGTTTTTACAGTTGTGGAGTAGTTTTTTTTTGGTTGTAGATGATTTAGTAAGAATAATCTCACAATTCTATGTGTCCCACAAACCAATATTATGCTTGTTTTGTTGCTAAGATGACCCTGGAGAATTTACGTAATCAGTATAAGTGGACTATTTAGTCATGTGAACCCAGTTACTCGCATCAGAATAACCATATTTTTTTTTTTTTAGGTGTCTAAGGAGTTGCTGGAACAGATTAAAACCTCTGTGCTACAGAAGACTGTAGATGGCATGAAAGAGGAGGGTGTGCCATACGTCGGTATGTAATTTTTAAATGTAATATTTTGTACTTGGCTGAAGATGACACGGGACACCTTTGACACCCCCCCCCCCCCCTTAGGTGTGCTGTACGCAGGGCTCATGTTGACTAAGCAGGGGCCAAAGGTGCTGGAGTTCAACTGCCGATTTGGTGACCCTGAATGTCAGGTCAGTAAAGTGTTTAATATTTTAGCACAAATCAAGGGGAAGGTGAACAACACAATGTTGGGAAAGAGAAGTTAGGTTGTAAGGCAGTGGTGTCCAAACTTGGGCTGGTGTCCCGCAGAGTTTAGCTCCAACTTGCCTCAATACACCTACCGGTAGGTATTGAGTATAACTAGCAAGATCTTAAAAGTAGGTACAGGTGTGTTTGATTAGGGTTGGAGCTAAACTTTGCAGGACAGAGTTTGGACACCCTTGTTGTAAGGTTTTAAGATGGCAGCACTGAGTAAAAGACAGGAGAAAGAGTTAAAGGTAGCAGAGATTAGACAGAATTAGGAACGAGGATGTCCAAAGGAATGACTTGTGTTGAACTTTTCAGGGACAAAGTCAGAGAGAAACACATTGTAATGGTTTGGACATGTGCAGAGGAGGAAGAGTGGAAATATCAGTAGGAGGCTGGTGGAAAGGAAGCTGCAGGCATGAGGCAAAGAGAAAGACCAAAGAGGAGGGATATAGATGTGATAGTTAGTGGGTGAGAGTGAAAAGGATGCAGAGAACAGGGCTAAATGTTTCGCTGTAGAACAACTTCAGAGCTTAAAAAGTCATAGGCCGCAATAAACCCTGTGTTATTAACTAGCTAAACTTGGATAGGGAAACGTTTTACACTTAGGATTTTATCACTACGATGCTAAATATGTACTTTTACATTTCTTTCCCTTAATAATCGCCTTTTGGGTCCTTATTGATCGTATTAAGGCTTTTTGCTCAATGGCCCAGCAGTGGTAGCTTGGTGGTATTGGAAAATAAACACACACTTCTCTACTAAGCAATCCAACACCTTAACCACTAAGTTACCAATTGTACAGATTGAAACAATTTGTGTCCAAATGTTGCGACTAGATACTGCAACAGAAACAGTTCCCTTGATTGTAAGGGACCCTAAAAACCGTGTGTGTTGTGTAAACATTAGTTGTCGATGTAAGAGAGCAAAAGGTCAGGGAAAATGCGTCAGTCGGAGCAAACAGCAAAGTTATGCTTAGGAAAGTCAGAGATAACTGAGTATTCAGAATATTAACCTGGGTTACATGGAACACTGTATTCTGATTACAGTCTGATTGATATCACTTCATGTAATCACCTCAATCAGAATAAAAAGCCCAACCATTATAATGCAAATCAAGTTTAAACTGTGTTTCTCTGGATGATTTTATATGAGTATTTTGAAACATTTCTCATATTTGTTTTATATATTTTAAATAAAACGCTGTTATTTTAATATTATCCACCAGTATTTATAGAGAGCCAGGATAAATAGATAATCCCGTAAGAGCAGAAGTAAGTCCTCATATGAGGTACTCCCGAATTCTGTTTTAAATCACCAGGAACTATTTTGTGTTTTGAAAGGAAGCAAACAAGATTGTATGTGAATAGTACACATTTCTGACAATTTCTAGGAACATAAATTTACCCAAACCTAAGCCAAATCTCAAAACACTCAATGACTCTTGATCCACTAAACCCTTAATCTATGATGGACAAAAAAATTTGTTTTCAGGTGCTGCTGCCCCTCCTGAAGAGTGATCTGTACGAGGTGCTGAAGAACACCCTCCAAGCCAAACTAGCCCTCAGTCCGCCTGTCTGGCTGGAAAACATGGCTGCCGTTACTGTGGTTATGGCCAGTGAAGGGTATCCAGGAGCCTACAAGAAAGGTGTTGAGATCACAGGTACCACCGTCTGACCTCAAGAGGGAATCCTTGTCTGAATTCTGAGCGCCATCTTCTGCTTCGATCCATCGCTTGAACGCGTTCTTTGCTATTCGTGTACCAACGTTTTGCCTGCTCGCTTTACGATTTAACTTCTCTGCAACATGGATCATTACATTACATTACATTACATCATGTGGAAGACACCCTTATCCAGAGCGACTTACAAAAGGGTCTTGCTCAGGGGCCCAAAGATGGCAACTTTGTGGTGCTGGAAATCGAACCCACGTCCTTTATCTGATGTTACTGAGGGTCCCAGTACCAGTATCTGTATCAGTGCGTTCCTACTTATATTCAGTGGGGGAAGTAGTTTGGGAAGTGGTTGCTCAGTGGTTAAGGTGTTGGACTAATACCTGGAAGATTGGAGTTCGATTCCCAGCATCACCAAGTTGACACTGTTGGGGCCCTGAGCAAGGCCCCTTAGCCCATGTGCTCAGTTGTACGTAAATCGCTTTAGATAAGGGCATCAGTCATAATAATGTACATTTACAGCATTTGGCAATAAAATGTTTATTATTATTATTATTATTATTATACTACTTTACTGCCTTTTTTCTATATAGAAGAGTGCAAGTCAATTCATAAAACTCTTTCTGTATTTCAGGGCTCTTTCAGCTCACAGAATTGGGGCTGCAGGTGTTCCATGCTGGCACCGCCTTAAAGGAAGGGGGCGGGGTTGTGTCGAGCGGTGGGCGTGTTCTGACAGTCACAGCAGTTTGTCCTACTTTGGAAAGTGCCCTGGCCAGCGCGAATGTGGGTGTGGCCGCTGTGAGCTTCCCGAACGCCATTTACCGCCGTGACATCGGCCACCGTGCCATTGACTACCTCACTCGTTCCAGGTGTGTGTGTGAGGAGTATATTCCACCTCTGTTGAGCGCTGATCCTGGCCATTCCAGGAATTTAGAAGGTTAACTGTAATAGTTTATACACAGGGGCAATAATTTGGGAAGATGTTGTAATTCTTAATCCAGTGATTAGGCTAATAAAGTCATCAACAGTTAGTCAAGGTGCTGTTATTTAACAGGTCTTCCATATTAACACTTACATTAATGGCATTCGGCAGACACCCCTATCCAGAGCGACTGGCATGTATCTCTCACAACTAAGAAACTGGGGTTAAAGGGCCTTGCTCGGGGCCCCAGCATGGTGATGCTAGGAACCACACCCGCAGTCTAACACCTTAACCACTGCGCTACCACTTTTTTCTACTCCTAAAGCTAGTTTTTTAAATAGACCCAGCCTTAATTTACTGAGGGCATTAGTGAGAAAAGTTTAAAATACTAATATAATTCTACAGACTTTACCCCACGCTTCAATCTTATGTGTTTAGCGCTGCATAACAGCATTTCCTGCATAGATGCATCTGTCAAAAGTATTTTTTATGATCCAATGTAGGAAATGATGCAAACACAGATTAATTCACCACCTTTAATATCTCCATACATACGGTATCAAAGATGGTGTGTTGGAAAATGACATCAGGTGCAGATACGTTGTGTCAGTTAATTAAACACAACAAAATCACGAAGACACATAGTACTGGAATAACATTAGTTCATCCCTACACCTCTTGCCGGAAAAACAGTGCTCTCTAATGTTATACTGTTAGTGGTGAGGTGGTGGCTTAGCGGTTAAGGTGTTGGACTTATACCAGAAAGACTGGGGTTTGATTGCCAGCACCACCAAGCCACCACTGTGGGACTCTGAGCAAGGCCCCCAATTAACCCCCAATTGCTCAATTGTATAACAGAGATTAATGTAAGTCGCTCTGGATAAGGACTTCTGCCAAATACTGTAAATGAGTTTTATGTTCTTGCTCATGCAGACCGCCAGCTTGAATGGACACTTCTGGAGTCCTAAGTGTACGTTATTCAAAATATTATTACCCTTACAGCATTTGGCAGACGTCCTTATCCAGAGCGGCTTACATTTACCTCTTTTATACATCTGAGCATTTAGGGGTTAAGGGCCCAACAGTGCTGGCTTGGTGGTGCTGGGAATCGAAGCCTGGTCTTTCTGGTATCAGTCCAACATCGTAACCACCGCGCCACCACTTCCCCACCCCCTATTACAGTTAAGGTCATAAGTTTACGTATCTGTAAAAATAAATAAATAAAAAAATTGCTGGGAATTGAACCAAATATATTCAAAATAGCAATCCAACACCTTAAACACCACCAGGCAGCTACCACTTCTCCTCTCTTGTTTGTCCTGAGCAGTTGAATTGCCCGCAGTTTAAAAAAAAATCCTTCAGCATCTTCTGCATTTTTAGGAGCTAAAGAATTTATTTTGAGTTTAACATCTCCGGACAAACAGGAGACTCGATTAGAAGCTCTTGCAAAACATTTAAACAGTTTATCCAGGTAAAAGCACAAAGTTTTAAGGCTGAAGTTTTGTGTAAATTATTATTTTTGTTGTATCTTTTGGATCTTGTGTAAAACTAGTTGTTTCATAAGGCAGAAAATAAAAGCAAAATACAATTTTAATGATGCTAATTAAACGTTTTGCAAGGTGTGTGTAAATTTATGCCTGCACATAATGGTGGATATTAGGACCAACGTTGCATTCTTCTGAACCTGCATGTGTAATTTTGTTGTTTTTTGTTTTGTTAAATAAACTTTATCAATCTTTTCGAAATACTTTCTTTTCTTCTTATACTTTTTTAACTAAGGTCAGTTTGCAAATAATTAAGACATTATAAATATAAAAAACATTCAGTTTTAATTACAAATTAAATTTGATTGCATCATTAAAAGCCTAAAGAGTGCCCTGACCTCTTGTCTTTGTCCCACAGAGGACTAACATATAAGGACAGTGGTGTGGACATAGCAGCAGGGAACAAGCTGGTGGACATGATTAAACCTCTAGCCAAGGCTACGTCTCGCTCAGGTATTTTATCTCGGGCAAAATAAATCAAATAATGACCTGCAATACTGATAATTAACTTTTAAACCTTTTTTTTTTTTAGATTTTTCTTCCTGAAAGTCACCTGATCTGTGAAAAGTTTGTTATTAAGCAACAATTTATTAACAAATACCTAAACATTAAATACAGAGCTGCCGTGTCTTACAAGTTTGATTCGTTCTGTGACTAAGCTCGTTACTCAAATTACCCGTATGTCAAATCAATTTTTCCCCATTGAAATGAACTGAAATGCAATTAGTCCATTTCCAGTCCCCAAAAAAACACCGTAATTTTTTGTTACATGTTTTTAAAAAATAAAAATAAACGTAAAAATCATACATATTGTATAAAAACAATACAATAGAATGTACTGCAATAAACTGGTTTTATTAAGTATAATGTACAGCATTTACCTTGGAGATCAGACCACTTCACTTGCTAACGCACTTCTTTGACTAGCTATCGAGTGATACACCTTTACATTTACAGCATTTGGCAGACGTCCTTATCCAGAGCGACTAAACATTTATCTCTTTTATACAACTGAGCAGTTGGGGGTTAAGGGTCTTGCTCAGGGGACCCAACAGTGGTAGATTGGTGGAGCTGGGAATAGAATCCGCAATCATCAGGTTGGTAGTCCAACACCTTAACCATGAGCCACCACTCCCCCAGACATGGGATGCTGGGCGGATGTTACGGCGTTCATTGTGGCGTTCGCTACGCCAACTAGCGGTTGGGTGTCTGATGCTGACTCAAAACCAGAATTTTATCTCGCAACTCAAAGCAAAAAATCAGCTAAGAGACGACTTGTATCTCAAAAAACTCAGTCAAGGTACCACTGTATATGTAATAGAGGGGGAAAAATGCAATATATGACCAAAGATTTGTGGACACCCCCGAACTGTGTGCAAAAAGTTGTCTAGAATTACTTTCTACACTATAGAGTTATGTTATTACTTCACTTCAAGTTTCCAGCAGGACAAAACCCTGTGTTTAAGCCAGCCTTATTAAACACCTTTTGGGATGAACTGAAACACCGACTGAAACTCAAGTTCTCCTTAACTTAACATTGGTGTCTTATAAATTTAGTCATAATAGTATCATTGATATCAACTTCTCACAGTCACGCAACACAATCTAATGGAAAACCTTTCAGAAGGTTGGAGGTTATTTTAGGAGTAAGAATGAGACTACATTTGGAATCAGATGTTTAAATCATACAGATGTTTCTCTGAGCACAATTTGTCCTCTGCAGATGATTCAGAATGCAGCTGCACGTGTTATTTTCAATCTACCAAAGTTTTCACACACCACTCCAACGCTACGTTCCCTCTATTGGCTCCCAGTAGCTGCACGCATCAGATTCAGAACACTGATGCTTGTCTACAAAGCCAGAAATGGAGCTGCACCCTCCTACCTACAAACACTTATCACTCCTCACATAGCACCACGCTCTCTCAGATCCACAAGTACTGCTCGGCTTGTTCCACCATCCCCTAGGACACAAAGTAGGTCTGCCTTAAGACTTTTCTCTGTTCTGGCAACAAGATGGTGGAACGAACTTCCCATCATTGTCAGAACAGCAGAGTCACTGGCTGTCTTTAAGAGGCATTTGAAAACTCATCTCTTTCCTAAATACCTTGCTCTTGACATTTAAATAAAAAAAAAAATGCGCTACTCTTTTAACAGTTTTTTTTTTTTTTTATCGTTGTTACACCGATTTGTAAACTATTGTATCAGTATTGAGCTGTTTAATGATATAACTCAAAGCACTTCTTGTACGTCGCTCTGGACAAGAGCATCTGCTAAATGCTGTAAATGTAATAGGTACGGGTCCCAAAACTTTTTTTTTTTTTTTTTTTTGTTGTGTAGTGTAGTTTCCACCAAAGTACATAAAAAAAATTCATTTTTTTTTCACTATATAATTATTGTGAATAATGAAATAAGTTAATACGTTTTATTAATATTGGCTTTGCACAAAACACATCAAATCTGGTTATAATGTATTTTAACAATTTTATGTAAAAATAAAAAAAACCCAATATGACCTCCTATAGATTTAAATGCAATAAATATAAATTAAATAACCCGATTCTTTATCTATGACTGGAATCCTTTACTTCCTTAACCAGGATTAGTTTAATGTTAATAGTTGTTTTGTTGCCAACAACATCATGGATAACAAAAAACTGAAATATGGGTAGCTAACAGAGTTGTTTAGAAAAAATTTTTTGTATGGTCAGAATTAGGGGTGTGTGACGAGACCCTTAATCCACGAGACGAGACACGAGACTGGAGACTGGGTTCACGAGAACGAGAGGAGACGAGATTTTTTTCAATGATGAACTACAGGGGAAAATAATCCAAATGGACAAAATGCATTTTGAATTTAACTTTATAATTAAACTTCTATTTTAATAAATTATATGTGGCAATATTAACAACAAATAAACACTGCAAAATGTATTGCCACAAACTTTCTTTTTTTTTTTTGCCACATCCGTTATTAATTTAGGGATAATTTATTAACCTATGGATTTGTTGAGTGCCCTCCAGTGGAAAACCCTGGCAAAAGCAGTCAGAATCCTTTCTGTCTTAAATAACCCAAAGGACTTAAGTGTGACTACTAGAAAAATAATAACTCAAGTAAGAGTCATAAAGTATGGATAGATGAGACTACGCAAGTGGTGAATTGCTAGTTACTTTAATCTGAATCAATGAAGAAAAAATTCCTGAATCTATAAAAAAATACTAACCATTGACTACATAAAATACACATACAAAAAGACAAAAAGTTTAAATAAAATCCATGTGTGAGATTTTATAGTAACTTATGCTAAGGTAAAAGTGGCCATATTACAGAATCCCTCTCTTAAATAGTCGTTATCATAAAACTTACGGTTACATGTTGGAACTGGAATTCCTGTACGCTGATGTAATAACTTGTTTTGGTCACATAGAATGCATCACATCACATCATTGTGTTTGTTTTAATTCTTGTAGTGTAACAAATTATTCAATGTGAGTCCAGGTTTGGATGTAAGAGAACCAAGCGTGCTTTAAAAAATGAGCGGGTTTTACACACATACTTTAGACGACTGCAGCCTATTGCGAGACTCACCATCACCAAAACTACCTTCTTATCATTAACATTTAACAGTGATCGAGGAACGCCATTACATTTATATTTACAGCATTTAGCGGACGTCCTTAGCCAGAGCGACTTACATTCATCTCTTTTATACAACTGAGCAATTAGGGGTAAAGGGCCTTGCTCAGGAGCCCAACAGTGGTGAGCTGGGAATCAAACCCACAATCTTCGGGTTGGAAGTCCAATACATTAACCATGAGCCACCACTTCCCCCATTAAAACTCGCTACTATCACCCCTGCTTGTGAGAAATTGAGCCGTTCAATGAGGGACTCTAAGTGAAGACCATTAAAAAAAAATTCCCATTTACTAATTTGTACTATCGTTAGTACCACTTGGTGTAACACATTTATTAGTATTTCTTTGTGGTGTCTTTATTCTGACTCAGGATGCAGTGCTGAGCTCGGAGGCTTCGCCGGCCTGTTTGATCTAAAAGCTGCTGGATTTGTCGACCCCATACTCGTAGCTGGAACCGATGGCGTCGGCACCAAACTCAAGGTACCGCCTTTCGAACTTCTATTGTCTATATAAAATAGTGGTGGAAAAAAATTCTAAAAAGTAATAGTGCAAAAATTCCTTTCTTGTCTATGAAGATCGCTCAGGCGTGTAACATTCATGACAGCCTTGGCCAGGATCTGGTGGCCATGTGTGTGAATGACGTTTTGGCTCAGGGAGCAGAGCCGCTCTTCTTCTTGGATTACTTCTCTTGTGGGCAACTGGATGTGGGCGTGGCCTCTGCTGTGATTCGCGGGATTGCGGAGGCTTGCCAAATGGCGGGTTGTGCCTTATTGGGTGAGCGTTCGCTGTTGCATTTTTGTAAACATCCTGTAAGCTGTGTTTCAAATGACGTACTATCAATTATGCGTTTGCTTTATTATCGAGCGTCAATGGCCAAGGTGTAAAGTGTTTAACATTCCACACTACATTGTTTTCGGTGAATCATTTCAAATGATTCAAATCAATATTTATATTACACAAGGCGTTAAACTGCTAATTAAAAAATCAGGGTTCGATTCCCAACACCACCAAGTTGCCACTGCTGGGCCCCTGAGCAAGGCCCTTAACCCCCAATTGCTCAGTTGTATAAGAGAGATAAATGTAAGTCTCTCTGGATAAGGACGTCCGCCAAATGCCATAAATGTAAAGTGCATGATGATGCAATTCAGGATTCACTTCTACAGAAAGGAACACACCTTCTATAATGCACTATATGGACTGAAGTATTAGGTCACCTGATCACCACATCTGCATGTTTTTTTTGAACACCTGATTGCAGATTTAGTCTCACTGTTCCTTCTATAATAACCTCCACACTTTAAGTAATTGTCTCATGTGGGGATTTGTGTTTATTCAATCAGAATAGTATTAATGAGATCAGACACTAATGTTGGGTAAGAAGGTCTGGGGTTCAGTCGGTCTCTTGGTTCTACATTTATGGCATTTGGCTACCTTGTTGTGAAAACTTATGACTAATCATTAGCAAGTCAAGTCACCTTTATGAACAATAGAAATAGTTTTAAAGCAGCTTTACAGAATCAAATCAAATAAGACAATAGTGTCACTTGAACTTGAACACTCACACTCGGTTTAGTTTATTAATATCTGTAAATCAAGAGTCCCCAACTAAGCAAACCAGACGTGACAGCGGCAAGAATCCAAAACTCCATCAGTGACGGAATGGAGAAAAAACCTTGGGAGAAACCAGCTCAGTCAGGGGGTTAGTTCTCCTCTGACCACACAAACCAGCAGGTTATTCAACGCTTTAGCAAAGTTTCCGTGGTCTTGTCTGGATGGCCGTCTAGAAGACAAGGTCATCACTTGAAATCTGCCTCTGTGGGCTTACTGTAAGTGCTGATCCACCAACTGGGACAGATCAGCAAATCGTACCCACGCCACCTCTTACAGGTCGTCCTAGGTTCAGTACCGTTGTGTCACCTCCACAACTAGTTTTCATGTAAACCTGACTCATTTTCATTTTAAATAAGTGAGCAAGTTTCCATAGCACATTTCTTCGTTGTTTTTTTGTTCAGGTGGTGAGACGGCGGAGATGCCCGGAGTGTACGGTACTGGAGAGTACGACCTGGCAGGGTTCTGCGTTGGTGCTGTGGAACGGGATGCCCTGCTCCCTAGATTGGGAGACATTCAGGAAGGTGACTTGTTGATTGGAGTGGCGTCCTCTGGAGTGCACAGCAATGGCTTCAGTCTGGTGAGGAAGATTCTGGAGCGAGCCGGACTTCAGTATAGCTCCCCGGCTTCATTCGGACAGCCGGGACAAACTGTGGGTGAGTCTTAAGGAAGGTTTTTTTGCAGCCAAACTTTTTAGTGCGTTAAACTAGTTTCGATTTCATATAAGTTATGTTTTATAATATATTTTTTAATCATAATATTAAACCTAATGTATACTTAGAAATGTCAGAGATTTAAACAGTAATAAAATGTAACTGAATTAAAAATGAGTGAAATAAAATGTCTTTGTTATGAGACAAAAATCATAATAAAAATATCCATTACTTACAAATAATACACTTATTACATATATATTAGGACTTTTATTCTATTTTAAATATGTTTGGTAGTCTAAAGTGCAGGCATGTTTGTGAGTGGATTGAGAATCGAGTAAATAAGCAAAATAGATCCAGTCTTTATAAAAAAGCGTCCAGACTTTTGATTTTGGATTTAATTTTGCAGGTGAGGTTTTGCTCACGCCAACCAAAATCTATAGCCGTCTTCTTAAGCCAATCCTGCGCAGTGGAGCTGTGAAAGCCTACGCCCACATCACTGGAGGTGGGCTTTTGGAGAACATTCCTCGGGTTCTTCCCAAAGAGCTGGCTGTGGATCTGGGTAAGCAGGAGTGCTTTAGGTTTATCTTGAATGGATTTGGCGAATGTTCTTCTGATGAACAGCCGTGAGGAGCTACACAATGCAATAATTCTCCATTTTTACAAGTTATATAATCGGAAATATGAATGTTAAAGCTTGTTAGTTTATCGAGTCAGTTAGTTCATGACTTTGTTTTATGATTTGTAGTCAGATATCTTTGCTAGAACTTCTAAACCTGTTTTAGATTCTTTCTCTTTGATGAAAAACACCTCTGTAATGACTTTATCTTGTTGTTGCTTGTGTAGCATGTTGCGATGGCGTGTCCCAAATCAGCATAACATGTTGTTATAGTTTTAAGAAATGTATACAAATTACATAGCTTTTATCATGGATCTTGATTTTGTGTTAATTATCATCACATAATCATGGAATTTTGGATGAACTGGTCATGTTTGGGTCCCCCCCCATGCTAATTTATTTTATTCTAGAATAATGCACTGCATTGATTGGTTTCTGTTTGCTCGTTTTGGTTTAGATGCCATGCATTGGCGAATCCCAGCCGTCTTCTCCTGGCTCCAGAAGGAAGGCGGACTCTCGGAAGAGGAAATGAGTCGCACTTTTAACTGCGGCCTCGGCGCCGTGTTAGTCGTAGGCAAGCAGGATGCGCAGAGAGTCCTGAGACAAGTGCAGGCTCAGGAGGAGGCTTGGATTGTGGGCTCGATTACACACAAACTGCCTGGTGAGCTTGACATGCATGAGGAAACTGCACTCTGATATACACTACATCAAAATCTACAGCAGTGGACCAGAAACGGGTTCGAATTTGGTTTGTTTATAAATCGTTTGTGTTTATCATCTAGTCAATTTTCCAGATTCAACCTATGCTGTTTCTTTACCCCTGTCTGTTATTAAAGCATTAGATGCCCAGTCCCAAATAAACTTGCACCCTTTTGCCCACTTGTAATGTTATGTAGCCTGTGTAAAAGTGGAAGCTGCACCAGGGGAGGGTATGGTAAAGGCTCTGGGTTGTTAATTGGACGATCAGGGGCTACCAGTTGAGTGCTTGAGCAGGGTCCTTAACCCTCTCTGGTCCAGGGGTGCCGTATCATGGCTGATGTACCCTGTGCTTCCTGGGCTGGGGTATGTAAAGAAAATAGAATATTTCACGGTGCACTAGTGTATATGTGGCCAATTAAAACGTACCCGCTTAATAAAAGAAATAGGGGTTCGAACAGAAGAATGGAAAAAATGTTTTTTTTTAATAGATAAAAATTAAGCCAATAACATTAAGACTTATTTTTATTAAAGAAAATGTTTTAAATCATTAATTTTTCCATTAAAAAACAGGGTTCTGGCTCCCTCATAATCCAGAATGTAGTCATTAATTCGATTTGATGTGTGTGTTCGTCTTCGACAGGTGCTGAAGCTGTAGTCATTAGAAATCTGGAGCACAGTCTGAAGGCGGGTCCCAATCCGTCCCCGGACACCAGCGCTGTGCAGAACGGAGCCGGTCAGATACATTCCAGCCCTCGCAGGAGGACCAAAGTAGCTGTGCTGATTTCTGGGACAGGTGGGATTTAATCCGTTAGAATTAACTACAGTTCGTTACTAATCCAATCACATGTCAGTAATGGGGTGGGGGAGGGGCTGCTATTATAGCACCAGCTTCACATCTTTTTAGCCATCATGGCCTGTCCTACAGCACATACTTCCATACTCTATAGTAGGCAAAACTGAGTATGTGAGGTGAGTAGTATGTCTAAATCTTTAGTATGCACACTAGTTAAGATGGACTGCTAACGGGAAGATTGTGGGTTCGATTCCCAGCACCACCAAGTTGCCACTGCTTAACCCCCCCACAATTAACCCCCTTTTAAATGAACTAAGTGGCTTCGATAAGGGCGTCTGCCAAATGCTGTAAGTGTGTGTGTGTGTGGGTTGCTGTGTGTGTGGCCTGGGTGTGTGGTGTGTGTGTGTGTGTGTGTGTGTGTGTGTGTGTATGTGTTTGTGTGTGTGTGTGTGTATGTGGTGTGTGTAGTGTGTGTGTATGTGTGTGTGTATGGTGGGTGTGTGTGTGTGTGTGTGTGTGTGTGTGTTTGTTTTGTGTGTGTGTGTGTGTGTGTGTGTGTGTGTGTGTGTGTGTGTGTGTGTGTGTGTGTGTGTGTGTGTGTGTGTGTGTATGTTGTGTGTTTGGTGTGGGTGTGTTGGTGTTTTGTGTTTGGTGTGTGTGTGTGTGTGTGTGTGTGTGTGTGTGTGTATAGGCACCAATCTGCAGGCGCTGATGGAGCAGACCAAGAAGCCATCGAGTGCTGCTGAGATTGTGGTGGTGATCTCAAACAGGCCGGGTGTGCTGGGTTTGAAGAGAGCGTCTTTGGCGGGCATTCAGACACGGGTAACCACTTAGAATGAAATCTCACCTTCTACATCGCATCCCGTCACATCGCATTGCATCACATCACTGCTGTCGCATCCCATCACATCACTGCTGTCACATAACTATGGTTGCTCTTACAGTGAAGTCAGATTATTTTTTCTGGGGCACAAAGAAGTGAAGCTGTCTCACAATCTCACAGTCACATGACACAGTCTAGTCGATTTATCTATACTTTTTTGGGAAATGGACGTTTTTAAACCTCGTCATAAATACAAAAAAATAGTCAGATCCGAGGGTGCTATTTAGGCACCGGGCCTAAATTTATGTAACGTGCATCCATCCGTTTCTCTCCACTCTATCTATCAAGTTTTGTTTTGGTCTAAGGAGGGGGGAAAAAAAAAGAATACAAACTAAGTAGAAATCTGGAAAAGAACCACATTCCAGCTGTTTTTGTGTTTGTCCAGGTGGTGGACCATAAACTGTATGGCAGTCGATCAGAGTTTGACAGCACCATTGACCGTGTTCTGGAAGAGTTAGGAGTGGAGCTGGTGTGTCTGGCTGGCTTTATGAGGATCCTCACTGGGGCCTTTGTCCGAAAATGGAATGGTATGGAACCAAATTTGTCGTTTACGATGGGGGGGGGGTTTGTGGTAGCTCAGTACTTGAGGTGTTTGACCTCTGTTTGGAAGGTGATGGTCTTAAATCCCAGAACCACCAAGCTGCAAGGACCTCACCATCAACTGCGTAGTTGTATGAATGCTAGATTAAAGGCGGACGTAGGGTAAAAGCTTTCTGCTGCTATCCACCAGTTTATTTTGTGTCTGCAACGATGCCAAATTCCCACATCTGAGGCCAGTTATAATTTCACTGTTCTGTAATTGATGTAGCTAAAAATAAAGACTTCATCTGCTTCTTTCTTTTCATATCTCAAATTAAGGAGTTGGGGTCAAAGTCCATAGTCTGCACCCCTGGAGCGGTGGGAGGGTTAACAGCTGTGGTCAGGTGTCCAATTTGGCAGCTCAGAGCCCTAACCGGCTAATCCTCCATTTCCTGTATGTCCATAACTAATCTTAATTCTTGCGTAATTATAGTATATTTATATAGGCCACATTTAGAATGAGGGCATCTGCCAAATGCCAAAAGTGACTTATATTTCTCATTTATACAACTGAGCAACTAGGGGCCTTGCTCAGGGGTCCAGCAGTGGCAGTCTGGTGGTTTTGGGGTTTGAGCTCACCACTAGAGCTGCAAAGTTGTAGGAATTTTTTTAAGGCTGAATACTTTCATGGGAATTAACAGGAATATATGGGAATAAACTGGGAGTTTGAAATTGCATTAAATCCGGTTGTTTTATCCAACTTTATGCTGCAAGAATTTGTTTTTAAAATTACATTAATAATTTCGCTTGTTACAGGAGAACTTGTGATTTTTGCGATCACATCCACACAGCACTGAAGGGCTTTTAAGGCCACACCTCCAATGCATGGCATTTTAAAATGCGTATTAGTTTGCTTGCATGTCCGTTTATAACCAAACAAAATGTTTAGATTTGTTTGCATATACAGTTTGTATAAATTTGCCCAAAATTCCCAAATTTTTTGCCTCCTTGCAACTTTACGCACCACCTTTCAGTCAGAGGTCCAACACATTAAGCGACACGCTACCACTTTACTGACTCCGGTGACGTCATCTCCGTCCAAATCAATTCACTAACTGATCGAATGTTGTGTTTATGGAAAAAACTATTCCTGTTATAACAAACTATTTTGTGTGTAACAGGTAAACTGCTGAATATCCATCCCTCACTGCTGCCTTCCTTCAAAGGTGTGAACGCACAGAAGCAAGCACTGCTGGCTGGTGTCCGGATAACCGGCTGCTCTGTGCACTTTGTGGCGGTGAGTTGGCTTCTGTTCAGGCAGTTAGCTAGTTTAGTTGAAGTTTAGGAAGAAAAACTGTTCTTTAAAAGCGAAAAACAAAATTAACATGCATATTATTATTATTATTATTATTATTATATATTAGGCTTGAATACCAAGTTAATTAAACCTTTAATATATTTCAATAGCCTTTCCTATAATTCACACCTTGTGGGAGATTGAAATTAGTCAAAAAAAAAAAAATTATCCATATAACAACTTGGATCCGAAGAAGTTCAGGCAAACGACACACTTGGGCTTCATTTACATTGCGGGTCATGATATCCAATTCGGATTTTGTGATAGTTTTTTAATGACGCTTTTACATTATCTTTTAAAACTGACCCGTATTCGATATCTGCATTAACACTATGCACGGCAATACAACCCAATGTAGACATACTGACAGGAAAAGTAAGGACAAATGGTGCCGTAATCTTTGGAGGCAAAGGACCAGGTAAAATGTCATATTTAAAGGTCGGCAAAGTAATGGTCTTTTTGGGAGGGAAAAAAAAAGGGTTGTTTCTGTTATTATATAACATAAAATGTCTCCATCTGGGTTGACGTCATGCGCCGGTTGATTCGCATAGATGGGTAAAAATTCGATCTTTTGCTCGTTTGCTTACATAGCAGACGCTAATTGAGGTATCCGGATTATTTCTGCGTATAAACGAGGCCTGAAACTCATCAAAAAGTATCGGAATCTGTGTTTCTTTTTCTTTTTCTGCTTACACAGCCATCAGTCGTATCCCATCTACGTTAACATTTACAGCATTTGGCAGACGTCCTTATTTAGAGCGACTTACATTTAGCTCTTTTATACAACTTAGCAAATGGGGGTTGAGAGCCTTTCTCAGAAGCCCAACAGTGGTGGCCTGGTGGTGCTGGGAATCAAACCCCGGTCTTTATGATATCAGTCTAACACCTTAAAAAAATCTGAATTAGGTCACTTGCATACATGCGGTGTAAATGCGGCCACAGAACCTTCCTTATCAGAAATTAAAGTTAAAAATTTTGAAGTATTGCATGAGAAACTGCTTTAACGCAGGGTGATGGAAACATACAGTAGCAAATGTCTTCTAAAGCCGGGTTTCCTCCTGTAGTGGGTTCATTTTAATTCCTACTACACCGCTGACATCAACACTGAGCTTAACCTTATGGCCATCGTCTTTTATTTGTCACAGGAGGAGGTGGATGCAGGAGCCATCATCGTACAGGAAGCTGTTCCCATTCTGACGAGCGACACGGAGGACAGGCTAGCAGAGCGCATCCGGGAGGCGGAGCACCGAGCCTTTCCTGCTGCTTTAGAGCTTGTGGCGAGTGGAGCAGTCAGACTTGGAGAAGATGGACACATCATTTGGAATCAGTAGCCCGATGTATTGGGGCTTGATAATAATGACCCTCATCTGTTATTCTGGATTAGTCTGGATTACAGCGTCAATTTAATCTCATGTGTTGATGTTAGTGTGTTGCTTCCTGTAGAAATTTACACTGTTACAAAATATATTACTTAAACATTCCATTTTAAACCAGGAAAGCATTAATATCAGTAATTTAGCTGCTGTCTTAATTCTACTGTCCTCCTTCCTTAGCGGTAACTGAGACTTTGCAAAAAAAAAAACTGCATGGCAAATAAGTCGTCTTTTTCTCAGAAATCATGTAACTGATGGAGAAACTACATGTGGTTAAATTCATGTCTGCATGTAAACTCTGACTTGGTGACACTGCCTGCTACTGATGTCATTAAATCTTGACAACTCGATATTTTACTTTATTTATTCATGTTATAAAAATCTGTCGTGTTTAGCACAAAAGCTTGAGTTTAGGTTGAGACATGAACATTTTTACCACGTAACATGGTCAAATTTTGTCGGGTGACGATGTGTTTTATTTTATTTAAAGATAAAACATTTACATTATTTTACAGACACCCTTATCCAGAGCGACATACATTTATCTTTTTTATACAACCAAGGAATTAGGGGTAAAGGACTTTTGCTCAGGGGTCCAACAGTGGCGACGTGGTGATGCTGGGACTCAAACCCCGATCTTCCAATTAGCAGTCCAAAACCTTAACCACTGAGCTACCACTTCTGTTGGATTAAAATAAAAAGTTACCTGAAATACCATGCATTAAGCTCCACCTTCTTCCTGTTTAACAAAATCTATAAAACTCCCAGTTCCATCATTTTTGGGTTCGGAAAGGTGTCTCATAAAACGTAACTATATAACCAAAAGCACACCAACATTGGGGTCTTCCCTAAAACTCTTGCCAAAAAGTTGGACACGTACTATTATCTGGAATGTCTCTGTTTGATGTAGAAGATTCACAGGATCTAAGATACTTACACTGTTGCAGTATGACAATGTCCCTGTGCACAAAACTCCAGCTTTCCATAAAGACATGCTGTGTTCTGGTTGGACTGGAAGAACTTGAGTGTTCTGTAAAGAACCTTGATTCTGATTCAACCCCACTGGAACACCGACTGCACCCCAGACCTCCTCAGCCAACATTAGAGTCTGATCTCAGAATGCCGCGGTACTCTGATGAAGCTAAGTAAAAGTAGCTGAGGTTCTGAAGGTTGTTTGCAGAATAAAATGTGATGTGACTTATACTGCTATACTTTATTCACAGTCTCATGTCGTCTCTTGCTGAAGCGCAGGATGAACAGCTTTTCTCTTCCTGCCTGACGAGAAAGACAGACATCTCCTCTTAATCCGGATTCAGCCAGCAGGGACAGAATCTCCTCTAGAAAAAAAACAACAACATAGTAACACCACTGCACTGGAACTTTGTGTGTGCTGGACGTGTCACACTATGGAGGTTTCACCTTGCGAATCATCCCAAATTTATCCCCCCACAGAATGATGCAATGAATGAGCCTGAAAAAAAAAGCACCAGCAGCAAAAATTTTAGGGTTCCAGCAAGCCGCTACACAGCATGTGGTAGATATCTGATTCCCCTACCTGGATTGTTATCGGACACTGTGACGAGGTAGAACAGGCCCTGTTGAGATAAAAGCTGTGACACTATTGGAAAGAATCTGTCCATCACCTCCCTGCCTCTCTTTCCTCCAGCCCAGGATGCCTCAATGCCATGGCCGCCCACCTGTACACCGAAATTCAACAATATCAGACAGTAAGCAAGATTAAAGGTAAAGATGTAGAAGATGGTGGTTTAGAGACACTGAAGGTTGAGGTTCTTTGTGGAAGCTATTGGGTTGGACAGGATTAGGAAAGAGTACATCAGAGAGACTGATCATGTTGGACATTTTTTGGAACAAAGTCAGAGAGGACAGACTGAGATAGTTTGAACATGTGCAGAGGAGGAAGAGTGGAAAAATCGGTAGGAGGATTTTGGAAGAAACCAATTGTGTGTGTAAAAATGTTGGTAACCGTTAACCAGTTTGTGAGTCGTACCTCCTCAGATGGAGTCACTACATATGGAGGGTTGAAAAGAAGGACGTCCACCATCCCCTTCAGTCGGGGCAACAAGCACTCAGTCTGAGGGATAAAAAAATACAGCAAACACATCAGTATTGAGTGATTAAAAAACTGCTACTACTAATAAAACAGATCTCTGGGGGCCCCCAAAGCACATGGGCCCTTAGAATCAACCTAACTTTCCCTCCCTTTAGCCACACCCCTGGGTGTTGCAATAGAATTCCTTCAACTCCACTGCATACAATCATGAGTGGTGGTTTTATTTCGGAGCCAGTCAATGTTTCTTAAATTCGGGTTCACTTTCACATACTGACTCACGCTTTTTGTTCACTTGAGTCTAAAACCCAAGACGACTTCGGCAGCTTATTGCAGATTTTTCTTTGGTCAGGTACTCTGTAGGTAGCCTGAAATGAATTGGTAGCCCCCACCCTGTTGCCCTGCATTTATGTACAATTATACATCTATATTCCTATTCAGGGCCACACTAGCCTAACTAGAATGACATGCTAATTTTAATGATTTATAAGACTAAAAAGTGTTTTTTGAAAACTTTGCGTTTTTAAATGCATTTACTGGGTGAGTAAAACAATAAAGTAATATTTAATAATATCAACTTAAAAAAATATATATATAAAATTTATATATAAAATAATTGGCGCCAACTATTGGCGTAATGCGGTAAAATTGAATCGGTGATCAAATGTAACTGAATCTTGTTGGGAACGGACTCAAGTCGAGTCGAGTCACTGGGTTGTATAGAAAATCCGAAATGACCACCACCAATAATAATAAATCCAAAACGAACTGCCGGACAAAAAATTCTATGCCTATATAATCATGTACAACTGTTAAACCATTCCATGGAATAACTGTGTGACGTGTTTATTGTGCTTTAAGACAAGTTTAAGTGCTTTTGAGTCAGAAACACAAAGCATAGGAATGTTCACAGACATTTCAGCTTCATGATATAAATCTCGGCAAAGTTCAGACTATCTGAAGTCGTCTTGATGATACTTTGTATGGTAGTACTAGCATGACATGCTTAAACACTTTCATCCAAGTGGTCCAAGAACAAGAGAAGAAGAAAGTCCAGGGTATCTTACCAAGTCCGTTAAAACGGGCTGCAGGTTGAGGTTATTGCGGCGAGACGTCTCTACCGTGCACTCAGCTGCTGCTGGGTTCAAGTCAGTGCAGCTGTAGAATGAACAGAATATCAGAACAAAGCAAGGCATTAATTTTAATATACAGCGGTGCCTTGATTCACAAGTACAATTCGTTCCGTGACGGAGCTCAAATTACTCGTATGTCAAATCAATTTTCCCCATTGTAATGAACTGAAATGCTATTAATCCGTTTTGGGTTCCCTCAAAAAACACTGCAATGTTTTTGTGACATGTTTTTAAATAAGAAAAATTTACCTTGGAGATCAGACGACTTCATTTGCTAACGTGCGTGTCTGACTAGCTATCGAGTGAGACGCGGGATGCTGGGCGGATGTTTACGCCTTTTGCTTTGGCGTTCGCTATGCCAACTAGCGGTTGGGTATCTGAAGCTGACTCCTAACCCAAATTTTAGCTCTAAACTCAAAGCAAAAAATCGCCCGGGAGACGACTCGTATCTCAAAAAACTTCTCAGTTGGGACACTCGTAGGTCAAGGTACCACTGTAATGTCTCAAAGCGACTTTGGGCTGGGCCTACACTGTGCGTTTTTGGCCACGATTTGTTTGTCTGTTGTTTTTGATGTCTAGTTTTATGTTTTACATTTGGCATCTGACCGTTTCAGAAGATTTCAGACACTTTTAGTCATTTCTCCAATAATTACCGTCAAATCAAAGACCAATAGAAGCACCGAACCTGATGACATTGTGTGACATGTCGGAGCTGCTGTTTGTTTGCTGCTAGCTACCGTTTAGCAAAAGAACCCAGGTTCCTGAACGTGTCGCGGATTGATCAACTTGTGTGTGTCCGTTTTTGATGCGTCTTGCCTGTCGAGCAGTCTGACATTATGCTGACTGAGATTCTATGGTGTGACCTGGGGATCATGTTTGTACAGTCTGACAAGCTACAATCACTAAAGACTATTAATCATCACACAGTGTAAATTTAGCCTGACTCAACGGTGACAAAATGAAACTCCTTGAGGTGATATCAGGATGAAACCTTGAGAGGAACCAGACTCAGAAGGAAACCCATCCATATATAACCATATATGGGCAGTGGTGGCTCAAATGGTTGAGGTGCTGAGTTGTTAATCTGAAGACCAGAAACACCTGGGTTCAAGCCCCACACTGGCAAGGCAACCACTGTTGGGTCCATGAGCAAGACCCTTAACCCTTCCTGCTCCAGGGGCGCTGTATCATAGCTGACCCTGCGCTCTGACCCCAACTTACTAAGATGGGATATGCGAAAAATGCATTTCATTGGCTCTGTACACGTACCCCGCACAATGACAATGAAGTTGAATATAATATAATATAATAATATAACTGACACCAGAGTGTGTGATTATAGATGATGTCCTGTCATCTATACGTCCAAACAGAATTGTGTCCAGAAGCTTTTGAGCAACTTAGAAATAATCATCATCAAAGTTTATGACATCATTTCTTACATGTGAAGTAACATACACACAATATCAGAACAATTTACAGTACAACATAATTATATACAGTTCCAACTGTAAACATTTCACAATCGAATATAAAATAAATAAACCTGTATGAATGTATATTTCGCTGGAAAGTGGAGTCATCAGATTAAGATATACGTTATATATTTTAATCAGAACTAATATTGCTAAAATTCATAATTTATTTTCAACTGTGGTGGAAAAAAATGTATATGTAAAATGTATAAACTTATAAGGCTTTACTTTTTATAAAGAAACTAAAGAAAAAGCTGATTATCAAACTCACTAGTGATCACGTGATCAGGCAGATACTTACAGATAGAGCGCGTCGGGTCCGACTAGTGACGCCAAAAAAGCCGAGACAACACCTGAGCCGCTGCCAACCTCGAGGCACACAGCGGGTCTGAAACACACAGAACTATCTAATTACACACACACACACACACTTGAGTACACAGCATGACTATATTACTTAAGGAACGAACAGCTCTACTTAACCGATTCTTTTTTGTGAATCGGTTCGTCAAATCGAACTGAATCGTTTGAAATGGTTCGCGTCTCAATTAAGCATTAATCCACTTAAGTTATTTCTTTTTTATTTACTTACGTGCCTGACACGCCATCTGACGCAGCTATTAAGTTACTCCAACAGCGCATTCGCTAAAGGACATTCTATAACGCTTAACGTGGCTTAATTCATTAAAACAGTCTTTTAAAAACACCAAACTCGGTGAACGTGTTATTAATAAAGCAAACTGTTTATAGACAAGCATATACGAGTCGGAAATAACGCAGCGCATTTAATTACGCATTAAGTGTTTCGCTCCCATAGAAAACCGCTATAAGGAAAACACATTAAAAACTTACTGAACACATTATTATTAAAGCAAAGTACTATAAATACTGTCATTTTTACTTAAAAAGTAATAGATTGCAAATATTTTTGATAGAATATAATGAAGTTTGCTTCTAAGATAACTCAAACAAAAAAAATAAAAAAAATAACGCAGTTTAATGCATAAAAAAAACGTGTTTTGTGTAACTGTTTATATTCCTTGTTTTATCAGAGATTAAAAAAAAAAATGAATACTCTATATGGTGGAGTATTTTGAGGCCCGGAGTGGATTTTTTGGGTGATATATTTGGTTTTCCTTATAATGTTTTTTAATGGGAGCGAAACACGTAATTAAATGCGTTGGGTTGTTATTCTGGGCGAATCTGCTTGTCTGTACATAGTACAGTTTATTAGTAATGTGTTCATCACTGTTTCAATGCATTAAGCCGCGTTAACTGAACTGCTGCCAGAGCGCAGCTAATTAAACTGCACGTGTGTGTCTTCTTCTCCTTCTCCCTTCCGGCTGTTCCATTTTAGGGGTCGCCACAGTAAATCATCTGTCTCCAACTACATCCTCTTCACTCACACCCACTAACAAGTGTCATTTTACAAGCGTAGGACATTAATTATGTCAAGTATTTTGTTAAACGTCCAATATTTATTCATTCATTTTCTATACCCGCTTATTTGGGGTCAATAATGCATATTAAGTGGATCTGAACAAAAGTAATTTAGTCACTTTATATCTTTAAGACTTGTAACAAAACATCGTTGTTTGTAAATCACTGCCTGTACCTGTATTCAGGTGCTTCAGTTATGTGTAACAAATTATTAGATCATGAAAATAATGTTTTAACCCACTGAAGTTGTGATTACTGACCTTATATAGGTGTGTTTTTTTTGTTTCGGTTCATTTAAACAAACTGTCCGAAAGAATCGATTCGCTGAAAAGAACCGGACTTCACATCACTAATATTACTACAAGTCCTCACAAGCAAACTGTTCAGGGCGAATACCGCTATGTATCTAAAAGCTGCGCCACAGGATTATAAAAGCGTGTAATTTTGTGTAACCGTTAAAAACTTTATTCTCGAATCGTAGCTACATCTGTTAGTTTGGGTCTAGTTTGTATGTTTACTTTTGCTGTTTGTGTGTGTGTGTGTGTGTGTGTGTGTACACAATTCTACATACGTTAAGGTTCAATTAGTACAAAAATGGAAATTACCAAAAAAAACCCCTCTACATATTATAGGAAAAAATTAAATGAAAAAGCAAAAAGAATTGAACACTCACTTGCTTCGCCGAAGCAAATCAGCATCCTTTTCTAACGAATCAATTAAAAGGAAAGAGTCTTCTGCTGGCTCGTAAACCTCGGAGAAAAGCCCCTGACCGGCATGGGAGTACAGAGGAGTCGGGTACATCATCATGACATGCTGCTGGACAAGTTCCTTAATAAAAAAAAATAATAAAGCAAATATCATCATATTTTCTGTGGTCATTCCTAAAAATAACATTACATGAGGAATTGATGCTTCATAAGATTCAACAGGACCCCCAAATACACCATATAGCCACCATGGACACCTTACCGGCACATTTACATTTGGCAGACGCCCCTAATTGGTGGTTGAAAACCTTGCTCAGGGGCCCATAGTGGTGGTGCTGGGAATCGAACCCTGGTCTTTTTGGTATTAGTCCAACACCTTAACTACTAAGCCATTACGTCCCCAGCACACCCATATAAGTAGGTCTTCCTACTGTGAAATCCCATCCTGTATAGAACTCATGACCCACTGAACACCTTTGGATGAACGGGAACGGGAATTATAGTGTCTGATCTCATTAATACTATTGTAGCTGTATGATCAAATCCCCCCAGTCACATGACACAAACTGGTGGAAATAATGTTCAGAAGTGTGGAGGTTATTATAAGAATAAGAGTGAGTCTAAATCTGAAAGAACATCTATATAAAAAAACCATACATGGGGCGCTTGAACCCGCCCACTTTTGTTATTAGCGAATCAAAATTGCTTTTATATTTTTGGCCTCATGTGATAAGACCGTTGACTTTTTTGTTTTACCTTTGAGTCCCTCTAGTGGACAACATTAGTAGTTCAGCTTTTATCTCTGAATCCAATTGGTAGAAATGGAAAAATTATTTAAATTATTACAACGATTACTTTATAACTAATATTAAACTCACAATAAACTTAAATTCACTGTTTAGTTGTACATTTATTAAGTTATTTATCAGGTGATGTTAACGTTAACATTTTAGTAAGTAATGCGGCTATTTACCGTCCTTTCTTTCCTTACTTTCGACTATTTCGAGATAAATATAACATTTTCCTTTATTTCTTCAATCTGCATCTAATTTATTAATCCTAAAGTGATCTAGTTTCTGCTCTGAGCTGTCAATTGAATAAAGATTTCAGATTCATTTGCTACTCCGCGCCTTTACACAATTATTACTTTAAAAAAACAATTAAAATTAACAGCTTTTCATTAATTATAATTGGTTAACAGTCAATTATGACAAAAAGTAAAACTTACTAAATAAGCAGCGTCTTTCCTTATCGTATCTTCTCCTCTTTTTACCGTTGTTGTGTACATCCACGTGCACGTCTTCCGCTTCCGGTTGCTATCAGTGACGCATTGTGGTAGTTGGAGTTTGTTCACCACAATCGCCATGATAACCGCACGTCTGTTTTACAGCGTAGGAAAAGGCATAAAATGATACAATAATGAGTCTTTAGTTAAATAGAATATAAAAAGAGGTAGGGTTAAGTAGTTATTAAATGTTTAAGATCATTAAAAACTTTTAATAGAATTTTAAATAAAATTGAGTTTTTTGTCTTCTTTATCTTCTATACTTGCTTATTCCTTAATTCGGGGTCACAAGGATCTGCTGGAGCCTGTCCCAATCGCCTCTAAAAGGGCGAAAGAGAAAGAGAGAGACAGAGAGGGTCAGAGAGATAGAGAGAGAGAACAGAGGGGGGGGGGGGCAGAGAGAAAGAGAGAGAGGGACAGAAGGAGAGAGGACAGAGAGAGTGGGGTTAAAGTGGGGGTTAGGGGCCTTACTCAGGGGCCCAACAGTGGTATATTAGTGGTGCTGGAAATTAAACCCCAGTCTTCCAAGTAGCAGTTCAACACCTTAACCACTACGCTACTACTTCCCCACTCTACCATATTTACCCTGCAGTTACACACCCACATGGCCCATTAGAGACTACCAATTACAGACTACCGATTACAGACTACTGATACCACATAACATCAATTAAAAAAAAATCAGCTAATGTTTTGCTGTCACAGTCACAGAAATCCACATCCACTCCAGCTTCCTTCTGTTTAGAATCTGGGGAGCTGCTCCAGATGGGCCCAGTTACAGTCTCCGTTTTTTTCTCATGAACAGTCCCGACTCAGTCCCCCTCAAGGACGAGGCACATGGAAAGGGAGACGCTGTAAAACATCTGACTTTTTTTTGAAGAAGAAGAAAGCGATACAGCAAACAATTTTTTATTTCAGTCTTTAAAGCACGAAGTTTTTATAACTGCCACACAGGAAGGCATTGGATGGGTAAAAAGGTTGGACCACCGACCGGTCAAATCTTACAAAAGTGTCCCAGTATAGAGGACATGTACTTATTTGTCTGGACAGAAAGTTTGCGTACTTATTTACAATACGATATGACGTTTGCATAAAAAACTCCCTCTGCATGGAAAAAAGTCAATAGAGGGCAGCATTTGTCCACGCTAAAATCATTCTAGTCCCATATTTTTACTTTCAATTTGGACATGATGTGGAGAGAAGGAGAGAGAGGTAGAGAGACAGAGAGAATGAGAGAGATAGAAAGAACTGGAGAGACAGAGAGAAAGACAAAGTGAGAGACAGAGAGAAATAGAGAGACAGAAAGAGAGAGAGACAGAGAGAAAGAGAGCGAGGGACAGAGAGAAAGAGAGACAGAAAGAGAGAGCGATAGAAAGAGAGGACAGAGAGAAAAAGAGAGAAAATAGAGACACAGAGAGAGACAGAGAGAAATAGAAAGACAGAGAGAAATAGAGAGACAGAGAGAAAAAGAGAGAGACAGAGAGAAAGAGACAGAAAAAATATGGAACAGAAAGAGAGAGAGAGTTTTTATGCATGCTTGTGTGTGTGTGTGTGTGTGTGTGTGTGTGTGTGTGTGTGTGTGTGTGGTGTGTGTGTTTTTGTGCGTTTAAGTGCGTGTTTAATGACCAGCTCCCCCCAATGTTCCTTATCAGGTGACAGGTGTGTACCTATTGTGCTGCTAATGTGCAGGTCCCCCTGTGTTCTCCCAGTAGGTGGGGCAGTTTTTCAGGGAAGTTAAAATTGGGTAAAATTTTGTTAAACTTTATTCACTGTATTCAGTGAACACCGCTGACACAGTCTCTACTCTCGGAGCAGCCAGGAGCAGTCTGTGTGTCCCCGTCTCCAGAGCCAGACTGTGTTCACTGAGTCTGTACTTGGTTGCGGTGTGTGTGTGTGTGTGTGTGTGTGAGTTTTGGGTCAGTTACTGTGCTATTCTGCTACACTGTACTGTGTGTTTAGGGTTTGATAACACTCCATTTTACTCTGGACTTTAGTTCGACTTTTCCAATAGTTCAAATATTTGACTGTTATTGATTGTGTTATTAGATTTTTTTCTATTGTAGAGTTGGTGTGTGTGTTGGACTGAGAGTGTGTGTTGGACTGTAAGTGTGTGTTGATGTAAGTGTAGAGCAGTGACTCAGAAATGGTGTTTTTGCTCATCTCTCGGTGCTTTATAATTGCTTTATAAATAGGATTGAGGGTCACTCTTTTCTTAGATGTTTATAGAATTTGAGTTCCTTTTTTTGTATGTTTAGTATTATGGGATATCGACCTAATTCTGCCCTGTATGCGTGGCTGGTGGTGTGTTTGTGCACTCTTAGGATCATTCTGCAGAATTTCACATGCAGGAACTCAATCAGATATTTGTCCCATTTGTTTGGGACAAACAAATGGGACTCTCTCTCTCTCTCTCTCTCTCTCTCTCTCTCTCTCTCTCGGGGTGTCTAACATATTCCAGGCTGCCCTGTCATAACCGTGACCTGACCGTGATACACAAAAGCGAGTATTTAACTCTTCCCAGATTTTCGGCCCCAGAAGGCCATTAGGAGTGTGAAGATATAGGTAAATAAGTGTAAGTGTGTGTGTGTGTGTGTGTACTCCAGAGGCAAACAGCTGACTAGACAGAATTTTATTCTGATTCCTAGTAATGAGGGTCCTGGAAGCTGTTTTTAAAACTTGATTATGTGTCCTTGTTATTTACAGGCTTGCGGGCTCTTAAAAACTCTGTTTTTTTATTCAGGAAGGAAATGTGTGGCACAAATTCTGGTGGAAAGCGAAATAACACAAACTGAGCTCACCCACATCAAACAATACCACAGTATACGTCAGGATTTATTACAGTAAGATTGTAGTATAGTGTAGCATATTATAGTATTTACTCCATCTTCCTGCAGTGTACTAAAGTATTAACTCTAGAAGACTGTGATAAACTCTATGATATTATAATATTTACTAAAGGATTTAGTTTATTAGAGTATTTACACTCGGTTAATGTTTACGTTAAACTATAGAAAGAACTGTAGTGAACTGATCAACAGTATTTTAAAGAGTGGTTCTATGGGGAACAGAGTTGTTAATGGGGGACAGTGTGTTCCAGTGTGAAAGGACAGATTCCCATTTCTAATGGACACCAATGTCAGATCACTGATTCCACAAAAGTTCAACACTGCAGCTGAAGATTTTCAACTAAAATGAGCAATAAAAAATGAACGGATTGTTAACATGTTGTTTGGTTTGATTTATTTGAGGGATTTTGTGTGTGTGTGTGTGTTTGTATCCATTCACTTTGTGTTCTGATTTGTGCTGTGAAGGTTTTCACACATACAGTATAATATAACTGTAGAAAATTCACTATAGTAATTAATGTAGTCATTTGTTTATTTTACTACAGTAGAGTTACTATAACAAGTGTGGTAGAAATTACCACAATACACAACAAATTACCACAATAACAGTAAGATTTAAAAACACTACAGTATTTACCACAGGTCATTTTACTACACGTTCTATAGTAAAGTTACTCTACAATACTAGAGTATTTTAGCATATGGGGTAAAAACATCCAAAAATATACTATCTACCCCGTATTGATTCTTAACGTAACACAAAGTCAGTCTTGTAAATTTGTTACTTAAGGATACCTTGAATGCAAAACAGTTCATATTAATTGCAATGCAAAGTCGTCTTTTATCATTAATCTCAACAATGTGGAACAATCGATCCACAATAATCCCAATGGATCCATGTAGGAGCTCCTTCAGTAGTGACGAAAACATTAAAACAACATTTGTAAAACGTGTGGAATGTATTAAAGGGTTTATTCTGTACATTTATTACATGTCATTGGACACCTTTTATTAATCACATATGTACTTGACAGGCCTAGGATATCCTGCAGGCACTCATATGTCTGTACTTTGGATCCAGTCCCTTCAGCACCGTCCCAGATACCATACATCTCCTCGGCACTGTATGTGTAAAAGTCAAAGCAGGGGATATATGACCAATAAGGGATACTTTCAGTCAATTCGAACACAGTGAGAGCTATAATGTAGTCGTTTACAAGAATTTTACACTACCTACACCACATGTCAGGTCGAAAGTCACCAGGAACCCCATATTGTACAGTATAACACATTTTTTTGACCAATAAGAACCCTTTAAATGAATAAATTCTCCAGGTATTTATTAGATTTTATACAAGTATACACTGCTTTCTAGATATATACACTCCAGGGTATGTTTAAATGAACACTATCGCTCAACCGAATCTATGGACCAAAGATTTACTCGCACAGAAGTATTTAGGGGTTCAAACCAGATGTTGAGTCATGTACGATATGCTGTATTTATCAAAGCAAAGCCCTGAATCTGACTTGATTTAATGCTCCATTTTGTCGTTCATCTCGAAGCCACAGCCTTATATATTATTGAGAATGAACGAAAATACAGAGGAAGTGAAAAAGTAAGGAAGAAATATGTTAGAAGGAACTTTTAACAAGAAGTCAAATTCGATGTAATATAAAGGTACTTTTTAAAATGTCTTTAGTAAAACAGCGTTATTATTTTCCACTAAAAACTATTTATTTCATTTTTAGAGATTAAGGCTTAGCGATCCTCCCTGTTGGGTCACCATATAGTTATTTCGCCATGAAACAAAAAAAGCAAACTGCCGTTCTTTTAGAAAGTTGGTACTAAAACCAATTACACTGACACATGCACGTGTAAATCAGCACCAAGCCCAATAAAACGAGAATTTGGCCTACATTCACCACAGGGCCAATAAATGACAGATGGGGGATGTTTTTGAAGTTAATGATGCTGTGTGCAGGCAGAAGAGCTATTTCAGCTAAAGTTTAAGTCCACAGGGAGCGGTGTGGCTGAGGAACAGTGTGAAACTACTCATTAACAACACACTGCTCCTCAACTGGTTTCAAGCACCCAGGGCCGATTAATACTTTACAAAACACCAGTATAATAAAAACACATGTATCATTTATATGGTTGGGTTTGTACAGTGTACTGTTAGTATACTTATTTTAAACAAACAAAACTACTTAATATGCGTATAGTTTACCTTTTACGCTGGTCCGGTCCAAGCTTTTAGGGGGAGCTAAGCAGTATTTTATTTGGGGGCCCCATTTGTGCCACCTAATATGACTAAATATGGTCAATCCTTGATTATTTGCACACTTTAAATCTGACACACTCATTATTAATTTTATTTGTTGAAGGTGCTTTTGCTTACAACTTCAGCTTCCAGCTGGTGACAACTGTAGCAAGGGAAAATGAGGTGAGGTAGAAAGAAACCTTAAGAGGAACCAGACTAAAGAGGGAACCCATCCTCTTTTCTTGAATACCTTGCACTCGACATTTAACAAGTATCCATGCTGCTCTTTTTAACAGAATTGTGATCTATTGTAACAGTATTAAGCTGTTAAATCATGTGACTCAAAGCACTTTTTGCATGTCACTCTGGACAAGAGCAATCCAATCCATTCTCCAAGCTACTATGTGGCTCCATACTTTTATGGATTTCCATGCCGTATATGAGAAACATCACCAGCAGAGTGGACACCATTCCAACAGAGATCTATCCAGAAGCATGATCAGATACATTCAAGAAAAGGGGCAAGAAAACAGATCACTGGTACCTCGGGGGTATGTTTAACCCAACCCTCGAGAAAGAAAGAGAGAGTAAGAGAGAGAGAGAGAGAGAGAGATAAGATAATTACATTAACATGTGAATGATACACCACTGAGTGTCTTTAAGTTGACTTACAAAATAATTCTTAGTCTAAAGTGGCTGATTTACTCGAGATAAGTATTAAAATAGACCTTTTACAAGTCCACCACTAGCGCATTGATCTCAGTTACTCATTACAGAAAGTCAACTGGAGACTTATACTTTAACTGCACTTATGTTTACTTAATCAAATAGATTTAAGTAGACGTTTGGGTTGGTATAAGTGTTATAGTTCTGATACTTACCCAGCAACACTAAGTGCAAGGTAGTAGAGGAGGAGGTGCAAGTACACAGCATGGGACCATTCACACAGACAACACCTACCTGAGGGCAATCTATCACAACCGATCCACTTACCTGGTTCTAGACAGTGGAAGGAAACTGGAAACCCAGGCAAACATGAAGGAAACATATCAAACAGACAGTATCCCAAGGTCAGGATCAATCCTGGGACATCAGGACTGCAAGGTAGAAATGCTACCTTTTAAGACACCAGACCAAAAGGCTAAATAAGGGGATAATTTGCCAAATAAACATACAATTTTCTGCAGAATCAAATCTAAAAATTCCTCGGCCGTTATGTAATGCGCACTGCATTGCAAATTTATAGCTTGAACAGCGATTACTGTCATCACAGCAAATATTTACACCGTGAATCACGTTCGCGAATGTATAATCTTACAATAAATCAGTCAGTGTAAAAATTATATTATACATTATAAATAAAGGATATGCAAAACAAGTTGAAACCCTAACCCTTTATATTGATATTTGCTTGTGTGTGTTATTTGTGAGCATGCCTGGACAGGTGCTGGTGTATCCGTCAGGGTCTGTGTACGTGCACATTTGCACAAAAATTTCAATAGAGACTCATGACAAGTGTTTTAAGAGGGTACAAATTATAACTCTTCAGCAGGGCATTCCGGAAGAAAAGGTCAAAAAACAGGAAAGTCGACTCCATCTTGTAGAAAAGAAAACACCTGGAGGAACATCATTCTCAGAGGAAAACCAAGATGAAGCGGTGGCCCCGGGCTGAATGAATGAGGACCTCCTCAAATATTATTTTCTTCATTTATCTTTGTTCTTTAGATATATAGTTATACATACATACAATACAAGTTATACATACAAAAAGTAGTCATAACATAGAACATAAGTTAATTATTTATTTAAAAGAGTCTTTATGTTTAAGAAGAAGATGTACAATAAATGTACAATACAATCTTAAAGTTACAGTACAAGCTTCACATTTACAGCAGCCACAAAATTGGCATATAATTATTCTTAAATAAATCTTATCTCCATCATCTACCACCGTCATTATGTTTCCTTTTTTCTTTTTTTTCGCTTCTGGCTGTCCGTCGGATAAATACTTTTCATGTTTAAATTAGCAAATGTACGACTAAGCATTGTGCTAGATAAAAAAAATGCAGCCTATGCATGATGTAAAAAAAGCAAGCATATCCAGCCCAACACAAGAGGGGGCCTGCTAGGGGGAATGCAGATAAATGTCCCAGTTTAGAAAGTTTAGAAAGTTGGGATCAGAGTGCAGGGTCAGCTATGAAACAGCGCCTCTGAAGAAGGACCTATTAGTGTCAGACTGGCGGTGGTGGGGCTTGAACCCAGGTCTTCCTGGTTTTTTAATCAACAACTCTGCATTCGAGGTGTAATTGTGACTTGGAAACAACGTAGAAGCCTAATCTAAATTTTGCAACACTTTTTTTTTGTCAGTGGCGGCTAAAATTGATGCCGTTAAATAATCATTATGGAAGCAAAAGGCATCATTTAACCATATTAAAGTCAAGTCAAGTGCTCTTCATTTCTATAGTGCTTTACAGAATCAAATCAAATAAAGAACACTCATTAAAACAATCAGTTCAGTTTAATTGATATCTAAAAATTAAGAGTCACCAACTAAGCAAAACACAGGTGACAGCGGCAAAGAACCAAAACTCCATCGGTGGCAGAATGGAGGAAAAAGTCGGGGGGTCAGTTCTCCTCTGACCAAACAAACCAGCCGGTTATTTCATTGGACTTACGATATACATATACATTGTGTGTTATTGAAAGTGTTCCCGGTTCCGGTTGACCTGATTATCGCAGCAATCCTTTAACGGATTTGGATAATAAAAATGTATAAGTGTGTTATGTGTAAATCAGGTTAAAAAGATAAGATTAATCAAAAGAACTAGAAATAAGAAACAACCAAGGATAATTTGATCAACTGCTAATAGCTAAATAGTGTTTTTATCTAACTTAAAATCTTATCAAGCCACACATCCTGCACAGAACACATGAAACGGACAGATAAAAAAATCCCTCTTTTATTTACTTTTATGATGGCAATTTGGTCATTATTTCCGAACTAAATCAGAAGTGATGCAAAGTAATTTAAAAACCGAAAACATTTTAACAAGCAGAAATAATCAGAAACAGCTAAGATTTAGCTGCATAAATTAAATACAGCTAAGCGCAAAAACAGCTAAGTCTTTATGCTGTTATCAGTTATCATGTCGAAACGGAAATCTGCACCTATTAAGTTTCCTGCTAATGAACTCGGCCTTATCAGTGGTTACATTTATATAGGAAATGCTTTGCTTAGTTAATAGTATACATGTTTTTATTCATGGCATATGTTTAGCTAGGAAGTCTGTGGGAAAGGCTCGGCCATTAAACCCGAGTCATTTTTATACTCATCAAGTTTTTTCAAATTATGAGAGTAAGTTTTAAGGGGTTTTCTTACTTAATGTTTACCATGTTTGAATTAACTGTTGAAAAAAATTCAGCTCAAAGATGCAGGCTATAGAATAAATATGGCTAATAGCTAAAGATCTGCACAACCGCTGGGAGAGAAGCGGGTATTCTGCAGAGTAAGGCTGTTCTTCAGTGGCATGTTGTTGCGGTTTGTGGTCCTGTTGATTTCGGGGATGGTATCACCCTGGGGAAAAACGTGTGGGAGCCAAATGTGTTTCCAGTGAGCAGAATTAAGGACCCTTATTTGCAGAGCTGCTCAAAGGGCTGCTGCAACTTTTCAGAGTCATCTCATAAAAGAGATGTGAGGGGAGCTGAATAGAACCAGGAGTTTCCTTCACTAAAAAAAATTCACCACAATTCTGAAACTTAAGTCAATAGGCTAGGTTCTTGTCTTTGATATTCAGTTTTCATAATATTTCATGTTTATAGTTTTATAGTCTATGATTTACTGCTATGTATTTTATAAATGATTAAAAATTGCTAGTTAAGCTTCATTTCACATGTTTGACTTTTTCCCCAGTGTTAAAATAATAAAAAAAAAAAAACAGCTGGATTTAGCTTTAGCAGTCTATAAAGATGCCTATAATTAACACTTCGGTAATTAAAAGCCTTTTTAGGAGGTGATTTAATGTCTGCGGACAAGAACATCTAATGTGAACACAAAATGGTGCTAAATAGAGATTCCCAACCAATTTTAGGTGGATACACAGAAAGAGAAAGTCTATTCAGGGAAATAAAAGAATTCAAGTCTAAACCTTATATCTAATAAAATATCCATAGCCGTCTTCAGATCTTCAAGAAAACATGGCATCAGAAGAGACTTGTGAAGGAAGAAAACATTATGTGAGAAAGTGGGAGAGAAAAATCTTAGATGGTTTTTTAATATGGGTTGAATAAATCGTAAAGCTGCCGATGCCTTTATATGTAGAAGGTAAGCGGAAAAGCAGTAGACCAGCATAAAGATGGATAGACGATTTAAAACAAGGGTTCAGCACAGACATCCAGGGCAGAGTGGGAACATGAGGGTTACCTAATTGAATCTGGTTCCTCTCAAGGTTTCTTCCTACCTCACCTCAGGGAGTTTTTTCTTGCCACAGTCGCCTCTGGCTTGCTCATTAGGGATAAACTTACACTTTTCATTGTACTGCATTCTGTGTAAAGCTGCTTTTGAGACATTTGATACTGATTCATTTGAATCTGATTCATTAGGATTTATCGGATTTGTCAAACTTCAAGGGACTCTGTGTGTGTGTGTGTGTGTGTGTGTGTAATTCATGAGTCCAGGGATTCGGTGGATTGCAAAAGCAGTCAGAATGCCTATTGACTCTATAGACTTAAAGGACTCGGGAGACTCTGAACCGATGCAGTGATGCAGAAGGATCTAAATCTGTAAATGAATTTGGATTTCTCATCTCTACCGGTAGACTCAAGGTCTGGCTATGTGCTACCACTAAGTCAGAACGCTCTTCTAAAACACATAGAAAGCTAATAAAGACCCAAATATTTGTGGATTAGATGTATAACTTGATCAATGTTCTGAATTACAATAATTCCTAGCATGGTTTATATTAAACAGCAGTAATATTATGGTTGTTCTAAATATATGAGTAAAGCATTATCTATGCTTTAATTTGATTCAATTCCATTCAATTCAATTCATATCAGTTTAATTTGTTTAGTGCTTTTAACAACAGACATTGTCTCAAAGCACACAGAATGCAGTAACAGTGAAAAGTGTAAGTTTATCCCTAATGAGCAAGCCGGAGGCGACTCTGGGAAGGAAAAACTCCCTGAGATAAAGTAGGAAGAAACCTTGAGAGGAACCAGACTCAAGAGGGAACCCTCATGTTTTGAAGACCACATGTTTTGTTAATTACAGCATATTGTAATGATCAAATGTAATGTAAATTGTAGCCTTGGGACAGCGGAGCAGAGTGATTCCCAGTCCATCCTCAAAGCTTCTTGAAATAGAGGAAAGGGACAGGAAACTGGTCACTGGTACCTTAGGGGCAAGTTAACCCACCATTGAAAGAGAGAGAGAGAGAGAGAGAGAAGGAGGTAAAAATAAAGATATGGATAATTAAGCACATTGTTGTGTAAAAGTTAAGGACATGTTGTGCAGTTGAGGACTCCAGCTAGACTAGCTATGGCAACATAACTAAAAGGGAGAGCCAGAAGGTAACACAGACATCAGGGATCTCTGGGGTAGGAGCCAGCCCGCAACACTACCGTCAACAAAATCTAAGTGAACATGTAAGAGTGGGGAAACGACAGCATACAAATATCCCAGTTCACCAAACACTCTATATCCATGATGCCTCCAGTTCTGCCCCTTAACCTAAGAAAAACTACAGATTGAAGTTTTGGCTAAACATGGCTTAAAAACTTTTTTTTCAGCCTTGACTTAAATACTGAGACTAATCTGAAGGTTGTTTCATAGCTGTGGGGCTTTGTAAGAGAAAGTGCTGCCCGTTATTTAAGTGCCCAATAAATAGCCTGCACATTTTGATCCAAGTAGGCGTGGAGGATTATAACGGCACAGAAGTTTGTTCAGATACTGAGGCGCGAGACCATTAAGTGCTTTATAGGTCAGTAGTAATATTTTATAATCAAGGCGAGATTTTAATGGGAAGCCAGTGTAGACTGATTAAAACAGGGGTGATGTGGTCATATTTTTCTAGGTCTAGTAAGTACTCTTGCTGCTGGATTCTGGACTTACTGGAGCTTATTTATACATTTGCTAGAACACCCAAAGAACTTCCTTTTGCTTTTTTTTTTTTACACAGCACACATTGTCTATTAAAATGTTCTCGATAGCTTTTTTTATATTAACTGACTTGTCAATTTTGCTGACTTATCATACAAGTAAGTCCTTTTTTGTCGAAACAACTCCTTCTTTCCTCAAACAACTGAAGAAACCCCCCCTGTGCATCAACTCCAATTCGCCCAAAATCCAAATCAAATTCTGCTTGTTTGACAGAAGCTGCATGAGTGATTTTGACCTGATTTAATATGCACTAAACTATATCAGTGTTTGGAGAAAATCTGAAGCAGAGCAGAGTAACAAAAAACTGTGCGATGGAATTGAACAAAAGTAAAGACACAGTGCAATTGTATATTCAGATATACACAAGATCGATTGGGTGGGGCAGTGGTGGCTCCCCCGGCTACTAACATATAGAGATAAAATTTCCCCTTGAAACGGCAGTTTTATTCCTTCCACTGCCTATACAGACATGTGAACAGAAGATTTAATAGCTATTATAAGTCTATGAAATAAACCACCAACTTTTATATGAGTTTCCTCCATAAATATTAAACAGAGAGATTGATCGGTGTACAGTTATAGATACTCCTACTTCAGTCTGGTGGAACAAATTAAATGAGGGCAATCGTTTCAGTCTGAGTCGGTGATACACTTTTAATCTTTGTTATTTCTCCAGTGTGATATTTTAGTAGTTTACCATGCAGCCCAAGTATTTTTCAGGTCTAATACTGGCTTCGAAATGCTGTCTGGCATGAGTAAAGCAGAAGTTAGAAAGATTTCCATTGATTTCGGTGATACGAAAAGTCCAAATATTTTACACTTTACGCTGTAAATGAACTGGTTGTGTTTTGAAATTTAATCATTAAAATACATTTTGTTAATGTTGAGGCTTTTAGCATTTGGCAAATGCTCTTATATGCAGAGCGACTTACAAACACCACACAAGGGTTAAGGAAGTAGTAGACCTCCAATTGTCTTCTAAAGACAGCAATTGACTCGGCTGGTGTGTCATTAATCCCATTTTGTCAGACAAATCAAAATAATTTATTTATTATGTTTATTTTATTATTGTCCATGCAGTTGAGGGTTAAGGGCCTTGCTTAAGGGCCCAGCAGTGGCAGCTTGGTTGAGTTACAGTAGGACTATGATGCAGTACCACATCCCCTTTTTTACTGTTTTACTTAATTTACATTTACATTTATAGATTTTTGTATTTTAGTGTAGGACTATAATGTAACACAATTATATTGTAACCTTATAAATGTTAGTTTGTACTATTTTGTTTGATAAATTATAATTAGCTGTTTTGAAGCCTGTTTTTTGTTTAAGATAAAATGTTACAGAATTCGTTATAGAACCAGATAAATTGAAATGCATTGCTTTGTCCTTTTTATTGCTCTGTTGCTCTCTATGGATGCTCTGGATGATAAACCCTGAAAGCTTTTGCATGGACTTAATCATTTAAGCTTTTGCGTGTTTGTGGTTATGTGCAGGTAATCCAGACACTAACATGTTTTTCAGGGTTCTTCGTTTGTTGTACTCTTTTGGTTTAATAGAATTATGCAGTTAATTGAATCACTGAAAACAGGGGATATTGTGAAAGCTAAAACCCAAAGAGCTGGTTTCATTAGACACTTTAAAAGTGATTTTAGTTGATTTTGGAAAAAACATCTGGCCGTAGAAGATTTGATTTGAATAGAATTTATATCGATACTATATTAATATCCTAATTTAATCAAGTTTGTATATACAGTATGTATTTATTTCACTTTTAGGCATATTATTTATGAATGAATCAAAATACAAAATTTTATTTTTAGTTTGTGTGTGACAGACAAACGATTGTGTAAGCATCCGCTGTTGGCGAGTATTGTGTTGAATCCAAGTAAAGCTTCATTTGAATTAAATAGGGCAACAAATCAATAAACAATAAACATCAACTTGACTAACCAAACATGACTTGACTAAACTAACTTGACTCAACGTGACTCTCACAAACATGAACTCACCACAGTGGAACAGGGAACATCCACAATCCACAATAGACAAAGGACACAAGGGTTAGAAATGTTTAACAAAGAGAGACACATGACCAGAACCACAACCAATGACACGATATAACTGACACAATATAATTAAAAATCAAAAGAAACATGACACATGGACAGGATAATCACATGACAGAAACACATAGGTAACAATAATCACATGACAAGACAGGTGTAACATTGTTATGTTTAACATTTAATGTTTATGTATCATGTTTGTTATGTTTCTTGTTTCATGGTTATATTGTGTTTATGGTTTGAGTTCTTGTTCTTTGGCCATGGCGATGTTTACTTCCTTCAAAGGGTCTATATATTCAAGACTAACACATCAACTAAACAAGAGACACCTGGAAATAATAAGGAACAAGGACCAAACTAACCAATAAAAACATGACACAAGGACAAAGGAGATCACGTAGCAGGAACACATGACAAACAAAGATTACATGACAAGGACAAAACAGGAAGTAAAAAAAGCCATGAACAAAGAACAAGCATTTAAAACATAATTTTAACAAGAAACATAAGAAACAAACATGAAACCTAAACATAAACAGGAAACAAGAACCATACAACAGGAAGTAAACTAATGACATGAACAAGAAACACAAATATAAAACTTAAAACATGAACATAACATTAACATAAAGCATGTAAGAAAAACCCAAACCAGCATGTTAGGTCTGTAAACTATTGAAAAGCATGTGATTTAAACATGAGCTCTGATTGGCTTGTTTTAGATTCTTCTCGCGGTACATATTTTGGTGCTACAAAACCCTCATGTGATTGGACCAGCACGTTGTAATTCCTCCCTTTTATTATTTTCCCTTTTGCCTAGTGGCCAGCCTTATTATTATAACCTTCATTGCTGAATCCGATTGAAATAAATATCATTCTAATTTGAATGATTTCCTCGATTACTTAATTAATGATAATAAACCCACATTGAACCATAAATTCACTGATTCATGATAGATTTATTGCATTTTTAACAGGTGAATTTAACATTATCATTGTTAATATTTTAGCTAGAAGTAATGACATGTCATCACCATCGGCTATTTACCGTCCTGCATTACTAAAAGTTTGATTTTTCAGTTTTTTGACAACAACCCCCACCCCTCCGCCCCCGGTATGTGCTACTGGGTATCTTGGCCAGGACGCTTTTGCAAAAGTGATTTTTCCAGGTAAAATAAAGGGTCGTGTAATACTATGATGCGTATTATGTTACTGGAACTTCACTTTTCCATGGCCGTTGTTAACAATAAATGTGTAATTTAATAATGTTAGGAGATCCGACTGCATCAGTGAGCCTGAACCACCAAAAAAACAAGTACTAAAAGTCTTACATAACACATCTGGATAGAGGAGTCACTGCTTCAAATGCGTCATCCAAATATGTCTTAATTACTGTTACAACAAGGTCGTCTAACAAACACTAGAGACAGACTGTTCTGACCATCAGCAGTTTTATAGGCTGTGAAAATCTTCTACACCATATCTGTGTGAACTTAGAGAAGCAGGTCAATAACTGCTCCAGCTGACCTGTTCCACCATTGAGTTCCTCATCATTCCTTTCAGCCTACAACTCCAAACACTTTGTGAGTCGCGCTGCAGAAATTCCGGACATTTGCTTGACATGTGTTTATTTTATGTTCTGTTGGCAGGCCAGGAAGTGGACAAAAGAACTCGAACTTTACTTTTCACTTCCAACGCCAAGTAAAATGTGGAAATCCCCCCGGCAAGAGAGTAAAATGCACATGTTCGAAAAACTGCACTTTGGAACAGATATACAATCTCTCTCTTACTCTCTCTCTTATACTTTCCCGGCCCCTCTTTCTTTCTTTCTCTCTATCTGTCTCTCTCTCACTCTTTTTCTCTCCTACCCTGCCTCTTTTCCTTTTTTCTGCCTGTCTGTCTCCCACTTCTTTCTTTCTTTCTTTCTTTCTTTCTCCCTCCTCTTCCAACTCTCTCTTTTTTCTCTCTGTCTGTCTCTCTTTCAATCTCTCTCTCTCTCTCTCTCTCTCTCTCTCTCTCTCTCTTTCTCTCTACCACTTTCCCTTACTCTTCACTCTTTTACTGTTTTTATTAATGTCTGTTGTTACTAATGTTTTGATGTAGGCGTTTTTTTGGTAACAATATAGTTTTTTATTTTTCATATTTTATTTTTTAGAGACCTACAAAACATGTAATTACATACATCAAAGCATGTGTTTGGTTACACTTGCAGTATCAACAAATAGTGCTTTAGCAATTAAAAAATTCGGGACCTGGCACTGGTTCTATGTGGTCCCCCATTTGAACTAATAGAGGAGGTCTTAAGTCTTTCTCCTGGCTTTGTCCTCCCTTCATAG
Organism: Bagarius yarrelli; assembly: GCA_005784505.1. Classification (NCBI taxonomy): domain Eukaryota; kingdom Metazoa; phylum Chordata; class Actinopteri; order Siluriformes; family Sisoridae; genus Bagarius; species Bagarius yarrelli. The sequence goes on along the minus strand of VCAZ01000004.1, from coordinate 3,853,799 downwards.
GAACGGAGACCTCCAGGCTCTGTTGGCCTTACACACATGCCTGAAGTTCATCTGGACGTGGCCTAGACGCCAAGATCTTGGTTTCTAATGCCTAGCTTATACTTTTAAATAAACCAACTAGAACATACAGAGGTAATATGTATTTACATTTGTTTAATATACATTTTTGTTTTCTGTCTCTCGATTTTGGTGTTTATTGACTTAATTTCTTCATTTGTTAGATTTATTACATTGATGCTCTTGTGTTGTCTGGTGTATATCCGGCTTTGTGTAACTGCAGAATAGAGATGGTCATGACTAATCAAGTATCGGCAATTGATTTTGTCATAATATGTGTAATTTGATGGAGTAAATGTTCTTATAAATGAGAACACATATAAACTACTGTATGTCTTGTTACTATTTAAATGCTTTCACTACATATCAGCTACCAGCAGGTGGCGCTAATGATACAGGCCTCATTAAGCAGTCAAGGTAAACATAAAAAAAAAAAACAAGACAAAGTTTGTTGTGGGAGCATTTAAGCTAAAAATTAGCAAGAGTTATTGTAAACATTGCAATAGCGTATATGCTACAACACAACAATCCGCTGATGATGTAGCATGTGAACAAGGTACCCCGACTGTGGTAAAGTTAGTATGTCAATATCTCTGAATTGTTGCAGCTGCAGTGCTGTATAGAGTGTGTTTTCCGCTGCTGGACTAACTGATACTAGGCTGCGTTGGGTTCTGAACCCTGGGCATTTTAGCATGCTTTTATTTTTCAACAACAATAAATAGAGCCGAGTGTACACTGTTTGACTACAGATGTTTTGTGTATTTGAACATAAAACAGTTTAGCTTAGTGCATTTTTGCTCTTGTAGAAGTTTAGATGATGGTAAAACACAATTAAATTTTGTAATAAATGTTTTAGTGCGTAAAACAAAATTGTCAATTTTCCTGATGGTTGGAATAAATAAATGTCCCCCCACTGCAAACAGCTAGGTTCATCTATTAAATGTAAATTAGTTTGCTTATACCAGCATCCATAAATGAATCTACAGTAAATTACTGCTAAACTGCATGAACAGCAATAAGTTTGCAAGCCAAAAAACTGCCTGCTCAGTAAAGTGACCTTCTGTCTGTTTATCCTTTGGCTTAGCATCGCACATTTATGTTGAGCTTCTAAGAAACAGTTAAGCCACCCACAATCCATGACCCGTGGGGCTCCCAGCTGGTCTCAATTTTCTGTCCAGCAACACAGATGTTGCTGAGGACAAACTTCTATTAGCCTTGGCCTTTTACACTACAGATAATACTTAAGACAATACAAATGATCTTTATTTTAATTTAGTTAAAATTTCAGTACTAAATTGAAAAGATCGTTGTAGTCCTAGTGTCTCTTTCGTACTGTTTATTTCTATGATTCATGATTAGATAATTAAATAATTTGTTAAGAAATTACACAACAAAGTCCCTAGATGTCCAATGCCTTAAATTGTTGCGTTGTGGGTAGAGATCAACCAATATAGATTTTTTACAATAGATTACAATTATTTGCATGTTTATGTGTTCGACAATTAAAATGCAGAACCGATATTTATTAATTTTTTATTAATTGTCACACTCCTATGTGAAGGAAAAGATTACACCTTAGCATATGGTGGCCAAACCTCTTTGGTGTCCCCAGGGAGACATTCTATTATCCCTGCCACCTGTGGTGCTCCAGAGGGTAGGAGCTCCCACAAGGTCTTAGCTGCAGTGGTCACCTTGTATGTTCATGAATTGCATTAGTGCTGAACTAGCTCCCCTGCAACTCTAGGTTATCCCCTTTCTGAACTACATAGAGGACTGGCAGGCGAGACATCAAGATGCCATTCTTGCCTATATCCAAGAGCTGAGAGAGTCAACACCAAGAAAGCCTTCTCTCCCTGGCTCAGACTGTCACCTACTTAGGGGTCATCTGGGACTTAGTCCCGATGCATATGTCTGCGACGACTCGATACTCATGGCTAAAAGATATATAAGAGATGGACATTTACCCACTGTCTGTCAGGCCTAATGGCAGTACCTTCCAATGTAATACCTTTTGGTCTGCTGCACATGATACCGCAACAGTGGTGGCTTAAAACAAAAGAGTCTCCGCAGAATTAAAATCTCTCAAAAATGCTTTGGAAAAACCATATATCAAATGAGGGGTGATTTGTTGTTGCATAACACTAATGACGTATGCCTCTCTCACAAAACAGCTGCTACACCCAGGGGGTGTGAAAATAATAATAATTTTTAATTACATGGTGCCTTTCCAGAGCTCAAGGGCACTTTACAATAAACATCAAACATCGAACATTGGGCATGCAAAGGGTAATATATAGACAATAAACATCAGAATGAACAGAAGTCTAGAGAAAGGAAGCATTTGGAAAACCAGTAAGTTTTGAGCATTGATTTGAATTTAGAGATGTTATTGGCAAAACAGGGTGATCTGGGAAGAGAGTTTTACAATTTAGGGGCAACAACATTAAACGATCTGCCCCCACGGAAGAGACACGATACTGTGGAATGGCGAGAAGGCGAGAGTCAGAGGACCGCAGTGAACGAGGTGGAGAATAGGAAATGAGCAGATTGTGAAGATAGTTAGGAACCAGGCCATGCAAAGTTTGAAAGTAAGCAGGAGAAGCTTAAACATTATACAATAGATCACTGATAGCCAACGCAGATCTGCTAGAATCAGGGTGATGTGGGCCGAATGCTTAGACTGAGTATACAAGTGGCTAAGTTTTGAATACACTGTAATGTGCTATTGGAATTATTGCAATTTGTTTTAAATGAAAGAATTCTGATTTAGTGAGAGAGTTAATATGAGACTGACGTAAAAGAGAGGAAGCAAACATAACACTGAGATTTCTAATGATACTAGATACTACTAAAGTCAGCCGGAAGGTTGGTGGTAAGTAATGAGGTACCAATAATTAAAGTCTCAGTTTTATGCATATTACATGGCATAGGCTATGTGGCAGAGGCTACTGTGTTATCTTATTAACATATTAAGAAAACATCTTTATTAGTTTGACAGCAAACACACTACAGTGTGTTACCCCAAAATGAGACATTTGGCAGACGCCCTTATCCTGAGCGACTTACAATATTCCTTGCAATACAACTGAGGGTTAAGGGCCTTGCTCAGAAGTGGTGGCTTAGTGGGGCTGGGAATTGAACCAAGGTTTTCAAGTTGGTAGTCCAACAACTCAATCACTGCGCTATCATTTCCCTAGCTGGGAACAACCCCAACTGGGACCCCAACTGGGACCTGCTCAGTGTAGCTATTTGTCACCAGTGTTACCAGAGAACTACACAATTACAAAAAAAACCCAGAATTACACAAATAACTGTGAAACGATAAGCTGGTTCAGCCAGAATCATCATTTTTTGGGGGGTTCCTTTGAAACATTGCTGTTAAGGTCGGTGCTAGTTGCAGCTTGTTTCTGTATTGGTTGTGTTGTGAGGATTTAAGTGTGTATCTTTATTTACTAGTTTTTTTTAATGTATTATAAAATAATTTAGCTTTTTTCTAGAATAAAACTATAGATCAAGGCTATTTCTGAACAAAAGCTAAGTCATTCCACTATATTAGAAGAATCTTCACTTGCTAGGATCATTTTTACAGTATAAGTAGCATGACATGGATAAATTGATAACGAGAAAGTGTGTGTGTGTGTGTGGTGCCCATCAGTGTCAGGCAGCAAGCCTGTCTAAGCCATCAAAATATCATATAACGTTTAAAATCCCAATTTTAAATAAAATTTAAAAAGAGGAAAAAGTGGCCCATCTTTTTAGTCTGAAACTTACTTTGTACTTTATGAACCCATCTTTTTTTGTTGATAGAGTTACTGAGTCATTCATCACACCCTTTGCTTTGCAGGCCTTCTGTTTCACCACAACAACAACCTCGAGGCAAACATATTTTCTATACGCAAGGCCAGTGGCGTCAACTTTAATTGTTTTTATTCTTTGTTGTACAGATGAGGTTTTTTTCTTGTGGTATGGTGGAGCTCCTTCTAAAACCCACATCATGCAATGTTTACATCAGCACATTGCAACCCCCTCCATCTTCCCCTGTTCTGTTCTTGTTACATTATGTGTCTCCATGTCCCTCGGCCACCAGAGAAGATGCTTCATCTGAACCATTTCGAAACAATTTGGACAGAAGACCAGCATGGACTTCCCCAAGATCAGTGCAATGACAGAGACAAATCTGGCAAAGATATCTTCCACGCAAGGATGAAAGTGAGTCACAGGGAAACTAGGCCATAAAACCACAGGAAGGAAACGGCCTTGACTGAAGCGCAAAAATCACCCACTTCCCACTCTATCCCTGTCTCATACAAATGGGACAGGAAACCATTTTGAGCCAAAGCCCATAGGTGGGAAATAGTTAAAGTGATAGATACCAAAAAGACAGAAGAGTTTCTGCTGCCAACTCATAATTCTTCCTGGTTCTTTTATCAACGAATTCTTTACATGTAGGAGGAGAAGCAATGGAAAAATTAATGTGAAGGTCTGTAAACTAAAGCAGAGGCTACTACTACAGCTGCTTCCCTCATCTGAAATAGAGGATTCTTCATGTTGTCCCATGAGAAGATAGCCAGCACACACTGCTTAACCCTTGTGTGTTGTTTGGGTCTGTGGGACCTGATTTCAAAGTTTGCTTTAATAAAAATTTTGCTATTATTTTTTTTAGCCTCAGACTCATTGGCCTTGTTTTTTTCCTTTATGTTGAACATATTATAGAACATATTTTCTATAACGCTTACATTTTATGTTAGGTTAGGGTTAGGGTTAGGATTAGCGTTAGGGTTAGATCTATAAATATTGGCTAGTTAATCTTGCGTAACTGACGGCAGAAGGTCTAGGAACCTTGGCCACCTTAAATAGCTAAAGCCTGCCAAAGAGGACGTATGCCTGACAGGTAATGCAACCAATGACGTTTCATTTTGTGCCATGTCATGTCATGTTTAGGGGCATGGAAATGACCCCACAATAACAGACATCTGTTAAAGGCAGTATTTAACCCACCAATATAAACACAACAGCTCACTTCTTTAATCAAAAGGCTTTGGGTTGTTTCCAAGTGGACTGTTAAACACTGCAACACCCTCATCTCTCGGAAATCCTGTACACGCCAATCAATCAAAGGATGACTTAAATTCTTACTTAAATTGGATTAAATTAAAGTTTACAGCTAAATGCGGCACATGCCTCAGACGTCCCACCCGAGGACCGCAGGCCGAACGTCTGAGGTTGAGACTATTGGTTAGGTAACAAAAAACATGAGTACAATCTGAGGGTTAAGAGAGGCATAATAGAGTTCAGAATTAAAGCACTACAGAAGCCTGCTCAGCAGCAGGCTTTGACACTTGATAGCAGGTTGTGTTTTAGTTCTGTGGATGGCAAGATGTTCAACAATAACTTGAGAGGCAGAGGTTATTGAGTTTAAAACTATTAGTGCTGCGTCTGCTGCTGTGATTAGATTTGGTTTAAATTACTTTACACAGGTGGCTGATTCAGTATTTTCAAAAAGTATTTTAACACATTCGAGGGTTTGGGATGTCGACTGTTTAATCTAACAGGCACTTGATGTGGGTGGATGACTTCCTTTAGATTTGCGATTGTATTTAATCAGAAATACAGTAAATGAAAACTTGGGTGTTTATAGGCTTGTAAATACTGGTTAAATCTAAAGTTTTATTTTTGACTTGGATAACTAAGATTATAATGTTAAAAGGCCAAGTTTGAGCATTAACAGACAGGTTCCTGACACACACTTACTGGCTCACTTAAGGCACTATTCCTTAGATTAGAGTTCATCTGAAACTTTCCCACTATATAATAAAATTGAATATATATAAACTATATTATAGTATGCAAAAAACCTACTGGGGCGACTAGTATGTCTGGATTCATAGTATACGTCAAATAGTAGGTTGAAAAATACACGGATGATCTACTACATTCATTGTATGCAGATTTCAGAACCCGAGCGAAAGTAGTACTAGTACCCAGATGACCTAGGGTTAGGGTTCTGAAATGCACATACAATGAATACTTTACTATCCCATAAGCCCCCAGGGCAAAAACAACTAATCGATTTAAAAAATGGGAACAAGCAACCAGGCAGCATTTTTCAAATTCTTGAAAAACTACTGTTTTTCTTGTGGTTAAATTGCACTTGTTTAGCAACTTTTAATAACCTTCTAGTGTCAACATGGCGGATGTGGTCAGTCTGAATTTCCTTAATACTATCATAAACATACTACACAAAACATACTTTTTAAAGGGTCTGGAAGTATTTAGGGACTCAAATACAGAACCTAGACAAGTAGAACCCTGTTTCGGACGCTACAGGATATCAAAACTTAAGTTATGTCATATAAAAAACTGAAGAGTACGACATGCAGAGACATGGGCCCCATCTGAAATCACAAAACTTTTTATGTAGGTACTACATTTTAGCAAGTACGTACTTTTCAACATTTTTAAACAAGTACCTCCTAATAGTATGGTTACAGTTAGTAGCAATGAAATTCGAACATGCTTCATTTGCCATGTTGATGACCTACAATGTCACAGCAGTGCAAATTTAAAGTTGGATAATGTTTAACTTGAATTATGTTCAACGATTGCATTAATTACAATTAATTTTTTTTCTTTAAGCACTTAAATCTATTTAAATTACTTTATTGCTGCATACGCTATTTCTGCATATGACGAGTTGTTTCTCCCACAACCTTGTGGGATGGTAAAATGTACATCAATACGTGTACCTTAGAATCTGGCCATAAGTAGTAGATCATCCGGGAACTTTTTGCATACTGTAATCGCATACTAAGAATTTACATACTACTCGCATCGCAGGAAAAGGAAGTTATCTATTATCTAACCTATTCTTGGCAGATATGTACTCTACATGTCCTTTAAGTGTTTTCTATTTTTCCTCCTTATAAAATAAACAGTATTTATGCAAGTCAGATTGAACTTGGTATAAGTAAATATAAGTGAGTTAAAGTTCTAGCATTTATTCTTTATTTCCTTAACATTTTATTACTGACTGTAACATACACTTCCTCTGATACAAATTTGATTATATTATACAGTATTTTGTTTTAAAAAGATTATTTCTTAGCTTCCTAAGTTTGGATTTAACAAGTTGTTTTGACCTTCAGGCTAATGCCATGGTTTAATTTTCGTGTAATTTTCCCCATATTTCACCGTCCATTTCTTATAGTTAGTGATTCATAAACTGGATTTAGGCTTGAATAACACTGAGTGGAAATGAATCTTGGCAAAAATCTGATCTTGCCAGATCAGCCTTATTCCTGGAAAGGTACAAAGCAGCCTCCTAAACCAGGAAGTTTCAAGCTTGGAGGCATAAAAGTGAGGAAATCAATGTTACATTACAGCAGGAACAACGTCCAAATCACAGGAAGTAAGTGACACCCTAATGACTCAGCATTACAGCAGTGTAAGACTGCAGGAAATGAGCATTTGAATGTACTAGGGTTTATTTTTAAAAAAATGCTGCTGTAAGTTCCTCGACTTCATTGTCTCTTTTGTCCACCATTGTTGACAAACTGATCCTGTCAAGTGAGAGAAATGAAATGGTGGTTCCCAGGTTTAGAAGTATGTTTGTGATCATAAATTCATAAATTAAAACTGGGGTGGGATGGTTGTAAATTTCTTTCAAGTAAATGATGCAGTAATGACAAGGATATGCAATGTTTCTAAAAGCTTGCTGTCTATTTTAATTCTGTACCTTAGTGTGCATTAACAGTAGCGTCTTTATTCAGAGCAGCCTTGATTATCATCCGATCATTTGGATCATGTGGACATCTATCAAGCTCTTTAGGACAGAGAGTTTACAGAATTGAAGCAATGGACAGTTTTTTACCCTTTGTTTCCTGTATGTTCTATAGTATAACAACTATTGTGTAAAATTGCTTTTCTTTACATGTAGCTATGATTTATTGATTAAAATGCCAACTGACAAAAATGTCAGCCGGAGTACTTCACTGACATCTTGCAAGACTATTGATGTAGAAGACCTTTCCTGCATCAAAAAAAAAAAAAAAAAAAAATAGACAACTACAGGAACCTCTAGAGATTTACACTAAGCTTTCATCATCCAAATCTGTTAAAGGATTGGTAGGCTGCCATAATCAGGTCAACTGTCAATCCAGCCCAGTTGGCGGTTCGGCAAAGAGACAGTAACAGTTTTCCAGTGATGATCTTGTCTTCTAGATGGCCATTCAGACAAGTCTACGGAAACTTTGCTTCAGCATGGAATAACCTGCTAGTTTGTCTGGTCAGAGGAGAACTGACCGACCCCTAGAATGAGTCTGGTTTCTCCCAAGGTTTTTTTCCCTCTATTTTGTTACCAATGAAGTTTTGGATCCTTGCCACTGTTCACTTCATTGGGGACTATTAATTTACTTAATTTATTATTAAACTGTTTTTAGTGTCTACTATATTCTCTCATTTGACTTGATTTTGTACACAATTTCTATTAAAGGTGACTTAACTTGACTAAAACTAAAACAATACATTTATAGGGTCAAATCTCTTGATGAATTTGATGCTTGTTTATCTGCTAGCCAGAGAGAAAGTGTGTTGTGCCCATCCCGAGGTAGATGACTTGGTGTTGCAGGGAATATCTGAATCATGGAAAATTCTAGCCATGCTGCATTTAGCTGGGATAGGCTCTGGAATCACTATGAATCTAACCAAAATAAAGCATAAATACTGAAAATGAATAAATGAATGGGTCTCGTCTTTCATAGACAGAAAATGACCTGCAATCTGTGGTGTCATCTGTTTAGTCGACAACTTTTCTGGTTCCCCTGTTGGATTACACAGTACCGTTGTTTATCTAGGTTGCTGAATCAGAACCTACAGGGTTGGTGCTTTAACCAATTGTGAAATTTTTGTCATGTGACAGCTTGCCCAGGGAATCCTCTGCATTCCTGGCACAATCTCTGACCTGTCTAAACTTTTCAGGTTCTGACTACTGAGAAGCACAAAGAAGCCTGTCTGTCATCAGTTGGCATACAGGCTCTTGGTTGTGATCTTAAAATCCGGGAGCAGGTGGAACTAAGGCAGTGATCATTGCAACCTAGGACTCCCTACATTCTGCTGGTCTGCTGAGCTCATTAGTGGCTGTTGACAGAAGGGATGGGCTGGGTTTCCTGCAGGAAGGAAGTCAGTTGTGCAGAGAGACTCACATTACTTTTAAGGAGCTCCCATGCAGCATCAGTCCATGTTCAAGCCCCCTTGCTCTTGGCCTAGATAAGAGCTGAGTAATGTGTCACTTTACCATCATAATGCATCCCAGACTTTAACTCTCACATAGGGGACAAGAAACGTCAGAGCTGGCAGTTCAGGAAAGATGGTCAGTTGTCGAATTGCCAAACAATTTAATTAAAACTTTATTATAATGACTTTAGAATAAGTGAGAGTTTCGGGCTGGACATTTAGTTTGTGCCAGATTTCCAGACAAAATGATGTCTAATATGAATGTATTTGTAAGTTGAAAAAAAGCATATGCCTAGAAATGTGCAAGCATGTAGTAAAATATAAAATATAGTCTTTTTGTTAAGCAGCCCGGTGCCACAGGGAGTGTTAGAGCCCCCTTTTGTCCTTAAACGCTTTAGATTACCCAAAGAGGTTGGTGAGTGACTGGGTGAGGTAACTAAGTGAGTAAATGAATGAGTGAATGAGTAAGTAAGTGGGGTGAATAATTAAGTGAGGTCAAAGGCAAGCGAGTAATTGAATAAGTGAAATGAGTGAGTGAGTAAAAGTAAGTGAGTGAGTGAGGTAATTTAGGTGCTTTGTGAGTGAGTGAATAAGTAAGTGAGGTTAGTAAGTAGGTAAATGTTTGAGTGAGTAGATGAGAAAGGCCTGCGAGTAATTGAATAAGTGATGGCAGTGAGTGAGGAAATAAATGAGGACGTTGATAAAATGAGTGATTGATTGGGTGAGTGAGTGAATAAGTGAGTGAGTGAAAAAGTAAGTAAGTGAATAAGTGAGTTTGTGAATGAGTGAAATAGTAGAAAGGTGAGTGAGTAGTTAAATAATTAAAGTGGTGGCAGTGAGTAAGTAAATAATTACGTGAAAGAATTAGTACATAAGTGAGGTCAGTTAGGTAAGTAAATAAAAGAGTAAATAAATGAGTAAATAAGTGAGTGAATAGGTTAATAAGAGGAGTAAATACCTTAAGCGAATGGGTAAATGAGTGAGGTCAGTGAGTTGGTGAATAAGTGAGTGAGAAGATAACAAAGGTGAGTAAGTAATTGAATAAGTGATGTCAGCGAGTAAATAAATGAGTGAATGATTTAGTACATGAGTGAGGTAAGTTAGGTAAGTAAATAAAGGAGTAAATAAATGAGTAAATAAGTGAGTAAATGAGTAGGTAAGTGGGGTGAATATCTTAGGTAAATGAGTGGGTGAGTGATGTCAGTGAGTTGGTGAGTGAGTGAGTAAGTAGATAAGAAAGGTGAGTAAGTAATTGAATAAGTGATGGCAGCGAATAAGTAAATAAGAATGAATTAATTAGTATCTGAGTGAGGTACGAGTAAATAAGTGAGTTAATAGGTAAGTGAGTGATACCTCAGGTGAATGACTGAGGTCAGTTGGTGAATGAGTGAGTGGGTAGATAAGATTAGTGAGTGAGTGAGTGAGTCTTAAGGCGAGTGATTGAAGTATGGACATGTGTTTGGCATCATGTGATATTGATGCTGCATCCTGTGAAAAAGGAACCTGGTAAGTTAAAGGTTTATTGTTATTACTAATGGTGCAAAGACAAGCCTGTACGTTCTAAGGCGTGGGTTCTTAGTGGTTTTTACTTCTTTACAATTTTTTTTCTTTATGAAAAAGATCGATAACTCCTTTCAGGATAGACGTACTTAATCGAACTTATTAAATGTACTGCAGTTTATTTAAATGTGTACAGTAATACTATATTTTATAAATAATTTGGATCCAAAGAACTTTACACTCACATAATAGACTCAAGAACCGTACTTGTTATTTAGTGGTTGGATTAAACTAATTCGAGTAAGAGTTCTATTTTATTATTAACTTTACTTGCTACACGTACATGTTATAGACATTAAGAGTCAACTCTTGGTGGGCAAAACATAGTTTTATTGTTATATTTGTTCTATATCTGGAAATATTCAGCAGATTTTTTAACTTAGCTACAATGTTGAGCTTTGCTAAGGGAATCATTGGGTTGAAGATCATTCTACTGAATTGGCTGCATTTGGAATTTCACTCGTGTTCTGCGAGAAACACAGGCTTGATAACATAAGACTAAAATGGTTTTGGTTATAGACTTAGCAGACAATATCGTACAGTAACATATTTGAGCGTCTCATCATCTTACTGAATTCATATCCAGATTAGCCTGAATGTGATGAAGTTTGTTGTGCTGCAGTTGCATTTTTCTACAGTTGACAAACATATCCAACTTTATATTTTTAAAATTTATATAGCCACTGTAAAAAATCTTTACATTTTTAATCAGTACATTCCATATATGGATTTTTGGAAGTTTTTATTTGTAATTTTTTCTTTATCCATATGATGTAATCCCTTAGGCTAACTGTAGGGGGCAGCATGGCTCTTTATGTTTATGTTGGTGTGTCTCACCCACATAGAAGTAAACTGGTCCAAAGTTTCTGCCAAAGTTTCTGTGTGGCCAGATTTGATTCTGCTCTCTCTCTCTCTCTCTCTCATCTCTCTCTCTGCTCTCTATCTCTCTCCCTCTCTCTCTCTCTACTCTTCTCCTCTCTCCTCCCCTCTCTCTCTCTCTCCTCCTCTCCTCTCTCTCTCTCTCTCCTCTCTCCTCTCTCTCTCTCTCTCTCTCTCTCTCTCTCTCTCTCTCTCTCTCTCTCTCATCTCTCTCTTCTCTCTCTCTCTATTTCTCTCTCTTCTTCTTTTCTCTTTCTCTTCTTTCTTTCTCTCTCTCTCTCTCTCTCTCTTCTCTCTCTCTCTCTCTCTCTCTCTCTCTCTCTCTCTCTCCTCTCTCTCTCTCTCTCTCTCTCTCTCTCTCTCTCTCTCTCTCTCTCTCTCTCTCTTAAATTTATGCTGGCCCAGTCCACGTTTGTAAAGAGTCGGGGGTAAAAGTGTAAAAAAGAGTATTCATAAATATATGCATAATCATACAGCTGCATCATTCTATCTTCTTCTTCATTTCTGCTTTTGCATTTTTGATAGTTTGTAGTAAAATGTGTTATATTTTTTTATGTACAAATGAACTTATTTTGGAATGTCCTAAGAGAAAAGCTGTCTGCTGAGGAAGAGCTGAGGACTATCCAACAAGGCTTCTTGACATGTAGCTGCCTGTCCCACTCTGTCTGTGTTACTAGAGATCAGTAAATCCTAATTTACTTGAGTTAAATAACTCAATCGTTTTTATAACTCAGAATTTATGATTCCTTCACTTCACTTGACCTTTAGCTGATATCTGCATTTACACTATACAAGGCAAAACAACCCAAGGTAGACATACTGACCAGAAATGAAAGTAAAAATGTTGAGAAAGTCAATGGATTCAATGGATGAAGGACTGGTTATTTAGTATTTTGCACCATATTTAAAGGTCTGCAAAAACAATGCTCTCCTTCAGCTGAACAAAAAAAAGACAGCCCTTGCAGTCGTAGCAATGATCGCTATATATACTGTAGGTTGCCGTCGGTGTCCACCTGTGCCACCGTCGCTAATTAAATAAAGTTCAACTCGCATTGACAGGTAAAAATCTGATCCGTCTGCTTACATAGCAGACTCTAATGCACGTATCCGATTCATATGTGATGGCTCATGGTTAAGGTGTTGGATTGCCAAACCCAAAGATTGTGGGTTTGATTCCCAGCTTCACCAAGCCACCACTGTTGGGCCCCTGAGCAAGGCCCTTAACCCCCAATTGCTCAGTTGTATAAATGAGATAAATGTAATTTGCTCTGGATAAAAGCGTCTGCCAAATGCTGTAAATGTGATATCTGATTTATTTCCACATATAAATGAGCCCTGAAACTGATCTGGAATTAGCACAATCCATGTGCTGTTTTTCTGCTTACAGGATTCTGAGTCATATCCCATCTGTACCACATTGGAGGATAAAATCAGAATCAGGTCACTTAATACATGTAGTGTAAATGCGGCCTTAGTTTAGATTCATGAGTTCACTGATTCGGTATTTTCAAATTTAAGTGACTTGAAGGACTTTTAAGAATTGGAGACTTGGATTTGTCCTCTCTTTGTGTTACTGGTAGAACCATGGAGACCACTCGATGTGTTACCGATATTTGGGACTTTGCCCCAGCAGACCACCAGAGAGCAACAGGGTGCACAGTGAGGACATTGTGGTTGTGACATATTGATGATGCTATACTATATAAGTGCTAAGGAGTTGGGAATCGGGAATTTACAGTTAATGTTTAAGGGTTACTGCATCATCTGCCAGAAACTAGCTACAATTCAGAAATCAGATTATTCTGGCTCTGAAGATTTGGTCAACTGCTTTTGTCTGTTGATGTTTTTTTCAGTGTATCGTGTTAAAGAGACTGCCCTACATGTGATAAACATTGGAAAATAACTGGTGGTTCTGGGATTTGAACCCATGTTCTTTTAAGTCAGCAGTTAAATAAATGTAATTTTAACACTAGAATACAGTGAATGAAGTCCAAAAGTTGGCAATTTTTCAAAACCAACTATTTAACAGGCTTGTTCAGCTGCACCAAAAATGAAAATGACATCATTGTTAGTTTTTTCCCCTTTATTATTACCCCAGCTGTGTTCTCTTACTCCTTAAGAGAACACATTGGAACCTCAAAATCCAATATACAAGATTGTGTATATTATAAGGTTTGACATTCTTATTTTGGGTTTTGAGGCTATAACAACCTGGGGTAATGATAGCTGTACGGAAAGTAGCACATACGTAAGAGGCAAATGATAAACACAGAGAAGTGTGAGGTCATGCGAGGTTCAGGTCGTACGTTAGAATGAGACCCTTGTGTGAGGTAAGAAGGGACGAAGGTTTTAGGAATGTGTGCAGAAAATCCTGCTCTAGTTCACCATATCCCCCTCTTACACTGCATGACTTCTCAAAAAACAAATGAACACTACAGTACAATATAACAGAAAAGGAGGACACTGTCATTTTAAAGGAGGACACTGTTAAATTAAAGGAAGACAGTGTCAAATTAAAAAAGACAATTAACATTACATTTACAATAGACTTTTTTGCAAATTAAAAAAAAAATTCTGGCCAATTAAAAATCACATTTTGGGGTGTCATATTTAAATACCTATTTATTAAAAGGTTCATTATACCACATCGTGGTTAAGGTGTTGGTCTGCTACTAGAAAGACCAGGGTTTGATTCCCAGCCCCACCAAGCCACCAGCGTGGGCCCCTGAGCAAGGCCCTATAACCCCCAATTGCTCAGTTATATAAATAAGATAAATGTAAGCCGCTCTGGCTAAGGGTGTCTGCCAAATGCTCTAAATGTAAATGTAAATGTTATAATTCTCCTATATGAAAAAAATACTCTAGTATTGTAGAGTAAAGTGTAGTAAAATGTCCTGTAAATAAATAAATACTGTAGTATTTTTGAATATTACTGTAGTAAATCACAATGATGTGGTAATTTGTTGTGTTATTTCTACTACACTTGTTATAGTAACTCTATTACAGTAAAATAAACAAATAACTACATTAATTACTAGTGTAAATTTTCTACAATTATATTATACCGTATGTGTGAAAACCTTCACAGCACAAATCAGAACAAAAAGTAGATCAACACACACACACACACACACAAAATCCCTCAAATAAATCAAACCAAACAACATGTTAACAATCCGTTCATTTTTTATTGCTCATTTTTTGTTGAAAATCTTTGAACTTTTTCTGAAAATTCTGAAGGATCGAATCTGTAAATGAACAGGAGCTGTTCACTGCTGATGATGGATGATGGATTGAAGCCAGGCATAGATGATATGATAAAAGAAAGTGTTCATCATTTAATAACCAATATGCTTTTAAATATGACACTAACCAAGCCTGAATACTGGGAGTTCTCCAAAATCTCCCCCTGGACAAATTGAGCTAGATGTACACACAGTTTGACTGATTTCACAACACAGTTGAAGTCTACCAGTCTGTAGTACAATTATTTATGTCTTGATAAAGAGACTTTATTGGCATTATATTGATACATTTACAGCATTTGGCAGACACCCTTAGCCAGAGTGACTTACATTTATCTCATTTATACAACTGAGGGTTAAGGGCCTTGCTCAGGGGCCCAGCAGTGGTGGCTTGGTGGAGCTGGGAATCGCAACCCACAATCTTCAGGTTGTTAGCCCAACACCTTAAGCATGAGCCACCACGTGATACATGTAAGAAAGTTTTTCCTAGCCACATTTGCCCCAGGCTTGCTCACTTGTAGGGATGTTTTGATAACGTTTTTTTTTTTCTAACATTCATCATGGAAATTTGTATTGTTACTTATGTTCTGTAAAGCTGATTTGAGACAATATTCATTGTTAAAATCGCTATATAAATAAACCTGAATTAATTAAATTGAAGGGCAGCACGGTGGCTTAGTTAGCACTGCTGCCTCACAGCAAGAAGTGCTGGTTTGATTCCCGGCCAGGGGTCTTTCTGTGTGGAGTTAGCATGTTTTCCCCGTGCTTGTGTGTGTTTACTCCGGATACTCCGGTTTCCTCCCACAGTCCAACAACATGTATGTTAGATTGATTGGTGATTCTGAATTGTGCATAGGTGTGTGTGTGTGGCCCTGTGATGGACTGGTGACCTGTCCAGGGTGTTTTTAGAGACAGCTGGAACTCCAGCAGATCGCCGTGACCCTGAATTAGTGAATGAATAAATGAATTATTAAATTGAAAAAAAATTTGCTTGGTAGCAGGGAAACTCGCCAGGGAATTGGGACACCCTATGCACTTTCACCCCTCATCAGGGACGCCCAAATTAGAGGCACAAGGGTGCCAGTGCAGGTATTGGGACAGGTTTTCACTAGTCACTGTCCCTTCTAACCTTTGTGAGGTCACCTTTTCTTTTAAGGGATGTGTACACAGGTGCTTTAAATAAGATATTACTCAAAAATAGTAATTAGCTTCTTTTTTCCTTATATCTAATTTATTTTATGTAGAAGTTTAAGCGATCTACTTGTATGTATTGAATAATGGACCTCTGCATAATAAAGGAAACGTTGTCTTTCTTTATTTGTCTGATTGTAAAAGGATATCTGCTTACCATCAGGTTTTTCCACCACCACTTAAAATTTTTCCACATCCCTTATTACAGCAGTAAAAAAACCTGCTGTATTTCAACATTCATATAAACAGCCTTTATTAATCAATATGTACAGACCCCACTGATATTACTGCATAGAGTTTTGTTATCATAAAGAATCACACATGACACAGCTCTTCACATATAATAATATAGACATTAAGGCACATATGGCAGACAAGCTAAGCTTCTGTCTATTTGTGGAGAGCTGAAGTAATGCATGTTATTTAGTTCTGTGTTATAGTACATACTACATTATAAAGCAAAAAAAGAGTGTCTTTGCTGTATATTTATTTGACTAGAATGTCTATAAACAGATAAATATATCAAATAAACATGTAAAATATATGGACGAAAAATAAAATATATAATAATTATGTAATAATTATGTTATAATATCTATCAATCTATTTTTCTATCTGTATCTGTGTAGTGTATATAGGGTTCAGTGTAGTCGGTTATATAGGGGTTGGGTGTAGCGTGTCGGTTTGGTTTATAGTGTAGTGTATAGGGGTGTAGGGGGTGTGGTGTGTAGGAGGTTTGGTTTATAGTGTACTGTATAGGGGTATAGGGGATGCAGTGTGTAGGGGGGGTTGGTTTATAGTGTAGTGTATAGGGGTGTAGAGGGTGTAGTGTGTAAGAGGTTTTGGTTTATAGTGTAGTATATAGAATGTAGTAGTGTGTAGGAGGGTTGGGTTTATAGTGTAGTGTATAGAATGTAGTGTGTAGAAGGTTTGGTATATAGTGTAGTGTATAGGGGTGTAGGGTAGGGGGTGTAGTGTGTAGGAGGTTTGGTTTATAGTGTAGTGTATAGGGGTGTAGGGGGTGTAGTGTGTAGGAGGGTTGGTTTATAGTGTAGTGTATAGGGGTGTAGGGGGTGTAGTGTGTAGGAGGTTTGGTTTATAGTGTAGTGTATAGGGTGTAGAGGGGTGTAGCGTGTCGGTTTGGTTTATAGTGTAGTGTATAGGGGTGTAGGAGGTGTAATGTGTAGGGAGGTTTGGTTTATAGTGTGTGTAGTGTGTATAGGGTGTAGGGGTAGGAGGTGTAGTGTGTAGGAGGTTTGGTTTATAGTGTAGTGTATAGGGTGTAGGAGGGTGTAGTGTGTAGGAGTTTTGTTTAGTGTGTAGTGTAGGTGTATAGGGTGTAGGATGCGGTGTAGTGTGTAGGAGGGTTTGGTTTATAGTGTAGGAGTGTATAGTGTATAGGGTGTAGGAGGTGTAGTGTGTAGGAGGTTTGGTTTATAGTGTAGTGTATAGGGTGTAGGAGGTGTAGTGTGTAGGAGGTTTGGTTTATAGTGTAGTGTATAGGGTGTAGGAGGTGTAGTGTGTAGGAGGTTTGGTTATAGCAGATGGGTTTGTTTATAGTGTAGTGTATAGGGTGTAGGAGGTGTAGTGTGTAGGAGGTTTTGGTTTATAGTGTAGTGTGTATAGGGTGTAGGGGTTGTAGAGGTGTAGTGTGTAGGAGGTTAGTGTTTGGGAGGTGGTTTAGGTGTAGAGGTGTAGTGTAGTGTATAGGGTGTAGGAGGTGTAGTGTGTAGGAGGTTTGGTTTATAGTGTAGTGTGTAGGAGGTTTGCGGTGAGTTCTTGTCAGGACTAAAGTCCATGCTAGTGGTTATGGTCATGTGTGTGTTTCTGTTTAAACCAGCTAAGTCTAGTTTTAGTTCATGTTTTGTTGTTTTGCTAAGTGTGTTTATGTGGTCATGTTAAGTTTAGTTTATATTTAAGTTGACTTTGTAAAAAATCTCGCCTCAGTGAAGTACCATTCCACCACCGTCAGTACAGATTTACCTATGCAGTTAAGTGCACCGTCTAATAGAAATCAGAATTTTGAGAAAACACACTAATTAGCAGTTTCAATGATGTCACAAGTTTGCATTGTTGTTATATTTAAAACATCATTTCTTCATTAATAAAAGCAAAATAAAATATGGCTACCTGTCATTGTTGCTTTTAACTGACTTGTCCACCCTCACTGTCCACATACTCTCCTGTTATTAACTATAATAATGGGTTCGATGTGTACAATGTTAATATGAAGGGCTGCTGTATAAAATTGCTTACATTCCCATAGTGGGGGTAGGGTTACAACAGCGAGACCTCTGTATAACTTACTGAAATCAGAGCTTTCACTCCATACCAAACCTCATTACAGCTTCAGTAACATAAAGAATGGAAATTAGACTTTATTATAGTATGTCTGTTAAAAATATATAAAATAAATAGAGCGGCTGAAAACAGTTAAACAGACTGCTTTGGACCAGTTTTTTGCTATAAGATAGAGATACTTAGATTGGTAATCAAAACATGAATATTGGATATTCAGGAATGTGTTAAATCAGATAAAATCTGCCATCTTTGCTGGCGTACTTTTTCTACTGTATGTACTAAAGACAAAATTCATGTAAATCATTATTAATATTTGTTTGTATGTTGCTTGCGTGCAGTGACTGCAAACAGCAACTGTTGCATTCTTTATTTTCTTTATTTATGTTTTTTTTCCCTGGTTTGTCCCTCTGCTTTTTTCAACTGCAGTTTGGTGTTTACTTGGATTGTGTCTTGCTGCATGATAAAAGTCTTTCTAATTACACTGGATGAATTTCTGTTCAAATTGGCAGACCGAACGCAGAATTAATGCTGCTGTTACAATTATGAGTTACATCATCAATTAGGATTAGTGATCTTGTTCCAAAAGCGGCCACAGTATGCAAGTCCAAGCCGTGACACCACCCACTCCACCATGCTGGACCAATGAGCTCATATGTTTTAGATCATAAGCTAATCCTTGCTTTCTCTTCAGATTTTCATCTCTTTTGTAAAGTTTAATCCTGAGTACAGATCTTTTGTGGCTTATCTCTGTATTTTATTAGGATTTCTAATCTGACTTTACATTTCCAATAAGTGGTCTGCATCTCGTTGTATGGCTTCTATGCTGTATTCTGTCTCTCAAAGTCTTTACCATCTTTACCCCTAACCTTGCTTTAATAGAATCTTTGCAATGCTTCAAATTGCTCAATGTATTAATGAGGTAGCTTTTTCCTCTCACCATACTTACAAGGAGTAATGGGGCGTCTCTCCTGGCAAATTATTCGTTAGATTGGACTAGTTGGTCTGGATGCTGATTAGTAGGGCTGTGCTGAAACATCTATTCAGATATTCTAACTTATCATATCAATGTATATATAGAATACATTTTACACTGATTTACGTTTACAACTTTCTACTTCGTTCCTCTAGTTGTCGCTGACACATACGGCCATCGTCTAAGAAGCAAGCATGGTAAAAATATAGGGCCTTTCCCGCTTTGTAATTATTGTATTTTTAAGCTATTTCTTTTACATGTATTACAATATGTATTTTACAATAATATATCGTGATATATTGTATCGTGACCCATGTATCGTGATATAATACAATATATTGTATTGTGAGGCCCTTGCGCAGCTCTACTGATAAGTGATTTTTTTACACTCCACTTGTGGGGTTCCAATTCGACAAGAATCATGAAGAGCATGGGTTCTGGATTGTAGGTTCAATTTCTATATAATGAGATGTAGAGGAGCAGAATGTATGAGGGAGTTGTTGGTATATTCAGCGCATGTTATAAAGAATGGCAATAAAGGAAAAACCAAAGTTTCTTAAAAACTTGACCATTTCTTGGTTTGATTATTCTACTTGTCCATCAGATAATAAACTGAGCTTAGTCTGAATGATACTTTCAGTTGGCTTATAAGACCCTCTAACTCTCACCTACAGGAACATCTGCTTGATAAGACTTTTGGCTCTATCAAGGGTGGAAGGCAGGATAGGCAGGGCATAAATTGCAGAGACCTGCTAAGTTTTACTTTAATGTCTAAGAAGATAAAAATGTGGAAAACTAAACATAGAAGACCAAGTAGAGGAGTTGACTACGCCACTACAAGCAGTGGGCATGTTTTCTTATTGGATGTTTAGACCAAGGAAATTACCCTTCACACTTCTGACCACCATTTACCATAAAATAAGACTGTTTTGCAATTTTGGCATTTTAGCTTTGGTAAAAACAAAATAGTTGAGGCATGAGATGGAGAAATAATTAAAATAACAGGACTTTTGATAGCAGTTAAAGACCTGTGTTATGTATTTAAGTGTATCATTGGAATAAAGTCTACTGATCTCTACATTTCTACATTCTTAAAGGTGGTATTTTACATCGATTCCAACTGAATTATAATCTACACCAGATTTTATGTTTTAATTATTTAATTTCACATTTATTTGAAGCAACAGACAGTGACACTTTGTATTTTTCAGCAAGTGGCAGTTCAGAGTATCATTTTTTTCCCGAAGCCCCATTTGAATATCTTACGTTCGGGATAAATCCGTTTTTGAGCATGCTCAGTCTTTGAAAACACGATGTTTGTGTGCCAAACTAAAAGCCTTTCTCATCGTTAATTTACGAGCACTAGAGTATTTGCTTATCTTACAGTTTCTCAGAGTTTGGATAATGTATCAGGTTCACGACTTGAACAAGACTCAGCTGCAGATACGGTGCACGTGTATAATCCACAATATCCTGCCAAATGACGTCAGGCATGTCAAGGCTTAGATTTTCTGCAAAGGATAAAGCACATTTACAGAAGACTAGAAGGAGCATCTTTCATCACTTCTCGTCAACTAAAAACCCAGATGTCTCTATTCTTCTTTCTCCAGTTCTCAGATTTCCCCTACCGCTGGCTTTTCTGTCAGATTGCTGACGTACAAAGCCTGAGACATGCAAGTGCAAGACCTATCTACCCTAAAGTTAGGCAATTATCTTCAGAAGGAGAACTCTTGCGTAATACTATTCACACACTGAAAAGACGGCTGGAGATTCTGTTTATTTGCCCTAATTAGCTTTTACAATCCAGTATGTATATAATTGCAAGACGATTATGTGTTAAGCAAAAACCAATACAGATAATCGTTCCTTGTTGAACAACTAAATAATAATAATTATTGTTATTATATTCGAAGATTTGTACTCTCTTTGCTAAATCTGGAGTTAATTTAAGTTAATTTTCCCTATTAAACTGTTTGTCAAACTATTTTGGATGAACGCCCCCTCAGTCAACCCCTTACTGCCCCCCTCCCTTGCCCCAGCCCACATTCCATACACACAAAGTGGTTGCTATAAGTGACAGTTATTGCATTATTACAATAAAAAAAACATCTTTAAGAACAAAGAATGTAACAAAGTAAGAAAGATTAGAATAAAGTAATTAGCTTTATATCATACAAGTCCTTAGTTTGTGGGCAAATTGCTGTGCCTGATGATTTTTTTGCTATGCTAATAAAGGTGAATTGAATAATGTCATACCAAAGATAATGCAGGTTATGTTAGCGGAATGTTTTCTCCAGCTGTGCTAATATTGCCTTAATAAAAGTTAGCAACCTTCCCTAATCACTGTTTTACATTTACAGCATTTGGCAGACATCCTTATCCAGAGCGACTTGTATTCATCTCTTTTATACAACGGAGCAATTAAGGGTTAAGGGCCTTGCTCAGGGGCCCAACAGTGGTAACTTGGTGGTGCTGGGAATTAAACTGGTTGCGTGACTGAAGCTGACTCGTAACCTGAATTTTAGCTCTCAAATTAAAGCAAAAAAATTGGTCGAGAGACGGCTCATAGCTTAAAAAACTCTCTATAGATAAAGGTTGACCACATTTGCTATTTTGGCCATGATATCATATATCTTACATGATAGCTTCACAGCCCAGGTTTACATGACCTTAGTCACATTCTCTGTTCCAGAACATGGAGGGGAATTAGAACTTCAGTTTTTGGAAAAGCTTACAAAGCAATCAGTTGTAATAATATAATAATTGTTTTTATATTTTAAGTTTTTACAAGGAAATGAGTTAATGTGGACGTGCAGCTGGGATGAGAAAGCTAAATTAATTTTAATTTTTATAGCACATTTACCAATGGACTTCATCACAAAGCTTTAAATAAAAATTTACTAAAATCTAACTTACATATATGAGCAAGTCTTTGGCAAAAAGTGAAAAAACACTCTGAGCTGATGTTAGAAAGAAATCTTAAGAGAAACCTGACTCAAGGGAAAACCCATCTTCATCTGAGTGTGTAAGTAATTATTATTAATGTCCTGTATACAAACAACCATATCCAAAGTAGTTTTATGTTGAACACATTTTTGTCTCTCGGTCCATCCATCAGTAGCAGTGAGCAACTCCAGAATAACAACATGAGCATGAATAAGCAATGTTCTAAGACCCGGACAGGAACATTGTGAGCATGTATAGCTCAGCAGAGAGAAAAACAAATAAAGAGAGACAAAAGAGAGACAGATGAAGAAAAAGAAAAAAGTGAAAAAAAAGAGAGGGAGAGGGAGAGAGAGAGAGAGAGAGAGAGAGAGACTAAATAGTTAGGTGTGTTTATGATAATGTAATGAGTGAGGGACATTGCAGACAGGGAAGCTAGTTGAAGCAGTTTAGCCACCTTAAAACAGAAGCCTTCTGGTTGGCTCACTTGAGCATTTTCTGAAACATCCTTCTGTACAGAGACTTTTTGGATACATTATGTTTCACCATTTATTTGGAGCCAAGTGCAAACCTTAAAATCTGAGGAGGACTAACTGACTAAATGACCAATAAACCTGTCAACTGTCTAAATGACCAACTGTCTGACTGACCACCAACGGTCTAAATGACCAACCAACTGCCCGACTGACTAACCGATTAACCAACCAAATGACCAATAAACTGGCCGACTGACTGACTAATGTTCTGACCAACTGCCTTACTTACTTACTAACTGACCGACTGACCAACTAATTGACCGACTGAATAAATAAATACACAAATAAATAAATAAATGATCTAACAAACAACCAGCTAAATTAATCCAATATTTGAAACCTCCTACAGTCAAAAACCAGTTAAAAGATTTTAAATATTACATGCTACAGAGTGATAACAGCTGATAACAGATGTGTATTTCCTGTGCCTGTTTTCTGTCTAAATTTCTATTCAACAGTCTGTCTAAAGTGCAATCTGAAATGTGCACAGTGCTCGGCTTTAAGTGGAATCCAGGGGTTCTTAAGCATGTTATTGTTTTCTTGATGACTCAAAAGCACGCTTAGGTTTATACGCAAACTGCACGTCAGTTCTGACGCCTGATAACTAACAATTGACTATTTACTCACATCTGTTCACTTACTAGAACTTTATTTTAATAATTATTATGATCATGTGGTAAATATTTTGGGTAAAATACTCTCTTTTAAGTGGGTGACTGTGTCCTGGTTTATAAGGAGTGACTAAGCCTGCATTTTCAAATGATTTTCCCACAGAGGCGATTTTACCCTGTTTAGTTGATGAGATTAGTGGAGATTGTAAAGAGTAAACGTCTACTGAATTATGATTTAGGTGAAAAGGTAGACATGTCTAGGTGCCCACAGGCTACTGTATATAATATATAATATAATATAATATAATATAATATAATCACAGAGATCTGCTGGAGTCTATCCCAGCTGTCTTTAAAAGGACAAAAGGCAGGAGGGGGCCACCCTGGACAGGTTGCCAGTCCATCACAGGGCCACACACACCACACACACACACACACACACACACACACTCACTCCTATGGGCAATTTAGAATCACCAATCAATTTAACATACATACATGTTTTTGGACTGTGGGAGGAAACCGGAGAAACCAACGCAAGCACAGAGAGAAACATGCAAACTCTCTCTCTCTCTCTCTCTCTCTTTATATATATTATATATATATATATATATATATATATATATATATATATAAAAATATATATGATATATATAATATATACAGGATTTAATAAAAGTCTTTTAATAAAAGTCTGGATGACAAGCTTCCTAGACTGTACATCAATAAACCACAAGCCCAAACTGCTGACCCAGACTGGACATTGATTTGATTATTAATTATCATAAAGATACTTTATTGGTTCAATTCCCAAGAAAGTAATTCTCTCTAGAAAAGATTGTAATTGTGTAATGTAAATATACTGAAGTACTGAAGTCTTGAGAAAATATATTGTCATTTGTGCTGTTGCTTTAATGCTTTTAAAAATTGTGAGACATTATGAACTAATATCTAAATAATATCTATTTCTCTATCACATTTCTTACTTTATTTGTTAAATAGGTTTATAAACTATAGTGTGTATTTGTGTATATTTGTGTATTTGCTACAATCATATTTCCTATATCATTCATTAACGCAACAGTGATCACAAAATGTTCAGTCAGCTGCCTCCTTTTTAGAGGGTTTAATTATTACACAAGCAACAAAGCACAGGGTCACAGCGGGGGTGACTGAGTTACACAATACACACGGTTACATAATTTTACACACAGATAATCCGAATTAACAACAGACCTTACAAAATCTTTAGACAATTGAAAAACAAAGCCATGCATAAATGCTCTGTCACCGAAAGAATAACTCACTGAATGACAATATGTGTAGTGGAACACCAGGATATTACACACAATTATAATTGTTGTAATTTGCACATTTCGTGTCTACCTCATCTACAATATGGTTGGCGCTATTCCGTTATGTCCCGTCCTTTATTGTCTTTTTGCACTGTCCTTGTTATGTTTGTATTGTTTATCTGCAACAGGTTGCACACATGCACTTTATGTCTATCCTGTTTAGTGGCTCTTTGTTGTTTTGTAAATTCTATGTTCTGTGTAGCACCAGGGGATCCTGGAGAAATGTTATTTCATCTCACCGTGTACTGCATCTGCTATATATGGTTGAAATGACATTAAAGCTCCTTGAACCTTGAACCTTGAATTACGCACCGGAACAAAAAATCGTCCCACTACAGACCGGTCCACTACATAAGATCACAAATACCACTTATTTTCACCCAATTTATTTGCACCTCTCTTGCGATACACACTGACACCGTTTAAACATACTGAAGTTGTTTAAAGATGGGGAAATAATAGCTCAGTGGTTAAAATGTTGGACTTTTAACCAAAAGATTGTGGGTTTGATTCCTAGCACTGACAAGTTACCACCACTGGGTCCCTGAGCAAGGCCCCTAACCCCCATTGCTCAATACATAAATAAGATAAAAGTAAGTCACTCTGGATAAGGGCGTCTGCAAATGTAACTGTAAATGCGATTGGGTTAGCCCAATGTCAAATAAGTAACCAACCAATGGGCTGCTGGTCCAGTCTCTCTGGAAAGATAAAAACAATACACTGCTGTGAAGACCCTGGATGTCACCACTTAATTAGGCAGAAAAAAAGAATAGCCTGATAAGAGCTTTATGGGCCGATCAGACGACAATATATGAGATGTATTAGCCCCAAAAGTATGTTGACCCAGTGGGAAAATGCCCTGTCTTCCAGTCCGCCGCTGAACACCCTACAAAACTTTACATAAATATTTGGCGGGCGCCCTTATCCAGAGCAACTTACATTTATCTGAGCAATTAAGGGTCTTGCTCAGGGACCCAACAGTGGTGGCTTGGAATCAAACCCACAATCTTTGGGTTGGTAGTCCAACACCTTAATGATTAGCCACCACTTCCCCTACATCAAATACACAAACTTAAAACTGGGTAAAATCAAGCTTTGGGTAGAAGCGAATCAGACTAGTAGGCACTGCCATCCAAATATCATTGTTAGACGCTAAATTACTGGAACATTAATAGTTACTTTTATAAAATCCAGTGGTGTTCCTACTTTTAGATAATGGACGCGGTAGCTCAGTGGTGTTGGAATACTGTTCGGTAGATTGTAGGTTTTATTCCCAGCTCCACCAAATTGGGATAGGGTCCCTTAAGCAAAGCCCTTAACTTCTCAATTGGACAACAAATAAGATGAATGTAAGGGATAAGGTCGTGTCATGTGCCAGAAATGTAAGTGTAAATAATTAAAGGGTTGCCAGACCCTAAACAAGACCTTTAGTCCACAACTGCTCAAGTGTATTAAAGAGACAAGTTGCTTCAGATAAATACTGCCAAATGCTAACAAATAAATGCCTTGCAGCTGTTAAGAACAGCTTATCAGCTAAAACATTTATCTTGCAAAATTTACAGAACAGACTAGTTGGATTATGATGACTTTTGACATACATAATGTAGTCATTAGAACACAAAGTATTTTTTTTATCCTAAATGTATTTATTTCCCCGTATAATGCACACAAAACACACATCTGATAGTTTAATGCTAAATATTTGTGTGATGTAATTTATGTTACACACAGTACAATAACTTAGCTTGCATTAGAAGATGTAATTCTTTGCTTCTTACACTGTCATCATTTTATGCCCTTTTTTGTTAAGTCATCATTGTTGACTTACTATGGCAAGTCAAATTCCTCATAAATTATTCTTATTTTGCCAAAAATTTGGTCCTGTTTCTCATCAAAATAGTTTAGTAGTACTGAGGTCATTTCTCCGTCTCTTTGCCTCTGTTCTCTGTCTCTCAAATATTACATTATACAGTACTTCTAAAAGGATGCCAGTTGTCGCAAAGCCAACCATTCACAATGATCAACTCAAATCAACTCAAATTTATCACATTCCTGTTAGTTGATAAATAGAATTAATTTCAAGTAGAAATGGTTGATTGCTGTGAATGCATTTTGTTAAACAGTAAGTGAAACCTTTTATGCATTTTTTTTTACCGACATAAAAAAACAAAAAAAACAAAGGCTACATTTACACTGCAGATCCTGATGGCAAATTACATTTATGTGACTAAATCAGATTTTTTTTTAATGACATCTTTGTTAAAATTTGACCCGTTTTCTTTTACACTATACATGGCAAAATACCCCAAAGTAGACGTACTGACAGGAAACGTGACACAATTATCCAAGGACACAGTGGATCAAGACGAAATGATTATTTAGTATTTTGTTTCTGCATCATATTTAAAGGTCGGCAAAGCAATGTTCTTTTTAGATGAATAAAAAAAGGACAGCCCTTATAAGGTATAAATATCTTTTTTAAGTGAGTTTATTTATTTATTTTTTATTTATGAAAATACAATTTTTTTAAAAGAAATTTTTTGGCCTCTTTTATTTCTAGGACAGACAGTGATTAAATGGGGGAGATAAAGATCGAGGGAGAGAGGGGTGGAACCAGCGAGGACCCGAGTTAGGGCAGTTGCACAGTCTTCAAGTAAACAAAACTGAATATCAAAATACACAACTGAGCTAAGTTGGTGTCCACCTGATGTTGATGTCATGTGCCACCGTTGCTTATTCCATAATGTTTGACTCGCATTAACAGGTAAAAATCCGATTTGTCTGCTTACATGACTAATCCGATTAATATCCTATTTATTTCCATATACCCATAAATCAATCTGAAAATATTAGAGTACATGTAATTCATATCCCATCTATGGCTCACTAGAGAAAAAAAAAATCGGGTGATTTGACACACGCGGTGTAATTAGGGCCAAAATGTAAGAATAAATGCAAGAAACAAGAGAATAAGAATTTCCTACAGTAAGATGTAGTATAGTGTAGTAACTTCCTGCAGTGTACTATAATATTAACTCTAGTGAATAGATAAACTGTAGTAAACTTTAGTAGTTACTGTACTAAACTAGAAGACTGTGATAAACTCTATGATATTATAATATTTACTAAAGGATTTAGTTTATTAGAGTATTTACACTCGGTTAATGTTTACGTTAAACTATAGAAAGAACTGTAGTGAACTGATCAACAGTATTTTAAAGAGTGGTTCTATGGGGAACAGAGTTGTTAATGGGGGACAGTGTGTTCCAGTGTGAAAGGACAGATTCCCATTTCTAATGGACACCAATGTCAGATCACTGATTCCACAAAAGTTCAACACTGCAGCTGAAGATTTTCAACTAAAATGAGCAATAAAAAATGAACGGATTGTTAACATGTTGTTTGGTTTGATTTATTTGAGGGAATTTGTGTGTGGTGTGTGTGTGTGTTGATCCACTTTGTGTTCTGATTTGTGCTGTGAAGGTTTTTACACATACGGTATAATATAATTGTAGAAAATGTACTCTTTTAATTAATGTAGTTATTTGTTTATTTTACTATAGTAGAGTTACTATAACAAGTGTAGTAGAATTAACATAGCAAATTACCACATCATTGTAATTTAAAATAGTAAGTTTTTACCCCAGAAAATTTTACCACGTTCTATAGTAAAGTTTTTCATATGGGATGCTAGACTACATACCTACACATGGAAAGAATTTCAAGTTTTCTTTGTAATATTAGACACATCTACTGAAGAACGTACTTCTCTATGTGTATTTTCTTTAAAGACTTGATGGAACTACCCATTACGTTCAAGAATGCTAAACTTGGGTCTTGAACAATACAACTTTGTATGGGGTTTGTAAAAAAAGAACCCCAAAAACAGAGAGATTGAAACAATGTCAAGCTAAATACTCATTTAGGTGCAACTCATGCACAACTGACGTATGGTTCAATTTCTCCCGAAATTACAGACTTGTTAAAAACCTACTGCATAATTAGAACCTGCCACCAATCCACAGATTCAGCAGGCCTTGAGAAAACATAGGCTTCATTTACAGTCACCTGATGCAGAAAACCAGGTCCACCTGAAGTCGGCTGTGTGGGTCGCCATTTGGGAAAAACATAGTCTATAGAACCTCAGCAGTTTTCAACTATCCATTCCCACAATGTTTAGTGATGGATGAAGCAGCCATTCAGGAGGTAACATACGCACGTGAGGTGCTCTTTACCCCATGTTTCGAATCCCACATAATATGTCTCACAGAGATTGGCAGCAAATGAATCACATCTGGATTTATAGCACGAGCAAAATCCGGGAATTTGAAGAGGAGTACTTGTGTTTGTTGAAAGTGAATAAAGAGCTGCTTAATGGAAGCTAAATCACACCATATGAAGACTAAAACAATGGTTGAAAAAAAAAAGATTGAATGTAAATGGAACAGGGGCATTTCCATTCATGATGGTCATTTGGTAAAATAAGGCTTTGTTCTAAAACAATGGGAAAGTTGCAATAAGCTCAGTTAAAAGAATGGAATGTGTTCTTATTACAGGCTAGAATGGAAAACCGTATGTTTACAAGCTAGTTCATTTTTTTCCTCCTGGGACATACAGACACATCTGTGGCTTGTGCACCAACATGTGCATCTTTCTTTTAATAAAAAATAAAAATGAATCTATTTATATATGTGTATATACATGAATATGTGCCCAAGCTTTCCTCACCTCTATTGTTATGAAGTGCTTTGAGAAGCTGGTTCTAAGTCACCTCATATCGAGTATCCCGCCTACTCTGGACATACACCAGTTTGCCTACCGCCAGAATACATTTACATGTACGGCATCTGGCAGACGCCCTTATTCAGAGAGACTTACATTTATCTCCTTTTATACAACTGAGCAATTGGAGGTTAAGGGCCTTGCTCAGGGCCCAGCAATGGCAACTCGGAATCGAACCCCAATCTTCCAATTAACAGTCCAACACCTTAGCCACTGCGCTATCACTTCCCAAATATGTCAACAGAGGATGCCAACAATAAATCAGCCTACAGATTTTCTTTACAGAGTTTTAATCCCCACCAGTTTGCTTATAAATCAAATAGGTCTACGGAGGATGCTGTAGCTAAAGCCCTTCATGCTGGACTGTCCCACCTGGAACAGCAGGGACGCTATGTGTGGTTACTCTTTGTTGATTTTAGCTCTGCATTCAAAAGAATCCTTCCCTACAAACTGTGGGACGTGGGACTTCCTCACTTTACCTGCTTTCTGATTGGTCCTAGCCAGAGAGTAAGAGTGGGTTATAATGCATAAAGCAACAGCCCTGACTTTTATCGGTGCTCCATAGAGAGCCTACTAACATACTGTATATGCGTGTGGTACATTAGCTGCACAGTAACTTAGAGGAAAGCACAGTAGAGAGTCATTAACACGCCCTAGAAAATTGTCGCCTGCCCTTTTCTTATGCTGGAGGCTTTCACTGTTTCAAAAAAAGTGCAGAGTATAATAATGAACACCTCACACAACATCTATTTGAACTTCTGCCTTCAGGAAGCTGGTACAAATCAGGAAAAAAAAAGAAAGAAATAGAAACAGCTTCTATTCCACAGCAATAACCACACGCAATAGAACTAAAACATAACATGCTGCTCAAAACAAAGGATTGTGCAATTTGATGGATGACTGAATGTATTGTTGTGTTTTTTTCTTTCTAATCTCATTTCATATGTATATTTTTTTTATTTTTTTATTCTTTTCTTAGTTCTATATAATGGATAGCCCTTTAAATTTTATCTTACATTCTACAATGACAATAATAACATACAATAAAGACAAAAGACAAATGTAGTTAAAATCTCTCGCTATCATTCATGACTTGTGAGCTACCGGGAAATAATGTAAACTGAATATTTTGTAGGTTTATGTTAAGTAAAATTTATTAGTAAGTATGTCCGAGTTGTGTTAATATATTTAACCTTAAACATACTGTCTACATAGACAGTAACCCAAACTTATGCCCTTATGCCCTTATGCCCAGGTGTACTAAGACTTGAACTCCAATGCAAAATAGATAAAAAAGTAGAAAAGTGCACACAATTCATTCTTCTCTGGCTAGGGCTCCCATTCCTTGACAGAACACACATTGCACAATTTAGTTCAGAGGCCTCTTTAAGGAATACGGGCCTGCAGTAAAAGAGCTGATGCACACACATTTGCCCAAACAAGGCAAGCTCTGTGGTCACTGCATCCCATTCATAACAACTTCCTATTGCATTACAGGCCAGATTCGTCAAATCAATCTCATATTTTATTTTACTGCCATCATTTATTAGTCATAATTAGTCATAGACAAATATCCATCTGTTACCCGTTAATCCATGCTAAATGACTGTAAATGTTCCCAATAAATGCGTAACTCTGGCTATAATTCTGGTATAGTCCTTAAATCAAAATTGCTTTATATGTAAATTAAATGTTGTTATTTTTTTACTAGAAAATAAATAATCTAGACTTTAAACATTGAGATATGACAAGAAAAGAAAAGACGACGAGTGCTATTGTGCCACAAAATAGTACAAAAAGCAGAAAGAGACCACGTTCCTTTGACCCAGAATGGTACGAGATTGATGGAAAGTGACAGTGCAAACAAACTTAGAGTGGTGGGCAACAGACGGCAAAGATCAGAGGAAAGGGAGGGAACGTTGAAGGGATAAGCCATGATTAAACATGGCGAGTTAGACAAGGGGGAGGAGGAAACTTGAGTGAATCATGGTGAGACGTGCAAGGCTGAAAAGAGGCAATGGTGCACTGAAAGGTAGATTGAAGGGATTATAGGCTTGTAAATTAGTGGTGGGTTTGGGTGGTTGATGACTGAAAAAAACCCCATATTTATAATTATTCTTAAATTAAAGTCTAAATTACACCACCTGCCTAAACAAATATACAGTTACTTTCTGTAAGTGCTGTTTGATGATGTGGTCAAATTAAAACAACGGGAAAGCCTGAAAAGACATACTATCCCAAACTTCCCTAAAAAATTGTAACACAAAGACACACACCGGTGCCAAAAAAGAAGTTTGGACATGCGATGGTTTTGAAATGAATTCCAGTTTCCAAGGCCTGAATATTGTAGAACAAAACTCTTCCACATGAACAAGCTTAGATCAAAGCAAATACTAAGGCCATGACGGGTCTAGCTGTGGGTATCAATTGGTACGGATAGAGCCTTCTCACTAACTTCATGGATAATAATGCCCAATTTCCAAAGAAATGGTCACCACCTGAAAGAGGCAACACTGAGCCAGCACAAAGAGTTGGTAAAAGTCAGATTGGGGATCAGTGTGAAAAAGTCTGAATTTATGCATTTTGGTGCCCAAAACACAGTACCAAATATCAAGGTGGCCAGCCATGGTCAGAAAGAGGTGGCAAAGTGAATAGACAGGATAGGGATGCAAAGACAGATATCAAAGGCGGTATTGGCAAGGTATCGACAGTATTCAACGAATGCACAAAATTTAGTCATCCACATTTATTTCCTTTACTACCTTCATTTTTATGCAGTGGTGGGCGGTCAAGACCAGCAAGTCCTTCTCTGCTGGTTTAAACACTATCAGAAGCACTGACCCACATTTACAACCTTAATATTAATATTTGTTCTATGAAAGTGTATTCATTTCATTCCCAACAGTTTATTTTCTTTATTTTGTAACGTTTCTCTTGGCTGCACTGTTCCACTGTATGTGTGGATGTTAGATTGTTTGTCCAATCAGATTTCAGACTCTATGTGCTGCCATGTAAACCTAATCCACACAGGGCCTATAGAATCAGTAGTGCTGCCCATGTAACTTAAACTATATTAGCAATGGGACTGTTTCTTTAAATCAATCAGATTTTAAATTTGCCTTACGACCTGACAATAACTCTTCAAGCCAGCATTTTTCCGTCCTCTGATTGGTTGATCAGAGTTACAGCCAAGTTCGACTAGCAAAAAATGTCTGTAGCCATCTGCAAACATTAATACAGTTAAATTAGAATTTCTACGCCCACAATGGCTGACGGAGAAAGAGAAATTGATTTGAGTTTCGGACATACTTAAAAATACATTTTCAAGGGACTTTTCTGGAAAAGACATTGTGAGAAGAGGTCGCTAACCCCGAAGATAACTAGCTTGTCTCAGCCCAGAAAAGAGTTTGTTTGCTATTTCCAGACCAGATGAGCGCCACCATTTGTATGAATCCACAGCCCTGCTAAATATTATTTTAAAATAGGCAAATTGTTTCTGATGAAACTATTATTAGCTTAAAAACAGAATAATTATTGGGACCCAGCTGCATGTAAGGGTAATAATTCTATAGTTGAGATAAGGTTTCCAAATAACACAAATATACTCAGTTTATCAACCTGCTTACTGAGTAAGTGCTAACCTTGGTCTGGCAATGGTCAGGGAGCCTGACATTGCTAATACTTCAGCACCATTGCTTTCTATTGCCCTTATGTGAACTAATTGCCCTTAATAAAATTTAATAAAGCTTAATAAAGCATCAAGCTTGTGATACACTGACATCACCAAACATTCCTCTTTTGTGATGCAATGTCAGGCTTGTACTGCACATTGTTGATTGTTTAAAGGGGCTATTTTTCTTTACACTCCTTTTAAGGTTAAATAAATGTTCAACTGTGTTACTGACTGTTGTTTGACTCAGTCCAACATGCCACCCCCCCCCCCCCCCCCCCCCCCCCGCAGCAAGAGCTGTTTTTAAGCCATTCTTTTGCTGAAAGATAAAGTTGCTCCCAATACGTTTAAAAGCTTTTCTCAGAAAGCATTTACATTACCTTCATTAATTAATTTTATGAAGTTGTTATAAAATGTTATGTTTTGGACCTTGCTTGTTGTTACATGGATTAGACATAACATTATGACCACCTGCCTAATGTTAGTCCCAGTTTTGCAGTCAAAATAGCCCTGACTTGTCAAGGCATGTACTCCACTAGACCCCTGAAGGAGTGCTGTGGTATCTGGCATGAAGATGTTAGCAGCAGAGCCTTTAAGTCCTGTAAGTTGCAAGGTTTAACTTTTTGGATTGAACATGCTTGTTCAGCACATCCCACATATCCTTGATTAAATAGACCTTAAACTTGATTATGCGCTCCTCATTTTTTTTGCTTTGTGGCAGGCCAAATCTATAAGAGATTACTGTTTTCGTAAAGGAGTGTACATGGTCTGCACCAATGCTTAAGTAGATGATACGTCATATTGACACACAAGCACCTGGATATTCAGGTAAAGTAAAAAAAAAAACATGATTCATTAATCCAGGCCACCTTTTTCCATTGTTCCGTGGTCCTCATTGTCAGCACTTTTGGTAGTGGACACGGGTCAGCATAGGCACCCTGACTGGTCTGTGTTTACGCGGCCCAATACACAACAGACTGTGTATTCTGACACATGTCCATCCGAACCAGCATTAACTTCTTTAGCAATTTGAGCTACAGTAGCTCACCTGTTGAATCCGACCACACAGGCCAGCCTTTGCTCCCCATGTACATCAATGAGCCGTTGCCGCTCATGACCTTGTCACTGGTTCACCATTGTTCCTTCATTAGACCACTTTTGATAGATCCTGACCACTGAGAGCAGAGAACACCCCACAAGAGCTGCCATTTTGGAGACGCTCTGACCCAGTCATCTAGCCATCACAATTTGGCCTTTTGTCAAACTTGCTCAAATTCTTAAATACGGTTGCTATTTTTGTTATTGGCTGATAAAATTAAAATCTGCTGTTGTAGCTTGTCTAATTTAAAATTTGGCATTTTGTACATTCCAAATTGCTTTTTGGAATATCCCACTCAATGCTCAATACTTGAACCTTCAAGTGACACTAAAAACCATGCCATGCCCAGAGTTCTCTGATCTTATATTCATACATAAACTAAAGCGCCGCTATCTGATTGCCATTGATTTATTATTAACTGTTCGGATACGAGTGCAGGTGTATAGTTGTTTTTCTGAGAGTAGTTCGGGAGTATGGTGTAGCACGAGACACTTTTGATACATGTCTGCTTGTGGTGCGCTACAAGGAATGTTTCTTATTACTTTTCCCTTAAAAAAACCTCCTAAAATCATTTCTCAGCATTCCTCCTGCTATACATGACCATATTTATGCAACTGCAGCTAACTGGAGGTTATAAGGAATTTTTACTAGTATTTAAAAAAATTTGGGTTCAAAAAAGCAATAAACTATTAAAATTAATAAAAATTGATTTCTATCATTGCTCCCGTTTACTGTTATTACGGTTTTCCGAATGTTTAGACAAACGATTGTGAAAATGTGGTCGCTTAGTGGTTAAGTTGTTCTACTATTATTGAGAAAATCTTTATTATTGAGTTTTATTCCCAGCACCACCAAGCTGCCAATAATGGGTGCTCAGTTGGTTAAAAAATTAGATAAATTTAAGTCACTCATGATAAGGGCATCTGTTTAACTGCCAGAAATGTCATGTCTCCTCTATGTATATAGTGCTTTTAACAATAGTGATGTGTCTAAGCAGCTTTACAAAATCAAATAAGAAAATAGTGTGTTAATACAAGGACAATATCAAACACTCAATAAAACACTTGGTTTAGTTTAATTATATCTGTAAATTACGAATCCCCAACTAAGCAAGCCAGAGGCAAAGAACCCAAACTCCATTGGTGACAAATGTAAATCAACATGAAAAAAGGTTATGAATTTAAATGCCAGGATTACCGGTTATATATCCAAAACTGCTTAGGCCGGAGACAAATCAAAGATGCCTTAGATAAGGTGTTTCAGTTCATCCCAAAGACCAGGGTATGTGCAGAAGTTTTTCCACTTCATTTACCATGTTTGTGCACCAAGCAAATAGGCATTTATTTGCTATATTATATATATATTATCTTTATTAATGGCAGCACGGTGGCTTAGTGGTTAGCACTGTTGCCTCACAGCAAGAAGGACCAGGGTTCGATTTTAGACAGGGGTCTTTCTGTGTGGAGTTTGCATGTTCTCCTCGTGTTTGTCTGGGTTCACTCCGGGTACTCCGGTTTCCTCCCACAGTCCAAAAAGGTTGATTGGTGATTCTAAATTGCCTATAGAAGTGAGTGTGAGTTTGTGTGTGGCCCTGTGATGGACTGGCAACCTGTCCAGGGTGTGCCCCTCCTGCCTTTTGCTCTTTAAGAGACGGCTGGGATAAACTCCAGGAGATCCCCGTGACCCTGAATTAGGAAATAAGCGGGTATAAAAGATGGATGAATGAATGAATAATCTTTAATAGTCATTTTGTTACTATCCCTAATTTTCTCACCTCATGAGACATGCTCATAAACAGCTATAAATATGAGCTGCCAAGCTAAAGTGCTTTTTCAAAAAAACATGTGTACACTTCAAAACAAGAAACCTGACATCGCTAATGTATTATCACTAATACCATTATCTTAAGCATTTACGCTGTGTGATCTCTATAGTCTTTTTTGATTGATGCTTGTCAAACTGTAAGAACATGATCTCCATCTCACACTGTAGGAACACGCAAGAAAACTCGTCTGGAGTTTCACATCATCAATCCACGTCGCGCTAAATAGTAGCTAGCAGCAAACAAAAACTGTGTAGCGTTAATTTTGTTCATGACATACATTACTCAATACGCTTCCTGTTCTGTCCACTGGACACCTTTCCACATGGTTTGAAGTTGTCTCATTAATTGCATCATCAGGTTCAATGCTTCTATTGGTTCCCGGTTTGAAGATCATTTCACTGTAGGAAATTTTATCATAGAAAACAATTGCACACAACGAGTATTATTCTGCTTTAGCATGATTTAGCTATAATTTAGCATAGGGTTATAGGAATCTTTTAGGATTTTTAAGTGTAAGCATAGAATAATTAGTAACTGTGTTTAAGTTCAAGTTCAAAAAGCTTTATTGTCATTTCTACCATTTATAGCAGATGCAGTACACAGTAAAAAGAATCAACGTTTCTCCAGGACCCCATGGTGCTACATAAAACAAAACAGAATTACACAAAACCACAAGACAACAAAGAGCTACTTACTCGAAGGACAACACAAAGTGCATGTGTGCAACCTGGCGTAAACAATGCAAGACAGCCAATGCAAATAACAGTAGAAACATTACTAACATTACTCCAGACAGTGTAATAGACAATACAAAATACAATACAATACAAAAACACTGTGCAAGTAAGTGAGTATTAGCAGCAAAGGTTATTGTGTTAAAGTGTCTGAGCTTAAACAAAATGTTTTTCTCTGTTTACGTGATGCTGTAAACATTGATTTATATTTAGGCTTGAGCGAGTGTGTGTTAGTATGAGTTTGAGGAAGTAAGTGTGTGTCAGTTAAGGTAATTCAGTTTTGGGTGTTGAGAAGCCTGAACTACACGTTCCGGTTGCAGGGCCCGAATGCGGAAAAAATATGTTTTTCCGGATGGCAGAAGGGTGAAAAGGTAGTGTGAGGGGTGTGTGGGGTGGTCCACAATTCTGTTAGCTTTAAGATAAAAGATAGATAAGATAATGTATGAGATAATTAGTTTTAATATGTATTTTTCTTAACAAAATACACCCAGTATATTACAGTTTCTACTCGTAGATAGATGAAGAAAATCAGCTATGGAGTGTGTCAGTAGTGGAGGTCAGTAGCTCTTCCTTTGCTGTAGACCTGGAAAACACTTCAAAGGCTTAAGAATACCTAGAAAGGCATGTAAAACTACAAATAGTAAAGGGAAGAGTTAATTGAGAGCACATCATTTCCAGATGGTTTTGCAAAAAAAACTAAACTCGAGAACATGATTAAACTGCTAAGGGGGAAAGAAGCCCTGCGCAGTTAAAGCAGATAGCTGCCATATGAGGGGACACAAAACAAATCGCCTTAGTTTAAATCCAACTTTTCACTAAAATATTTTAGACATGTCTGCCTCATGATCGATTTAATGTGTCTGTGTACACAGAAAAAAGGAACTGATACCATAGTATAACTTTAGGATTCACTATCAAAAGTAAATTATAGTATAGTGTAGTATAATAGAGTATTTGCTCCATCTTCCTGCAGTGTACTATAGTATTAACTCTAGTGAATTGATAAACTGTAGTAAACTTTACTAGTTACTGTAATAAACTAGAAGACTGTGATAAACTCTATGATATTATAATATTTACTAAAGGATTTAGTTTATTAGAGTATTTACACTCGGTTAATGTTTACGTTAAACTATAGAAAGAACTGTAGTGAACTGATCAACAGTATTTTAAAGAGTGGTTCTATGGGGAACAGAGTTGTTAATGGGGGACAGTGAGTTCCAGTGTGAAAGGACAGATTCCCATTTCTAATGGACACCAATGTCAGATCACTGATTCCACAAAAGTTCAACACTGCAGCTGAAGATTTTCAACTAAAATGAGCAATAAAAAATGAACGGATTGTTAACATGTTGTTTGGTTTGATTTATTTGAGGGATTTTGTGTTCGGTGTGTGTGTGTGTGTGTGTGTGTTTATATTGATCCACTTTGTGTTCTGATTTGTGCTGTGAAGGTTTTCACACATACGGTATAATATAATTGTAGAAAATTTACTCTAGTAATTAATGTAGTCATTTGTTTATTTTACTATAGTAGAGTTACTATAACAAGTGTAGTAGAAATAACACAACAAATTACCACCAAAGGACATTCTACTACATAGTAAAGTTACTCTACAATACTAGAGTATTTTTTCATGTGTATGGAAACAATATTATTTTTAGTAGTGAACCAAAAAATAGAACCTGCCATATTTTTTTGTATTAGGAATAGTGAAGTTGTGCTCCTGTTTAACAGCTTGTGCCAAAACTTATGACCTAATCATACCAAACATAAAAGCCTAAACTGACAGACTGAGCAAGGAGAGTCACTGGTCAGAGAAGCAGCTAAGAGGCCCATGGTCACTCTGGAGAAGCTACAGAAATCCAAAGCTCAGGTGGGAGAATCTGTCTACAGGACAACTATAAGTTGTGTACTGTAGGTCCCGGTTACAGTTAGCCGCAAGCCATGTAGAAGACAGCAAACATATGGAAGAAGGTGTTTTGGTCAGATGAGACCAAAGTTGAACATTTTGGCCTAAATGCAAAGCGCTATGTGTGGCAGAAAAGTAACACTGCTCATCACCCTGAACACTGGTAAAACATGGTGGTGGGAGCATCATGCTGTGGGGATGCTTTTCTTCAGCAGGGACAGGGAAGCTGGTCAGAATTGATGGTCAATTCTGAAGAAAACCTGTTTGAGGCCGCAAAAGACTTGAGACTGGGAAGGAGATTCACTTTCCAGCAAAGACAATGACCTTAAACATACAGCCAGAACTACAATGGAATGGTTTGGATCAAAGAATTTTCATGTGTTAAAATGGCCCAATCAAAGTCCAGACCTAAATACCATTGAGCATCTGTGGCAAGACATGAAAATTGCTTTTCACAGGCGCTCCTCATCCAATTTGGCTGAGCTTGAGCTATTTTGCAAAGAAGAATTGGGCAAAAATATCAGTCTCTAGATGTGCAAAGCTGGTAGAAACATACCGCAAAAGACTCACAGCTTTATTTTGCAGCGCAAGGTATCTCTACAAAGTATTGATGCAGGGGGGATAAATACAAATGCACACCAAAGTTTTCAGATTTTTGTTTGCTCAAAATTTGGAAAACCGTATATCATTTTCGTTCAACTTCACAATTATGTGCTACTTTGTGTTGGTCTAATACACAAAATCTCGATAAAATTCATTTAAAATTGTGGTTGTTAGGTGACAAAATGTAAGTTCGAGGGGTATAAATACTTTTTTAAGGCACTGTAGATGCAATAGGAGGCTAAACGAAAAAAAAGATGTTGCCAAGCACTCAGATTTCTCCAATCCTATTTTGGAAAAAAAAAATCAACACCATAGCCTGGAGGACGTTAGTGCTTCATTATTGCTCGTGGAACGAGAATATGTGTTACCTGGATCTACTAAGGAAAAAAAATAAACAAAATGATCTTGCCTAAAATGCCAAGTCACATACCAGAGAAGGAGACATGAAGCATTGTGTGCAGTCAATAGAGCACCACAAACAGATAATCAATGTCAATGCCTTCCCTAAACCACAGATCAAATACAGTTCTATACTGGATGCATGCTTAACTGTGTGCGGATATGAACATGGAGTATTATTGTAAGGGTTGAGGTTCTGTTGTATAATTTTTGCTTAAGGGGGTGATGTGTAACTGTGAATTATTAAAAATAAATAAAACATATGATATGATATGATATTATGTTTACTGACAATGAATAAATAACCTACACTGACTGGTCGTACTGTGTTTAGGTATAGGAATGAGTTCAGCTATGTAATTTCTGAATTTGTTTGTATATCTTACAGTATCTGAGCTCGAGAAATCACATTGTAGGTCGTTGAAACTTGAGGATAGCATATATATTTTTGATATATTAATTTTTTTAATTACACTCTTTTTGTATAGAAAAATAGAAATCTTCTTTTCAGATCCTTTATTTTTGCCATCCATTCATTCATCCATCCATCCATCCATCCAATCTTCAATGCATCTATCTAATTAATTATCCATTCATTCATCTATTTATCCATCTATACATCTGTCTAATTATATTCTCCATCCATCCATCCATCCATCCATCCATCTATCCCTCCATCCGTCCAATTTATTCAATTCATTTATCCAATTTTATCCATCCATCCATCCATCCAAAAAATTACAAAAAGATGAAAAGAAAATTTTTGAATAATAATTTTCATTACACCGGTCGTTGTCACCCAGATGTTAATAGGATCACAATTAGTCTGATTCCTAAAAATTTTACTTTTTCATATCATTGGTTTTTTTTTCTCACTATTAGAGCAAAATTATACATAAAAACTTAAAATCTGGTATTTTCTTTTCTGTTTTAAAGCTACTTGTAACAATCTTCAGTGTCTTTAACAACCAAAAAATTAATTGAGTTCACGTCGATTATTTGTGCATGCTCTGTTGTCTGCTATTAAAGCTTTAGCATTATGAACAAGAAGTTCATGTCTTCCATACTGTTTACCCACTTTTTCAGGAGCTAAAAAATGCTATACGAAATAACACATATTTTCACCACAGAGGGCTGTGATTGGCTAAGCAAGGAAGGGTACTCAAGCATACACTGGCAAAGGATGAAAGACCCTGGTCCAAAGTAGAGGAACAGTGCCCATCTGAGATAAGAACGAGGGGTATAGCAGCAGCTACAGGAACAGGTTGAATGGCAGACTGAGCGAGGCCTCATCATCAGGCTGATACACAGAGCCTTCCTGTCAGAACTTCTATTATCTCCTCCTGGCAATGCTTCAATGAAAGTCTTATCACTCTAATGGACACAGGAGGAGGCAATGACAACCGCAGCACTTTCTCTAACTCTTCTGAACCACTGGCACAGCACAAACAGCTTCCTCTCAGGTGCCTCTCTTCTAAGAAACACCCTCTGAATGGGGCCCTCAAGAACTCCAGACTCAGGAGTCGCTCCTTTCATCCCCTGTGCCTGTGATCCGGAGCACAGACGTTTTGATTTTTTCTTCCTTTTCTGTTTTTTTTTTTTTAAACAATTTCTCCATTTTTTGAAAATGTTCTGCTCCAGAAGTCTTAGAACATCATTTTTTATTATCCTTATATTCAGTAGCAAACTGTATATTTCAGAATTGCCTTTTAATTTGATCAGTGGGGGATTAGTCTGAAGTGGTTCTTCATGGTACAACCTGTCTCCTTTCCTACTCACACCCTTGAACTCAGTGACCCTTTAATTCCCTGGGAATAAATACTGCAGTGTTTTTTTAAACCTTACTCTAGCAAATTACAGTGATGTGGTAATTTATTGTGTTATTTCTACTACACTTGTTAAAGTAACTCTACTATAGTAAAATAAACAAATAACTACATTAATTACTAGAGTAAATTTTCTACAATTATATTATACTGTATGTGTGAAAACCTTCACAGCACAAATCAGAACAAAAAGTGGATCAACACACACAAACACACACACAAATTCCCTCAAATAAATCAAACCAAACAACATGTTAACAATCCGTTCATTTTTTATTGCTCATTTTAGTTGAAAATCTTCAGCTGCAGTGTTGAACTTTTGT
Source organism: Bagarius yarrelli (assembly GCA_005784505.1). NCBI lineage: Eukaryota > Metazoa > Chordata > Actinopteri > Siluriformes > Sisoridae > Bagarius > Bagarius yarrelli. Next base: position 3,811,744 of record VCAZ01000004.1, on the reverse strand, counting down.
GGAATCAGTGATCTGACATTGGTGTCCATTAGAAATGGGGATCTGTCCTTTCACACTGGAACTCACTGTCCCCCATCAACAACTCTGTTCCCCATAGAACCACTCTTTAAAATACTGTTGATCAGTTCACTACAGTTCTTTCTATAGTTTAACGTAAACATTAACCGAGTGTAAATACTCTAATAAACTAAATCCTTTAGTAAATATTATAATATCATAGAGTTTATCACAGTCTTCTAGTTTAGTAACTTGTACAGTTTACTACAGTATTTACTACAGAGGGAACCCATTCTTATCTGATCCTCTACCACCATAAATAAAATATATCATGGTAAGCAATATGGATGTAAAGGGTATGTGACAAGGCTCAGCTTCAGCTTAATTAAACCCCTTATTGTAAGTGTACTAATTTAATACTTCTTCAGACTAAATTGGCCACTTTACAGTTTATAATAGTAAAATAATGCACATCTACTACATTTATACTGTGACTGTAACTAGTCTAAAAACTAGACTTAAACAGGTTTAGTGGAATAGATGCCTTTATTCATCACATATACATTACTGCACAGTTAAATTCCTTTCTTTATATATCCCGGCATGAGAATTTGGGGTCAGCCATGGTGGTGATGGTAGGGCTTAAACCTTAATTCACCAGTCAACACACCATCAGTCAACCGCAACCAGTTGCACCAGCACGGCCTTGTTTAAGCTGCAACTTCCTGTTAGTGTGCTATATGTTATAGTAGTAGTTAATTTTAAAAACGTATTTAGTAAAATACCTATTAAAAGAGGACACAAGTATGTCGAATAGACCTCGACTTTTTCTGTCAGTTAAACACAAGTATAATAAAGTATATTTTTATAATATCTATAAGCATACTTATTATTAAAGACTATTATAGACTTTTTTTGTAAGGTATTGTTCTTGAATAAATTCAAAAATGGCAATAGAAATGTTAAATTGCTGTGGTAGAAAAGTTATAAAACACTTTAGTATGTTCTGTTTTAGTAAAATAAACAAAATCAACTTGGACGGTAAGGGTACTCGGCTCTGCATGGGGCCGCATCACACCAGCATGTCATTGATTATTTTCTTATAATAAATGGCATCTGGATAGGAAAATGACTTCCTGCTATTGCTTGGAAACCAGGGCCTTATTAAATTGCTTCCATATCTCAGGAGGTTGTGATAATAAAGACAATGTTTTCTTATATTATAACGCACACATGATTTATAGTTTCGGTTTATCTGCTTTTAAGCCAAGGCTTAGGTCAGAATTTGACAGGGTTAACCTTGGGATCTGACCATGATTAAGTGGTTACTGAACATACATAAATATATACAGACTCTAGGGTCATTTATTTATTTTATTCAGCATTCTAGTTCTGCACAAATGATCATGTAATGTAAGTATGTATTGTGGTAATCTTTATAAATATTCATTCAAAAGTAACTGTAATATATAGCTAAAGATAGAAAATGTTTATTTACAGGAGAATAATAAAAAAATGACCTATGAACTGAGCATTCTGGGTTCGGGTGCGAGACTCTGACTGCATTTATGTGAACTTGCCTGTAAGACCAAATATAATGTGCATATACAGTATAAACAACTGTGAAAAAAAATAAAATAAATAATAATAATAATAATAGTCTTTATTGTCATTGCACATAAGACGTACAACAAAACTATAGCTGCTCACAACAATAGTGCACTTCCTAACAGCGGTTTTCCAACAGCGAGGTCCCAACCCACAAGGGGGCCTCGTGAGCTCTGTGAGGGAATCGCATCATATTGGCCGCATCTACACCGCACATATAAAGTGACCCAATTCGGTTCTCTGCCTAAAGAAAGCAAACTTTTATATATGACGCAGAGGTAACATATCAAATAATGATTTCGTCTTCGTCCCTTGTGTTCATTGATAATTGTACCATTTTTATTATCTTTTCCTGTCAGAACATCTACATGGGCTGTTTTGCCGTGTATAGTGTGAATGCAGATACCGGATACAGGTCAGTTTTAAAATATGATGTAAGCGAATCATCAAACAAAACTGGATATAGTCACAGAATCGGAATTAGGCATAAAGACCTGCGGTGCTACTGCAGCCATTGAAAAGTGTTAAGCAGTGAGCATTGAGTAGAACAATCATCTTCTATTATCCATGATTTCCTGGTTGGGCAAAAAATGGTCATATTTGTAATTCGTTCTTCACAAAAATGGCCGACTCTCACTGATTCACCTTCAGCATACTGGATCCAGATGTGGAAGCTCCCACCAATTCGTGTTGTAGCACTAGAAATACTCGAAACACAAAATGACGGAAATAGCAAGAGCGATAATATCATTAAACTAAAATTAAAACATTTCCTTGGAGAAAAGGGGGTCTCAGACAAAAAAAAAAAAAAAAGGTTGGGAATCAGTGAACTAAAAAGTTAAAAACAATTATTAAAAATAAAATAAAAATCTAAATCAAAAATAAAATAAATCAATAAAAACAAATACACAATACAGTAAAATTAAAACATATTAACTTATTTAAAGTGCAAAGTGGCATTGAACATAAATGAGGTAGTATTTAATTGTGTGTGTGTGTGTGTGTGTGTTTATTTATTGTTAGGAGTCCATATCCGCCAAAAAAGAGAAACTCTTTGTTAGTCTGGTTGTGTGAGACTTTATTGACCTGTATCACGCTCCAGATGGCAACAGGTCAAACATGTCATGAGCAGGACGTGAGGAGTCTCCTGTAATTGCCCTAATTTTCCTGATGCAGCAGGACCTGGATATGTCCTCCAAGGAGGACCGAGGGCAGCCAATGATATTGTGAGCTGTATTTATCTGCTTTATTATTCTTTAATAATAAAAGAATTTGGGTTGTTAATGAGAAGATCAGGGTTTAAGCACTGCCAAGCTTCTACTGTTGGGCCCTTGATTAAGGCCCTTAACCCTATCTCTGCTCCAAGGGTGCATGGGTGCAAGTTAAGATATGTAAAGAAAGAATTTTACTCCGCTGTAAACGTATACAGTATGTGTTACAATTTTAGCGCTTTTTTGGATAATAACACAAAAGGAGTGTTTTTTATGTCATAAAAGCATTTAAAGAATTTTATATTTATGCTTCTCTCTTTATTAAACTACTTTACAGATGGAAAACCTTTTTGCTGATGGAATCAAACCCTGATCTTCCAATTAGCAGTCCAACACATTAACCACTGCACTCTCTGATTGAAAAATTAAATTGAATCAAAAATACACCAAAAAATAGAATAAAATTAAATAAAAAATATACTGTGTGTATCGTATAAAACTGTCCGTATCATATATATAAATTGCGTTATTAAATTAAACATTGGTGTCAGGGCAGAAGAATTTAATGAATCTATATTCTTTTTTTCATATTTAACCAGACAATTTGATTCACTTACTGTTCATATTGTTAATGGGGTTTTTTTTTAACTGGAATTGTATCTTGCTGCTACTGGTTAATTAATTAATTACTCACTGTTTATATTCTGTTTTTAGGCATGCTAAGTCGTAGAAAAGAAAGTGATAGCTCAGTGGTTTAGGTGCTGTTAAATTTTTTAGGACCACCAAGCTGCCACTGCTGGGCACCTAAGCAAGACCCTTAACCCTCAACTGCTCAAGTCACTCTCTATAAGGATGTTTGCCAAATGCTAGAAATGTAAATGTTGGCCGCTGCTGTAGTGGGATGTACATGCGCAGTTGCACTCTGGTTTTTACCACTCCCAACCCCCCTGTTTTATTTCTCGCTGTCCTATTAATAAAGGCAAAATGCCCAAAAATATCTAAAAAAAAAAAAAAAGCATGTAAAGCATGTAAAGCATTTATCTTAAATAAATTTAAATATAGGATTAAAGTGCTGGACTGCTGATTTATATATCATGGGTTCAATTCCCAGCATCACCAAGCTGCCACTGCTGGGGTCCTGAGCAAGGCCCTTAACCCTTAACTGCTCAGTTGGATAAAATAAGATAAATATGTCGCTCTGGATGTCGTTCTGACACAATGGCAAAATTGTATTCTACAGTAGAACCTGCATTATGTTAGAGCGCGGTTTGACGTATATACCCTGATTAAATAACGGAGGAGACGTCAGCTCCACTATAGCAGGTGCAGTAATATTTAGGTTGGAGCAGTCTGCCATGTATATTTTTTTCCACAGTCTCTTTTCATTCTGAGTTTGGCCTTGTGTCTGGAATGTCAGACGTATTCAATACATTACTTGACGTAACTTAAAATAACATTCTGTAAATCCCTCTGATTATAAAGGATCTTTTTTTTTTTAATTAGGTCAGTCTGAGGTGTCCTACATTTAGACCAGTGGTTTGCCTACTGTTTCACTCCAGCATGTGTATGTTATCAGTCTGTATGGTAACTTTTCCTCTTGTAAACATTGTGCACATTATTATTCTGTAATATATATGATCGCATTTACACCGAGAAATATTTATAAAATTTTAATTTTCTTATTTTTTATAATTTTTTTACCTTTTTTACCAAAAGCCCTCACACATAAAATACCGCAGTATACTTTAGGACTGATTACAGTAAATTATAGTATAGTGTAGTATATTCGAGTATTTACTCCATCTTCCTGCAGTGAACTATAGTATTAACTCTAGTGAATAGATAAACTGTAGTAAACAAGTTACTGTACTAAACTAGAAGACTGTGATAAACTCTATGATATTATAATATTTACTAAAGGATTTAGTTTATTAGTATTAAGTATTTACACTCGGTTAATGTTTACGTTAAACTATAGAAAGAACTGTAGTGAACTGATCAACAGTATTTTTAAAGAGTGGTTCTATGGGGAACAGAGTTGTTCATGGGGGACAGTGTGTTCCAGTGTGAAAGGACAGATTCCCATTTCTAATGGACACCAATGTCAGATCACTGATTCCACAAAAGTTCAACACTGCAGCTGAAGATTTTCAACTAAAATGAACAATAAAAAATGAACGGATTGTTAACATGTTGTTTGGTTTGATTTATTTGAGGGATTTTGTGTGTGTGTGTGTGTGTGTGTTTGTATTGATCCACTTTTTGTTCTGATTTGTGCTGTGAAGGTTTTCACACATACGGTATAATATAATTGTAGAAAATTTACTCTTTTAATTAATGTAGTTATTTGTTTATTTTACTATAGTAGAGTTACTATAACAAGTGTAGAAGAATTAGCACATCATTGTCATTTACTCTGATAGATTTACTATAGTAACATTCTGTTCTATAGTAAAGTTACCCCTACCCCTAAAGTTACCCCTATACCCCTACTATCTGTTCACTGTGCCAATAACCTCAATGCCTGTATCTCCTTATTGTGCTCTCAAACCTCTAAGGATTTTTATTCTCTCTCTCTCTCTCTCTCTCTCTCTCTCTCTCTCTCTTTCTTTCTTTCTTTCTTTCTATCTTCTCTGTTTTAGAGATAGTCAGGGAGGGTGATTACATCTATTTCTCTTTCATCTCTTTCTAGGGCTGCGAGATAAGCAGAGTGTATCCTTCCACACCCCTCAGCGGCTCACTCTGTTGTCTATGTGTGCAGTCTCGTTCTTCTTATCAAACTTGCTTCTGTTTTTGGTTTTCGTTTGAACTTCTTAACATTAAATTGGCTTTTAATCACAGCTGATAAATAATGAGTTCATTGGGGGCTTTGCTAAATGCCATATGTAAGTTATTTTACAAGTCTTGCAAACAAATGTATAAATATTCAGTTGAATAATTAGAAATTACTGTCAGTATATTCAGTCCAGAATCACATTTGACCTCCTAATTTGTATTTTTGGCTTATTTCCTCAAGCGGTTACTGATTTCGTCTTGAGTAGATGATTTTCTTCCAGCGTACAAGATATTCTGGTGTTTTACACCAAAGTTGAGTCTGGAAAACAGCTGTACTGGCTTGGTTCTATTCTCTAGGTTTGTTAACCTTCCTGCCCTCTGGTGGATTCAATAAAGTTATATTATTTCCTATATATTCTATGTAGCAAAGGAATAGCCATCATTTATTTAACCTAGCATGGCTAATAACGTATGGTTTATAGCATGACACTTTGGTCGACAGATAAAAATGGTTCAAATGTTAATGGTGTATTATATACTGTAGAAATCAAGTAAAGTCGATGTAACTTTGTGTCGCAACCTCCCTGGTCCACCTTAAGAGCCATTTTGGGTGCAGTTCCAGCCAATGGTCTGTAGATGGCAGTCTGGCTCCATCCAAACAACAATTTACAGCCCTTTAAGAAGGGGTCTTCATTTAAGGTGGACCGGTAGGGATCTAGAAGTTGTGGGAGAATAGTACCCAGATGTGCTTTATCCAAAACACTCCACCAATTTTTAATAATCGAATGCACGCTTATTTAATGGCATTTTGCAGGTTTAAATTAACATTTAATATATATATTAAACCCCTGTGTAAAATCTTAAAAAAATGTTTGTGTATAATGCATTCAGGAAAAGAAAAATCACTACACATTGGTGGTGCATCAGGGGTGGACAGTCTCAGTCCTAGAGGCCGGTGTCCTGCAGAGTTTAGCTCCAACGTGCCTCAACACACTTACCTGTACGTTTCAAGTGCACCTAGCAAGACCTTGATTAGTTGGTTCAGGTGTGTTTGATTAGGGTTGGAGCCAAACTCTGCAGGACACCGGCCCTCCAGGACCGAGTTTGCCCTCCCCTGCCTTACACATATTTATCTTGGTCACATTATTGTTTGGGTCATTTCCTGTTAATCTGTGTTTTGTTGTGAATGCCAGGTAGACCCTGGTGGAGAAAGCGGTGCTAAGAGAGCGAAAGAGAGAGAGAGAGAGAGAGAGAGAGAGAGAGAGAGAAAGAGAGAGAGACTTAATCTACTTTACTCGGTCCATGAACTAAAACCAAGTCACAGCCTGTCACCAATCAGCCACAGGGCTCACACACACACACACACACACACAAGCACCATATTACAGGATTTACAGATTGTTCTTTGATATTTTTTGATCATGTCGTGATTATTATTGTCCTTAACATTCAAAATAATCGAATATCTATTACAGATGTTTTAACTTTTAATTTAATATTCTGTGTTTTTCAGCTTTATAAACTGGAATAACGAGTTAAAGACAAGCACTAAGTCGGTGCCATGGCCCAATTCACAAACCCAATGCACCCACCACCTACGCACAACACACCACACCACACACCACACATGCTTACAAAGATCTTTGCCATACTTGTATGAAAACCTTTGTGTATTTACATCCTCTGGTTAAATAATGCACTGATAATGTCGAGCGCCCTGGTAGTCCTCCGTTAGCTTACTGCAACTTTCTCTGAGAAGTCAAATCCATCTGTCATCACATCTTTTTACAGTTACAACAGAGAACAGTTTACTTTAGTGCACGATATCTGTTGGACCAAACCAGTGCCACTCCTTAGAGGATTAGAACATTTAGACAAATAAGAAAAGACGTACTGTAGTCTGGTGTGCAAAAGCAGGTTAATGTAATGACCTGGTTCTAACCAGCTACATTAAAAAATACCATAGTATACTTTAGAGTAAACTGTAGTATATTAGACTCCATCTTCCTGCAGTGTACTATAGTATTAACTGTAGTGAATGGATAAACTGTAGTAAACTTTACTAGTTACTGTACTAAACTAGAAGACTGTGATAAACTCTATGATATTATAATATTTACTAAAGGATTTAGTTTATTAGAGTATTTACACTCGGTTAATGTTTACGTTAAACTATAGAAAGAACTGTAGTGAACTGATCAACAGTATTTTAAAGAGTGGTTCTATGGGGAACAGAGTTGTTAATGGGGGACAGTGTGTTCCAGTGTGAAAGGACAGATTCCCATTTCTAATGGACACCAATGTCAGATCACTGATTCCACAAAAGTTCAACACTGCAGCTGAAGATTTTCAACTAAATTGAACAATAAAAAATGAACGGATTGTTAACATGTTGTTTGGTTTGATTTATTTGAGGGATTGTGTGTGTGTGTGTGTGTGTGTGTGTGTGTTTGTATTGATCCACTTTGTGTTCTGATTTGTGCTGTGAAGGTTTTCACACATACGGTATAATATAATTGTAGAAAATTTACTCTAGTAACTAATTTAGTCATTTGTTTACTATAGTAGAGTTACTATAACAAGTGTAGTAAAATTTACACAACAAATTACCACATTATTGTAATTTACTCTGATAGATTTACTACAGTAGCGATCAAAAACACTACAGTATTTACCACAGGACATTTTACTACATGTTCTATAGTAAAGTAACTTTACAATATTAGAGTATTTTTTATACAGGTATTTGCAATGTATTAGTACAATTTTAGAGAGTGTACACGAACACATGTGTGTTTTATGTAATCTTTGCCCTTTGACTGAGGCCATGACATTGTGTGTGTAGAAATCATGCTGTGTGTCTGGAGACATGTAGCCAGGTACTGTCCTGTGAGGCGTATAGTTCTAACATAGCAACAGTAACCAGGGAGAAAAACACAAGAACCCCTGACTCATAGGGTTTCTCTGTCTCTCTCTCTCTCTCTCTCTCTCTCTCTCTCTCTCCCTTTGTATCATTAAGCCACTATAATTTCTTCATGAAAAAGAGGCCCATAATTTGCCCAGATTTAATGAATCAAAAGTTTAATCTGCTCAATGCTTTGCTTAAATACACATTACTATAAATAAGCAGAAAGACCTGCCTATACATATATAGTCCAACAAAAGCCCCCACTTCAGCCCATTGTGCATTTATTAATAGTTCAATTACACAATATTTTAGAGGCTTCCTTCCTTATATCTTTCAAACCCTCCCAACGTTTTTGTGTTTATTTGTAGTAATGGTCAATGTCACCTGGTCCAAAAATAGCGCTCCAGACAATGCCAGGTCAAAAACAAGTCCAGGCTGCAGAATTTTGCTTTACAGTGTGGGGAAGGGATGGCATAGTGGATAATTAAAAGATCAGTGTTCAATTCCCAGCACCACCAATTAGCTGCTGCTGGGCCCCTGAGCAAGGCCCTTAACCCATTAATTGGTGCAGTTGTATAAAAGAGATAAATGTAGGTCGCTCTGGATAAGAACGTCTGATGTACATGTAAATCACTTACTTACACTATACTTTCTTCAGTTGAGGGCTAAAGTTGATAGAGGATAAATAAGCCATGGTTTATAGAACATGAACAATAAATATACTATTCGGACACCTTACCATCACATCCATATTGTGTTTTTGAACATTCTATTCCAGATTTATCACATTTACTCCTATTTATCACATTTACACACTTCTGGAAAGAATGGAATCAGATACTAATGTTTAGGTAAGAAGGTCTAGGGTGCAGGTCCTGTTTATCCCAAAGTTGTTGAATCAGAATCAGGGTTCTGTACAGGACAGTTGAGTTCTTCCACACCAATCAGAACGCAGCAGGTCTTCATGGAGATCAGGGCTTTTTGTGCACAGGGGTATTGTGATGCTGGAACAGTGGAACAGTCTCCTGGTTCCAGTAAAAAAAAGAATGTAATGGGTTAAGTGGTTAAGGTGTTGGACTCAGCTCAGGGTTTAATTCCCTGCACCACCAAACTAACACTGCTGGGCCCCTAAGCAATTTAATTTAATTTAATTTGTATAGCGCTTTTAACAACATTGTCTCAAAGCAGCTTTACACAGAATGCAGTAACAGTATAAAGTGTAAGTTTGTCCTTAATGAACAAGCCAAAGGCGACTGTGTGGCAAAAAAACCTTGAGAGGAACCAGACTTAAGAGGGAACCCGTTCTCATCTGGGTGACACAGCATGTTATTGTTAATTACAGAATATTGTAATGATTTAATGTCATGTAAATGGTAGCCTTGGGTCAGTGGAGCAGAGTGAGTTCCAGTCTATCCTTAAAGCTCCTCGAAATCGATGAAAGGGGCAGGAACCTGTTCACTTGTGCCTCATGATCCTCACAGGGTTGGCATCTTCTCTCTAAAGGTCGCTCAGTTGTATAACTGGGAATAATGTAGAATAATGGCGTCTTTCAATTGGTGCAAATGTTAATGTGACGCTGAAACATTATACAAAGACATCCTGGATGTGAGGTCCCAGTGTGAGGTCCTAACATTTTTAGGAAGACACACTTATGTGGAAGGGCTGGTAGGGTGCCCACCAACATAATGCATAATGATGTAATATACACGGGTAGTTAGGTAAATGCTTGTGTAATTTAAAATATTTTATTATAAATAAAATGATCCAATAGTAGAAAACGGGTTAAAATTGGTGTCCATGATACGCTGTGTAAAATACCTCATTAAAGTTCAATAGAACCATGTTTTTAATTATAATATGACTTAAACGACTTATAATATGACTTATTGCAGTGCCTATTTCTGTACCGGACACGTGTACAGAGTTCCTAATCGGCAGCCACAGAGGAAAAAACATAATAATCAAAGTCATTACTTCAGGATGTAATCTGTTACACTTTAATCTGTGACGCTTTGGAAATGCAGGGATGTCTTGTTCTTTTCTTCTCTTTCCTTATCTTTGAAGCAGGACACATGTTTTAAAGTCTCTTCCTTTAGGTTTAGGTCCAACTTCCTTTCTGGTGACATGACAGGACTGTACAGCTTCAAATAAATGCACCGTTAGAATATGAAGGAAATCTGAGATTATGTGTTATGCGAAGCAGGGTAGCTTGGTGGAAAGCCTGTTACTGTCACCGCATGCTTGTGCTTTATATCCTGATTGACAGAAAGCCACTGCTAAACTCTGGACAAGGCCTTTAATCCTAAACTGCTCGGCTTTTGTTTTCTGCATTTATTCTTATTTACTCAGCGGTGGGTTGAGTATGCAAAATCTGTACTTATGGTAAAATCTACTCAAGTAAGAGTAAAAGGAACAATCTTAAAAGTTATTTGAGTAAAAGTTAAAAGTATTTGATGAAAAACTTCTTAAATATTCAACTTTATTGTGCAGGGTACGTGTACAGAGCCAATGAAATGCATTTTTCACATATTCCATCTTAGTAAATTGGAGGTCAGAGCACAGGGTCAGCTATGATACAGCGCCCCTGGAGCAGGAAGGGTTAAGGGTCTTGCTCAGGGACCCAACAGTGGTTGACTTGCTGGTGGTGGGGCTTGAACCCAGGTCTTTCTGGTTTTCAGATCAGCACCTTAACCATTTGAGCCACTACTGCCCCAGTAAGTAGTTAGTTAATAGTTTCTTCTGATCTGATTGACACGAAGCAAAAACACTGAATTTCAAACTACTTGGCGAGTTTTTACATCCCGTCTCCTCCAAAGTCTCTCTGTTCTGATTATATAAAACAGGTTAAAGTGAAGCAAAGTTAATTTCAGTCCTGTAATGGACACATTAACATCACATGACCTGGCATTTACAATAAAATCTTAAAACCATGCAGATGTTTTTCTACTCTGTCTTTGTTTTCTACCATTTAATAGCAGTTCCTTTAAACACATACTTAATTTTCAAGTACAAGCATTATTTAGGTGGGAATAAAATAATATAAAATACAATCCTGTGTTGATTTTACATATACGATCTACATTTTAGTCAGGTTTAAAAAAAAAAAAACTTTACTGACGTGTCCGGATTGTTGTATAAATGCAGGTTGTCCCCGTTTATTTAGTTTTGTGTTAATTGGATATGAAAATGTGCAGATGTTTGGAATGTTTGGAAGATATTTATTATATGAGGAAAAAGTATTCGGACAGTGTGTGAAATCTGCTTTTATAATAAGGTCAATATGACCGAATGATAATTAAAGGGTTTAAATAGGCGTCATTTTGACACTCACTGCTGCGTGTTTCTTCAGGTTGGAGCTGGAATTCTTGTACACTGTGATGTCAGTTAGTGCTGTTGCACACAGCATGCATCGCATCATAAAACTATTCTTTTTGACATCTTAGAGTATAAATATAGACTGAACTTTTCATCTGCCTCTGATAACACACACACACACATCTTCCTCTGCTTCTTCTAACTAAACACGCGCTTAACCTAAGCAGGAGATATTATATAAACGACTTTTTAAAAATCTTATATTTATTACAGTTTGACAGTAACGGAGGAACGCCTTCAAATGTAGCAAAGAAAAGTTTTTATAAAAAACTTTTTTGAGTATAAGTAAAAGTTAAATATACTCTAAAAGTAAAAGTCACCCAAAAAAAATGACTCACGTAAATGTAACTACGTAAATGTAATTTGTTACTACCCACATTTGAATTTACTTTGCATAAATTTAGATGACAAAACTTGAAAATAAGTAAAAAAAAATTAAAACAATTACACTACAAAGAAAAAAAGAGCATCTTAAAATTCCTTATTTTTGGTTCCAGGATATTCCAAAGTGACACTAATGATGAGGTGAGGAGGTCTGGAGTGCAATTGGTGTCCCCAGGTGTGCAGTTCACCCCAAAGGTGTTCAGTGGGGTTGAGTCAGAGTCAGGGCTCTGTATAGGACATAGGAGTGCCAAACAAAACACACAATGTTATGTGCACATTAGTTTAGGTGTTGGACTGGTACCTGGAATACCAGGGGTTCCCAGCACCACCAAGCCACCAGCACTGGGCCCCTAAGCAAGGCCCTTAAACACTAATTGCTCAGTTGTATAAAAAGAGAAATGTAAGTCGCTCTGGATAAGGACGTCTACCAAAAGCTGTAAATGTTAATGTTACCAGTTGAGGGTTAAGGGCTAGTTGGTCCAATGCCATTTTTTAGCCCATATGGGACAGGACTGACTAATCAAGTTTTTTTGCTTAAGTTGTCATTGTTTAACTGCTAAACACTTTCTTCCTGCTGTAATCATCACATTTTAAGCTATACACCTCTAACCCACTAAAACACCTCTCCCAATAAACATTTGTTTCCCTCTCTCCTATTACCACGTTACAGCAGTTTATCTGCGCTCAAGTGCTCTGACTGACAGCTCCAGTGAGCGTGGTGTTTAAGATAAATGCTCCATTGTGTTATGTAGGTCTCGCCAGGCTTCGCTGGAGGGTAGTTAAGTCAGTAAAATGCTTCCTCTGCATACACCATGCAATGACATGTTGTCAGATGCCAATGATAATAACGGTGAAGCTGCTTTCCTCCAGCGATGTCAAAGCTGGGACTCTGTGTGGTCCTCACGTAGAGATGTGTGCACTCTTACACGTATCTGCACTCCTTAAATCGGGCAGTGAATGGGGTCATTGTTATTTCATTGAGAGAAAAGCAATCATTCATAAGCATCAGAGTGATGTAGGATCATACTGTGCTTTTGTTTGGGTAGTAAAGGGTATTTGGTGAAAGACACCAAAAATAAAGGCAGTTTCTGATTTAATATGTGGTGCACAATTGGTTGTCTGGAATTTCTTTTTTTTTTTAATTAATTCATAAATATAATATTCCTTAAAAAAATTAGATTGATACTGTAAATTGTGTACATTTATAAAATACTTTTTTGAGTATATACACTCAATTCAACCGGATAGATCTGATAATAATCTGATAATCTCATAATAATGTTCAAATAAACCAATTAAAATAGTAAGACGTCTGCCAGAGTATAATCTTAGCATTTTTAAATGCTGCTTAACTTTTGCACGTTCATTTACTTTCTAAAATAAACAAAATGCAATGATGAAAAATAAAGACAATAACGAGTAGAACACAGTAGAGCTGCATATGCAGCAAATTGAAATCGAATGTCTGGCTTGCGGGCAGCACAGTGGCTTAGTGGTTAGCACTGTAGCATAAAAAAGGCCCGGATTCGATTCCCAGACAGGGGCATTTCTGGTTGGAGTTTGCATGTTCTCCTGTGTGGGTTTACTCCAGGTAATCCAGTTTCCTCCAACAGTCCAAAAACAATTTATGGTAGGTTGATTGGTGATTCTAATCTGCTCATAGGAGTGAGTGTGAGGGTGTGTATGGACCTCCTGTCCATTATTAAGAGTAGTGCATGGTAGTGGTTTGCTTCCTACTTGAATATTTGTTCATATTAGGCAACATAAAAAAAAAGAAACGGAATCCGCTCTGCGCAGACTCTCTACTGGTGTCCCACAAGGCTCAGCACTTAGTCCTCTCCTTTTCTCGATTTTTACCCACTCACTTGCTAATGTTATTGTCACACGTAGGTTCTCCTACCACTGATGACACCCAGCTCGTCTTTTCCTTTCCTCCCTCATACACCACAGCTTCCACCTGGGTCTCAGCATGCCTGGCTGACATATCATAATGGATGGCAGCTCACCAGCTAAAAAAATAACCCCAGAAAAACGGAACGACTCTGCATTTTAGCTGATTTCTCCTCGTGCCATGATTTTGCAATCACCATGGACATTTCGCTGATCTCCTGTTTGACGACTGTTTGCAACCTTGAGGCAATCAACGGTCTTTTCAACAATTTTTTGGGGTTGTAGAGTAGAATGTACATAAAATAGTGTTAAAAATGATACAAAAAAATATATATTAAATTTGTAAAAATGTTAAAAAATCTATTCTTCTTTAAACATCTTGTTTCTATCTCACAGAATGACATCTGTTACGTATTTAACTAATACATGCAGTTGAGTAAAGCTTTTTTTTTTTAATTTGCCACTGTTTACAATCACATCCTCTCCTCTCTGCAACTGATCAAACTTAGTAAACCTATTACAGGAATAATCAATACCAGAAGCCTACTACTACCAAGCGTCTATGGTTTGGTGTAAGAGCTTTTATCAGACTGCTAACCTGCTTTACTACACTTTAAGAAACAGAAAGATCGGGTCTATCCGTCAATTTCAAACACACTTCCGTGCACACGTGCCATTCTGTAGCAGCTGCAGACAAAAACATGTGCTTGCATGTCTGCTGGGGAGACAGGGAGCTACAACACGTCATCCACACCTATGAACATAAATCATACACTTAAGTGCAAACAGCTGTTAGGGATAATGTGATAGTTTAATAGATTAATGTAGTTTTTTTAAATACATTATATAGTCAGAAAGTTGTGTACAGTTTACCAGCATACTTAAGTAAGACACACACTTTTCCAAAAAGTCTGAAATACACAGCTGTGTAAAATATTGCTCAAGAGAGTCAGACATAGTTCCAGCATGACAATACGCCTGTGCACAAAACCACTGAACTCCGTGAAGGTGTAGTATGTTCTGGTTGGAGTGGAAGAACTCTCATATCCTGTACAGAACCCTGACTCTGACTCAACCCCACTGAACACCATTGGGATGAACTGGAACACCGGATGCACCCCAGACTTTCTCCCCTGATATCAGTCCCTAAACATACTAACAATTTTGTGACTAAATATATAAAAATTAACATGGTCACACTTCATAATCTAGCTCCGTAATGGGTTAAACTGCTAAGTGGATGACCGGGGTTTAATTCCCAGCACCACCAAGTTACAACTGCCAACCCTTAATTGCTCAAATGTATAAAATAGATAAATAAATGTAAGTCGCTCTGCAAAAGGGTGCTTGCCAAACATTCTGTAAATATAAATGTAGTGGAAAGCCTTTTCAAAGTGAAATTCAATCTGAAATAGGATGTTTGTAAAATACATAAGGAGTTGATAGACAGGTGTCCCAATACTTCTGCCTTTACACTGGATTTTAAAGCGCTCTGTTATAACTTATCAAATTAAGTCATACACTTATTCTGTGCTCTAGATAAACCTTTACTTTGAAGACAAAATTGTAACATAAATATTGATTCAACAAACACAATAAAAGCATAAATTCATTTTTTAGTAAAAGTTTGTGTAGTAGATGCCACAAATGCATTAAATAACTAACCCCTTATCATGAAAAACTATATCTCAACTTAGATATTTTAGCCCAAGAAAATACATTTATATGAAACAGTGGGGGGTGGGATCAGGAAAAGTCTATGAACTGGATTATAACTCCCGATTCCCGGAGCGCAATAGTGCCAAATATGTCAACACGCTACCCACTGGACTACCGTGTCAACCACATGTAAATTTTTAAGAAATTCATTATTCGATGTCTAAAACATGTATATATAACACATTACACAAATATCAGAGCTATAATTTTTTAAAAAAGGTGCTTTACCACATATTTACATACACTGATTATCTGAAAAAACAATATCTCACACTCTAATATTCGCAGAGACAGCAATTCGATACGCTTCTGCAATGATTCAACATTTATTCCCACCAGGAGTTGCATTATTTTTTACTAAGAACTTTGATGGTATCGATGATAGAAGGGTCGAAGTGCTGCACAAAGTCTTTTTCAGCACATCCTAAAAATTCTTGCTGGGGTTTATGTCTGGACTCTGTGGTGGCCAATCAATCAATGTGTGAAAATAGACAAGTGGATTGAAGGGTCTCAGCCACTCTTTCACAATTTCAGCCTGATGAATTCTGGCACTGTCATCTTGGAATATTCCCGTACCATCAGGGAAGAAAAAATCCACTGATGTTTAACCTGGTCATTTAATATAATTAGGTAGTCAGTTGACCTCATTCTTTGGGCACATAACGCTGTTAAACCTAAACCAACTGCAGCAACCGCAGATCATAGCACTGTGCATCACTTTATCCACCTCTCTTCTTACCCTGATAGGCCCTCACTCTTAAACAGGGTAAATCTGGACTCATTAGACCACATGACCATGTTTCATTCCACTCCTTAGCAAATTAAAGCTGTTTTTTCACAAAAAGTCTCACTAATAAGTGGTTAACTTAAAGCCACACAGCTGTTTAGTCCCAATCCCTTGCATTCCCTTCGCATTTCGCGTGTGGAAATGTTCTTACTTTCACTATCTGTACAATTTAATGTTGTTTTTACTTTACGATTTCACCAAACATTAACATCATGGCTGATCATGATCATTTTAGATCACATTTTTTCCTCAAAGATGATGATTTGCCACCATCCTCCTAGTTTTGGACAGTTTTTAAACCAATTGTAGTAGGTTTAGAAGGGGACCAAGTGCTGAGCCTTGTGGGACACCAGTAGAAAGTCTGCTTAGAGTGGATTTTGTTCCTCACCATGTTACTTAATATGAATGACCATTTAAGTAAGAAGCAAACCACTATTATGCTGCTTCCCCTTAAATGTTTTCTTTGCTGAATACATGCCAATAATTTAACCTTTCTAAAACAGATTAACATCTTTCTCACTATTACAGGAAGTGTCTGACATGGTTGTTTAGTAAATAAGAAGTTCTCACTGCATTAATTAAGGTCAAATAACCTGGTTTACATAATCCTCAACAAACCTATTTGTTGATCTTGCTGATTTATTTAAATTCCCACGTAGTAAGCACCAATCATTAACTATACATCTAAATATTTTTTTTCTAGATGCAGACCTTAAGATCTACCGCAAGGCAGCAGAAACTATGTTTAAAACTCCATTTTAATAAAAATGTTTTGATATGAAGGATTTCAGTCTTCAAACAATGGAGCATTGTCATCGTACTGTGAAGGAGACATTTAATAACCGACACTCACTGATGAGGTAGAAAGGTGTCTCTTGCAGGTGATTTAATATGAAACACTCCTCTGATGAGCACAATAGTGGATTTCTTCTCAGAGATAAAGAGAGAGAGAGAGAGGAAAAAGAGAGAGTGTCTAAGTGCAGTTTGGATAAAAGTATGCTTGCTTTAGGCTAAAGAAAAGATTAGTTACTCCGTCTAGGAACATCCCACTGTCTGATATGACAGCGGGCTTTCAGTACACGTCAGTGCAGTGAGATGTGTTTTTCTTTGCTTGGAGAGGAGTTTTTTTTAATCTTTCTGGTTCCACTGATTGGAAGTAAAAAGAGGTGAACTATACAATAGTACAAAAGTAATGTTAGGAGACGGAAGCTTTTTCAAAGAACAAAGACATGTGACGGAGTTGATAAAGATCACCACTTTCATTGTCGACTCATGAATACAAGATCATTATTTGGAACTTTGGTGTGGCCCCTCTTTTTTTTTTTTTTTGTTCAGTAGATGCATGTTTATCTACGTTGCATTTGTTATTATGCAGCCTCTCCCTCCATTCTAAAGTTCTCCACAAGTACCGGTGTCAAATTGTTAACATGTCCGATTTTGTTCGTGCATCTGCGGGTGGTTGATTATCAGGGCTTAGTCTGACTCATTCTCTCCACCGTTGTCTGCCTTACCCTGCTCGACACACACACATCTGGAGGCCTTTAGGTCCAGCCGCAGTACTTCACAGGTCAGAGATTCTTTAAACAGCAACACAAAAGCATGTCAACAACAGATTACAAAGCACAGCGCTATTAAACAAAAAAGGTCTGGGATTCTCTACTTGTACCTGTTACTAAGAGAGAATTTGTCTACTTTAATATTTATAACACACTTTCGAGTAAAAATGCTGCTCTAAAATAAAAGATATTTTTTTTTGCATATTTCTATGCAGCCTTGTCGTTACACCGCTCCGGGCGCCATCGTTTGTTTCTGTATTTGGGTTACAGTCTGTGTGGATTTTTACAAGGAAAAGATCATAGATGTTTTTTAACTATTGCTTTTGTAATAGCATAACAAAGCATGAAGCATGAAGGCCTGCAGACATGATCGGAGAAAGGAAACATGTCTTGTATCTGTCCAAAATTTTGTCGACATCTTACCAACACACCCACATTAGTGTCTTGTTTCCAAACTGCTGCCAGAAATGTGAAAACACACAGATGAATAAAATGATTTGAAGTGTTTTAGCATTACAATATTCCCTCATCTAAACACTATTCCAGCATGACAATGCCCCTGTGCACAAAACCGCTGAAAACATTTACATTTAAAGCACTTGGTAGACATCCTTATCCAGAGCGACTTACATTTATACAACTGAGAAATTCGGGGTTAAGGGCCTTGCTCAGGGGCCCAACAGTGGTAACTTGGCAAGAAGTCTTCCCAAGACATTGTGTGTTATGGTTAGAACTCAACTGTACAGAACCCTGACACTGACTTAACCCCACTGAACACCTTTGGGATGAACTGGAACACCAACTGCACTCCAGACCTCCTCACCCAACATTAGTGTCTGATCTCATTAATACTAGTGTGTCTAAACCATCACAAATCCCAGGTCATGCAATATTATCTTTTAAAAAGTCTTATTGTAGGGCTAAAAGTTAAATCTACATCTGGAGTGAATGTTTAAAAAACACATATAGATGTGATGGACAGGTTTAATAATATTTTTGTCTATATAGTGTATATAATAAGGAAATAATTGTATTGATCTCCTACTGATTTTGTATGTTTGTCCACTGACAAAGAAATGATCAGTCTATCGTTTTAATTGTAGGTTTATTCTAACAGTAAGAGACGGAATAACAAAAAAAAAATCCCAAAAAATGCAATTAAAGTTATTTAGTGAAAATCATCAAATCAATCAGAAAAATGTGTGTCTTTTAAAAAGGTAGCGAGCTGAAATTAGAAGCATTTAAATGCTTAGATACTTAGAAATTCTAAGTTCTCTTAAAGGGATGCACTTAAAGGGATGCTCTAAAAGGGAGTGCTCCTAATCTCAGCTCATTACCTGTATAACTGTCACCTGTCCACAGAAGCAATCCATCAATCAGATTCCAAACTCTCTACCATGGCCAAGACCAAAGACTTGTCCAAAGATGTCAGGGACAAGATTGTAGTCCTACACAAGACTGGAATGGGACCAAGACCATAGCGGACAATACAGACAAAAGGTAATAAAGAGATAGATACAACAGTTAAACCCAGGGACTTAAAACTGTTAAAAAAGCTACATTTTCCAATGAGGGTATAAACACAGTAGTTGAGAAACAATAAGTGGGCGCTGTGGGAGTTGGTCCAGGCCGCGCCTTTTGTAGTGAATTGGACAGTATAATTCCAATAATACAGTATAAAATGACTTGTTTTCACAAAATGTTGTCTGCTTGAGTAAATTATCATGATCAGTTTGGGAAAATAGGACAGTTTACTGTTTTTTTAAGCAACAAAATCAATTTAATAAAATATAAACAATACTTAAGGTAACGTTTTTTCTGTAATGGTGTTTGGAGTATTGTTTATTGAAGTGTGTCTGATCGGTGGATACAGTATTTGCTTCATATTTGGCATGAGATGCTTTTGTGATAAAAGCTTTTCTTCTATTTTGATCTATAGCTACTGTATGTTTTTATCCACCTGTTTTATTGTATAGTTTGGACTCTTGCAGAAAAAAAATTGCTGATTGGAAACGCCAAGATAAGCATAAATACCCGATGCATATAAACCATCATGGAAACCCATTAACCGAATAAAATTTCATCAAACAGTCATGTGATTTTGCTTTAACAGGTCATGTGATAACAAAAATAGTGAAAAGTGCCGACTATGTTTGGGTGGACGATGAGGTTTGAACATTTTTAAGTGGGGAAGTGGTAGCGCAGTGGTTAAGTTGTTGGACTACCAACTTGAGGACCCGGGTCGGCTTCCAGCCCCACCAAGCCACGCTGAGCAAGGCCCTTAACCCCCAATTGCTCAGCTGTAAAAAACAGGGAATATTGTAAGTCGCTCTGGATAAGGGCGTCTGCCAAATGCTGCAAATGTAAATGTAAGGCAAAGAGGAAGACCGAAGAGGGAGGTATACGGATGTGATAAACGAGGACATGAGGTTAGTGGGTGTGAGTAAAGAGGATGTAGAGAATAGGGTTCGATGGAGACAGATGATTCACTGTGGCGACCCCTAAAAGGAAACAGCCGACAGGAAAAGAAAAATATAAGTGACAATCGTTCTTTAAAATTAAAATATCAATGGAAGACACTAATATTTGGCACCAGTTTATCAGGAAGTGACGATTTTGTTCACTTTGACACTTTGGTTAGAAACATTGATTTATTCACCAATGTTTTATGCAATATTTTAGTTTAAGACGCATCTTTGGATGAAAACGTAGCTCAAGAGATAACGTACAGTTTGTGTGTGTGGGGGGGGGTGGGTGGGTGTTGTGTGTTATTATACTAGGTCAAGTCCCTGTCCTTGCTTTACCCCAGTGATCTGTTTTGCTGGCTTGAACCCAGCCTCCTGGTCTGAACATTGTGAGCCTAGAACTTTCAGAGATAATCGTGGATGACAAGTAGAACCCGGCGCTCCAAACCAAATGAAATAATCAAAGCTGTAATAGTTAGTAAAGCGCTGAAATAACAATTATTTCACCAAATCAGAATTAGTCCTATTGTTCCGCTCTTTGATTTTTAGGGAGTGTTGTTCTTGTCTGAAGTCTTAGTTAGGTAATACGTAGAAATACCTCATTTTTTCAGATCAGTTTGTCTGAATAGAGATAATTGCATTGTCTCTCACTGAAATAAGCTTGTGTTCATTTGAATTTATGAATTAGATGTTGACATCAAAAGTATAAATCCTCGCCTCCTACTCTAAGGTTAGAGGTGAAATACACACAGCAATCAGAATCAGCATGTTAATAAACACTTACATCATAGAGAAGACAGTATTTTGGTAGGCAACATTTAGGGCTAGGTAAAGGGAATTAAACCAAAGTTGGTAGAGAATCTATCTATCTATCTATCTATCTATCTATCTATCTATCTATCTATCTATCTATCTATCTATCTATCTATCTATCCACTTTGTGAACAGGGGCATTGTCATGCTAGAACAGTGTTTGAGTCTCTTACTTTCAATGAAGAAGGATCCTAATTTTCCAGCATACAGAGCCCAGCAAACAGGAAATGTTCCCCAAATGTTAGGACAAAACATTTTTCGAAATAATGTTTACTAGATATTCTCAGAATGTCAATGGTATTTATAATACATTCTTCTGACCTCAAAAGAAACGTTATTTAAATATGTTTTCAGAACATCCTTCTGATGTTATTCAAACTTGATGAGAGTTCTTAAGTGTTAACCATTCTTAGAACAGCATTAAATAACCATAAAATAACATTTTACCAATGTTAAGCAAACTGGACATTGGGAGAGACCGTTCTTAGAACAACAGCATGAAACAACTATAACCTAACCATGAAATAATGTTCAACCAACATTGAGCAAATTTGACATTGAGATAAACTGTTCTTAGAGCAACAGCATGAAATAAACATAACCTAACCATGAAATAACATTTTTACTAACATTAAGAAAACTAGAAATTTTCATGTTTTTGAAACATTTCAAATGATATTCCGAAAAAACAAAACCAAATGTTTCTCAGAACATAAATAAAGCTGGGTATGTGCTTCAAATATTGTAGGTAAAGAGTCAAAATATGATTATTTATTTACACAAAGGGCCTGATTAATCATTTCATTCATTGATTCATTCATGACAGACATTCAGGAGGAACTTTATTCTGATCAGGTTCACAGCAGATCCTGAGTCTATCCCAAAAGCACTGAGGACCTGTACCATTACATTTACAGCATTCGGCAGACACCCTGATCCAGAGCGACTTACATTTATCTCTTTTATACAACTGAGCAATTGGGGGTTAAGGGCCTTACTCAGGGGCCCAACAGTGGTGGCTTGGTGGAGCTGGGAATAGAACCCACAACCTTCAGGTTAGTAGTGCAACACCTTAACCACTAAGCCACCACTTCCCACATGAAAGTAGCTAAACAAAAAGGATTAGTTTTTAAATTCAAATAGCC
Source organism: Bagarius yarrelli (assembly GCA_005784505.1). Taxonomy (NCBI): domain Eukaryota; kingdom Metazoa; phylum Chordata; class Actinopteri; order Siluriformes; family Sisoridae; genus Bagarius; species Bagarius yarrelli. The sequence goes on along the minus strand of VCAZ01000004.1, from coordinate 3,789,111 downwards.
AAACCTATCTAATCAGGCTCGATTGTTACTCTGATGCTAATCATCAACTTTCTTTGTGAACTTAGGCTTTAATCCTGAGTTTGTGGTGCATGTGGACATGTTCCGGTGACATCAGTGGCAAACAGCAATTACATTCCTTGCAACACAAAGCAAAAGACTTAAACATTTAAAGTAACATGCAGTCATGTTTAAAGTGTTAAAATAAAGTATTAAAATAAATGTTAAACTAAAATTGCTTGTGTGTGATGTTTTAATAATATATTATATATATTTAAGTACTAGTGACCTTTAATTTGGAGCAAAAGAAACTAGGGGAGTTTTTTGGCATCAGACATATTCTGGCTCTCCCTTTTAGTTATGCTGGAGTCTAAATACACTTAATAATTCATCTCCCTCTCTCTCTCTCTCTCTCTCTCTCTCTTTCGGGGGGTGGGTTTAACTTGCCATTGAGGTACCAGTGACCAGTTTCCTGCACCTTCTCCTTAAATTTGATGAGCTTCTAGGATGGATTGGGACTCACTCCACTCCACTGCTCCATTGACCCAAGATTACAGTTTACATTACATTTTATCACCATAAGCTGTAATTAACAACATTCACTGTCACTTAAACAAAGATGGGTTCTCTCCCAAAACGTCATCTCAGGGAGTTTTTCCTTTCCACAGTCGCCACCGACTTGCCCCTTGAGGACAAACTTACACGTTTTCACTGTTTCTGGATTCTGTGTAAAGCTGCTTTAAGACAATGTTAAAAGCGCTATACAAATAAAATTGAATTGAATTGAATGTGTCACCTTGCTCACATCTGATTGGTTCAATTTCATTTTGAGATCTTTAACCCAGAACATAACCTGCCCTTGAGCATGTTAGCTGCTTAGTGTAAGTTACTACAGCTGTATTACGATGTACTACAATGTTTTTGCTAATATCTATGTATGTTAGCGGAAATAGATCAGAAAGCACTTTCCTTAAACTCTGCGAAATATGAGTTTAGAATTAAATGTACATTTTTTGTCCAGGAACTTTGAGAAGAAGGTTATGGCGTCTGTGCCTTTCAGTTCCTTTATTCTATCACTGTTTGGCCAATTAAATAAAGTTGTAAGAGATGGTGTCATAATTACTTTTCGGATGTCCACGCGGTCCTCCATTCTGCTTTCTGGATTTAAATTTTTTTTTTTTTTACAGACGTCGAACCTTAAAAGCTGATTATCTTTGTTTACTTCGAGCAGTTTGACCCAAGCAGCCGTTATTTCTGGCACTGTGGCTTTGTTAAGACTAAGGAAAAGTCAAATACAGCTGAACCCCAGACAATGCTAGTTTTTATAGGTTTTATATTTTTCTTTAATATATATATATATATATATATATATATATATATATATATATATATATATATATATATATATATATAACATAAACCGGTGTGGGACATATGCCCAGTGTGAACCTTCAAATACTAACACTGCAGTCTACAGAGTCGTGCCAATGTTTTTAGGCGACCACAAATGGAAACCATCACAGAGCTTGGCAAGCATCCACCCAAACAGATGTGCACTCTCTGTAGCGTGAGGAGATTCTTCATTCCTCACCTCCATTATGTCTCTCACTTTAACATAGCTTCGTATAATCTACTGTCTGAAAATATCCTGTATTAAATATGTATAAACAGCATCATAGTGTTTGATCGTATACAACGCATACGTGTGTCTTTATACAGTATAACAGGACTCTATTTTCTTCCTGTTAAACTTTTGGAATAAGCCGCAATAAGCAATAAGATATAAGTAAAAGGAACAGGTTTTTGACAGGTTGTTTGGTCTGTAAAGTAAGCAAACTAACGTAATAAAATGTGATATTATGCCATAAGTGAATATAAAATGCTTTATGCTCATAGCTGACAGTATAATACCCAACCCCCCCCCACCATGTATTCGCACTGGAGATAAAGTTATACGACCCATACCAAATAAGCCATAAGCTGTCGAGAGACTCTTCCAGAAGCGTTCATCGTTTTATGATTCTGTAAGTCGATACTCACACTCGGAGACTAAATAAGGCAAGCAGCAGTGTCAGGGTCCGTTTTTCTTAAAACAATGCAAGATGCAGCAAAATGACAGATGTGTTAATATGGAATGGGTATATTTGTATATAAGGGTGGATTTATCTCATTTATCTAATTTATCCAAATGAGCAGTTGAAGGGTTTTAGGACCTTACTAAGCGGTGACAGCTTGACAGTGCTGGGAATTATTGTTAATCTCCTAAATAACATGGTAACCAATGAGTACACTATCTTGGCAGATGAAATAAAACCACTAAGGAGCACCTACAAATGAGAGAATTACTGTAGGTTGAATTACTGTAGGTTCTCATCCAAATAAGTCTTAAGACCTGTGTGAAAATTAGTGCACCCAGCCATTACATTTACATTTTTGGCATCTGGCAGACGTCCTTATCCAGAGCGACTTATATTTGTCACTTTTATACAACTAAGCAATTGTGGGTTAAGGTCCTTGCTAAGAAGCCCAGCAAAGGCATCGTGGTGGTGGGAATCGAGATCCAATCTTCTAATTAGCAGTCCAACACCTTAAGTGCTTCTCTTGAGCTACCAACATCCTTGAATTAAAATCAATACCCTGCCAAACATAGTGTTTATGTAATTGCGATTAACCTGTTGACTGTGCGATTTTGGCCAAGATCAGAGACAAATTTTGAAATCCTAAAATATTCCTAAAATTATGATGGCTAGTTTAAGATGTTCACCAACAGACAATTAAAATTCTGGTAGTGTTAAGTTAATTTTCAGATATTTTCCTGCAGTGTAACTAATAGAAATGTGATGAGCCTGATGATGCAATTAGCGCTACGACTACAACCCATTTCAGAAAATTGTGTACAAAACAGCAAAAAGAGGTACTTATTGAGAAATGGAGGGAAAAGGAGTGTTTGTATGACAATCATCACTGCTTTTTTCTCCTGCTAGCTACTACCTAACGAGAGAACGCGGTTCAATCTAAACTTATCTACGAAACCAAAATGTGTAAATTTTAGTACATTTTCAAAGCTGATTTTCACATATAACAGACACAAATCCTTTACGAAAGAAATTCTTACAATTATTTTGCCGAATTTTCTGCACAGAAATGCAAACATAAGATCTGCCACTAGCTTCACTACCAAATTCTCCGCAGAACACAGACCTTACCAGAAGACAGATCAAACTCATAGTGGTGGGGTGCCTGTGGCTTGTGCTCGGCTCTGCACTTATTAAGAAAGTCTTGTGTCTTGTCCAACACTGACTAAATAGAAGAAGGCCATTATAAAGTGTTCTAAGCCGAAACCATGCATGAGTGCCAAACCGAAAGGGTTTTGCTGAACAGATTCCCGAGCAGGAAGTAGCTGTGGCACAGCCCCACAGTTAGAAGCGTTCCAAAAGAGAGTGACAACCTGAAAATGACACCCAATCACAGCATGGCATCAGAACTGTTGCTGGATCCAGCTTTAGGCACTGTAGAGAACACTAAGCGACTCACCAGTAATGTTTTGCTTTTTTTTTTTTTTTAAATATGAAGATTGCCTACCGAACTGAAACAAAGAGGGCAGTTGGAAGATATGATTGGTGCAGATAAATCTTATCTTATCATAAGGGGGCAGTGGTGTCTAAAATGTTTAAGGTGATGAGTTGTTGATTAGAAGACATAGGTTCAAGTCTCACCACCAGCCTGCCAATGTTGAGCAAGACCCTTAAGCCTTCCTGTTGCAGGGGTGCTGTATCATAGTTAAACCTGCACTCTAACCCCAACTTTCTAAGGGATATGCGAAAAAAACTAATTTCACTGTGCTGTAGAGAATATGTGACAAAATAAAGGCATTTACATGATGATACTCTAAATTTCCAAAAGTATAAGGACGACTGACCAATACATCTATATGTGTTTTTAAACATTCTGTTCCAGATCAAGTCTTACTTTTACTTTTGCTTCTATAAAAACCTCCACACTTCTGGAATGGACTTTTTATAGATTGTGTCATGTGACTGTAGGGATCTGTGTTTATTCAGCCATAAAGGTATTATTGAGATCAGACACTAATGTTGAGGTGAGGAGGTCTGGGTTGCAGTCGGTGTTCCAGTTCATCCTAAAGATGCTCGGTTGTGGAACATCGTTTGGGTCTCTTAGTTACAGTGAAGAAATGATGTAATGCTACAACATAGAAAGACATTTTATACAACAGTGTGTTAGCAAAAGTTTGAGAAAGACACACCTATATTGGTGTGCTGAGGGAAGTGATAGCGCAGTGGGTAAGGTGTTGGACTTTTAAATAGAATATCGGGGTCCAATTCCTAGTACTATCAAGTTGCCACTGCTGGGCCCCTGAGCAAGGCCCTTTACCTCCAATTGCTTAGTTTTATAAAAAAGATTAAGAACAAAGTCACTCTGGATAAGGACGTCTGCCAAATGCTGTAAATGTAAATGCTGGGTAACTGTCCACAAACCTTTGGACATAGAGTGTAAACTCTAAATTGAGGTTAGATTGGAAGAATGTGGGTTCAATCCTCAGTACGACCATGTTGCCACTGCTGGGCCCCTGAGCAAGGCCCTTAACACCCTAACTGTTTAGTTGGAATAAAAAAAAAAAAAGCCAAGTATAAGTCAATCTGGACAAAGGTGCCTGCCAAAAGCCAGAAATGTTAACGTAATAATTACAATATAATTTGTGAGATGAACTGTATTTGAACTAGAGATTTTTTGTGATCATTAGTTACTGTGGTGAGGTAAGCGTGTGGAGGTGTATTTAAAAGAGCTCATTTCATTCTTTTCAATGCTTTCAAAACTGTGAAAATATCAGCATTTTATGTTAAATCATTGCAGCTAAAGAGGGGATTTGGTGTACCTGTCAAAAGGCTCTGGTAGTCATTTACTCTTTGATGACCCGAAAAGACTCAGGCATGTTTTTATCTATTACACAATCATCTGGATCAAAAAGATAAGTTGGATAGCCAACTGGTGTACCATAAAGATCTAACTGGAGTTCAGGTCACTAGAAAGGCATCAAAGGAATCCAAGACTAGTGTCGCACTAAAACCTTTATTTACTGTAGATAAACATGAACATGACCACTGACCAGATATTTTTCTGCTTTGATTAGTGATAAGTGATAAGGACTGTTGCCTCACAGCAAGAAGGCTCGGGTCTGTGTGGAGTTTGCAAAGGCTTAAGGTAGGTTTACTCCGGGTACTCCGGTTTCCTCCCACAGTCCAAAAACATGTATATTAGGTTGATTATTGATTCTACATTACCCACAGGAGTGACTGAGAGTGTGTGTGTGTGGCCCTGTGATGGACTGGCGACCTGTCCAGGGTGTACACTTCCTGCCTTTCTGCCCTTTCAGACTGGAATAGGCTTTAGCAGATGCTTGTGACCCCAAATTAGGCAATAAGCGGGTATAGAAGATGAACCAATCACATAAACAAATACCATAGGATGTTTTAGTATTTACTACAGTTAGTAGTATATTATAGTATTTACTCCATCTTTCTGCAGTGTACTATAGTATTAACTCTAGTGAATTGATAAACTGTAGTAAACTTTACTAGTTACTGTACTAAACTAGAAGACTGTGATAAACTCTATGATATTATAATATTTACTAAAGGATTTAGTTTATTAGAGTATTTACACTCGGTTAATGTTTACGTTAAACTATAGAAAGAACTGTAGTGAACTGATCAACAGTATTTTAAAGAGTGGTTCTATGGGGAACAGAGTTGTTAATGGGGGACAGTGAGTTCCAGTGTGAAAGGACAGATTCCCATTTCTAATGGACACCAATGTCAGATCACTGATTCCACAAAAGTTCAACACTGCAGCTGAAGATTTTCAACTAAAATGAGCAATAAAAAATGAACAAGTGTAGTAGAATTAACACAACAAACTACCACATCACTGTAATTTACTCATTTAATAGATTTACTACAATAGCGATCAAAAATACTACAGTATTTACCACAGGACATTTTACTAGATGATAAAAATCATTTTACTAGTAAAAACAAAAGAATTTAAATGGATTCGAATGGTATATTCTTTTAGGTTGTCACACTCAGCAGCCATTTTATCACTTTGGGACATTTGATTTATTTATTCTATTTTCAGCCTCACACACCCTTATAACAAAGCTCATCACCTTCTTCAGATCGCCTTTCTGCTATTCTGTGCGCCTTGAACGATTTAGTATAAACGTAACGGTATTTTATGCATCATTTACGTCTCAGTGGTGCGAAATGAGCAGCCGACTCTATCATCCTGCCTCCCAGAATGGATTCCTATCCTTGTGGAATGTTTAGCAATAAGATAGAAGATTAAAGAATTGAAAACAGAGACCTCTTTATTTGCTGAGAGCAAAACAAGCTGCGTAATCATCCTTTTTTTCCAGGTTTTAGGCAGTTGTTGTTGTTTTTTCTTTTACTTGATCTAGTGATGCGTGGCAGACTGATGCAGAATGTACTGTTCTTGCTAAAGACTCCAGTGTAATCCTGAGCTCAGGTTACTGTCTGTGGGTGTGTATTCAAAGGTTTTCTTCTGGATAGATAGATAGATAGATAGATAGATAGATAGATAGATAGATAGATAGATAGATAGATAGATAGATAGATAGATAGATAGATAGATAGATAGATAGATAGATAGATAGATAGATAGATAGATAGAGATAGATAGATAGACAGTAGATAGATAGATAGATAGCTAGATAGATAGATAGAGATAGATAGATAGATAGATAGATAGACATAGATTAGATAGTAGATAGATAGATAGATAGATAGATAGATAGAGATAGATAGACAGTATTGATAGATAGATAGATAGATAGATAGATAGATAGATAGACCAGTATAGATAGATAGATAGATAGATAGAGATAGATAGATAGAGATAGATAGACGATAGACGATAGATAGACAGTTTAGATAGATAGATAGATAGAGATAGATAGATATAGATAGATAGATAGATAGATATAGATAGATAGATAGATAGATAGATAGATAGATAGATAGATAGATAGATAGATAGATAGATAGATAGATAGATAGATAGATAGATAGACAAGATAGACAGTTAGATAGATAGATAGATATGATAGATAGATAGATAGATAGATAGATAGATAGATAGATAGATAGATAGATAGATAGATAGATAGATAGATAGATAGATAGATAGATAGATAGATAGATAGATAGATAGATAGATAGATAGATAGATAGATAGATAGATAGATAGATAGATAGACTAGATAGATAGATAGATAGATAGATAGATAGATAGATAGATAGACAGACAGATAGATAGATAGATAGATAGATAGATAGTAGATAGATAGATAGATAGATAGATAGATAGATAGATAGATAGATAGATAGATAGATAGATAGATAGATAGATAGATAGATAGATAGATAGATAGATAGATAGATAGATAGATAGATAGATAGATAGATAGATAGATAGATCAGATAGATAGATTAGATAGAGATAGATAGATAGATAGATAGATAGATAGATAGATAGATAGATAGATAGATAGATAGATAGATAGATAGATAGATAGACAGTATAGATAGATAGATAGATAGATAGTATAGATAGATAGATAGACAGACAGATAGATAGATAGATAGATAGATAGATAGATAGATAGATAGATAGATAGATAGATAGATAGATAGATAGATAGATGAGTAGATAGATAGATAGTGTAGATAGATAGATAGATAGATAGATAGATAGATAGATAGATAGATAGATAGATAGATAGATAGATAGATAGATAGACAGGCACAGACAGTTTAGATTAATAGATAGATGAGCAGCATCTCATAGTGAACTAAACATGTGCGCAGAGGCAGATATATGAAAGTCCTACTTCAGTGACGCCTGTGAAAAAAACACCTTTGCTGAGGTTTACAGCACAATGCAAAACAGTAGCGGAGATTTACCCACACTGAATAACTGCGAGAGCGAGAAGAAGGTAAAATACCGTGCTTGTGTTGAGTCCGAAAGGTAAGTGATAAATCACAGAGTGCTATTCTCTCTCCCTGGCTCCAGAAGGAGCACATTTAAAATCCATTAGTGATGGTGCAGCCAGCCGTACATCAGCAAAGGGTCATAAATTGCTTTATTGGATAAAGTTTCTGCGAAGTGATGAGCTCAGCGATGCTGATTTCTAAATAGCAGAATCTTTTTTTCAGCATTGTTAGGAAAGATGATCATGCAAACTAATCTATAATGACTTGTACGGTGAAGATTAATCATACACATTTCTGTCATTTGGCAGACATCTTTATCCAGAACGACTTACATTTATCTCTCTTTTTATACCACTGAGCAATTAGGGGTTAAAGGCCCTGCTTAGGGGACCAGCAATAGAGGCTAAGTGGTGCTGGGAATCGAACCCCAGTCCTACAATTATCAGTCCAACACCTTGATGACTGCGCTACCACCTCTGCGCTAGCAGTTATTGCTATTTTTGATAGCTGAGTTGTTACCCTGCTTTATATGATGGGTATCTAGGGTAAAACCTAACAAACAAATCATTTACAGCATTTGGCAGACGTCCTTATCCAGAGCGACTTACATTTATCTCTTTTATACAACTGAGGGGTAAGGGCCTTGCTCAAGGGCCCACAGTGGTGGTTTGGTGGTGCTGGGAATCAAACCCTGGTCTTTTTGGTGTGAGTCCAACACTTTAACCACTAAGCTACCCACTTACCCCAATGTAGATACAATATATAATTAATTCTCTCTCTCTTTCTCTTTCTCCATTTTCTCTCTCTCTCTCTCTCTCTCTCTCTCTCTCTCTCTCTCTCTCTCACTCTGGCTCTGTCTGAAATCTAGCAGTTTGTTCAGATATATTGACATTAGGCCCCTTGGTTTTTTCACAGCTGTGTTCAATGCAAATATACAGGGCCCCCCTCTCAACCAACCAGCTGTGGCAACCAGAGTAGTCCTATAAACTCTGTTCCACCATTTAAAAAACGAGTAATTAACCCACAATGGAGAATTCCTATGTTTGCAGAATTAAAGGAAAAAAAACAACAACCCCAAGGAGTAATCTGAAACAGAACCACATACCAGAAAGGTGGGAATTATGCATGTTTGATGTCTCTATTGGCTGGAGATTCAGGTTCCTTCAACCAAAACTCCAGAATGGAGTTTACGGATCTAGGACTCTAGGATATTTAGAGAGGTGGTAGCTTTGTGGTTGATGTGTTGGACTGCAGAACAAAGATTTGGTTCCCAGAACAACCAATTTGCAACTGCGGGGCCCCTGATTAAGGCCCTCAACTCTCAAACAGTCAATTGTATATAAAAAAATAGATAAATGTAAACTAGGTCACTCTGGATAACGTCTAAACCAATAAACAAATTTATAGCGCACATGTGATACAGTGGTGCTTATTCATAACGCAGTTTTGTGTTTGTGTGGGCGAACTGCTATTATACTGGGTAGTTAAAGTCTGTTGTGTGATTAAAACTTGTGTCCTGGCTGCATTAAGCCATTATGTCAAACTAAATTTCCCACAATTCCTATCGCACCTGTAATTTATACACAGCTGTATGAGTGACAGGAAAATGCTTAATCCCCCCAAAAAGCTGTGTGACACATCTAATGATGATTGACTGATTATGAAAATCTTACACACCTACGAGTTCTTGAGGTTGGGTTAATAATGGGTTAATTTCCATCTTTAGGTGAAATCTGTCTCTTTAAGTTATTGATAGTGTGAGTCATGCGTTGTATTTAAGAGGCTGCTCAAGATCAGCCGACAATTATGTTTAATAAAGTTACTAAAGTGTTTATTGTAATTAGAGTTAACTGTCTAGTGATTATCTATCTATCTATCTATCTATCTATCTATCTATCTATCTATCTATCTATCTATCTATCTATCTATCTGTATATATGTCTGTCTGTCTATCTATCTATTTATCTATCTATCTATTTATCTATCTATCTATCTGTATATGTCTGTCTGTCTATCTATCTATCTATCTATCTATCTATCTATCTATCTATCTATCTATCTATCTGTATATATGTCTGTCTGTCTGTCTATCTATCTATCTATCTATCTATCTATCTATCTATCTATCTATCTATCTATCTATCTATCTATCTGTATATATGTCTGTCTGTCTGTCTATCTATCTATCTATCTATCTATCTATCTATCTATCTGTATATATGTCTGTCTGTCTGTCTATCTATCTATCTGTCTGTCTGTCTGTCTGTCTGTCTGTCTGTCTATCTATCTATCTATCTATCTATCTATCTATCTATCTGACACCCTTGTCAAAAGCGACTTAAAGTTACCTCTTTTATACAACTGAGCAGTTGGGGGTTAAGGGCTTTGCTCAGGGGCCCAACAGTGGTAACTTGGTGATGCTGGCAGTTGAACCTCAATCTTCCAATTAGCAGTCCAACACGTTAACCACTGATCTACCACTTTCCCCCTAACATCAATACCCTTTTTTGATGAACTCGTTGTTTTTGGATACGATAACAGATGTTTTATACTTGTTCTACAAAACTCTCAGGAACTAAGAGACTCCAACACTGTTCTTGCATGACAATATCCCCGTGCACAAAAGCCCTGAACTCCAGAGAGATTGTTCTGATTGCGATGGAAAAAAAACTTAAATGTACTTGTCCTGTACAAAACCCCAAAGACCTTTTGGGCTAAACTGGAACATCGACTGCCCACCAGACCTCCTTACCTGACGTTAGTGTCTGATCTCACTAATACCATTGCAGCCGAATGAACACATGTCTCACATTTACGCTCCAAATTACTAGAAGAGTGGAGCTTAATCGAAAGCAACATGGGGAGAAACTCCGGAATAAGATCAATCACATGAATCACATGATTAAAATCACATGATGGCTTGTAAAAGTCACAAACTTTTGGCAATGTAGTGAATATGTAAATAAAAAAAGATAAAAATCTTAAAAAAAGCTGACATGGCTGTCGGTCGTGAATGTTATAGTCTAAATTATGAATTAATAGCTATAAAGTCTTGTTCGAATTTGTGCAAATCCAGACTAATATTTACTTGTGTGTGATAAACTGTAAGTGTAGGAAACAGAGCAGTTTGTTAGGAAGTTTTGATTAATTACTCAGGCGTTACTTATCATGGATCGGTTCCACGCTGCTAAAGAATTATAAAACATTCAAGTCATGTTAGTATTTCATGGCAACTTACCGCCCTAACCAGACTACATACATCTGTAGCCAATAAAGTTGCATAATTTCCCATCTCTCCTCCCATTCCTGGAGCCCCGCTTTATACGTCAATGGTAGGGACAGATGGGGGCGTCTGGATGTTGGACAGGGGAGGAAACGTAGCCTGCAAACGTATGTGAGAAAAATGGAATAAAAACAGACGCATCACAGCCTGCTGAACAAACTGTTCTCTAGGTGGTGCAGGTGGCAGCCAAACAGATGTTGCACATCTGGCATTCATAATGCTGCTTTCATACTAACACATACATTAAGAGTGGACATGAGACTTCGACAGGAATGTTCTGGTTTCAGGAAATCAGCTACATCTAAGCACAAATATTTACTTAAGATTGTAAGTGGGTCATTCTTGGGATTCATGATATTATTGTCTTAAAATGTTCAACAACATCATTTTGAAGGTAGTTTTTGATGGTAATATCCCCTTATTTTCAGCATACTAATTCTTAACATTTCACAACAAGCATCACCAGCTTTTGTCTGTCCCCAGGCCTGTGTCTGCCATTTGGATGTTTTTAAAAAATATTTTTTCATCTTTGTTTTGTATATCAGAAATAGTTTACTTCAATGTATTTATATTTTTTTTTAAGTATTACATTTATTTAAAAAAAAATTAAAATAAAGCTATTAGCTTGTCCCTCAAAATATTGTCCAGCCTGATATTTTCGACTGCTGGCCTTTTAAAAAAAGGTTTAAAGTTTAAAGATAAGAAAATTACATTATATCAAACAGCTGACATCATTTCCTTAAGAGGAAAACATCTGGGGAAAGTGAGTAAGAGCCTCTGCTTTGTTAATTGTCTTCTTTAACACCAATCTGAGGTGGTCGACTTCAATATGTCAAAGTAAATAGAAATTCTAATTTGTGAAAGTGGCATTTAAAAAAAAAACATTTAATCTAGACATTATTTATGTTCATATTTGTTATTTACTCTGTTGGATCACATTTAAAAATGTATGTGTTATAGAAAATATGTTCTATTTTGTGTTCCAGATGGAAATAAGCCAAGGCCACTGAGTCTGTGGCTAAAAAAATTATTAATACGATCATTTCTCTTTAAACAAACTTACAAATTAGGCTCCACAGACCAAAACACCACACAGATATATTCTATTTAAAAAGTTGGCTGCTGCCATGGTGTAGCGGGTTAAGGCGTCAGCACCCACATACGCAAGTTGTTGTACTCCAGCGACTCGGGTTCGATCCGGTCCCACCTCTCTCTCTTTATCTCCCCTATTTCACCCCTCTGTCCTATCAATAAAATGAAATAAAATTTTTGAATAAAGGCTGCTTAGTTTGGCCTGTACAAAAAACTTTAGTGTGACATAAACCTTTACTACATCTTTGCATCTGGATGATTATGTACATTTTAAGCAGTTGAGAGTTATGGTTTCTGGAGGCTTAAATGTCATGTATAGAATGATTTACATTTCTAACTTTTGGCAGACGCCCTTATTAGGAGCGACTTACACAGTATTTGTCTGACATTTTTATCCAAATGAGCAGTTGAGGGTTAAAAGCCTTCCTCAGGGTCTCAACGATGGCACTAATAATTAAACCTATGAACCCCCAAGCAGCAGACCGCCACCTTAACCCCTGAGCTACCACTTCCCTGTCTCTACCTAAACCTGACTTATTATATTATGCTTAATAAATAAACAGTTTATGTTTAAGAGTCAATAAGAGTCACTAAGACACTAAGTTCCTATTTGGCAATAAAAACCTCTGCCTCTTTTTAACACACACATAAAACACTGCCCCCCCCCCTCCTCACACACATAAAACACAAAGTTATTCTGCCAAGTGCCAAGAGGCACATCAGAATAGCTGTCACATAGTCTGTGTTTTTCTAAGTATCTAACAGGATTTAGCATGCAAACAAACTGGCAATTAAAGTTAAATCTTAGAGAATAATAGATGCAGGGTGGACCTGTTCATACATGGTTGTAAAATCTAGGCTAGTAAAAACAAAGGAAAAAAACCGGAAGGTTTTGTGTACCGCCTTAAAAATTATTGATAATAATGCTGTAAAAATACATATAGAAAAAATATACAGTGCAGTTTTTATTAGCAGGCTCTTCACATTGTTTTTACCAATGAATAACGAAAATACAAACTCCCTTCAATTCTATTAAATTTGATTGTTATAGAGATTTTTACTAAATGACATTAACATTTCGATCAAACATGAAATAAGGGGGTCAAAGGGATTTACATTTATCTTTAATGAGCAAGTCTGAGGCAATAGTGGCACGGATCGACTTAAAAATTAGGGAAGTTCATTATATTTACATAATTTAGCAGACGCACAAAAGTGCTGTAGGTCTCATCATTGAACAGATCAATACTGGTACACTAGATCACAAATCAATCATCATTGGAGGGATTAATACTGGTACACTAGATCACCAAACATCATCATTGAACAGATCACATTTACATTTACATTTGCAGCATTTGGCAGACGCCCTTATCCAGAGCGACTTACAATATCCCTTGTTATACAACTGAGCAATTGGGGGTTAAGGGCCTTGCTCAGGGGCTCAACAGTGGTGGCTTGGTGGAGCTGGGAATCGAACCCACAACCTTCGGGTTGGTAATCCAACACCTTAACCATGAGCCACACTCCCCCCAATTTTGGTACACTTGATCACAAAACAATTATTATTGAACAGATCAATACTGGTACAGTAGATCACAAAACAATTATCATTGAACAGATTAATACTGGTACACTAGATCACAAAACAATTATTATTGAACAGATCAATACTGGTACACTAGATCACAAAACAATTATCATTGAACAGATTAATACTAGTACACTAGATCACAAAACAATTATCATTAAACAGATCAAAACTGGTACACTAGATCACAAAACAATTATCGTTGAACAGATCAATACCGGTACAGTAGATCACAAAACAATTATCACTGAAAAGATCACAACTGGTACACTAGATCACAAAACAATTATCATTGAACAGATTAATACTAGTACACTAGATCACAAAACAATTATCATTAAACAGATCAAAACTGGTACACTAGATCACAAAACAATTATCATTGAACAAATCAATACCGCTACACTAGATCACAAAACAATTATCATTGAACAGATCAGTTTTGGTACACTTGATCACAAAACAACTATCACTGAACAGATCAATACCGGTACAGTAGATCACAAAACAATTATTATTAACCAGAACAATACTGGTACACTAGATCACAAAACAATCATCATCGGACAGATTGTTACTGGTATAGACTCTCTACCCCGACTGGGGCCAGGGAACGAGAGGTGTGGGAGCAGATTAATACTGGTACACTAGATCACAAAAATAGCTTTGAACAGATTAATACGGGTACAGTAGATCACTAAAAATGATCATTGAACAGATCAATACTGGTACAGTAAATTACAATACAATCATCAATTGATGCTTCCTGCGATGTGGCTTCTGTTATAAGAAAGTCTAGGAGCTGTGATCTGGAAGTATTGCTAGTTATGAACAGTTCTAAATAGATGTTTAGGGTGACTGCTCTGCAGTCTGGCACCACTACCTGGAATATAGTGGAAAGTTGGAAACACAAAAATAGACAAGACATATTCACTGGCTGTAAAACTTTGCCTGTGGTTGAGGTCACATTTTAAAGTGCCAATGTTTTTTCTAGAACTTGCCAATAGCATGATTAGGAAATTTGTTTTACAAGTCAGCAGTTTTAAGAACTCATTTTACCCATATAAATGCCCAACAAATTTAAAATTGCACAGTGAAATGAAAGATAAACACACACGGACACACTTACACACATGTATGGATTCCTGTGGTATTCTCAGTAAAATTCTGCTAAGCTGTAAACCCAGAGGAAAATCTGCTTTTAAGTACAGCTGGATAAGAATGAAAAGAACCTGTGCCAATGGTGTGGAAGTAACCTACAGGTCTAATGATGGCCAGAGGATAACTAACGCCACTAAAAGGGGCAGGGATGGTGTGAGAGATTAAACAGGTGTGTAACAGTGTAAACATCATGTCATTACGGCATTTGGCGGATCAAGAAGTGATATTTAAGTTATAAGTTGTTATTATAGTTTGTGTAGTTGGGGTTTGAACCCCGTCCTTTCTGGTCCACCAATCAACAACTTAAGTATTCGAGCCTCCACTGCCCTACATACTTACCTGAATTTGTAATGTTTGTAATCTGTAAAATATATAAATTATTGTTAACATACATACATAGTTTTTTTATGTCACTTACATTTATCAAAAAAAACAGTAGTTTAAGGGCCTTGTTTAGGAGCCCAAAGAGAGTATTAAAGGCTTAAAGCCAGTACAGTAATGAGTAATGATCTTTGTATAGAGTCTGCTCACTCCAAAACATGGTGCTGTGATGAACTCTTCAATGGTCTGAGCTCTTTGTGTGGAATGCCAGGCAGCCTAGTCCGAGTCGTTTGAAGTAGACTGAGGCTTTTATAAATATCCATCCTTGGCTACTGTTCAGCTCATACCTAATGTTTCTCACACACAGCACATCTCAACATTCCACACCTCTTTCATATAGTCCTAGTAACTATCAGAGGCGTTTGAGTTTATAAAAAAAAAACCCTAACAGTCCTAACAGACATAAAAACACCTGTACTGGCCTTCATCAAATCTGGATCTGATTAATGAAACTTTCAGGCAGAAAGAAAACTAGCTGTGATTTGACTTTAGCTTTAGCTACTTATCACAAGTTCTTTATTTAAATGGTATCTCGCACACAGGTTGGTACTGTATAGTTTATGAACTGGCACTTGGCAGCAATTGAGGGTTAGGTGTTTTTTCCTAAAGTCCCCAGCAGGGGCAGCTTGCTAGAGGTAAGATTCGAACTTACAATTACTCAGCATCACTATTATGAAGAGGTGGATAGAATAGCTTAAAAATGTTACCTAAGTCTAAGTAAAGAGTAAAAGTATTAATGTTTAAAGTTACTTGAGTCAGTGTAATAAAGTATTGAATGATAAAACTACTCATGTAGTAAGTTAAACTAGAAACTTGGATCTGGTTAAATGAAGGGAAAATCCTGAATCCAGAAAAATACTATGACCGACTTCATTAAATACACGTAAAAAAAAAGATGTCAGTGTGTAAGTGTGATTTTAGAGTAATTTACTGTAAGGTTAAAGTGCCCATAGTTGCAGAATTAACCACAAATAGTAATTATCATAAAACTTACCACAACATGTTTTTTCAGGTTTAAGGTACAAAGCTATAAACGTGCAGATTTAACGTATGTACTTCATATAAACATACGTATGGTGCAGCCTATTGTAAGACTTATTAACCGTTAATTAACTAATCATTAAAACTACTTTCATCATTAACACTTAATATTAACAAAGGAACACCAGCAAATTTAGCAAAGTAAAAGTAAATTTCTGCATTTAAAAATGAACCTGAATGAGAGTAAAAGTAAGACCAGTTGAACCGACTCTTAAAAGGACATTATAAAGCATTGGGACATTTTAACGATATATAAAATATAAGATTAATCTATTTTGGTACTATATAAAACAGTGTCGAGCGGTGCATTTGGCACCTAGGCCTTGATAGGGGACTTACCTAACTAATACACATCTTAATACAATCACTACCACGTCGCAATTATAGAAACCCTCAATACTATACAAAAATGCAAAATAACACGGCGTGGAATTTCAGGCAGAGAGACATTTCACATATTGGGGATTTTTATTAAAGCAAGAAACCCTGTTAAGTCTCCAAACCTTTCCTCTTTCTCTCCTACAACCGCAGCTGTACCACATACATCATCTGAACAGTTAAGAATCGATATTTCCGGAAAAATCCACCAATGTATTTTTAAGTATGTCCAAGACAAAGTCAATTTCTTCTCCTCCATCAGCCATTGTGGGCGTAAAAATTCTAATTTAACTGTACAGAAGTGTGTTGCTAGTCTGTGCTAGGCTGTAAGAATTTACACTGATCAACCAATCACTGCTCTCTTACACTGCTAATATAGTCTGAGTTACATGAGCAGCACTACTGATTCTGAAGGCTTTCACATGGCAGCACTGAAACTGAAATCTGATTGGACAAAAAAAAATCTAATATTCACATACACGTACTGGAAGCAGTGCAGCAAGAGAAACGCTACAAAATGAAGAGAATAAACTGTTAAGAATGAATTAATACAATTTAATGGAACAAATATTAGAATTTAGGTTGTAAATGTAGGGCAGCTTCTGATATTGTTTAGGCAGCAGAGAAGGACTTACTGACCCTGATGGCCTACCACCATATAAAGTAACTAAATAATGCTGTATTATGTGAGTACCAGAAAACATCAGCATTTGATGTGAGTAACATTGTAAAAACTTGAAAATGACTCAAACGCCTCTCCATGACATCACCACAAAGTGGAGCTACCAAATTCAAAGCAGAACTATAAGAGGCCGTAATATATAACTCAATAATAGGCAACAAATCAGAATACCAGATAATAATTCACAAAAAAATATAGAGATAGCAAAAAGATAAAAAGCCAAAATGTAAAGAAAGAAAGAATTCGCTCATGATTCAAAACATATGAGCTCATCGGTCAAGTATGTTGGAGGCAGCGTCATGGCTTGGACTTTTACAGCTGCTCCTGGATACGCTCTTTATTTATGGAGGAATTCAGAGATATACACAATTATTCAGTTTGCATCCAACTGAATTGGGCAGAACTTTATCTGGAAGAAGGACAATGTCCCAAAAACATAAAAAAGACAGGTGAGCAGCTTTTTACCCTCTGAAAAGAAAAACACAAGGGAGACACTCTTAAAAACAAACAGCTTAATGATGTCAGCGGCTCACCTGCAGATGCAACTAGTAGTGCAGTAATAAGGAGTTGGACTGATACCTGGAAGATTGGGGTTCGATTCCCTCCAAGACCAAGCTGCCACTGTTGAGCCCCTGAGCAACGCCCCTAACCCCCAATTGCTCAGTTGTATAAATTCTAGAAATGTAGGTTGCTCTGGATAAAAGTGTGTTGTGCCAAATGCTAATCAGAATGTTTAATCAGAAACCAAATGACTTTGAGGTAAATACAAGAATGAGCCATTTTAGTCCTTTTGAATTTGACTCCTTAGTTTGTAGTGTGTCCAGAAAGTAATGCGAATGAAGTTCTTACGCTCAAGAAGGGCTTTGTGAAGGGAAAAGCTGGCAAAGTTCATTCGGGTTGGAGCGCCATGTATATACGTTAGAACGCTGAAAGGTTGCAATCCAACTCTTTCTTTTTGCAACACCTCATTTAGGAGCCTTGGAAACATGGAAGTGAGTTTGAACAGCTGTAGGCCATAAAAGTTTGCGTGAAATTGAGTTAAAGTGCATTAGGGGCAATGGTGGCTCAAATAGTTAGGTTAGTGGACCAGGAAAACCTGAATTCAAGCCCCACCACTGTCAGACAGCCACCATTGGGTGCTTAAGCAGGATCCATAACCCTCCCTGCTCCAGGGACGCTGTATCATAGCTGACCCACCGCTCTGACCCTGACTTACTAAGAGGAAGAGTTTTTCGTATGTCCTGAGATCAGCTCAACTTTATCATGACAATGCAAAAACTGAAAAACACATTACAGTGCCTCCCCTTTGCATCCTACAGCCCTGACTTGTCTCCTTGTGACTTTTTCTTTTTTCCAAAGATGAAGAATGGTTTGAAAGGGCACTATATTAACAGTGTGGATAACGTTCAAAGAGCCGCCACGCAAGCTCTGAGCGCTATCCCGCTTGAAGACTTGCAGGGATGCTTTGGAGGATTAAAAAAGAATCGATGATAGCATTGTGTACACTCACAAGATGCATACTTTGACTAATGTAAAATTATATATATATATTTAATAAACTACTTTTTGGACTCACCTCGTATTTACATGTACATCTATGATATAGCGGTTTTAGGTTTAAAACGGAGCTGTAGTCTGACCTGGATCCCAAAAACATTTAGTAAAAAGCTTCATTAAACTGGACTAAAAATCTAAATATTATGATGCTGAAGAATATCATGTAGCTGCATAATTAATGTATATGTTAATGTCTTTATTTTGTCACATATACTTTTTTACAAGTTTTTTTTTTTTTTTCATGTCCCATCTTAGTAAGTTGGGGGTCAAAGCAAAGTGTCAGCTATAATACAGCGCCCCTGAAGCAGGAAGGGTTAAAGTTCTTTCTCAAGGACCCGACAGTGATTGGCACTGAACCCAGGTGTTTCTGGTCTTCAAATCAACAGCTGGTGGTGGTGGGGCTTGACCCCCAGCCTTCCTGGTCTCCAGATCAGCAACTCAGCCAATGTCACCATGTCTCTGTCCTTATAGTTATGCTTATTTTCCAGATTAAGGCTTCGTCCAAAATTGCAAATTTCCATACTATAAGTCAGAATCCATAGTGTACAAAATGCAGTATGAAAAAATTTCATTCTTTACTATCCCATGAAGCTGCGGGACAGACGACTCGCCATACGCGGAAGTGGTAGAAAGCGAAATCTTTTCTATTAAAGAATAAAAAACATTGTTCCTTGTAGTTAAATTGCACTCTTCACTAACATTATTCAAGTTAAAGAACTTTAAATTTACGCTGCTGTTACATCATAGGTCACGTGTCAATATCAAAATGGCGGCTGTAGTACGTCCGATTTTCATTTATACTACCCAGAACAATACTTTATAGAACATACTTTTGTAACAGGCAGGAAGTATATACTAACTGAAATCTAGTACATACTTTTGTGCAGAGCTTAAGTAGTTGTAGTCTCACAAGTCGTATGACTGTTATTAGCACATTAATGTCAAATAGAAACAGACTCCAGATGATCAGCATCTAGTATCAACTAAACCTCCGCCAGGAAACAACCAAGCAATTCATTATTATTTAATTACTTTTAATACACAACAATTTGCTGACTGACTATTATAGGTTTTATAATTGTATTCATACCAAACAGTCACATTGATGTTGTTAGATTTTCTATTTATATAATCTGCTGTATGACAGCACATCTTAATTGTTATCCAAATACTGCACATATGCACCATTTTTTACACTTTTGAAGTATAAATTCTGCTTTACAACGTTTCTATTCTTTAATATATATATATATATATAAATAACTAAATTACAACATATTATAAATGACGTTCAGTTTTTACTAACAATAAATTCTCAAAGTATTAATTATGCATATTTTATATTATGTACATTGCCCTCTTAGTATCTCTCTTGCTAACGGTTAAGTTTAACGTTTAATTGCCAGTATGGTCGAAGGCCTAGCTGTGAAGTGGGCGGAGTCACACATTCAGCAGAAGAGGTGTGAAACCCACACCGAGGCAAACATTGGCTCGGTATCTAGGCAACATCAACAGTAGCCCCTCTTTCCTCCCTCCCTACATGTTGCGGGAACAGGAGTTTGTGTTACAGGTAACGTCGCCGTGGACACAGTTTTTGTTGACACCCACACCAAACAGCAAATCCTCGATCAAACACATGACACGCACCATCATCCACTGTGCTCACGGTACCAACAAACCCAGTGCACGGACGGTAAATAGCCGAACACATGCCGAGTTCAAAGAGGACAAAAATTTTCAGCACTTTGTCATGAAAATCTACAACATGGCTCAAGGTAAACAAAAGAGCTAGACAACTTCATTTCTTTACCTCTCTATTACATATATAAACAAAGGAAAGATTGATGTTCTACAAAGTGAAGTTGGATGTGGCTGATCCTGTAGAGTCCAACTGTGAAGCTTGTTCATTACTGGGTTTCTGGGAAGGCACCGACCGTGCAACTAGATGTTTAGCACACACTGACTTGCTGGAAGTGACCCGTGTGCATATGTATGTGTGTGTGTGTGTGTGTGTCTGAGTGTGTGTGCACCTCAAGCTGTCTCAGCTCTATCTCTGTTTATAGACATCTGCATGCATGTTCCTCGCCTACTTGCAATAAAAGGGATTATATATTTAATGTTTAAGTATAATAATGTTGCAGGGTCATGCAGGTTCAACAAAAGACGTGCCCGCCCACCAACACACACACACACAAGCAACTTAAACCTAATGAGCTTGCTAAGGGCAATTTTTAAGATTATCACATCTGTGCTGAAATCTCCCAGGAGATTTTTCCATGCTTGCTCCCAAACAAACTCAAGCTTAGCTCGGTGGTAAATTCAAATTGCGGCACTTTCCAGGACGGAGCCCCACAACCTATGAATCCCTGCCCATCGATGACGTCTCAAGCCCTGTTAATGCCTCCTCCAGTGCGGTATCTGTTTCATCCTGCATGCTGAACTACTCTCCTTTCACTGCCTAGCTGTAGGCACACACCAACCTCCACGTAGGCCAGGTCCATTCTAGATGGTAGGGTTTTTTTTCTCAAAGCAGATGTTACGGCATGTATGGGCCCTTTTTCCTGTACATGCAAATACGTCATTGGCTTTGAGATGATGCAGGTTCCAGACAGTTAACAGCACAACCTTTGGCCTAAAGAGCATAAATCTTCTCAGATGCTCTTTAGAAGCCTTCTTTGGTCTGTCTACCAGCATACAGGTTTGTAGATCAGCGTAAGCTAAAGCTTAGGACTGTTTTATTGTCAGCCAAAAATGTAGACACTACAATACTACACCACTTTTATTTTAGAATTGTGAGATTTATTATGAGTTTCTGTATACAAAAAGTGAAGGAAAAACAGAAATGTCTCAATTACATACAATGTGAAACTCAGACTTGTTTCATTTGTAATATTGCCCCTTTAAAAATCGATCCCATCTACAAATATATTTCTATATACAGATTTTAGAGGACGAGGAATTCATAGGTGAGCAGCCCACATTCCTTAAGTTTCTTTGTTCAGCATGTTTTCCAACTACCCCTACCCTATCCACTGCTGAAGTCATGCAGAAGCTGGGAAATACGATTTAGTAAAATTAATGCTTTATCTAAAATCGCATACTTTCATAC
The DNA here is from genome assembly GCA_005784505.1 of Bagarius yarrelli. Lineage (NCBI taxonomy): Eukaryota > Metazoa > Chordata > Actinopteri > Siluriformes > Sisoridae > Bagarius > Bagarius yarrelli. Next base: position 3,766,806 of record VCAZ01000004.1, on the reverse strand, counting down.
TATATAGTATAAAAAAGTATGTGAGACGAGTAATATGAACTTTTAGTATGTGAAATACAGTATGCAAAAATGTCCCAGATGATCTACTACTTCCGTCCAGATTTTGAAGTAGACATACTATATAATGTAAATGTCTATTAGACTCTACAGCACTGTGGATCTTGTTTCTTCGCATATCCCATCTTAGAAAGTTGGGGTCAGAGTGCAGGGTCAGCTATGATACAGCGCCCCTGGAGCAGAAAGGGTTAAGGGTCTTGCTCAAGGACCCAACAGTGGCAGACTGGCTATGGTGGGGCTTGAACCCAGGTCTTCCTGGAATTCCAGTCAACAACCTAGCACCTTTATGCATCACTTGACAACCCAATATGCTTAACCAATGCAATTTAAGCCGGAAAGAGAATTGATTAGTTCATCTCACGGGTCTTCGGGTTCGAGTCGTTCATTGATCTTGTGACAACTTAATATGCTTAGCCAATGCAATCTAAGATGAAAAGAGAATCGTATGCGCGACTGAATGAATCACTCTTCAAGAAGACTCGCATTAATGATTCATTCAAAATGAACAAATCTTATAAAACGAACCGATCATTTCCCTGAAGAATCTCCAGACTTTCCCAAGCCAAGCCCTGGTCTAATCTGCCTTGAGGTCTTAATCTAATGAGACTGACTGACAGTAAGCCCAACAATCTTATTATTAAACCTCATATCCTTAATCTGTTCTCACACTTGTTTTTTTAAGTACTACTAACTACTGTCTTGTGCCTAAATTGATTGACCAGCTTAAGTCGCCTGCTGTGAATGAAGTCCCGTGTTTGGTGGACTGTGAAGGTGTTTATGCACTGTAGCCTTTTTTTTACCTAGCTGCAGTCTAGTTTTTTGCTTTAAAAAAAAAACTCCATGCCTTGTGACATGAAAGGATTTCCTCATCTCTGCTAAGCACTTCAGACTCAACTGCTAGGCTCACCTCATGCCCTGTCACAGGGGTTACATCTTCTTCACAGCAATTACAATGGGTCAATGTCTGACTGACGTTATCGGAGACCTGCCACTGAGCTGCAGGAGTCAACATTTTGCTGGTGTCCATGGTGATTTTTTCACCTCTTTCTCTCTTGCTTGTGACTCTCAGAAGTGCAGAAAAAAGGAGGACTATTTGCCTATGAAAGAATCTGTGTCATGCGTCACAAAAAAAAAAAAAAAATCTTTATGCATTGTAACTATTAAATAAAACCCCAAACTGCTTGTTAACATATCAGTCGCATGTGAATGAGGATTACGAGCTTTTTTTTAATGTGCTTGCAAAGATCAAGGGAAACTAAAGGTCAAGGGTGGACACAGATTGACCCGGTCTTTCTCAAAATGGACATTGCAACTGATGCTTGGCTGAAGTGGCACATTCTTTCACGGATTCCACACATTCTGTTGCTTTCGTTTTTGGAGGGACGTGAGAATGACGAGATGAGGGGGGAAAAAAGAGCTTTTGATCTGGCAACCACTCCTCAAAACACTGTTTCTGTTTGGTCGATTCACTCTAACACACTTCAAGAGAACAAAGTCCTTCTTTGTGTTCAATATGTCTATGTGGGTTACAGTGTGTGGGGTGAAGGAATATTATTTTCAGTTGTCCTCAGTACTACCGAGCACTAATCACTGGATCTGCAAAACATAACAGTTTTTTCTCCAGGGAATTCTACATTCTGAAAAATGAAAGGTGCAATAACTGATTGTTTTCAGGTTTTTCTTTTATTTTGCTGGTGCATTGAAAATGCTTGACCTTCTTCCATCCATCCTGGACATTTTTCTTGCACAATGCTCCAGCAAGGCTACCAGCATCAAGAAGAACCCCACCCACAATCTTTTCCAGTTCCAGCCATCAGGTAGAAGGTACCGGAGTATCCAAGTTCGCTCGGTTAGATTGCTCAACAGCTCTGTCCCCTGGGCTATAAGATCCCTCAACTCTAATCTCCCTGTCCACCTCTGAAACCTCATCCACAACCCTGCCTCCTGAAACCATAACCCCCCCCATAAAAACCCCCCAACGAACCCCAAAAAAAAAAAAAAAAAAACACCCCCCCCCCTTCCAACTTATGAAAACTTTTAAGTGCGATTCTAATTGTTACAGACAGGTGAGTGGGCTATACAAACCACCTGTTGTAACACACTTTTACCTGTATAACCACTAGACACTAGACATGATAATACATGTTTACTCATCTTGCACAATTGCTTAGATGTATAAAAGAAAATAAATTAAGTCGCTTTGGATAAGTTCATCTGCCAAATGCTGTAAATGTGACTGTAGTCAAGTGACCAGGTGATTTTAAAAAATATAATTATGGGCATCATAATAATTTATTTTTTATAAAAAAAAGCCATCAAATATTTCTCTTTTGTACAACTAAGCAGTAGGGCCTTGATGAAGGGTGCCAGTGGTGGAAGATTGGCAGTGCTGGGAATCGAAGCTTGATTTTTTAATGAGCAGTCCAACATTAACCACTGTGCTACCACTTCTCTCATCCATCTCCCAAACCATCTCCATGGTCTCTAAGTGGTACTATCCACAGCATTGCCATGCATCTCCAGGCTGTTTCTGTGGTCCAACCTTGGCAACAGGAAGTGATGATGAAGGCTCCAACTAAAACTCTGGCTTTAGAATGTGTACGGACGGAATTACTGGTATGTCAGAAGCAGCGTGTGTTATATGAAATATTACCCATACTTATAAATAGTTACAGAAATGTTACTGTAACAGACTGGATTCCTCCCAGGTGGTTACATAACTAATAATATGTTCTCTTGTACCTGTAAAGGTAATAATATCATTATGGAGAATGCTAAACACCTTGTTGTTCAGGAAACCCCTCATCCATTACAGGTGAACGAAAGCAAAGGAGGAGAAAGGATTAGAAGGAGGAGGGAGAAAGCGGTGAGATGAAAAAGCAGGAAGAGCAGCGGCTGATACAGATCAGAGTCGCAGACAGATGGAAGGGAACCCACTGGGGAGCTCTGGGAGCCTGAGAAGGCACATGAGAGGGAGGAGGAGGAGGCAAGGTAAAACAGGAAAGGCTGAACGGGCAGGTAGAGACTGAGAGAAAAACAAGAACATGAAAGGAAAGTGGAGAAGGGGGCACACGCTCATAAGTCTTAAGCCTAACTGATCACAGGGCGCCCACCGCTAAACAATGGACCCAGTGTGAGGGAGAAGAGAGTTCTTAGTAGTTTCTTGCCCTGGCATACCTGAGTAGAAAAAAAAAGATAAGATCCAAAGGGTCTCCTCTTCCTCCATCTACTCTTCTTCTCCCTATCACTTTTATGTTCCCTTTTCAAGGCCCTTGGAGATTAAAGGTGAGTGCTGATAAAAAAAAAAAAGAAGAAGGAAAAAACTGAGTGGGGGATGGAACGTACAGGAAGGAAAAACGGGAGAGGAGCAAGGTGATAAGAACAATGGTGCATCTGTTCCTGGCCATATATATGATGTGTGTGTGTGTGTGTGTGTGTGTGTGTGGGTGGTGTGGGGGGGGGGGGGGGGGGGTGGAGTGTAGTTGTTTTTATAACCTGTTTATAATAGAGTTAATCCATTGAAGAACCCATAAAGAATATAATATACTATTTAAACTGCAGTGTCAGGATTAGAGGTACGACCAGGGTTCCTGGAGTAACGGAATACGGGTAGTGACGTTACGTATTTAAAATACTCATGTTTTGTATGTTTTATTCTGTTATAGTAACAAATTTTAAATATAGTTTAAATACCTGGTTTATATATAGGTTAAAATAGTTTCTAGTCAGGGACCAATTTACTGCCCTAGGCAAGATTTTACCTTGTGCCCCATTGATTTTGTAATTTATGTTACAAAATCTTCCTGTGGAGTCTAGTGCAGTTTATGTGAACGGTACAATAGGTAAAACTGACATTAAGCCTAGTTAGCTGGCTATTTTAAATTAGTGAACTAATGACTACTATGTAGTTACATAAACCATTGATCACATTTCTTCTGTCTTTTTTTTGGGAGGGGGAAACAGGTGGCTTTAAACTGGACTGGAATGACTACTAAGCAGTGCAACAGAATAACATTTACAGCATTTGGCATTTATCTACAGCAACTTACAATAATCTCTTTTATAGACCTAAGTAATTAGGAGTTAAGGGTCTTGCTCAGGGGCCCAGCAGTAGTAACATGCTAGCGCTGGAAATCAAACCCTGAGCTTCCAATTAACAGTTTGCTTTTTCGTGATGTTTTAAATAATTATTAAGAAAAAAATATTAGTATAATATGTTCAGTAATAACATTTGATTTATTAATTTGGATTTCGGCGTCCCTGTTGGTTTGCGGCGCATTTGCTAGCATTTGCCTAATCACCGAATGGAAGGGTCGTCCCTGAGGTAGTCAAACAGAGACATCCAAAAAGTATTTTTTATATTACATTCAATTTTAATGTCATGTATTTCATTTAAACTGTTTCAGAGTTCATTTTTACCCAGTGAGGCATAATTTCTGGCACATTTAGATGCTGTTATTAAGATTGCATTTTTTTCTAGAAATCGTATGGAAAACTAATTCTAAAATTGGTAGATATTATTTTTATTTAGTGGTGGTAAGGATTACAACAAGACATTAAGGTCATTTGTGCTACTGTAAATAGCTTAAGTATTTCAAAGTATTCCGAAATGTCTAGATCAAGTTACTAAACTTGATTATTCATTCATTCATTTTCTATACCCGCTTATTCCCTAATTCAGGGTCACGGGGATCTGCTGGAGCCCATCCCAGCCGCCTCTGCAAGGGCGAAGGGCAGGAGGGGGACACCCTGGACAGGTTCTAAACTTGATTAATATAACAAAAATTATTTAAAAATTATTTTTTAAAGCATGTATTGTGTAATTTGTAGTAAAATACGTTTTTACAACCCCGGGTACAGCTGAGAAGGATATTTATTCTACTTTGTTTTATGTGTGTGTCTGTTTGTGTGCACTGAATAAAGACAAATGTACAGAGACGGCAACTTTTTTTATTATTCTAAATATTATGAAGTACTTTATCAAAATCCTTAAATCATATGAAGTAGCAATGTTGCACTGCTAAATGTCAGCATCATCAGTCGCGTCATAATTGTCACTAGGAAAAGAGATAAACAGGTATTATTAAACCAAATGAAGCCATCACAACGCCCTCAATAACCTTTTAGAAAGTTCCTTTTCTCATTTTTGGTATCTCTCTCCTTCTCTTTCTCTTTCTCTCTCTCTCTTAAAGCCAAATTCCAGCTGGTCAGGCTAAGACGAGGCCAGATCCAGCAGTCTGATCTTCCAAGATCCTGTCAGCACCAGCACTCCGAGACACAGAGGCGCGTGCAGGCTGTAGTAGCTACTAATGCTTCAGATGCCACATATATTATAACTACTCATACATGCATTACGATCATAAGTGATTCTCTTTAGATTCTGGATGAAAAGCAGGTGTACAGTCTCAGGCATCAATAGTTTGTTCGTTTAGCTTTTAATCTAGCTAGCTGCCAGTGTAGCAAATCCGGACATATTTCCTACCAGTTAATCTTTTGGGATTGTCAGACCGTACGAACATGATCGCCGAGTCACATTATAGAATCTTAGTGGTCATAATGTTAGACTGTACGATAGTCAAGACACATCAAAAATAAACGAGCACAAGAAGATCCGTCTAAAGTGTTACATCATCAATCCGTAACACGTTCAGTAACCCGCATACTCTTGCTAAATGGTAGCTAACAGCGAACTATCAGTAGCAGTAATTTTGTTTAAGACATTGCTCGATTGGTTTTCCTTATGTTGTTCCGTTTAACACACTGGTTTCCACATTTTCCTGATCTTAAGTTGTTGCGTTAATTGCACCATCGGGTTTAGCACTCCTATTGGTTCTCGGTTTGCTGGTCGTCATAGGAAAAAAAAAAGTCTTCTGAAATCTTCTGACAAAAGAAAAAAAAAAAACAAAAACAAAAAACAGATGACAATGAACATGTAAACTAGCCATCAAAGTCAATAGATTTTAATGTAGGATTATAAGAATCTTTTTAGGATATCAAAATTTGTCCCAGATGAACAGCATGTGGCTAAAATCGCAGTGTGTGAGCCTGGAATAAGGGCCTGAAGAGTGTTTGGATTTATAAGGCTTCATCATGATGTTTTTCATCATTTTATATTCAACTGCTGATACAATTTAGAACCCGTAAGTCTTTGTGGCCTAATTATATTCAGTCTTCAGTACATTCATATTCAGCCCCCCCCATTCATTTGCCCCCCACCCCCACCCCCATTCAGTACACATTGGCCCCCCCCATCCCCCAGTCAACAGATGTCTCAGATGTCAAAGTGTTGCTATAGTTATTTATTGATTTCACATGACATCTGTTAGGCATTGCGATTTCATATGGAACTCTCTTATTGAGACACGATGCCCATTTGATATTAATTGCGTTTGATTTTTATTTGTATCGCACTTTTAACAGTGAACATCGTCACCAGCAGCTCAACAAGGAATATAAAAATTCGAAATCTATCTTATTTCCAAAGAGCAAACCCGAGGTAAGTTTGGCAAGATTGTAGGATATAAATCTTTCAAGTACAATAAAGTAAACTGAGGATCGCATAATCATGAGGATTAGCCTGACGTCTCAATGTATTAATGATTAAACATGAATTTATACCTCCCAAAGGCTGGAATGGGGCAGGGGTGGCTCAAATGGTTAAGGCTCTGAGTTGCTGATCTGGAGACCAGACCTGGGTTCAAGCCTCACCACACCCTCACCACCCACCACCGGCAAGCCTTGAGCAGAGTGAGCAAGCTACTAACTCTTAACTCTTCCTGCTCCTGGAAGGGCGCTGTATCATAGCTGTGATAGAATGTAGTAACAGTGAAAGTGTGAGGTTGTTCCTAATCATCAAGCTGGTGGTGACTGTGGCAAGAAAAAAACTCCCTGGGATAAAGAAGGAAGAAACCTTGAGAGGAACCAGACTCAAGAGAGAACCCATCCTTATCTGGGTGACACTGCACGTTTTTGTTCATTACAGCATATTGTAATGGGGATCAAATGAATGTATACTGTAGTCTTGGTAGGTGCAGCAGAGAGAGAGTTTCAGTCCATCCTCGAAGGGGCAGGAAAATTGGTCACTGATACCTCAGGAGCATGTTAACCCGCCCCCCAAGAGAGAGAGAGAGAGAGAGAGAGAGAGAGAGAGAGAGAGAAAGATGAATAATTAAGTTTATTGTTGTGAAAAAGTTAAGAAGGTATTGTGTAGATTGGGGGCAAGATTAGCTATGGCAGCATAGCTAAAAGGAAGAAGCCAGAGGGTAACACAGACATGGGGGATTTCTGGGATAAAAGCCGGCCCACCACACAGCCGTCAACAAACCTGAGTAATCGTGTAAGAGTGGGGAAACGACAGCATACAAATATCCCAGTTCACCAAACAGTCTATATCCATGATTTCTCCAGTTCTGCCCCTTAACCTAAGAAAAAACTACAGATTGAAGGCTTGGCAAAATAAATATGTTTTTAGCCTCGATTTTGAACACTGAGAAGAAGGAGCAAAGCAAATAGCTGAATCTTCTTCCTGGAGTTATTGCAGCATACCCGACTACTCTAATTCAAATCTTACGACAACCAAAAGGAACGCATTGGTGAGATCGATTAGACAGGATGAAACTTTTTCTTTAAAAATAATACACTTGTATGCAGTATGGATTTGGAAACGAAGGATGTTTACATATTTAATCATGAGATTGAAATCCGGTGCTACCTCTTGCCTATTTGTTTGGAACAACTGGGGTGAAAACCTAATTTCTCTGGAATTAGCTTTCTGTCTGTACTGCTACTACCTCTCCGTTCATTATATCTGACAGGACGGACATTATTATATCATTACAGACTATTGGCAACTGCTAACTTTATACGTATCCTGCTAAAAGTTAAAAGAAGTAGCTAAAATTTATGAACGTTTGGCAGATGCTTTTATCCAGAGCGACTTACATTTATCTCTTTTTTACAACTAAGCATATAGGGATTAAGGGCCTTGCTCAGGGACCCAGTAGTGGTGGCTTGGTATAGCTAACGGGTTGGTAGTCCAACACCTTAACCATGAACCACCACTTAAAAAGAAACTGTTTGAAGAAAAACTTGTATCCATTTGTCCAGTTTAGAACTTTTCACCTTGGTATGTACTTTCACCAAGTGAACCAGTTAACAAGTTAACAGACCCGGGTTTGATTCACAGCACCACCAAGCTGGGAAAGCCCTTAACCCCCAGTTGCTCAGTTGTTGGATTTAGTTTATTAGAGTATTTACACTCGGTTAATGTTTACGTTAAACTATAGAAAGAACTGTAGTGAACTGATCAACAGTATTTTAAAGAGTGGTTCTATGGGGAACAGAGTTGTTAATGGGGGACAGTGTGTTCCAGTGTGAAAGGACAGATTCCCATTTCTAATGGACACCAATGTCAGATCACTGATTCCACCAAAGTTCAACACTGCAGCTGAAGATTTTTAGCTAAAATGAACAATAAAAAATGAACGGATTGTTAACATGTTGTGTGGTTTGATTTATTTGAGGGATTTTGTGTGTTTGTGTGTTACATTGATCCATTTTTGTTCTGATTTGTGCTGTGAAGGTTTTCACACATAATTGTAGAAAATTTACTCTAGTACTTAATGTAGTCATTTGTTTATTTTACTATAGTAGAGTTACTTTAAAAGTGTAGTAAAATTAACACAACAAATTTTCACATCATTGTAACATCATTTACATTTTACATGTTCTATAGTAAAGTTCCTCTACAATACTAGAGTATTTTAACTATGAGTATGTCTAAAGGGTGTCTTTTTTTATTAGAAGGGGAGATTTAAAGCACTCTATGTTAGAATAAATATTTATTGCCCTCATATTAGGATTAGAAAACCCACAAAGAAAACTACAAACATATTCTGATATACTCGAATATCCCAGACCATAAGGTAACTCAATGGCAGTAGTGCCAGGACATGCCAGCCTGATTTATTCCTTATTTCGCTTTCCAGCAATTCCTTGTGACCTTTCTAGTCCTGCTTCCACATCACTGAACCCACCTGTTTGTTATTTCCATGTTGTCTATATGTAATTATCTGCAGCTTGCTTATTCGTCCTTCAGCAGGTTTGCTAGTTCCAGTTCTAGTTCTAGTTGTAGTTGTTGCAATCTGTTTTTTTTTCTTTTTAATAAAATTCTGGCAGTGTTAAAAGACTCTTTCCTGCAGTGTGACTTCTGCAACAACGACTGTCAAACTGGGAACCAATAAGAGCGCTGAAAACGTTTAGAACTTCATTAGAACTTCAAACCACCTTAGGAAAATGTGTAAACGAATCCGGTGGACAGAACAGCAAGAAGAGAAACTCTACTGAGTTATAGAGTGTAAAGGAGTGTGTATCACTGCTGTTTGTTTGCTGCTAGCTACCGTTTAGCAAGATAGCGCAGGGGCGACGGTGGCAAGGAAAAACTCCCTGAAATGGAAATAGGAAGAAACCTTGAGAGGAACCAGACTCAACAGAGAACCCATCCCCATTTGGGTGAAAAACAGGTCGCAGGAATTATGTGGTTACATTGTGTGTGTGTGAGCAGGTCACAAAGTCCTTAAAGAACGTCTTTATGGCAGAGTGGGACATCCTTGGTCACCCTGGTGATGTATTATCAACTGGAGCAGGTCACAGGGAAAGGTCCGACAGGTCCGGGGTGGAGCTGGGGTCTGGATCAGTGGTGGCTCATGGTTAAGGTGTTGGATTACCAACCTGAAGGTTGTGGGTTCAATTCCCAGCTCTGGCAAGCCACCACTGTTAGATCCCTGAGCAAGGCCCTTAACCCCCAAAATGAAAGGAAGGAAAAAGAAAGAAATAATGTGATGCCAGTTTGCCTGTAATGCATGTCTTTGTACAGAAAGACAAAACTTGAAAACCTCACACACAGAACATGGGTAATAATCATACCCCAAACCCTGGAGGTGCTAACTGTGTCTCATTTAATAAATCAAGTACAATAAATGATAAATTCCTTTCTTATGTCTGGAAATCAGCCATACAATAAACTACACTTAAGCCTTTAATTATGATATCTGTACATCCCTCTATTTACTTTCATTTAACAATAAACGAGTAAAATGACTGCGCCCCAGATTTAAAAAAAAAATCAGATCTGAATTGTTCCATTCTTTAACCTTTTTGGCCTGAATAGAAGCTTTAACACTCCAGAGAATTATTGCATAAACACTCCCATTATTTTTATAGCCTGGCACGCTGGCGATTTCTTCCGACAGCTTTTGACTCGATCGCTTTTCCACTAGCGCTTCCTCCAAAGGCCATGATCGCACAGTAGGGAATGGAAAATATCCCACCCTTTAATGGATACCACTACAATAAAAGAAAAAGCAAAGTCAACATTACAATGGATTAAATTAAAAAAAAAACAGAAAAAGATTTGCGGCCTGATTTGAGGTTTTTCTTTAGAGTGAGGTTTAGAATAAATTCCTAAATTAAAATGAAATAATTGTTAGATAATTATCCGTCAAATCAGATGTCCGGGTGTAAAATAACTCATATTAGGCAAGATTAGCAGATGTAATTGTATCTAATGATATTAATACTATTTTAGTCTGACTGGATAAATTTTACAATAGAAACATAATTATTCTTGTATTATGTTCCAAGCTTAACAATTAAAGATCAACTTTCCTGCTATGGTTAAATCGTATTTTAAATAAACTTTTGATGCATTTTTTTAGTGTAGTGATTTTATACAGCTCTATTTAGACTGATTACTTCACATTTTGATGAGAAGATTTAATTTAATTAGTAAGCTGTATATAAGAAAAACCCAAATTTTTTTCCTTGGGACTTTTAGTTAATATCAAAATGCATTGAAATAAGCACAAAGGCACTTGCTCACCCCACATACCCCTTACACACACACACACACACACACAGGTTTTAAATGTGGTTTACCCATCAGTAGACAAGGAGCTGTGGTCTGACTGTGCTTCCTGTTCTGAGTGGGTGTGGTTTTTTTTTACCTTAAGCTGCTTTTTACATTATGTTCCGCATTATATTCTTCTACAGCACTCCTTCTCATCCCACCTTCATTCATCTGACTCCTTCTTCACAATGCCTGCATTATCTGACCTTCATAATGCTCAAATACTCTCAAATATCAGCTACATTTTCTGACAGGATCATATATATTTTCAATTTTGGAGTGTTTTTTTTTTAAACATTTTTGATGCACCATGAATGATCATTGTTTTAGATTAGTAATTTATTTATTTTTTATTTTATTATTTTATTTAATTTCCTCTTCTAAAGGAATGTCAAGAACTATATCAACTATATCAAGAACTATATATATATATATATATATATTATATATATATATATATATATATATATATATATATATATAATATATATAAAAATAACCTATTGTACCTTATTTAGCCTGAGTTTTACATCTGTATATTAACAAGCTCAAGGCCAGAGGATATTATAGCTATAGAGATTTCTTCATTTCCAAACCCTTTAATCAACTAGAAAAATGCTTTCAGCTCCCCGAGTCCTGCACTTACTAGTCTGGTGGAAAAAATACATAAACACTCAGGCTGGAAAACAAATAAAATGCAGGAGCCAAAAAATGGATAAATGTCTACAGAGTTGATTCGTCCAGATGGCTTTTTGGCCATTAAAGTCTCAAACGAGTAAAAAAAAAAGCGATACAGAGCTATAGAACACAGGCAGGTAGGCAGCCAGACAGTCAGACAGGCAGGCAGGCAAGCAGGCAAGCAGGCAGTCGTCCTCCACAGACTAAAATCCCCTAAAAACAGTGTGTAACAATGAACAGTAACCTACCTGTACATCAACAGCCAACATTTATTCCTGAATTTCGGAGTTATTTTAAATAAAACACGCCTTTATTTCTATCACTTATGCATTACAGCACACAGGTTCTTCTTTCACATTCCTCCACTTGCTAAGAAAATGTCTCTATTTGTCACAATTACGCTCTAGCACAGCGAAATATGTCTCTTCGCATAGAAAGTTGGGTTCAGAGCGCAGGGTTAGCCATGATACAGCGCCCTTGGAACACAAAGGGTTAAGAATTTTGCTTAAGGACCCAACAGTGGCAGACTGGCAGAGGTGGTGCTTGAACCCAGATCTTCCTGGTCTTCCAGTTAACAACTCACTGCCCCCAGAATGGACTAAGAGCACAGAGTCAGCCATAAAACAGCAGCCCTGGATCAGTGAAAGAGGACCCTCTGTCTACCAGCTCGTCTACTCTGTCTCCTCTTTCAACCAACAGTAGCCCAATTTCCTTTGACCTACAGGGCACCTGGGGCAGTTGTTGTTAACCTGGTCCTCAACCGATCCAATAAGTAACCCAGAGAACTGACGATTTGCATGTTTAAATTTGGCAATGTTGTGTCCTGACGCAAGACTGTGAGACTGAGAGGCTTGAGACTGTGACTCATATGAGTGGATTAAAGTGAATAAGAAATGTAAACATAAATACTACATTTTACAGCATTTGGCAGACGTTCTTATCCAGAGCGACTTACATTTGCTTTTATACAACTGAGCAATTGTGGATTAAGGGCTTGCTCAGGGGCCCAGCAGTGATAGTTTGGTGGTGCTGGGAATTGAACCCTGATCCTTTAATTAGCAGGAAAAACCTTAACCACTGTGACACCACTTCCTCCACTTATTATACCTAAAATATAATAAAGCCCATCATCTGCCACATGTAGAGATCCTCAAATGACTAAAGAACCACAAAGGTAACTGTTTTTGTTATTATATATAAATTATGATTGTATCTTTATGTAATTGCCTGTAATTAGAATTTTATAACCCAGATACGGTTAATAATTTTGTATTTTTAACAGTTGCATGGACTCCAACTATTTAGTTACATTTTTTTATTTAAATGTCCTAAAGAGGGGCAGCACGGTGGCTTAGTGGTTAGCACTGTTGCCTCACAGCAAGGAGGCCTGGGTTCGATTCCCGGCCAGGGGGTCCTTCTGTGTGGGGTTTGCATGTTCTCCCCGTGCTTGTGTGGGTTTACTCCAGGTATTCCGGTTTCCTCCCACAGTCCAAAAACATGTATGTTAGATTGATTGGTGATTCTAAATTGCCCATGTGAGTGAGTGTGTATGTGTGGCCCTGTGATGGACTGGCAACCTGCCCAGGGTGCACCCCCCCTGCCCCTTGTCCTTGCAGAGGCAGCTGGGATGGGCTCCAGCAGATTCCCATGACCCTGAATTAGGGAATAAGTGGGTATAGAAAATGAATGTCCTAAAGAGGTTGATATCACAGTCAGCATTATTATGATTAAAGACTGTATCAAAGTATCTTTCAAAGGAATTTTATAAGGTCATTACAGCATGTTTGCATCACCACGTTTTAATGCATAATAAGGAAAACTTACCAAAAAAGTCTATTTAAAGGTTTAAAACCTCTCGCATTGAGCAACTAAGATGAATGTAGTAGTGGTGGATGTATGTATGTATGTACGTGGACTATTTTATTACTTCTTTAGACTCGATTGGTCACTTTTTGGGTCTATAATAGTACATTTTTAAGACGACTACATTTATACTGCAACTAAACTGAGAACTATTCTGTATGTCAACATCTAAAAGAAACTTTATTTCATAAAAGTAGACATATATATATATATATATATATATATATCTATATATATATATATATATATAATATATATATATATATATAATGATTTCTTTGTCATATACATTGCCCACACAGTAAAGTTTTTTTACACTGTACACAATATTTGGACAATAATAAACCAATAAACAATAATTATATGAGCAATAATTATATCAATTATATAAATATAAATATCGTAATTATAAGGTCCAATCTAATACTTAAGCCAAATACATACATTTAGAATTAAATTGGACTAACATTAGGTGTTGTGGGGATGTGGTAGCTCATTGGTTAAGGTTGGACTGCTATCTAAAGGTTAGCTAACTAAGGTTGGACTGCTAACCCCTTACTGCTCAGTTGTATAAATGAAATAAATGTAATGAAGATAAGGGCGTCTGCCGAATGATAGAAATGTAAATGTGATCAGGAAGATGAGGTCAGATTGCATGATATGGCACCCCTGGGGGCAGGAAGTGTAAAGGGCCCAGCATTGGCAGCTGGGTAGTGCCAGGGCGTGAACTTAGATCCTCTTTGGTCAGCGAGCGCTATGTTATACTAGTATAATTTTCTCGTTTCTCGTTTAAATATATATTAAGTGTAAAAGTAGTAAACTTTGCAAAAATCGGCTAGTTTTATTTTGTACTGTCTTTATCTTTTTTTTCAGTATATCTTTAGTAACTTATTTACTTGTATTTTAAAATAACCTTAAGAGTACATTTTTTTTTTCGGGGGCAAGTTATTAGTGCTTGTGTAAAAGTTGTGATTTTGCAGTTTATGTTTTACACCAGTCAAGTTATAAATGAGCAAAATGAGCATAGGAGTCTTACTGTGCACATGTGGAGGCCATTCAAACATTTTCCACCTTCACTTTGCCTCCTGGTGGCTGGTTTATCTCAGAAGGGTTTCATCTTGACGTTAGTAAATAGCCCCCAGGTGGACCTATAGGGGGCAGTGTGCGCTTAATAATCATTACAAAACTTCTCAATCAGCTTTCTTCTGGACTACAGGTGGCGCTGTGGCTTGCAAATAATGTAACATATATCTTCTAAAGGTGTTTACATCATTTTTATTTTATACTTTACTGTAACTTGAATGTTATTTATATTTGTCATTTTGGTAGACACTTTTATCCAGATTGACTTACATTTACTTATTTTTTAATACATTTAAGCAATTAAAGGTTAGGGGCCTTGCTCAGGGGCCCAACAGTGGCAATTTGGTGGTGATTGAGCTGAAACCTGATCTTTCAATTAGCAGTCCAACACATTAACCACTGTGCTACCACCTCCCCCTACTTATATATAAGTACACGTTAAGGACAGCCCGACTGGAGCTCATGTACAACCCGGTCACATGATCCATTTATATACACACAAACACCCACACAAAAAAACTATTATACACATATACACACAAACATACACACAAGCACACGCTAATATACACGCAAAAACACACACTATATACATGTGTACATACAGACACATACACACAAACATAAAAATATACACACCCAGACACTTGCACACACACATACACACATTAATATACACATATACATACAGACACTTGTACACACAAACACACACACACACTCAAAACACAAACATATTAACATACACACCAAGACACCTGTACACAAATGCACAAACACACACACACACACACACACACACACACTCAAACGTATTAATATACACACCAAGACACCTGTTAACACACGGGCACACACACACACACACACACACACACCACACACACCACGTACTTAACACACACACACACACACACACACACACGTACTTACACACACACCACACACACTTAACCACTTGCACACACATACACACATTTATTATAAACACACACACACACACAGACATCAAACTTATTAACATACACACCAAGACACCTGTACACACATGCACACACACACACACAGACACACACACAATCACTCAAACGTATTAATATACACACCCAGACACCTAAACACACACACACACACACACACACACACACACACACACGTACTTACACACACACACACACACACATACACACACACTCAAACGTATTAATATACACACCAAGACACCTGTTAACACACGGGCACACACACACACACACACACACACACAGACACTCAAACTTATTAATATACACACCAAGGCACCTGTACACACACACAAACTCACAGACACACATTCAAACATATTATTAGACAACCTAAGACACCTGTACACACACGGACACACACACACACGGACACACACACACTCACTCAAACGTACTAATATACAAACCAAGACACCTAAACACACACACACACACACACACACATAATTGAACAGTAAATTACACAAAGATACACAAACATATTAATATACACACCAAGACACACACACACACACAACAGCATGAGTTTTGAAAACTCGCCGTTTCCATTCCTCGTATCTGATGCGATAGTTTAAAATGTGCGTTAACACAGGATGAGGGAAACACAGCTTGTGTATGAAGATGAAGATCTGAGCAGAGGATATAGAGGGAAGCGCAGCAGGGGAATCACTGTAGAAGAGCTGGATGGACTTCGGGCACCAAAAAAAGGCGGATGTTGGTTAGATGTTTGCTTCAGGAGCTGCTGGAGGAATAACCGTCTCGAAAACACTCCATCAATCAGACCGGCTAGACTGAAGCCACTTCAAACACATATGGCAAACATATAAACCAGGCTGAAAGCAGGGGCTCGGGTTTGACCCCAGACTGAGGTGCAGTTTCACCTTTGAGCTTTGAGCAGGACAAAAGCCTCTCTAATGGTCCCCTTGTGTGTGTGTGTGTGTGTGTGTGTGTGTGTGTGTGTGTGTATGTGTGTGGATTCTTTTAGACTAAAATAGATTTTTTTTTTCTGGATTGTTTATAAGCAGGAAAGAAATGAACGGTTTGTACTGTGAAGTTTAGAAGCTGTCTGGACTTTTAACTGCCTTGTTTAGCTTAGCGGTGATGTTTTTTAAGTTTATTGCAGACGTATTTTCTTCGGTCTATATGCAATTTCAAGATCTGGTGAGTCAAACGGTGGCCACGGCGGCTAGAAGGGGTTCCAGAGGGATGAAATGAAGGCGAAAAGAAAAAGAGGAAGGAAATGTATTCTGGGGTGAGTGAAGTGGGGAGCAGCTTCCTGTAGAAAATAGGAGGCGTGATGCGATGGGAAGTCAGTAATGGGTTTACCAAGCGGATATTTCTTTACTCAGGTTTGCTGGAAGAACTGTGTAATGCCCTGTATTTGTCGATCAAAAGTATGACCGTGTTCTACAAGTCATTTAAGGACATCCTGGCAGTGGCTAATACTCCAAAACAGGAAGCGCTTTGTGGTTATTAGGGGCTTTTATTGTGAAAAGTCCTGCTGAGGTTGACTAATTCCTGTTTAGGCTTATCGGAAACACCTACAAGAACATATTAAAATAGAATTATAAGAAATTACACTCATATTAGAGTAACACACACACACACACACACACACACACCCACATTAGTCAACAATAGTCTGGGTTGCAGGTCATCCTGGCTTATTGTCAGAAATACAGGATGAGACACCAGTACCATACACACACACACATCCACACACACACAAACACAGACATGTACACATGCCCACACATTCGATTACAAACACACACGTACATACGCACACAAGCAATTACACAAATACACCTGCTTATGCAAACACACATTCAAACACACAGATACATACGTACATACACAAACACACTTTCAAGCACAACTACATACGCCTATGCATACACACACATTCAAGCACACATACATACGTACACACACGCACGTTCAAGCACACACACTTGAACGCTAACATACACATACACACAGACACCTGTACAGACACACACGCAAACAAATTATAATACACTCCAAGACACCTCTACACACACACACACTCAAACGCATTAATATACACTCCAAGACACCTCTACACACACACACACACACACACTTTAAACAATAACATACAGAAACACCTGTACACACACACACAATCAACCACAAATGTATTAATATACACCCCAAGACACCTGTACACACACACACACACTTAAACACTAGCATACACAGACACCTAAACACACCAACAGAAGTGTATAAATACACACACGTTAACACACACACATACTTAAACACACACACACACATTGGCAAATTCACACCTATAGAAAATTTAAAGCAGTCTTATATAGTCAGTCTGTATCTGTGATGCTTAATAAAATATATTTTTATACATTTAAAATTATATTTAATTTTAACCAAAATATATTTTAGGGTTAAGAAAAAAACAAGGAAACAAAGATTTTATCTACACATAAACGTGTGAGAACAATTTTTACTGTTTTTACAGAAGCTCAGTGATGGATGTACAATAACACATCATACATAAAGCAAGTATGTCTGACTGATCAATGCTTCTATGTGAATGTGTGGTGAAGCACTGCTTTAAAAATATAGCTGTGATTTCTATCAGTTAGAGCGAACAGTGAAGAGACGTTAGAAGAGATTAACCAGTGTGTATATATATATATATATATATATATATATATATATATATATATATATATATATATATATATATATATATATCGACATCCATCCATCATTTCTACCCGCTTATTCTTATCCAGAGAGCGACTTACATTTATCTGTTGTATACAACTGAGTAATTAGGAGTTAAGGGCCTTGCTCAGGGGCCCAACAGTAGTAACTCGGTGGTGCCTGACATCGAACCCTGATCTTTCCAATTAGCAGTCCAACACTTTAAACACTGCGCTACCACTTTCTCTGCACGATACGTACCTGGCACCTTCTTGCTGTAAGTGCTAACAAAAAACATATATATATATAGAGAGCGAGAGAGAGAGAGAGAGAGAGAGAGAGAGAGAGAAGAGAGATAGATAGATAGATAGATAGATATACAGCTATTAATATATATAAGGAAAGATATATATATATATATATATATAGATATATATATATATGTACACGATATACACATTTGTATGTACATGTGTTTTATTCCTTTTATATTATGCAATCAAAGCCCCTCTAGCTACTCATTGGTTATTATTATATAAGATATAATATTTAAAAAGTATGTTCCTTGCTCGATTTTTAAAATACGTTAGACTTGGAATTTTATTTATTAATGGAATTTTTTGGAAATTTTAATATCAGTTAGAGTTTCTAAAAGCGCTGTGTGATCGGTGTCATAGTTTAGTGTGTATTCTGCCTCGCTGACATTTTAAAATATATTAAATAGGCAAAAAATGTATTTGTAGAAAAAAATATATGTTAATTATATTTTAAAATAGATTTTAGCAGATATATTCTTAGCCATTTCTCTGTATATTTTAAAAACAATGATTTTTTTAACCCCGATGATGAGAGGATCTGGATTCAGAGCTGCTGGAATTCTCTGTACGTACAGTACCATCGTTCCTGGTCGTTTCTCTACACATCCAGCAGTCAGGTACTTGTGTTAGGTGGTCAACCCAGGAGCCTGACATCTTGAGTGCTGGCTGTTAGAGCAGTTTTCCGGTGTGTTAGTGGTTCAAGCCATAAAAACCATAAATCTGCCAGGACAACATCCCTGAGGTGTGTTTCAGGTGTCATAAAAATATTGGATGTGTTAGATGAACAGGAGGACAGACAAATTTCTGTGTAGCTGCGACTCTTTTCCTTGCCCTTTGTTTGGAATAGCTGTCATTACACAGTCTGGTTTTTGTTCAGATGTCTGCCACATGTGCAAGGAGGAAGCAGGAAATGGCCATACATCCAGAGGAGGAGTTACAGGGCACGGCAGTTTCTGCTGAATGTTTCCTAATAGAAAAGATGATATCATAGGAAATGACCTGCTAAATCTGCTAAATGCACATGAACCCTACTTTAGAATATTCTAGATAAATAGGAAATAGAAAATGACAAGAAATTAGAAAAAAAAAAAAAAAAAAGGAAAAAAAATGGTTGGCGGAAGTCTGTTATGTGTGTCAACATTTGTGAAAAAAAACTTTTTTTTCTTCTACTACTTTTTTTTTTTCTGTTCACAGTTACAGGCTCACACTTTGTTGCTTGTCAGGCTGCTCATGATCGGCATGTCATCCTGTAGGATCTCAGCCTCAGTTGTCAAAATGTCACACTGTATGACAGTCAAAAAAAACAGACACACAAAAAAAAAACTCATCCAGAGTTTTACGTCATCATTCCGTGACACGTTCAGTAACCCGCATTCTCTTGCTAAACGATAGCTAGCAGCAAACAAACAGCAGCGACAACACGTCATACAAACACTCCTTTTTTCTTTGTGAAGTTTCTCTTCTTGCTGTTTTGTCCACCGACCTCGCTTCCACCTTTATTTTCTTGAGGTGTTTTAAAGTTAGTACAACACATTAGGCCAATGAAGCCACATTATTCATAATACATATTAAAAAGGTACATTTTTAGCTGAGTCTTAAAGGTGGACAAAGATGATAGCTCAGTGGTTAAGGTGTTGGACTGCCAATTGGAAGATCGGGATTCAAGCTACCCCTGTTGGGCCCCTGATCAAGACCCTTAACCCGAATTGCTCAGTTGTATAAATGAGATAAATGTAAGTCGCTTTGGATAAGGACGTCTGCCAAATGCTGTAAATGTAAATGTAATGATATATTTCCAAGTGGTAGTGATTTATATAATTTAGGAGCATTATCACCAAATGACCTACCACCTCTAGTGGACATCCAATAAAAAGGAACAGACAAAAGACCAGGCTCAGATCATCTAAGAGACCGGGCGGTACGGTAGGTCAGACAGATATGAGGGCGCAAGATTATTTAATGTCTTGTAAAGCATATAAAATATAATATATATAATAATATATAATGATAAAATAAATAAAGCATTGGCTAAAAATGCAGTAAAAAAATGTTATGTTTTTCTACCACACTGAGATGGAAAACACACACACACACATACACTTACTCTTGGATAGCATAGAGGAGAAAAGTCATGTATGTGATGAGTGCCATCTGGCACTGCAATAAAACATCTGGGCAAACAGACAGCTGTGATGTCAGGCCACAGGGGATTGACTGGTATGTGTGGGAGTTGAGGTCCATGAGAAGGGATGAAATTATGACATTATGGAAAATTTGACATTATATAAAGTTAAAAATTACAGCCTCTCACATTGTCATTAAGATGATATTAAAATTTAAGTATTTCACATTTCAATCCTTTATTTCGCTCGTATGTAAATATAAAGATTTAAGATTCAATTTAGGGCAAAACCGTTTCAATATGTGGCAGAAATTTTCCCTTCCAGAAGAAGCCTTACTGCCCTTCTAGTCCAGATGTTTCTAAGCACACGAATGAACCCTCATTATTTTTATTAAAGAAGAAACAAGAGTTTCTGAATGATTCTGTAAGTGCAGAAATAGCGTGACTGCGGGAATGAATGGGAAAGGAAAAGCAACGCTGGAAGAATGTTGTCATGCACCGTGTGTTCAGGACGGCTGTGTGTGTACGGTTTGGCTTGTGGTCAGCTGCTAAACGCTGCAGGTGCAGGGTTGCTTTTCCTGTCCTTCTTTTCACCTTTCAATCCAAAGGAAAAAAGAAACTGTACAAGAAAAACAGCACCTTGGGATTTAGTGTGACTGGCTAGGGGTAAATCCAGTTAAAGTGGTCACCAATGACAAGGCAGGTTAGTAAAAAGTGACCTTTCTTCACCGTCATTGTGGTCAGTGAGTGAGACGTTTGCCTGACTGTTTCAGATTTACAGGAACCATTAAAGAATGTGTCAGGCAAAAGGGCACAGATGTCAGTAAAGTGACCAATGTTTTCAGTCAATGAATTAGAATTCACTATTAAAAAAGAGTCATGGCGTCATTTATTCATTAATAGGCTAATAGAGTGGATGTCATTAGAGAAATAAGGGTAACTGGAAATGAGAAGCTAAGCTGGAATGCTCTAAAAGACGCTGACTCCTAGAAATGGTTTCCTGTGGTTTTCCAGAGAGTTTTAGAGGATGTATTTTATACTGATAGAATACCCCAAGCTTTAAATCTGAAAATGAAAATGAATGTTTAAAGTTGGGGCTAAAGGGTTATTTTACATTTACAGTTACAGTGGGAAGTGGTGGCTCATGGTTAAA
Organism: Bagarius yarrelli; assembly: GCA_005784505.1. NCBI lineage: Eukaryota > Metazoa > Chordata > Actinopteri > Siluriformes > Sisoridae > Bagarius > Bagarius yarrelli. Next base: position 3,744,905 of record VCAZ01000004.1, on the reverse strand, counting down.
GTGTTGAACTACTAAAATAAATGTAAGTCGCGCTGGATACGGGCGTCTAAATGTAAATGTAAATTTACAGCAATTGGCAGAGCAACTTACATTTATTTTTTTATACAGCCGAATAATTAAGGGTTAAGGGGCTTGTTTAGGGGCCCAGCAGTGGCAACTTGGTGGTGCTGGGAATCGTTTTTTAACCACTGCACTAACACCTCCTCTTCTGACATGCAGAACTGGGATTGTTTAAGGCACGTCACCCATCTGCATCAAACGCTATTGCTACGTCGTCGTTGTGGGAAGTAGTGGCTTGGTGGTTAAGGTATTGGACCAATAGGTCCAATAAGACTGGTGTTCAATTCCCAGCACCACCACCGCTGGGCCCCTGAGCATGGCCCTTAACCCCCATATGCTTAGTTATATAGAAAAGAGATAAATGTAAGTTGCTCTGCATAAGTGCTGTAAATGTGACACCCCTCAGACTAAAAAATGGCGATTCTGGTAGTCACGCTAAGAATGATTATTACATAAATAAACTTTTGATTACACATAACTTTTCTACCCTTGTCCATTTTGTTACGGTCTTCCAAAAAGTCTGCTTCAACATCACACCACCAGTGGAATGCTGGCCAATAACCCTAAGCGAAGGACCCACAGAACCAACTAATCAAGATCTTGCTAGGTACACTTGAAACTTACAGGTAGGTGTGCAGAGACATAAACTCTGCAGGACACCAACCCTCCAGGACCGAGTTTGGATACTCCTGGGTAAGGTGTTAGACTTCTACGAGAATATCATGGCTTCAATTTCCATCACCAACAATCTGCCATTGCTGGACCCCTGAATGAAATCCCAAACTCTCAACAGTTGGATTAATAGGATAAATGTAAGTCTCTCTGGATAAGAGCATCCTATGCAGCTGCCAGACAGTGTCTGGTGTCAAAATCACTCTGTCTCAGATCGCAGGATCTTGCAAGGTTAGCTTATTAGTTAAAAAACAGCGGAGAAGATAATGGAGGTTTGCTCCATCACAGATATTTACAGACACTAGCAATGTGGATGACACCATGAACCCCTCGGAAAACTCTACAACTTCATGCAGTCTGGAAAAATGACTCCTATGTTCACAGTCATGCTGTAAAACAGTTTATTCCACAAAGTCATCAGACGTCTTAATAACCAGAGACTGGACTGACACCAAACCGCCCAATTACCCCTTCATGTAATGCAGTAAGTAATTATGTCCTGTACAATAATTAATACTGTACAATTATGCTTATAAAAATCTGTCTTGTGATTTAATTAAATTAATATTTACAGCATTTGGCAGACGTCCTTATCCAGAGCGACTTACATTTATCTCTTTTATACAACTAAGCAGTTGGGGGTTAAGGGCCTTACTCAGGGGCCCAACAGTGAAAAAGTGGTAATGCTGGGTATTAAAACCAGATCTTCCAATTAACAGTCCAACACCGTAACCACTGCGCTATCACTTTCCCACCTGTTAAGGTGTTGGACTACTGATCCAAGGATCACCAAGCTGCTAGTGCTGCTATTGCTCTAGTGCGGTTCTACAGGTTCACCATTTCAGAACATTTTACATTCGATTGTTTATTAGTGATTGTTTATGATCCACTGTCTAAATTTATTAATGTTTATTTTGGATTATCGGAATCAATACAGTCTAAATTTACTGATGTTCATCAATTATTTTAACATAGATTGTCTTATTTTATGTTTTGAGCCAATGTTAATCCAGGAATCGTCATTGTTCCAGAATCAATAAACTAGTTTTTACCATTAACCCAAAGTTTTTTTCGTGAAAAGATAAAAAAATTGATAAGGCGGTGACATCAGATGGTTATGACTGGTTGGTTAAAATGTTGATCACAGGATCACATCCTACTTGGCAAAATCACATCCACCATTGTAATGGACTGAGCTCTAGGCAACCCATTGTACTGTAGCGCTATAAGAAACCGACTGTGACACTGTGTGTGATTGATTATGACACTGAGGGGAACCCATGGTAACTCTGTATGCAATTTATTATGACACTGTAATCAGCAGTCCTGAAAAACATGTCTGTCTCAGCTGTAACATTATGTCTCGCTGTGGTTTACGAAGAAGATGTTTCCCGAGAGAGAGAACCAAAACTTTAAGGTACTACACCTATCGGCGCCATCCCTGCGATGTTGTCATAACGGCTGAGAGCACTCAGTTCCCCACTCACAGAACAGCGCTAAAGGAACTGAGCCCTTATTTCAGGTGAGGCTTAAAATCAAGGCAGGAAAATTGTAATAAACTTTGTACAATATTTAAAGTGGAATTGGTAGACAGGCTTGTCATACACACACACGCACACACACACACACACACATAGTTTTATGCGTTCTCTGCTCTTTTTGGTTCTTGTCTTTCGTCATAGACGGCAACAGAGGAACACCCAGTGAAATTAGGAACAGGTGCTTGATCCAAATCAGCTATATGCTGCATCCTATGCTAATTTTTGCTCATTTCCGAATAATGTTAATTTAATTAGCCATAAAAATCTTTTCTAATCACTTTAATCGGCTTTAATTTCTTTAAAATACATCAGAAATGTATATTTATAAGATTAATTATTATTATTTCAGTCTTACAACCAGTCAGACTTGTGGTCCCCAGTTTTTAAAACAATTATAGTTCGAATATATAATAATAATAATAATAATAATAATAATAATAATAATAATAATAATAATAATCTGGGACCTCAACACATCTGTGAATGTTCACTAAAGTATATATTGCATACATTTTGTGTATATATGCAATTACCAACTAAAAAATCAAACTGTAAATAGATGATGTGATAATATCACATGCTAGCTTAACTGCTAACTAAAATATTTATTCATTCATTCATTCATTTTCTACACTCGCTTATTCTCTAGCTTAATAACATCAACTTTCAAAGATGAAATACTAATAGTGTCCACTAGAGGGATAGGACAACCGAAGGCCAAAAAAAAAATTTATTTGCTAACAAGAAAAAAAAATTGCGCTCCTAAAGGAATTTAAAACAACCCAATGAGAGCGCACGCTTTTCAAAAATTTACAGACTTTGTTTTTTTCCGCCGCCCACGCACACACACACACACACACACACGTACGCCACTATCTATGTATTAGAGTATGTTTTTGCTAATATCTTATTTTCATATTTGAAATTCTAGAGCTATGTTCTCAAGGTGGCCCAGCCACATGTACACCATTCCTGGCGTGACCCCAAAAGTAATGCGGCTCATCCTCCAGTACGCTTACTCAAAGCGGATTGCAATCAGGCAGAGCAATGTACAGGATCTGTTGGTGGCAGCTGATTATCTACTCGTGGGAGACATTGTTAGACGCTGCACCCAGTTTCTGGAGAACCACCTCTGCCCACAGAACTGCCTCGAAATGCGGAATTTCGCTGAAAATCTCTCCCTGCACCAATTGAGCGATCAGGCAAACATTATGTTGTCAGAATCCCAGCTGAATATAACTGTTGCTCCTACACTCAGACGTTCCAACAGAAAGCGTTAAACACTATACACACGTCCTGCCAGAAGAAAATAGTAACTGAGACAGGACTTTGCATCCAGCTCATCCAATCCAGACCATAGACATAGTACATAAAAAAAGAGAAATAGAAAGAGATATATGTACAGAGAGAGAGAGAGAGAGAGAGAGAGGGTGGTACAGACAGTCCTGGCTGCCCTGAGGTAACCTAACAGGTAGTAGCTCAAATGAGGCAGTAGTGGCAGCGGTGGTTTGTTGTCCGAAGGATTGGCGTTTAAGGCCCACTACTGCCAAGCTGCTGCTGTTTCACCTTTGAGAAAAAAACATTCCATGCACCAGGGTTGACCTCATTCTTTTACCCCAGCCTCCTAAGCTGGGATATGTGAAGGATTTTTTTTTTTTTCACCGCGCTGTAAAGTATATGGATTCTGTTCTAATGTATTTGTATATGTTTCTTGATTTTCTGTCCAAAACATAATTTAATTATATGTAATATATGTATTAAATATATGTTGAATCTGTGATGCTCAATAAAATAAATTTCAGGGTCAAGAATCATCGGCCACTTTATATGATACACAAATTTAATTCAGGATTTTATCTACACATAAACGTATATATATACATATATATATATATATATATATATATATATATATATTCTGTTCTCTTCAGGGGTCAACACACTTGTATGTTTAGTAAAATATGTTAGACATGAAACTTTCCTTCTTTTAAGTGGGGTCAATAATAATCTAGTGGCCATGTTCTGCGTGTCCTTATTTATTTATATACTATTTTTTTAAAATATAAATCTTCAAAAATCGCCGAAATATTATTTAAAGAAAATATATGTATGTAAATATATCAAAAATATATTTTAGCAGATTCATTTGAGACATTTTTTGTATATTTTGAAATGTGGAGCAGAGGTCAAAGTAGAATCTATTTTGCGTAGCATTTCTTTATTATTATAGGAGAAATCCAAAACGTTAGACGGAAAATTAAAAACCAAAACCGAGCAAAGATCATTAATTGTGATCATAGACAGAAAACTAGAATGCTTAGTAAATCGCATAAGCAAACAATACTTCGCAGTTTGTATATAGTCCTTATAAAGCTAGCCACAGGAAGTACTAGCCGAAGGTGGGCAAGGGCACCCTCTGATGGTGGGAGGGTGGAATCATTACACAAATTATATATTTTTTAAGGTGTGGGCCTCATCCAGTCTTTGCACAGCTATAACTGTATCATACTATATATACCCTTATTCATAAATACATTCATATATTACATTCTGTATATTATTTACCTCTGCAATGATCAACTTCATACTTTTATTTATTACACTGCTATTTATTGTAAATAGGCCACTGATGCACTTCTGGTTAGATGCTAACTGCATTTCATTGGCTCTGTACATGTACCCTGCACAATGACAAAGCTGAATCTAATCTAATCTAATAATAGTCTAGCTGCAGTATAAATGTAGTGGATTAAAAGGTTAACTATTATAAACTGAAACTGAAAATAGTCCACTAGTACATTGATCTTAGTTACTCATTACAGAACGTCAACCTGGGGTTTATACTTTAACTGCACTTATGTTTACTTAATAAAAGGAACTTTTATTTGACTTTTTGGTAAGTGTCTTACAGACAAATGTTTTTTAAAAAAGCATGTGAAAGTGCACCAAATGAATAATATGCTATTAAATCTGATTAGACAGTTAGCTTGGACAACAGCATATGATATAAATAGAAAATAATGTAAAGTCACCCATAAAAATTAACGTAGTTATTAAAATTAACCTTGGATTAGGCTACGGCAACAAAATGTGCTACGCCTACGATTCAAACTGCGCATGCACTTACAAGAGTGTGTTTTATTGCAAACCTAAAATTATTTAATAGGAAAAAGGAAAACATACGTTTTTACCATTCACACATTATGTAGATCTGATGCATACACTCACGAATGAAAGTACTTTAGCTCAATTTAGCATTTTATGGAACTTCTAGAACTTTTTGTTATTTTTTAAATCTTGTGTGTGGCGTAATTCCAACTTAAATAATAATAACAGCTATAAATCTATTAATCTATTGCTATAAGTGCCTTAAATATGCATATATTTTATAAAATATGGTCATGACCATAAGTATTCCAATGTTTCATTGTTACACAAGCAATATTTTGTGACACGAAAGGCGACTTTCTGTGACACGGAAGGCGACTTTCTGTGACACTACCGGCAACTTTTTGTAACACTATAGACTGTGGTATTGTATTTTAGTGTCTCTGAAGAAAATGGCCCGGCTGCATCGTTATCAACGCGTTTTACGAAGAAAACTTATTCTGAGATATGACACGTGTGATACTAAGAACTCCCGCAAGCACCGCGGTCGACAAAGCGACGTTGTGCTAATAGTTAAAGGCACAAAATTCCGCGCTCACAGATTAGTACTGTTGGAATTGAGTCCTTATTTCAGGTAAGACTTTAAAATCACATTAGGGAAACGTGAGAAATAATCTAATGTTAAAACTGACATATAAAAATCAGCAGTTTGTCTTTTAAAAATCTCTTGTTTTTAGTAAAGTTTGGGGTTTACGATACACCTTTGCGATTTTGGGAATCATTATTGATTTATTAGTTTATAGACTTCTGAGCACTTCTGTACAGTAATTCACTCTCCATAAGGGCCTAATACTGTAAATATAACTGTAAAATCACATTAATGCCATTTGGCATCACTTAAAACAAGTTTTAGACTTTTATTTACTTCACATGGTACAGATGTGGCTCTTAAGGATGCATGTTTTCATGCAATATTTCGCAATACGTTGCATGTGAATCCCACGGCATACTGAATTTGGAAATTAAAGAGTTTACTGTTTTTTTTTGTTAAATTCAATTCAATTCATTTTCATTTGTTTAACAATGGATAAAATGTTAACATAATACCCAATATTAGTCATTGGACTATTACCAATAATTAATTTTGCAAATAATTAAACAAAAATTAGCTGGAATTAACAATGAAAACCTTTGTTTGTCATATAATTATTATGAGTCCATCTTAAATACGTCATTTTATTTTTCGCTTCTGGCTGTTAGACTTATTAGATCTCCCTATGTTTAAATTAGTAAACATGAGAATAAGGTGCTAGCGCTAGTGCTAGTTTGAAAATGCGGCTGACGCATTATAAGGAAAAGGGAAGCAAATCCGGCGTATTGTAAGAGGGGGGCCCCCTAGAGGGGATGCAAAATTATTGTTCTATGTTATTTACATAATGATATTTCTGCTTGTTCAAATGGTCAGCTGTGGGGGGGCCTCCCTTCAAAATGTGGTGCCCCAGGTAGCCCATTACTACACCTCTGGTTATATAAGTGACCAATTGCACATGGCAAACATAAAATAATTTTTGGCGTTAGTATGGATCATCTGCTTTAGCACGTAACGTGACTAACAATAAAACATTTATATAGTATTATTTCCCTTGGTCCATTTTCTTAATGGAAACATCTGTAATTTATACACTAAATCGGGAATGTATATTTCTATTGTTTAGCTTATTTATTGCAATTGCTTGGCAATTATAAAAAAATATATAAGTTAACAGACATTAAAAATCAATCAATAAATATGACATTTACATTTCTGGCATTGTGCAGAAATGTACAAGTAGAATGTGATCCTGCATTAACCTTATTAACCAATTATAACTTTCTAATGTCATCAGCGTGTGTCAACCAAACCTGCCTGAAAAAGTCCCAAACAAACTGAAAAACTTTAACTGAGTAAATGGTGAAAAGTATCTTTTTGGCTGTGACTGAAAATGTATTGGATTTAACATTGTTTAATTAAATCACATTGAATTATCATCATAATAAATGTGACTAACAAGAAAACTTTAAAACTAAATGGTACTTTTTTTCAATAAAAACATTTGTAATCTATACACTATAGCAGGAAAGTATATTTCTTTTGTTTAGCTCATTTAACTCACAGAACTAGTCATTGGGGCCAGATTTTGTGTCTTGCTCTCATCATTCTGAACTTTTTCTGCTGGTTTAACTGTAGAAAACCTGGAAATTCGATTCTTCCAAATTTTTAATTATTAAAGAAACTAAATAAAATGATACTGGAATATACTCAGCTTATACTGACAAATCTACAGACAAGTTGTCATTCTGGATAAGTCTATCGGGTCTATACTTGATACTTAAATATAGTACATAAACTCTAATTGTCATTTATGTCCTCTTAAAATGGGGATTTCTCGTTTACATTATTTGGCAGACAACCTTATTGAAAGCGACTTACATTCATCTCCTTTGAGCAATTGGGGGTTAAGAGCCTTGCTCAGGGGCCCACAGTGGAAACTTGGTGGTGCTGGGAATTAAACCCACAATCTTTCAACCAGCACTCAAACAACTTAACCACTGCCTATAGAACTACTAGCTTCAAGTTGACTTACAAAATATTTCTCAGTCTATTTGCAATAAAATGTAGTCTACTTAAACGTAAACTAAAAAATGGCCGACGTAGTCGAAATAGTCCACTGATACTTTACTCCACTAGTACCTTGATCTTGAACTGCACTTACGTTCACTCAATAAAATAAACTTTAAGTACACTAATCTGCACTAACTAACTATCTTTTTGATATTCCAGCGCTCTGTTGTCAAGGTGGAGCAGGCCATTGCAGTTCAAGTACACCATCCCCGGCGTGACTCCGCACATAATGGAGCCCATCCTCCAGTTCGCTTACTCAAAGCAGATAAGAATCACGCCAAACAACGTACAGGATCTGTTAGTGGCAGCCGATTATCTGCTCGTGGAAGAGATTGCCATACGCTGCACCCAGTTTCTGGAGAAGCATCTATGCCGACAGAACTGCACGGAAATATGGAGGTTTGCTGATATGCTCTCCCTGCGCCATCTGAGTGAACGGGCACTTCTGTTATCAGAGCTGAGGCCGTTGAATCGCACTAGTGACCCTTCTACCAAAACATGTCAAAAACCATGCACACGGTCCTCAAAAACGGCAAAGTAGCTGAGTTTGAGACTTCGCATCCAACCTAGACCATGCACACACACACACACACACACACACACACACACACACATGACTAGACACCATACCTCTATTCCTCAATTCCTGCACACTTCTTTCTTAAATTACTTACACACAACAAAATATATATTAATAATGCATGTTAATAATGCATTTCTGCTTTTATCCAGTAGGTTATGTTTACAGAATTTCCTATTAGTGTGTATGGGCTGTTGCTATTTACACATATTTGAGCATGAAGTTCTGTGTAGGTCTTTGATTTTCATGTTGTTCTGTGTTCTTTCTGGTAACACGGCGGTCCTGGAGGAAGAAAGTTTTATTTTACTGTCTACCTGTAAATACACTGCTCAAAAAATAAAGGGAACACTAAAATAACACATCGTAGATCTGAATGAATGAAATATTCTTATTAAATACTTTGTGCTTTACATAGTCGAATGTGCTGACAACCAAATCACACAAAAATTATCAATGAAAATCAAATTTATTAACCCATGGAGGTCTGGATTTGGAGTCACACTCAAATTTGAAGTGGAAAAACACACTACAGGCTGATCCAACTTTGATGTAATGTCCTTAAAACAAGTCAAAATGAGGCTCAGTAGTGTGTGTGGCCTCCACGTGCCTGTATGACCTCCCTACACTGCCTGGGCATGCTCCTGATGAGGTGGCGGATGGCCTTCTGAGGGATCTCCTCCCAGACCTGGACTAAAGCATCCGCCAACTCCTGGACATTCTGTGGTGCAACGTGGCGTTGGTGGATGGAGCGAGACATGATGTCCCAGATGTGCTCAATTGGATTCGGGTCTGGGGAACGGGCGGGTCCAGTCCATAGCATCAATGCCTTCGTCTTGCAGGAACTGCTGACACACTCCAGCCACATGAGGTCTAGTATTGTCTTGCTTTAGGAGGAACCCAGGGGCAACCTCACCGGCATATGGTCTCACAAGGGGTCTGAGGATCTCATCTCGCTACCTAATGGCAGTCAGGCTACCTCTGGCGAGCACATGGAGGGCTGTGCGACCCTCCAAAGAAATGCCACCCCACACCATTACTGACCCACTGCCAAACCGGTCATGCTGGAGGATGTTGCAGGCAGCAGAACGTTCTCCACGGCGTCTCCAGACTCTGTCACGTCTGTCACATTTGCTCTGTGTGAACCTGCTTTCATCTGTGAAGAGCACAGGGTGCCAGGCGAATTTGCCAATCTTGGTCTTCTCTGGCAAATGCCAAAAACGTCCTGCACGGTGTTGGGCTGTAAGCACAACCCCCACCTGTGAATGTCGGGCCCTCATAACCACCCTCATGGAGTCTGTTTTCTGACCGTTTGAGCAGACACATGCACATTTGTGGCCTGCTGGAGGTCATTTTGCCAGTGCTCCTCCTGTTCCTCCTTGCACAAAGGCGGAGGTAGCGGTCCTGCTGCTGGGTTGTTGCCCTCCTACGGCCTCCTCCACGTCTCCTGATGTACTGGCCTGTCTCCTGGTAGCGCCTCCATGCTCTGGACATTACGCTGACAGACACAGCAAACCTTCTTGCCACAGCTCGCATTGATGTGCCATCCTGGATGAGCTGCACTACCTGAGCCACTTGTGTGGGTTGTAGACTCCGTCTCATGCTACCCCCACTAGAGTGAAATCACCGCCAGCATTCAAAAGTGACCAAAACATCAGCCAGAAAGCAAAGGAACTGAGAAGTGGTCTGTGGTCACCACCTGCAGAACCACTCCTTTATTGGGGGTGTCTTGCTAATTGCCTATAATTTCCACCTGTTGTCTATTCCATTTGCACAACAGCATGTGAAAGTGATTGTCAGTCAGTGTTGCTTCCTAAGTGGGCAGTTTGATTTCACAGAAGTGTGATTGACTTGGAGTTACATTGTGTTGTTTAAGTGTTCCCTTTATTTTTTTGAGCAGTGAAGTTAAAACAATAAGACCGCCTGACTCAAGCTGTAAAACACTTTTAGGTCGATTTTAAAGAAGTAAGGAATTTCCATGCAAAAAAAAAGGTCAAGAAAACATAAAGGTATGGTTCATACACTCGTGCTCTACAGTAGACATTGCGACGCCCTTCAGCCAATCGCAGGATGTCCCCTTGTTTCATTGACCCCTGAGACCTGCTGGGCAATGTCTCACCTGACTGTCCAGAATCCATCTTCTAACAGGGGGCTCTGTCGTGGTTATGCCGGATACATTCCCTATTACCCATTAGCCCTCCTGCTAGTTTCTGTCTACCTCATTGTTATGTTTGTTGCCTTCCTCTTTAAAGCCTTGTTTATAGTCGGTATGCTTTACTGTTCCGGTTTTTACTCATTGCTTTGATGTTCTTCCTACAAAACTTTCACAATAAATGTCTTTATCTGCTGGAGCTACATTTTTTTTTTTTGTAAATTAAGAGTCCTCAACCAAGCAGGCCAAAGGCAATAGGGGCAAAGAACCAAAACTTCACCTGTGACAATGGAGAAAAAAACCTTAGGAGAAACCAGGCTCAGTCGGAGGATCGGTTCTCCTCTGCCCAGACAAACCAGCAGGTTATTTCATGATGCGGTAGCGTTTGTTTGGACAGCCTTCTAGAAGATAGAGTCATCACATGTGCAAAAAAAATCAGTGTATTTCTATAAAAAACTTTATATAACAGAACATATTAACATAAATGTCCAGGGTATCTGATAAATTATAATGATTACACGTGTGGGAAATGGTAGCTCAGTGGTTATGGTGTTAATCTGCTAATCAGAGGCTTGAGGGATCAATACCCAGCACCACCTCTCTGCCACTGCTAGGCCTCCAAACAACTTAACTGCTTGCCTGGGCCCTTAACTGTGGCAATTAGGAAAAGTTGACAGACATTAAAAAAGCAATCAATAAATATTGATATCAATAGTATTTATTTAAAAAATTTATATTTCTGCCGCTGTGTAGGGATGGACCTGATTTTGCCAAGTAGGATCTGATCCTGGATTTACATTTCAATCAACCAATCATTAGCATCTAATATCATCAGCGTGTGTCGGCTAAACCCGCCTCATCCCATATTTGAATTTTTTTTTGTCTCCAAACAAACTTAAAAAATATTTTAGACTGAGACTGAAAATTCATTGATTCTTGAACAATTTACTGCTAATGATGATTCCTGGATTAACATTGGGTCACAACATAAAATTAGACAAACTATATTAAAATAATTGATAATATTCCAGAGACAACATTAGTGAATTTAAACTGTATTAATTATAATGATCCAAAATAAACAGGAATGAATTTAAACTGTAAATCATAAACAATCGCTAATGAACAATTGAAGGTAAAATGTTCTGAAACGGTGAACCTGTAGAACCGCAATAGAGCCACATTCTTACTATAAAACAGGGTTTACGTTTATTTCATTAAATCACATTAAATAATTGTAATAATAAATGTATACAATTGTTCAGTACAGCATGTAATGTATTAAAGATGTCATTTAAGTATTTTATAGGGGTTTTTTATTTAGAAAATACATTTATAATAATAATTCGTATTAATTTACAAGGAGGGAAAGATTCAAAAAAGGTATTGAGGCGGGTTTGGTCGACACACGCTTATGACATCAGATGGTTATGATTGGTTGATTGATACGTTAATCCAGGATCACATCCTACTTGGAAAAATTATGTTCACTTTTGGCAAATGCCCTAATCCAGAGGAATTTACCTTTATCTCATCTGAGCACTTGAGGGATAGGGGCCTTGCTCAGGGGCCCAGCAGGTGCAGCTTGGTGGTGCTTGGGAACGAAACCACAATCTTCTGATACGCAGTCCAACACCTTAAATGTGGGCTACCACTTCCCTATTTAATAGTCTCTCAAGGGATTGTTTTACTTTATGGTTTTTTTTGCTTGTTTTTACCGCAGACTACAAAAGAATGAAGGCTAAAGAAATGATCGGAATGACCCTTTTACAACCTTAAATATTTTCATCCCCACAAACTCCTATGAGAATTGGTAGCAGGTTTCATTTTAATACCTACTCTGCTTCATTTTTCTGGTACACCATCTTAAACCTATTCACTCCTTACCTCACACTTCCTGTTGGCAAAAACCTTAAGAAGTCCTGGTGGTCTGGCGGAACTGGATGTTGCCACCAGCCCGGGTCAAGGGTACCAGCCAAAACTCAGCAATCATCTAAGTCACAAGCCAAGAATGAGAGCGTATGAGCAAATGGAAAATGGGTAAAGAAATAAGGAGTAAAGAATTATTTGAAAAATCTGTCATTATGTTTTCCTATTTTAAAATAGCTGTTAGCTAAATCACAGGAATGAAGAGTATATACTGTGGACAAATATTAGAACACTTAGTCTCCTATAATAATCACCACACTTCTGGAAATACTTTCCATAAATTTTCAGATTGTGTGCGGATTTTTGGTTCATTCAGCCACAATAGTATTAATGAGATCAGACACTAATGTTGGGTGAAGAGGTCTGGGGTGCAGTCGGTGTTCCAGTTCATCCCAAAGGTGTTCAGTGGGGTTGAGTCAGAGTCAGGACTGTGCAGGACAATCCAGTTCTTCCACTTTAACCCGGGACACAGCATGACTGAGACTGAAATCGCAAGCTTCTATATTATATATAGTACGTAACACAGTGGTGGGCCATCAGGGCCAGCAAGGTCTTCTCTGCTAGTCTAAACACTATCGAAAGCACTGACCTACATTTACACCCTAAATTCTAATCCATGAAATTGTATTCATTTATTCCCAGCAGTTTATTCTCTTCATTTCGTAGCGTTTCTCTCGGCTGTACTGCTTCTAGTACGTGTAGGTGGATGTAAGATTTTTTCGTCCAATCATGCCCTGCTATGTTAATCTAATCTGCCTAAGGCCTTCAGACTCAGTAATGCTGGTCGATGTTACTTAAATAATATTAGCAATGGGATTTTTAAATTCACTTAAATAGCCGACTGAGAAAAAATTGACTTGGTCTCGGACATACTTGAAAATCCATTTTTAAGGCAGACTTTCGCCTCCTTAAGAAGAGTTTGGCCAACCCTGAAGCTAGCTAGCTAGTCTCAGCCGTGGAAAGGGTTTGTTCGCTACATCCCGGTTCAGTGCCTATGAGCGGTACCACTAACTTATATTCCTGAGGAGTCCCAACTAAAGGCCCAGGTACCAAATGCACGGCCCACCACTGATGTTAAAACAATGAAGTAGTATTCCCGAATCCTTAGTCTGCGAAAAACAGTATGAGAAATTTTCCCCCTGGATTTAAAAGTATGCATGCAATGGACGCTTTACTATCCCATAAGCTTACGGGAGAGACGACTAGTCATAAACAAAAATGGCGGAAAGGTAAAGATGCAGCATTTTTCAAGTGCTTAAAGTAGCTTTAAGTTTTTCAGGGATTTGGGGCAATAGTTTGGGGAGGAGAAACTTACACTGGCGTGCTAGTAAGACGTCCATGTATCATTTGAATATAACATACTCAGTTAAAGTATCTAATGACAATACAAGATAAAGGTAAATTTCACCATCTGTCAAGTCTGTTACTGTTTTTCCCCAAAGGAGTCCATTCTCCACTCCATTCTAGGTGTACAAGACTAGCTGAGGTCCACGTTTTACAGATGGGATCTTGGCAGGGCAGGAAGAAATTTAATGAGTGTACAAGATTTAGTGTGTGTGTGTGTGTGTGTGTGTGTGCATGCCTTTGTTATGAGTATTCACTATCTAGTATCCACTATAAAGTGCCCTCTAACTTGAACATGCATGTAATAAGAACTTGCTGTTGTGTATGTATGTGTGTTTGTGTGTGTGTGTGTGTTTCTGCCCTCATTCGTCTTTGTTTACACATATCCGTCTCTTCCCCAAAGAACTGGTTTCCAGGGTAGTAGGAAAATACACAAAGCTGGACAAGTGCAGGGAATCTACCTCAGCATTCTGCACGCCGGCTGAGTAAGTTTTAATTAGAAACTGACGTAAACTGTAGGTAGCTGCAGTTTTGGGAATTGTCTACAGATGAGTCTCAGATGTACCCAGAGACAGAAACGTGTCCTGATTTGTCCCTTTTTATCCCTGGAGAATGCAGAGAGAGAAAAAATATAAAGAGGGAAATTAGTATACGCTGTCTTTCACATTAAGCTAATTTTTAACTGAAAACCGAAAATCTTCAATGCTAAACATAACACATGAATTAAGATTGACAATAATCGGATTTACCAATATTTCTTACGATATTAAATCTTATTTTTTGGTTATCAGTTTGTAATATCGATCCACCGATATCTTGTGCCATCTTGTGGTTGTTTCAAGAATTGCACACAAGGCCAAGATTACTGCATTGCACTGCGAAAAAAGACGAGTCAATAACAACACTTCCTGGTGAAGTAACGTAACTTGCTTTAATTAATATACTTTATTTACCATATCAGTTTAAAATTGACTAGACTACGTAGCTACACTATAACAATATAAATTCTGCTCAACTGGGAGGACAAAAAGTGGGAAAAATGCCATGTGATCCTTGTTCCTCATGTGTTCCTGTCATGTGATACCCTTTTTTTAGGTGTCGTGTTCCTATTGGTCTTCTGTATTTGTAGCCCTTATGCTTCCTTTTGTCTTTGCCAAGGATTTCGGTTTGTCCCTGTGTCGTGAGTCTATCAAGTTAAAATTATTCTAGTCATGTTCATGTTTAAATTTGTGCTAAATTTGTGCTAATGTTTAAGTTCTCACAGCAAGAAGTACCCCGGTTTGGTTCCCAGGCCGGGGTCGTTCTGTGTGGAGTTTGCATCTTCTTCCCGTGCTTGCGTGGGTTTACTCCGGGTACTCCGGTTTCCTCTCACAGTCCAAAAATATGTATGTTAGATTGACTGATGAATCTAAATTGCCCATTGGAGTGAGTATGAGTGTGTATGTTTGGCAGTGTGATGGACTGGTGACCTGTCCAGGTTGTACCGCCTCCTGCCTTTCAGCCTTTTAGAGACGGCTGAGATAGACTCCCCGTTACCCCGAATTAGATAATAAGCGCATATAGAAAAGGGATGGATAGATGGATTGGAGAATGTTCAAGCTAAGATAATCTATGCTAAGATAAGTCAAGTCAAGTCTAGGTTAGTTTATATTTGTTGTGGTTTGACAAGTGTTTGCTATTGTAAATAACCTGCACCTTTGGGTTCTCAAACTACTCGATTCGTTACAACTACAATGCATGAAATTAGCATGTTAAAAATTCAGATGGTTAAAATATTCCTTAATATTTGTCAAAATTATTTTAATGTAAAAAAATTATTTTAACATAGAAATAAATGTTATTTTGTTTTGTTTGCAAGGAGGAGTGAAAGGACTACCGGCAGTGTTAGAAATATAAAATAGCTTGTTCAGTGCTGTTATCATCGTGTAAAAAACTAGAGTTGAACAGTAAGTAAATATCATTTTTGCATATCGATTATCGGTCACATAAACATGCAAATAATCGGTCTGGATTCTAAAACAAATCAATATCAGTCGATCTCTACATACAGTATGATATCATTACATTGCACTGACGTTAATAAGACATTAGCCATTAAATAAGCCGAGCAAATAAAACAAATACTGCATTAACTTTAAATTATGCCTTAGTACAAGGAAAAGACAATGTCTGCTGTGCTGACAAAAGACAGTTTATTGGACTGTTTCTTTCTCACGGAAACGCATATATCAGACCACAGATGTCCGAACAACATTCCAAGTTCTTTAACTATACTGCCAATATGGTAGTTTAAAATGAATACTCGCATCCAAAAAAGGTTTTTGGCTGTCAACACGGAAACATAGAGCTTAACAATAAAGCGATGGCTTACGAGACAAAGAGCCTGTGGAATGCTTCTGAGTGTCCAAAGACTCTAGGAAAGATTATTATCAGTCAGACCTCAGCCTGTCCTGCCAGTCAACTCACTGCTTCCATCCAAGCCAGGGGTCTCCTAGTAACATGTAGCCAAACCTCCTGACTGACGGCAGAAAGTCTGAGAACCTCGAACCACTTTAAATGGCTGAGGTCGTTTGACTAACAGGTAAAGCAACCAAGGACGTCGCTGCAGGTTTCGATGTCCAATTCGAATTTTGTGACTTACAAGCTTTTTGAGATATGCTTTGAGTTGCAAGCTAAAATTCGAGTTATGAGCCAGCTTTAGGCACCTCACCACAAGTTGTTTTTTCCCATCACTAACAAATATATTTAATTAACACCAACCCATATGACATCTATAGGCGTTTAAAATAAATGATCTGTTTTTGAATGTCTTTGAGACAGAACCTCACATACTTTAAATTGATCTTCATTAATGCTCATTGCTGCCAATATAAACACAACAGCTTAGTTCTTTGGGTGGTAGACAAGAAATGGAAAATCTGTACATGCCTGTTCAACCAATCAGAATACGACTTGAAAACTCCTGAAGTGTCAGAGCTAAGTGTGCTGTATGCATCAGACGTTCAGCCAGAAGTCCATGGGCATGGCATCTGAGGCTGAGACTAGAGGTCCCCAAACTCACCCCCACATTTGAACCGACTCTGTATTTGATAATAGAGGTTAGCTAAAATGAACCTAGTTATTACAGTAATGAAGCCTAATTATTCGTTAGATTCGCCCACCAACTAAACGCTACATTTAACATACCATTCCATGGTGATGAGAAGGTACTACCGCATGCCAACCAGCAAGAAAACTTAAAGAGACAACGAAATGACCAAACGATTGGGAAAGAGAAAAGTCGATTCAAAAAGTAAAAATTCATAAATTAATAAATAAAAGTGGACAAGTGAGTATTTTTTTTTTGGTTCGATGCTAAGAAATGACTGTTACATTTTAATAGTCTCTGGAAAAGCAATGTTCTTTGTCTGTGCGCTTATAACAAAATAATAAACTAATCTAGCTTTAGGAGGCAAAAATAAATACATTTAAAAAGAATAAAAAAATCCTCACACTAATACTAGGCTTCACTCCGACTCATGGAATTCTCTGTTACGGCTCATCCCGACCCTCACAGAAAAAGAGTTTGAAGATTTAAGCTACGTATTTTCACCAGCATGCTTACAACACCGCAAGCTGTAAAATAAGTGGAAATAAGGAATCTTTTTGCCTTCATATGAAGAAGAGAAGGGATTTAAAAAAAAAACAAAGAGGAGAAGAGGAGGGAGGGAAGTACCTGATAGCTGAGTCAGGACTATGGGAGAGTGCAGCTGTAATAACATGAAGCAACAGTGTCTGGTGTAGACATACACACACACACACACACACACACACACACACACATAAATACACATACTGTAAGGTTAGCAGAGTTGAAAAATATCTCCTCAGAATTTTAATCAGATGGTACACAGATTTACACAATCCTTAAACTGAATACCTTCAAAATCTCTCACTTTATTTAAATTTGTTTGCCACATCACAAATTTCATGTAACTGGAAAATACACACCGCTTTATAACATTTATATTACATTTACACTTACAACATCTGGCTGACGTCCTTTTCCAGAGCAACTTACATTTATCTCATTTATACAATTAGGCAAATGGGGGTTAAGGGTCTTGCTCAGGGGCCTGATTCGAAAGTCAACTTCTAATGTTATTAAGTAATTACCAATGTTATTACCACATGTTATAAAGTGCCATCATCTTACAACCTAAAGAATTATGAATAGTATCACATAGATGTTATAATATATTCTATAATCATCAATGATCAGGTATATTTATTAGCTGAGACATACTGTACACCAAATAGCTGAAGGTTTGCAGACACCTCACCAGCACACCATCATGAGTGTGTCCCCGAAATGTTCACCAGAAAGTTTAAACTCACAGTCGTCTAAAATGTCTTTGTATGTTGTAGCATTACATCAGAGCCTGTTCCAGCATGACAATGTCCCTGTGCACAAAATCCCTGAACTCCATGAAGACATTCTGTGTTCTGGTTGGAGTGGAAGAACTTTCATGTCCTGTAGAGAACTCTGTAGTGATTCTGACTCAACCCCATTGAACACATTTGGAATGAACTGGAACACTGACTAAAACCCAGACCTCCTCACCTCAACATTACTGTCTGATCTCCATAATACTAATGTGGCTGAATCAAAATCCCAACAGTCACAGAACACAATTAAGTAAAATGTTTTTTCAGAAGTGTAGAGATTATTATAAAAGTCTGAATGGAATGGAATCTTTGGAAAACACATAGATGTGATGGTCATGTGTTCCAATACTTTTGTCTATGTAGATTATCTGATTTAATGGGATAAAATGGTGGATCACGGTGACAAGGTGAAAATGATTAGAGGTCATATGTATAACCTGTGTCAACAGAAATAAACAGCTTTTAAAAGTAAAACTATTGATCTGTTCATACAGACGGACGTTTTAAGGAAGACAGTTAACGCGGAGGGACTGGATCTTACACTCTTCCATAAAGGGGGTCAGCAATGACGTGTGTTAGTATTAATGTGTTTTTATGTTTTATTTATTATTATTTTGGTAAAGAATAACCCTGAATAACCCCCCACACGACAATGATTTCATTTATTTTTTTCAACATTTTTAATACATTCTAAAAATCAGAAAACAAAATAACACAAAAGCAACAGAGAAATGTAAACATCCACATCATGTTTGTGCATGTGTGTGTTCGATGAATGTGTGTGTAGATCTATCTATCTATCTATCTATCTATCTATCTATCTATCTATCTATCTATCTATCTATCTATCTATCTCTCTGCGTGCCTCTCTATCTGTGTGCATATCTATCTATCTATCTATCTATCTATCTATCTATCTATCTATCTATCTATCTGTCTGTCTGTCTGTCTGTCTATCTATCTATCTATCTATCTATCTATCTATCTATCATCAAAGCACTTTTGAACTAAACTGAAAGAGAGAGAGAAAAGAGAGAGAAATAAAGAGGTAAAGAGAGAGAGAGGGGGAGAGAGAGAGAGAGAGAGAGAGAGAGAAAGAAAGAAAAAGAGAGAGAGATTCTGAGGCCCTGCTTCTGATTTAGCTGACACTGGTTGTCTGAAACATCCTCCTCTCTATGGTGAATGTGGTCAAAAAGGCTGTGCAGAAACCAGAGCCTTAAGCCACGTCTCAATCCTCAGACAGCTGCTGTCTACTGTCTCACACCTACACACTTGCACGCATACATACCAACACACGCATACACATTTTCAAACAATCGCACAGTCTGTAGAACTGGATGATTGAAGAATTTTTGCAAATGCAATAAATAAGCACAATAAGCAACAACAGGCACTCTGAACATGCTTATCTGTGGACCTCAGGCAGTCATAGCCAAGCTGCTTTCATTTATCAACGGCCGCCTGTTTTTGGAACATCAATGGAAAGTACATGTCACGCGGTATGTAAAATATGACCATCTTACGTCTAAATAAACAACATTTCCGCTGAAATGCAGCATTTTCAAAAGGAAATGTATGCAAGAGTGGAGTTGTGAGCTGTCTAGACCAAACTTGCTAAACATATACTACAATGATGTCATTGGTTTATCCTTCTTTCATGGTATGTAGTCGTATACCACCCAAAAATGAAACATTGACCTGTCTAAGTTAGTAATTCTAACTTAGACATGTCTAACTCTAAAACCAATAGAGACAGTTGGCTAGAGCATTTTCTGGAAAACACCAAAAATAAGAGATCGACTGATAATCGGTTTTACCAACATTTGTATAATCAAATATCAGTTCTTTAATATTGCCTCCACCGATATTTTTAAAATTGTATACAAGACCACTGTTACAGCCGGCAGTTTTATCTTCACTAAGTAAACCCGAGCTCAATATGGGTCAGGTCAGGTGACAAAGTTTAAGAACATTCCATATCTTTGACATAAAAATATCTTGCATAGCTTTCATCAGATTTTTTGGATAGGTGCTCTTAAAGTGCCATGATAGTAAGTGCTATAGGATTAGTAGCATTTGACTGAATCTGGGCAAAACGAACAATTGTCTGATTAGCGGTCCAACACCTTTAACCACCAAGCCACCATTTCCAGATACAAGGGAATGGTTATCATTGTGTAAATAATCTTGTTCTGGATATCTTGTTTTTAAAGATTAGCAGTGTTTTTTATCCATCCATCCATCTCTTTCTTTCTTTCTCTCTCTCCATCTATTTATATAAAAAAGTTTTACTAATTGTTAAAAAATGATGCAGCTTTATAAAATTCTAGATGTTTTATGCAGAGCCAATCCTGACATTCCTGGGGCCCTAGGCAAAGTGATGCTAAATATTAAAAAATGGTTAAATCCCATAAATTATAGGGGTTAATTAAATTAAAAATGTAGTGGACAGTCCAAAATGCCTCTGCTAGACAGCTTAAATAAAGAAAATTTAACCTTTCAGTATGATAACAAAGCACAAATCTAGTGGAAGGCCACATTTCCCAGATTTCCCAGGACCAGCAGGCTGCCACTGTTGCCCTAAGCAAAGCCCATAAATACTCCATAATTAACATATTTAGATAAATGTAAGTCACTCTGGGTAATTTCCAAATGCTATAATTGGAAATAATTGGAAACTCGACACTTGGTATTGGCCCAGTTTGAGCCCAGAAATAAATTCCATTAAAAAAGATGTGGGAAGACTTTAAGTGGGCTGTACACAGAATATCCATTGGAGCAGATTAGAATTTTTGGAATTTGTGTGAGGAAGTCAATAATGTGAGATAATAGAAAACAAAGAAATGTAATGTTTACTAGGCCACATTTACATGAACAGTTACGGCATTTGGTAGACGCCCTTATGCAGAGACAAGTACAAAAGGGCTTTGAAGTCTGTATCAGTGAATACATCAATCTGTTAAATCATAGACTAAAACCACCAAAGTACATCTGCTAGTGTGTGTGTGTGTGTGTGTGTGTGTGTGTTTGAGCAGTGCATTTTCTTTCTTTATTGGCTGCCAGTCTCTTACCTGTGGAAAAACATTTGCTAACAGGTCAGAGTCTGATCCAACAGCCTGTAAACAGCCTAATTAGCCAGGATATTTTACAAGCTCCATTAACCCTCAAGTGTTCCCTTCCTGTACCTCGGTTACTATATATATATACTCACACTCCCAAACACGGCAGAATTTTCTATCCTATTTGAGACAGACTTGGCACAGAGATACTGAAAAAGAAAAATAAGGACCAGTTATTGTTGTAACTCATGCAACATACCTGTAGAAAAAACATTGTAGCCACCAAGGGCCATGTCTGAGGCCTGGTTTGCCATGGTCTTAACCTTAACCTTCACTAAACACCTTTGGAATAACCTAAAATGCTGAAAGTACCCACGGTGGCTTACACAACATCTGAGATTGACCTCTAATGCTTTTGTGGCTAAATGGTACAAAAAATACAAATCTCTTCATCTGTATAAGCACAAATTGTATTAGTTATTTTGTAGTCCAAGTTGTCAAGCTTGTAAACAAACTGTAAACAAAAAGTTCCAATTTTTGTACACTAGCTTTAAAAAATAAATAAATGATAGTAAATCTAAAAAGAACAACTATTTACAATGATAAGCGTTAGAATTAGGGATGTACGATATGTACAATTTTAAACGATAATGATAATCGATAATTAAGTCCTGCTCATGGCCGATTCCATTACAGGTACTGATAAATAATAAATTCATATTATTATGTTCTAATTTGGATATAATCTGCAGTTTGTGCAATCAGGAGTATAGAATATCTAAAATACACTAATGAAACTGATGTTTTAGTAACAGGAATACTTGTATAGTGCCCTACATTCTTAATTACATCATACTGTAAGTATTTGTATGTGAGATTAACATCAAGAAATATTATAATAACGAATATTATATATTATAAAAACAGCAACTTATTCTTTTCATTTTATTATTAATATTAAATGTATAAATGTAATTGTTATTAGAATTATTCTTTGTATTATTAATAATAGTAGTAGCCATTTTTTAACATTTATTTATAGGATAGAGGTGAAATGGGGAGGGGGGAATCGAACACGGGTCATAAGGGTCATCCGTGGGGCAACAGTACCATATGTATGTGCACCTCGACGTCGGCCATTTTTTTTACTTACATTTTAATGTTAATTTTACTGTTAATTCTGTTTTCAAATGGAATATTACACTGGATCGGACGATTTCACCTCCTGAACCTCATTACAGCTGTTGTACGTCACTTTTCATTGACTACAGAATGAATAACTGTTGTTTTGGGTTTTTTTAACCTATACTTAGACTAGCCGGTCTATTAATCACAGGCTATTAGAGCTTGTTATACAATCTGGTGGGATTTAATGTCATAGACTTGACATGCTCAAGAAATTCCTTTCTATTTAAAAAAAAAAAAACTTAAAATGACAGGTTGGCCAAGACATTTGCCCGAGGCAGGTGTTGTATTGAATTACATGTTTTTTGAGCTTAACACCCCGTACAAAACAAGGCCTTAGAAGTAAGTAAACAGCAAAAAAAGGGTAAATGTCTTTCTGCTGGTCTGATCTAGAACTAGTTTTGCAAAAACATGACACAGAAATATGTACGTCAACAGTTTTATTACTTGTGAAACGTTTAACTTAAAAAACTATTACACAACGTCTCAGCAAATGAATGTTCCTGAAAAACATTTACATGTTTCTTTACATCAAAATGCACTGCCTCATTTTACCCTTCATGAGAGACTTTGTGTGAATGATCATCAATATAAACATCCTAATATAAAAAAATACTCTAGTATTGTAGAGTAACTTTACTATAGAACATTTAGTAAAATGTCCTGTAGTAAATACTGTAGTGTTTTTAGTGTATCTATCAGAGTAAATTGTAATGATGTGGTCATTTATTGTGTTAATTCTACTACACTTGTTATAGTAACTCTATTACAGTAAAATAAACAAATAGCTACATTAATTACTAGAGTAAATTTTCTACAGTTATATTATACCGTATGTGTGAAAACCTTCACAGCACAAATCAGAACTAAACGTGGATCAATGTAACTGCAACACACAAAATCCCTAAAATTAATAAAACCAGGGCAGCATGGTGGCTTTGTGGTTAGCTCACAGCAAGAAGGCCCAGGTTTGTGCGGAGTTTGCATGTTCTCCCCGTGCTTGCGTGGGTTTACTCCGGGTACATTAGTTTCCTCCCACAGTTCAAAACCATGTATGTTAGGTTGATTCGCAATTCTTAATTGCCCATAGGAGTAAGTGTGAGTGTGTGTGTGGTCTTGTGATGGACTGGCGACTTGCTTAGAGTGTACCTCTCCTGCCTTTTGCCCTTTCAGACTGGGATAGGCTCCAGCAGATACCTGTGACCCGGAAATAATGAACAAGCTTGTATAAAAAATGAATGAATAAAAAAATAAATCAAACCAAACAACATGTTAACAATCCGTTCAATTTTTATTGCTCATTTTAGTTGAAAATCTTCAGCTGCAGTGTTGAACTTTTGTGGAATCAGTGATCTGACATTGGTGTCCATTAGAAATGGGAATCTGTCCTTTCACACTGGAACACACTGTCCCCCATTAACAACTCTGTTCCCCATAGAACCACTCTTTAAAATACTGTTGATCAGTTCACTACAGTTCTTTCTATAGTTTAACGTAAACATTAACCGAGTGTAAATACTCTAATAAACTAAATCCTTTAGTAAATATTATAATATCATAGAGTTTATCACAGTCTTCTAGTTTAGTACAGTAACTAGTAAAGTTTACTACAGTTTTTTAATTCATTGGAGTTAATACTGTAGTACACTGCAGGAAGATGGAGTAAATACTCTAATATACTACACTATACTACAATTTACTACAATCAAAGTATATGTTTCTTTTATTCATGTTTATTTGATTAAATGTTATATGAGGACAAAATTAAATGCCAAAATAAAGAAATGAGAAGGAAGCAGAACAGAAGGCATCGTTCAAGCTTCTCTGTCAAAATGTTTAGATACATGAAATAAAGCTTGTTCGAATGTTTGAACAAAAACCAAAATAAATCAAATATTTAAAATCACTAACTAACAAACTTTTTTTTATAAATGTGTTTATTTTATTTTTAGCTGGACTTTTCAAGTGCTTTCCAAACATAGCTGAAGTGCATGGAAAATATGGCAGGTGTGTGTGTGTGTGTATGTGTGTGTGTGTGTGTGTGTAACTGTGATCAAGGCGTAGCACCAAATGTTGGCCAACATAAAAAATCCGCTAACCAGTAGTAATTATAGTGATTGTATGTTTATGTTTTTAAGTCTTTTATTAGGCTTATTTGTTTTTAATCACTTGATCTCCTAAAGGGGTCCATGATTTTTAATGGATTATATATACATTTTTCTCTATTTCACTTTATTAGTTAATTGTGTTTTATTATTATAGAGCCATTAAAAAAAAATAAAAGAATAATTGGATAACAGTTACAGCTTCTCAACAATCTTCTATCCGAATCATGGAGTACAGTACAGTATGGATTATACACTATATGGGCAACTGACATCATATATGTGTATTGTCAACATTTTTACTTTAAGAATAACCTTCACAAGTCTTCCACTAGATTGTGTTGCATGGCTTTTTTTTTTATTTTAATTCAGACACTAATGTTGATGTGAGGAGATCTCGGGTTGGTGTTCCAAAGGTGTTCAGTGGTGTTGATTCAGAAGCAGGGTTCTGTACAGGACACTTGAGTTCTTCCACTTTAACCAGAACACAGCATGTCCTCATTGAGTTTAGGGGTTTTGGCATGTTGGAACAGTGTTTGAGTCCCTCAGTTCCAGAAAAAAGAACAACATAATGGGGCAGTGGTGGCTTAGATGGTTAACACACTAAGTTGCTGATTAGAAGACCAGGAGGACCTGGATTCAATCCCTACCACTGCCATTTTGCCACTGTTGAGCAAGACCCTTAACCCCTCCTGCTCCAGGGGGACCCCCAACTTTCTAAGATGGGATATGCAAAGAAACAAAGCTCACTGTGCTCTAGAGAATATGTGACAAATAAATGGACGTTTTTACATAACATTTAATGCTATAACATAAAAAGACATTCTACACTTTCCAGATTTTGTATCTACAGGTTGATGAAAGGTTGATGTCCACAAACTATTGACTATATAGTGTATATTAATTCTAGTCTAGACACAGATATTCCTCTGATTTGTTATATTAACTGTTTCCAATACTGTACAAATTTTGTAATGCATAATTATTCACCTGGCTAGGATTTATAAGCATCGAACAAATGCATCATTTGTATTATTTTTTTTTCTTTTCTTTACCATCACATTAGCTTATATACAACATACACCTGTCAAGGTTGAGGTTAAGAAATAAACATTGTAATGTTATCAGGACAGTTTTACATAAATGGTAGAGTTCTGACCAGGTTTTCCCAATGGAATGTTTGCGTTGCAATGTAATATTTTTGCAGTTGCACTTTCAGACTTCAAACTATGTTCAGTAGGTGATAAACATATCTGTTTTTCAGTCAAGCAGTAAAATATGGAGCCGAAATGATTTCATATAAATAAATACATTCAGACTTATAACATTTGAACATCTGCCTGCATTTAGACGGTGGCAAAAATATTTTTATAGATCTGGTCCTGTGATTTGATTAGTTGTGCTTTATTTCCTGACATAATTTATGTTCTGCTTAAATCTGGACAAATTTAAGTGCACCACACAAGTATGTGAAGCCTCTAATGAGGTTGGAGACATACCAACAGACTAAGGCTGTACTCCCTGTAACTGTGGCTGCAGCTTTGTGCTGCCATCTGTTGGTGTGTCTCGAAACTTTTTGATAGCCCTTTGTATATTTTACATTAGAGATGTCTCTCCAAGTGCAAACTAGATCTACAGTATGGTGTTATAATAATAATACACAAGTCCTGATTAATGTTTTAATTAGGTAGCTAATTGATATGTTTACACCAAACATGATTAAAAAATATTTGCGTGAGGAGATTACCTACAGTCAATGCATAGATGTGAATAACGTCTAATTTCTGTTGGGCCACACAAATAACACGGAATGTGTGAAGTTTTCTGCCATGGACTGCTAATAAATGGCTTAAACGCATAAAAACTTAGCAAGACAATGAAGGAAAGCATTATTGTAGCCGTCTGCAGGCACCGCAAAATATAAATAAAATCAGAGGAATTACCCACAAGACCACAAGATGGCATTCTAGAACTGATGTTGTCCTGGCCATGTGCTTTCTATTTGTCATTGTCATTGTCATTGTCATTGTTTGATTGTTTTCCTCTTGTTTCTGTGTGTTGCTTGTTACTCCCCATCAGTCTGTGTGCATATATACCCCTGTGTTTCTGGCAGTCCTTATAAGGTTTTGTTGTTATAATGTCTTAATGTCGTTTCTGCTGTCCTTCTTGGTTTCCAAGTTTAATCTCCAAGGTTGTTTCCTTCGTCTTCCTCGGGTTGTAATACAATGCTAACTGCTAATGCTCTAGCTTGTGATGCTAGTTCCCAAGTCCAGTTCTAGACTGAGATCTTGTTTGTTTCACAAAATAAAGTCATGTTAAAAGCAATCCCCTTGTCCTCCCTTTCCACTCCGCCATTTCTTACACACTTTCATACTGTTATTATTCCCTCATGCTTTGATACTGAATACTCAACCAGCAGCCAGCAGTGCGATCTCATGCCCACATGGGTCTGTTTATGTTCTGTTTTTTAGGGATGAATGATCAGAGAAGGGCACGAGACTGTGGAATGGCATGGGATGTAGACATGGCCTGTGAACAGAACAGCGTTTGAAATGGAACAGGGTTTGGACTGGAACAAGAATGGAACCTGTTATGAAAACAGCCTGGAACTGGAACAGGGCCTGGAACATGGGCAGGTCTTGCAGCAGGATCTGTAGTGTGGAGTTATAGTAGTGCAGAGCGTGGGGGGATCGAGAGACATGCATATCTAATAACATACTTTAGATATACAGTACAACAGTTTCAAACTGGAAAACTAAATGGCCTGTGTTGTCTCTATCTCCTTGTAAATGCAAAACTTAATAATGTGTGCTTAATAGTACAAAGTAACCCTAGAAGAAGAAGAAGAAGAAAAAGAAGAAGAAGTTTTATTTATATAGCACCTTTCTATTATTTAAGGTTGCTTTACATAGTACATTACATCACAGAGAGTACAACACATAAAACCAAAGAAGCCACATTAACTAAAATACATGTTAAAGAAATAAAAATGGTAGTGCATTTCATAATTTAGTAGCATTAACAGAAAAATATCTACCCCTACAGTAAACATCCTATAAACTCTAATGTTTATATACTTTCATACAGTCATTAAGGTGTTGGACTGGTAATTGGAAGATCGGGGTTTGATTCCCAACCACCACCAAGTTGCCACTGCTGAGCCCCTGAGCAAGGTCCTTAACCCCCCAATTGCTCAGTTGTATAAAGAGATAAATGTAATTTGCTCTGGATAAGGGCATCCGCCAAATGCCGTAAATGTAAATACTTAATTAATCAAATTATCCTGACTAAATATTTGCATTTAATAAAAAAAAAAATATCAAGTGTCACTTATTAATCTTATTTACAAAAAAAAACATAAATGTAAGATTTCAGGTGTCAAGAACTCAAAATCATGAGTCTTTGGATTAATTTACTTTGGTCTTCCTTTCATGTGACTGGACATTGAAGAGAACTAATCAGCTGATTGGTGAATCATTACAAAAGGCGGAGCTTTACGTTTCATGCCATGCAGAAAAAGACAGGAGTTTTGCGCCATTTTACATTTTAAATACTTATGAAGTATTTACATACCAAGTTAAGTGCATTAGATGGTTTAAGTACATTATATAAACACCAAGTTAGCGAAACTTAAAACGTTAAATACAGTCTACGCGAGCACCAAGATATATAACCCTAAATATATACGTTTTGAATTATTACTTACATTATGGAGGGAAAGTTTTTACTCAACTAACGTTTTCAGTGTGAGATAAATAACCACCATGAATTCTAGTTGAATAATAAAAATGTATTAAATACTAATTCAAGACTCCTCAAATAGCCACGTAGACAAAAATGCCAGATTTTGTTGTTGTTGTTGTTGTTGTTGTTGTTAACCACGAGTATCCATTACAGTCTCTAAACTTGCACCTGAACAGGATGCCTCCATTTTCATTTCCAAAACACAACTGTCTGCTTAGTGCATTTTGAAAGCTTGACTCAGGGGAAAGTAAATGAAGGAGGGGTATTATGGGGATTTTCCTGGCCCACCTGCCTTGAACTTTTTTGTTAAGCTTCTTCTTTCCCACGTACTATTAGCGAGGCTGGGGTAACAGGGTGGGCGGTGGACGGCAGGCTCAAGTGCGTGTGAATTGCCCTTTTTTAACTTCTTGGCTTTTCTCACAATTTCTCATTAACTTCAAACAATCCTGAGTGGAGCAGCTTCCTGTCTGGAAGGGTGGAGTTTAAAGGTCTCCTTTAAACCATAAAACTCCAAATACAGAGCAAATTTTAAAAAAATGTTTTTTTTGTTAAATGAGCATTTGAGAGTCAGGGGCCTTGCTCAGGGGCCCTGTCTGGTGGTGAAGTGAAACAGTCCAGCACCTTAACCACTAAACTAACACATGTTAGATAAGCCTTCCCACATTTACAGTGGTTTCCCAAATGGCACTGAGGAACACTATAGAACACTATAGAAGATCTAGAGTGATTTCTGTAATCCAACTGAGCAGTTGAGGGTTAAGGGCCTTGCTCGAAGACCTAATAGTGGTAGATTAGTGGTACTAGTAATTGAACCCATGATCTTTAAATTAACACCTTAACCACTGTGTTGCTTTGGACAAATCATGGGACTGCAGTGGAATGTAAAATTTGTAAAAATGCAAACCTGAATTTTATCTTTATATCTATTCACTTTTTTATTTATTTTATTTATTTCTACTTATTCACACTTTATTTCCTTTTTTGATTTGCAACCACATTTTTACTTTATAGGCAAATATTTTCATACGAACTCTACATGTATTATAGTTCATTTACTTAGTTTCTTTACTGAGGATTTTTTTCCCATAAGCATGGCAAGTCGTTAAAAGCACTTTACTGCATGTTATACTGTATTTTAATATATTTAAACTATTTTGGTCACACAAATCATAAACAGTACAAATGATTAATTTAAATTGAACTATTTTTTCTTAGTTAACATTTACGGCATTCGGCAGATGCTGTTATTACATTTATCTCTTTTATACAACTGAGCAATTATGGGTTAAGGACCTTGCTCAGGGCCCCACAATGAGGTCTTGGTGGTGCTGGGAATTGAACCCCAGTCTTTCTGGTATCAGTCCCTAACCATACCTTAACCACTAAGCCACCATTTCCCCAATTCTTAGATTCTCAATTATTAGCAGGCAAAAATATTAGCTATAATTTTATTTATCTGGTATCGTGGCACAACTAGTCTTAAGGACAAAATGATAAAGAGAAACAAAGAAGATAAAAATGATTAAAAGATTATAAAAAAAGATTACTCATTCTATATGTATGCTTTAGTGACTAAAATGCAGAATGCAAAATACATTTTGGAAATTTGCTTGGAATTACAAAAGTTCTTTTTACAAAATTTGGCATTGAACTATTTACCGTTAATAAAAACGAAAAATATCACATTAGTCCCAAAAGGGCAGAAATCACACAATAAAGACATTTTGAAAATTCTTTTTTCCAGTAGCTGCTTATTAGAAAAAGAAAAAAGAAACAAGTATAAAGAATAAAGAAGACGCAAAGGAGAAAATAAAATAAGATAAAATGGATTTACAAATATAAAAATAAAACATTTATAAAAAATAAAATACTGAAACCAGAGTTTTGGTTTAATCCACTGATTTAAATGTCAGACAAATTTGCTATAAATATTTAATTATATTATATATATTATTTACATTATATACAAACAACCTGGACTTTACATCAACCTACATTTGATCCGTAAAGTATTTTTCATTGCTTATTGTTTTTTCTTATTTCTTTGTGGACCTACAGAACACAGGGCTCCTAATTCAGTGGCCAGCCGAAAGGTTTTATGTTATAGTTAAGGCTTATTAAGTGACTATACATCTGTGGAAAAAGTCCCATGAGATAAAAAAAGGAAAGAGAAGAAGAGGAGGTGCAGGTTCAAGCTTTCCCACAGGGGGCTTCACTGGTTTCGCATATGGTTTAACGGTTTAGAACAAATGGAGATGGAAAGCATAGGGTGACCACGGCGTTTTATGGTCCAAGCTAAAAGAAATTAAGGATATTGAGGTGGGCCAAATTTCCCTACTGGTTTCCTTTGTACATTCTCCACAATTTTTTCCACATATGTGGAATGTGCAGGCTCACATGATGTAAACAGTTTTAATTTTATATTAAGCAGAGAATCCAAAGTGGTCCAGACTTATTTAATGCAAAATGTATTGCATATATTACTGAAGCTAGATATTGCAATGTCACAGACAAATCAGGTTCTGTCAACACCCAGCATCAGTGCACACATTTACAGCATTTTGGTAGACGTCCTCATCCAGAGCGACTTAAATTTATCTCATTTATATAGCTGAGCAATTAAAGGCCTTGCTCAGGGGCTCAGCAGTGGTAGCTTGGTGGAGCTGGGAATCAAACCCACAATCTTTATTCCAACACCTTAACCATAAGCCACCACTTTCCCACACGTTCCACTGGAGCACCAATTGGACACACCTGATTGCAATCACCACTCACACTTAGTCACTTCTATTCACGCACACTCCTTACACACACATTGTCTGGTTTCAGACCAAACCTCCCAGATGACCTTTTTGTCTAGCAACAAGCTCTTCATTTCTATTAATATCTCCATTCAACTTCATTCTTTACCCACTATCTTCACAGGAAAGTATTCAGAATTTCCTCTCTAGTATCTCTTTAGTTCCACGCCCTACTTGTTATTGCTGTGCTGTAAATAGACTGTATTGACTTGCCCCTTTCCTCTGAGCCGTTTGGTTAATTAACTTTTAGTTAATTATCAAATAATTCCCTAATTTAACAAGTAAGAGTCAATTTCTTGCTGGTCTCTGTGAAGAATTTAAGCAGGTATGGGAGTATGTTGAAAATATTCTTATGCGCATTCATCTAGTGCGCCTTATAAACATAGTTCAATTAACCAGTGTAAATACTGCTATGCCAGACTATAAGCTAAACAACGTTATAGCCTAAACAAGAAAAATAAATTCTTTGTTTTGAAACAGAATACAGGGACTCTTAGTTGTCTGTTATTCGTGTTTCTAGTCCTGAGCATAAGTGGGTTTCATTCAAATAAATAACCAAAGAACCAGGCCATACAGCAGTAAGGACAAAACAGCAAAGTTTAGTCAGGTCAAAAAAAAGATAACAAATAACCAACCTTTAGGTCGACTTTAACCACCATTTTTAAAGTTTACATTTGGCGGTATGGCTCTGTTCTAAATTCCCCGTCTTTTCCATAAACTTCATAAATAGGCCTAGAAAGGAAAACAGAAGCAGACTTGGGGGCGACCCTCCAATTTTAGGAATAGGAGAGCAGCACAAAATACCCGCTTATTGTCTAATTCGGGGTCACAGGGATCTGCTGGGGTCTATCCCAGCCATCTCTAAAAGGGCGAAAGGCAGGGGTTCACCCTGGACAGGTCGCCAGTTTATAAATTTAAATTGCAGGGCCACCAAGCTGGCACTGCTCGGTCCTTAAGCAGGACCCCTAAACCTCAACTGCTCAGTTTGGGTACAAAGGTGTCTGTCAGATCCTTGGAAGGTAAAATGCTAAAAATAAATTTTAACTTCAAGCCTAGCGTAATAAAAGTAAAATCTTTAAATCACATGAGCTAATATTTTATTCCCAACCTTTCTGGGAATTGTATTACAACTGCATCAAACTTGCAACAACCATGGTATGCAGAATACCATCTCTGAACGCACAACACGTCAAACCCTGAAGCAAATGGGCTACAGCAGCAGACGACCACACCGGGTGCTGCTTCTGTCAGCTAAGAACAGAAAACGGAGGCTACAATTCACAAAGGCTTACCAAAATTGGACGACAGAAGATTGTCTGGATTGGAAAAACGTTGCCTGGTCTGGTTGTCGATTTCTGTGACATTCAGATGGTAGGTTCAAAATCTGGCAGTAAGATTATGAAAGCATGGATCCATCATGTCTTGTCTCAATGGTTCAGGCTGGTGGTGGTGGTGTAATGGTGTGGGGGATATTTTCTTGGCACACTTTAGGCCCTTAATACCAATTAAGCATTCTTTAAACGCCACAGCCTTCAAGGGTATTGTTGCTGACCATTTGATTACAATGTCACAACTGTTTTCCTTCTTTTTTGTCTTTCTTTCCCCCCCCCTCCCCCCCTCTCTCTCTCTCACTGTTGAGCTACATATGCCACAACTGAGCTGCCAGTGATCCAGACCCCATCTCCACTCCGGACCTGTCAGACCCTTCCCTGTGATCTGCTCCAGTTGATGATCACATCACCAGGGTGACCAAGGACGTTCCACTCCGCCATAAAGACGTTCCAGCTGTTCTTTAAGGACTTATAAGTTGCTCACACACACACAATGTAACCACTTAATTCCTGCGACCTGTTCACCCAAATGAAGATGGGTTCTCTGTTGAGTCTGGTTCCTCCCAAGGTTTCTTCCTATTCAGTCTCAGGGAGTTTTTCCTTGCCACTGTCCCCTCCGGCTTGCTCATTAGGGACAAACTGATTTCTGATCATTTTCATTTTATAATTTCTTCGATTGTGTAAAGCTGCATCGTGACAATGACCCTTGTAAAAAGCGCTATACAAATAAAATTGAATTGAATTTAATCGAACGGTCACCAGATCTCAATCCAATAGAGCACCTTTGGGATGTGGTGGAATGGAAGATTTGCATTATGGATGTGCAGCTGACAAATCTTCAGCAAAAACATAATGCTATGATGTCAATATAGACCAAAATCTCTGAGGAATATTTCCAACACCTTAGTAAATCTATGCCACAAAGATTTAAGGCAGTTCTAAAGGCAAAAGGAAGTTCAACCCGGTAATAGCAAGGTGTACTTAATAAACTGGCCAGTGAATATATTTATATGATTATCCAGAATCATATGTCTGTGTTTGTGTTTTGTCAAGGAATTTTAGCTCCCTTCGTTCCTCCTCTTAGTGACTCATTATTGTTCCAGACAGCATATTTTTACCCCTGATGTTTTAGTCCATGTTTATGATTCGTTGGTTATTCTTTGATGTTTTGTATTTATATGTCTGCGTGGATGTACAATATGTACAATATGTTTGCTCTTGCTTCTGGTTCCCTGGTTCCAGCTCCTTATGTTTCCTATGTGTTCCCTTGTGATTATTAAACCTGCTACCCGTAGATCCAGTGTCCTCCCATGACTTATTCACAACAGTATCGTATAATGGGAGGACAGTGTAC
Source organism: Bagarius yarrelli (assembly GCA_005784505.1). NCBI lineage: Eukaryota > Metazoa > Chordata > Actinopteri > Siluriformes > Sisoridae > Bagarius > Bagarius yarrelli. Next base: position 3,710,853 of record VCAZ01000004.1, on the reverse strand, counting down.
AGGAAGGGGCAGGTAGCAGGTTTATTAACCTGATACTAGGGCAGTGATGGCTCAAATAGTTAAGGCGCTGATCTGGAGCCCAGAAAGACATAGGTTCAAGCCCCACCACTGCCAGCTGTTGATCTAAAGACCAGAAATACCTGGGTTTAAGCCCCACCACTGGTGGGTCCTTAAGCAAGACCCTTAACCCTTCCTGCTTCAGGGATGCTGTATTATAGCTGACCCTGTGCTCTGACCCCAACTTACTAAGATGGGATATGCAAAAAAAAAATTTATTTATTGCACACTTTTACATGAAACTTAGCGACTTAAGGAGTGCAATAGGTATAAAATTCCCCAGTCGTTAAAGTCAGATTATTATAAGTGGACTGAAAAAGGGTGCTCTGGTATAAATATTCACATTTATAAACATAGGAGAAAGTTAGAAGTGGCTCCCAGATTGGTGGAAGTCGTTTGTAATTTAGGATTTTGCCTACTATCTTTGATCATCTAGTAATGTCTTACTTCTACAATCTGTAAATCACACACATTCACTGCAGTTGTTGAGGTCTATATATACTGTATATGAATAATATCCAATATTGTACACATGGTGTTTATTTAAACTCAAGTTCCTTCGGCTGTGCACACATGAACCTCTGCGGTTGTGGTTTTTGCCCAGTTATGAGTAATAATCTCTAGATGTGTTTATTTGTATAAACCTCACAGAGGGCCAGGAGAAAGATAAAAAAGCTTGATATTTAAATAATTCATAGGCATCAAAAGAAAAGTAAATCCAGACACTCTTTTTAATGAAAATGTGAGGTGTCCCTTTCGTGCGCTTGATGTGTGGATACACCTGCTAGTCGGTAAAAATCTGTTGCCTCTAGCATGTCTGAAGAACACCTGGCCACACATACACACACACACACACACACACACACGAGTCTATGTGAAAGCCTGTTTTCCTTTGCCAGTCTCTGGGGTAGATCTCGTCTAGTTTTTATAACTCTAGTCTTTAGGGTCAGCTCTCTTACATCAGAGTTACAAAACCCAGACATCCTGGAAAGAAAATGTGGTAACAGCAGACATCCTTTTTACCCATGTGAAATTTCTGCATTTTAAGAGTTTTACATGGTTTTCCCAGGCTTTTGCCCGAAGAGTAACGCTATTAAATGTAGCGAAGTAAAAGTTAATTTCGGCGGTTAACAATTAACGAGAGTGAGAGTAAAAGTAAGACCAGTTAAACCTACTTTAATAGTACATATTTATCATAATGTGTTACCAACACCATGGATGACCTCACTAATATTTGAGCATTTGAACCCCCCTTCTGATGAGCAATGTCATGGGATGCATTATAAAACTAAAACCCTGGATTAAATACCCTGGCTCAATAGATAATGTGGAATGCATGGAAAAGTTGCATGTCCTTTATTGTCTCTAGTGTTGGACATTCTGTGATGTCAGCTACCCTGGCCTGGTTTGTGGTGTCTCAGGCTGGAGTAATGGTGTATCCCAGCAACAAGATGGCATTGTAGTGTATATTAAATTTATTTCCAAAAAAAAAGAAGATTATTTAGATAAGGATTATTTGGGGGCATTTGCTTTCTGAGGGGTGACTACTGAGGATTAGGTGGGTTAAAAAAATAGCAAAATTGATGAGGAAATTGAGAGAATATTGTACCAAGCATGTCTGTGTTCAGATCTTGGCTAAACACAGTGTTCAGGCCTACATGTATGTTGTTCGATTTGCTACCAAGATTTATCTATCAAGAATATTTTATGGTCAAAAGCAGCTTTCCAACACTTCCTTAAACTGCTTTTTGTTGGTTGATGGTTTACTTGATTATTCAATCCTGTGCCTTGTCAGTGAGTACTTCGACAATTGTAGTGTGCTTTTGTCAGACCAACAGGGTCGAGCTGGCATTTAACCAGGCAGTTTTCAAGTTTGACTTGGTTAAAAAAACATTTAAACTTCTTATTTAGCTAAAGGAAGGACATATTCGTACATTTATATCCATCTATCAATCCTATCATTTCTATACCCGCTTATGCCCTAATTTGAGACAACCGTGCTAGCCACTAAGCCCTATTTATATATTAATCAGTAGTAATGTCACCCTTGCTTTGACCTTAATCTAAAGATCTGTGGCAAGGAGTCTAGTAGTCTACATTATAGCTCTAATAGTCTCCATTATATCTGTCAAAGTTTGAGTAATTTGTCAAGATATCTGGGTAAAAATAGTATGATTCAAACTGCTACATAACCCAGAGGATATGCTGTGAAGCTGTTTTTGCAGCTAAAAGTGTTTCTGTCAATTAGCATACCAGGGAAACAAATGCTTATACAACCAACGAATAATTAATTTAATTCAGAATCTTAATGTTACACAAAAATATTTGTATATTTGCTATACAAGTTATTATGAAACTGTCCATAAACTACTTTATAAACTCACAGTTGTAAAATTTAGAAGCAAACAAATCATTAAAAAAGGTTAATATGTGGTAAAAAAAAAAAAAAATGGCACTTAATGTGAAACATTCCAAAGTAGTGAAACATAGTCAGCTTCCAACCTTGCCTAATTGCAACAGCAAGACCTTTCTGCTAATTCAGTCTGACCCATATGGGTGATGTCATCATGTAGACCTAGTCAGAGCAGGCTAGCAAATGAGAGAATTGAATTGTGAAGTCAGTGAGAAGAAAAACGGTCTGACAAAGAACAGACTGATGCCCACACACTGATGCACACTTGTGGTTAGAAAATAACGTTGGGACAAACAAGGACTTCAATTCATGCTACATGTGGTCATTCTCAGGAAGCCAAATTGTAGTACTTGTGTGTATTTCTATCCAACTATAACACTATCCTTCATTAACCAGAAACACTTTTTCTAGAGACAATTGTACTTAACTGGTTTAACATTGTTTCATACTTATATTTTTAGAAAATGACGACTTACAGCTACGAATAAAGAGTGTAACGTAAGGTTTAGTGTATTGCAGTGGTGTGCAGTCCGGGACAGTATGTCTTTCTCGGCTGCCCACACAATATCAGAAGCTGACCTACATTTACAACCTAAATTGTGTGTTTGTCTTGCTGCGCTGCTTCCAGTATGTGTATGTGGATGTTAGATTTTTTTTGTCCAATCAGATTTCAGTTTATATGTGCTGCCATGTTAATAGAATCTGCCAAAGCTTTCAGAATAAGTAGTGCTGCCCATGTAATGTAAACCATATTAGCAGTGGCAGATTGCTAATATGTTAATATTAATAAAGACTGTTCGTTTAACCAATCAGATTTTAAAATCCACCTCACACTGCCTGCTAGCTGGTCTATGATTACATCAGCATTTTTGTGTCCTCTGATTGGTTGATAAGAGGAAAACTGTTACAGCCCACTTCGGCTACCAAAACACACCTGTACTGTTGAATGAGAATTTTTTATGTCCACAATGGCTAACGGAGGAGGAGAAATTAACTTGTTCTCAGACATACGTTTTCATCGCGGACTTTTCTGGGAAAAAAGCCATCATGAGGAGATTAACTAGCTTGTCTCAGCCCGGGAAAGAGTCCTGACGAATGGTAAGGCTGGCTTACAGCCTTTAAATCTATTAAATATTTTATTTATATCTTTTATGTTTTTGTGAGGTTGTTAGATAAATATTTATTCTGAACTGCTCCAGATGATGTATGCGGTACAGTTGCGGTTGTATTGTAGAGGTTTGGAGTCCTAACAGGTTTTCTTGCTTTAATAAAAAATAGTTTTTATCCTTAATACGTAAAATGTCTCTCTTTGTAATTCTACGCCGTGTTATATAGCATTTTTGTATAGTATTGGTGGTTTCCATAATCGCAAAGTGATAGTGGTGGTATTAAGAGGTGTACCAGTCGGGTGAGTCCCCTGTGAAGGCCCAAGTACCAAATGTATCGCCCACAACTGGTGTTTTGTATCTTTCATGATTTTATTATGTTTATGTTTTAAGTTTTATGTTTGTTTCATGTTTCTGTTTATGCCCTTAATTAACTTCCCGTCAAGTGATTTTTGTTCCCTATGTATTCCCTTCTCCATGTGTCCTGTTTCTATTGGTTTTCAGTTCCGTCATTGGTTTTATTTTGGTCATTTGTCCCGTATTGTTAACATTTATATCTCTTGTGTTCACTGTTGTATTTGATCTTGGATTGTGGATTGTTCCCTGTCCCACTGTGGTGAGTTGTTTGTTAAGTGTGGTAAAGTTTGTTAGTGTCAAGTTTTTTAGCATTAAGTCAAGTTTAGGTTTGTTGTTTTGTCACATATTTCTATCAAAAAATAAAACTGCATTTGGATTTACAACTACTTGCCTAAGTGGATTCCTTACACATACCCTTTGTGTATTTATTTCACTTTATACTACTTTTAAAGAACAATTACACTATAATTGTTTAGCTTTACCCAAGGTGCCGCTAGCTGTTGTGGACCAAAGGAAAGAATATGAGGTTGGGCCTTCCTAACACACCCATGCCACACCAAACATACTATAACATTACTGCTAATACTGTTAATACCAATAGAACAGATCTCTGGGAGACCCCCGAAAGTGTGAGCACCCTTAGAATCATCCACATTTCTTAGTAGCACCCCTGGCGTTAACGTGTATTAGCTGAAGTTCGAATGAAAAAAAAAAAAAAAAAAGAAAAGCGATTTATGGGCCAGCAAACCGTGTCAGATGAGGTCAGTGCTTGTTCCAGGAAGGCAATGATGTGGCATGCAGCTGTTCATATAGCACAATGATCTGGCAACCCTTTAATTGGTTTCAAAATGTTCAGGGCAAAAAAAAAACACATTTGTTGTGGGCACAAAACCAGTGTGCAATGCTATGGCTTCTGATTTGCAGCATCAATATAGTCCATGTATATAAAGATAAATAGAGGGATTGGGGGAGAGGTAATTACAATGATTACCATGAAATCCACCTTCCGCCTCTCTCCATGACTCATGCTGCAGTAACTAAACATGAGCAGTCAGCAGTTTGATCAACCAACCACCAACACACACACACACACACACACACACAGAGAACAATGAACCTACTTACTGAGTACACAGCTTGTGTGCCAAAAGCACAGTTCTATTTATTAAGAAAGTGTTCTTCTACCATATGCAATTAACAAAATCTAATAACGGCACTAGACTAAATTCTATTAAAAAACTTTAAAAAGCTAAAAAGAGCTTTAAAAAGTGAGATTCACTGAGCAGATGATACGTTACCATCTTTTTTTGCATATTAAAGTATTCAAGCTTAAATGGACGCGTTAAAAAACACACACAATTACAGACATGCTTTACACTAATCTAACCAAACCCATACCTACCCTAAGGTCATCCAGAGAACCAGAGAATCCCCCCAACATATTAAAACACTAAGGTCTATTCTTTTGTTTTGTTTGTTTTGATCGAGAAAATCGATTGGTCGTTAATTCCTAAGATGAAGACCTTGATGTGTTGGAGAACTTGGTTGGAGAATATGGGACCTTTTTGGCAAGCAATTCAATTAATGAGTAAGCCAAAGTTCCAGGTAATAAAGTAAAAGGCTTTATTATTATTGCAACACATTACCTACATCTCTCTCTCTCTCTTTTAGGAGCAGGTTAAATTTGCCCCTGAGGTACCAGTGACCATTTCTTTTGCCCTTTTCCTTTAATTTGGAGAGCTCTGATTTTAACATTACATTTCATCACCATGATCAAGCTGTAATTAACAAACATTCGGTCAGTGGTGGTCTTCTCTGCTAGCCTAAACACCATCAGAAGCTCTGACCTACATTTACAACCTAAATACTGATATTTGTTCTATGAAATTGTATTAATTAATTCTCCTTATTACAAAGCGTTTCTTTTGGCTATACTGATTCTAGTACGTGTATATGGATGTTAGATATTTTTGTCCAATCAGATTTTAGCCTTTATGTGCTGCCATGTTAATCTAATCTACCTAGGACCTTCAGAATCAGTAGTGCTGCCCATGTAACTATATTGGCTATGGGACTGTTTCTTTAGCCAATCAGATTTCAAATTCAGCCCACAGCCAAGTTTGACTAGCAAAGCACGTCTATAGCAGTCTGTACACATGAATACAATTGAATTGGAATTGTTTACATACACAGTGGCTGACGGAGGAGGAGAAAATTTACTTGGACTTCATTGAAATAAACTTGGATGGACTTCATCGGCCAATCATGAAGCTATCTAGCTCGTCTCAGCCAGGGAAAGGGGTTTGTTCGCCACTTCCAGACCAATGCCTATGAGCGGTACAACTGGCTTGGGTACCACTGGTATTGAGAGGTGTATTAATTCGGGCTTAATTAATTGCTCTGTTTACATATACATTAACCCTGTTTATGTAAACAGAGCAGAAACCATTAGGTTTTCTGCTCCAAATTAAGTGATAGCACAGCGGTTAATGAGTTGGACTGCCAATTGGAAGATTGGAGTTTAATTCCCAGTACCACCAAGCTGCCACTGATGGGCCCCCTAAGCAATGCCCTTAACCCTTAATTGCTCAGTTGTAGAAAAGAGATAAATGTAGGTGGCACTGGATAAAGGTGTCTGCCACATGCCACAAATGTAAATTATAGTCAATGAAAGATTTCGGCTTTAGGGCTTGTTTGGGAGAGTTAAGTATTTGTGAATATCACAGAATGGCTTTACTTTGAGTCGATTACTAACCAATAACATATTTCATTCCAATGTGATGCAATGAAGGCCGGGGGAATAGGCTTGTCTACATACTTCTTTCTGCTCTTTAGAAACATGTCTGGATTGTGAGAAACTAAATATTTAGCAAAGGTTCCACAAAACTCCTTAGGGTCTTTATAAAATGTAGTAGCACTAAAAACATCAATGATTGTATGTGTCTATAACATTAATTTCAATATATTTGTTATCATTCTGATCAATAGCAGACGTGCTTATCTAGTAGAAGCTCTATTTGATACAATTAACTTTAGGCTGTCTTTAAATCATATAAAAAAAATGACCAAGCCCTTCCATGTAAGACATAGTGCCCTGGGATGGGCAGCTTTTCCTGGGAAGGTCTTTGTTCTTGTTCCTATTACATGTTCCACAAAACATTTTTTTTATCCACACAAACACAAAAAAACAAAGTCATGCCAGGATCTCAGATCAAATCAACCTCCCAATATTTGCTGAGCACTTTGAATAATACGCATTGTCTCAAAGTAGCTTTATGGACATCGAGATTGTTATTATATATAATGTCCTAAATGAATAGGTTTATAACTAAACAAAATTGTGACTAGGAGCTTTTTAGCAACAAATAAATCTGCCGAAGCTATTGAATGTCCAATGATAGAAATCCAAGCACAAAATTAGCGTATCAAATTATTCCAATGATTATAGTTGGTAAAATACATACAATAAATTGAAATATTACAAGAGTTTTACATATACACATTCTATATAGTTGGAAAATCAATCTATAAAAATGGAAATCAAGCTTATATGAGTTTTTATGAGAAGCATTAAATTGTAGTCAGGCTTGTAAACTTCAAACGTTCTCAGAACAGCGTTATACTTACCATCAAAGTGATCGATTTGAAAAGCTTTAAAACTCGAGACGTAAACTTTTACAATGACTCACCTTAAGGCATCCTTAAAATCACAAATCTGGGACTTTCCTCTTTTTACCCATTTTCACATGATTACAGTGTACAATGTTGGGAATGTGTGTATACTCTCTGACCTACACCCTCTGGACAAACAAAGTTAAACATACTTCTTAAGTCAGGCTAACATACCAGAGAATAGTTTTCTCATCTAATAGCAAACCTTCTACATCAGGGGTGGGCAATCTCGGTCCTGGAGGGCCGGTGTCCTGCAAAGTTTAGGCCTATCCCTAATCAAACAGACCCGAACCAACTAATCAAGATCTTGCTAGGTATACTTAAAACTTACAGGTAAGTGTGTTGAGGCACGTTGAAGCTAAACTCTGAAGGACACCAGGCCTCCAGGACTGAGATTGTCCACCCCTGTTCTACATGCACAATGCTGTAGGAGAACGGACCTGCAGGCCAGCATAAAGTGGATTGGCAAGGGCCTCACAATACATTAAAGTACATGGGTACGTAGGTCACGATACAATATAACATTGGGGCAGTGGAGGCTCAAATGGTTAAGGTGCTGGATTGTTAATTGGAAGACAAGGAAAACCGGGGTTAAAACCCCACCACCACCCTGCCACTGTTGTACAGGATAGGATATGAATGCATATTATGAACTGCCATCTCATAGACTTACATGCTCGATATAATTCTTCTACTTCTACATTTTTCCGGCATTTACCGTGTACAGCAAAATAAGAATTTTATTCTACAGAGAAATTTGAGTTTTCTTAATGTGCAAATGACAATAAACGCTTTGAATCTTGAATCGACTCAGGGTAAATTGGTGATAGTATTCAAATGCTTATAATGAATTTGTACTACAGTGGACAGCGGAAATTGAGAACCTAATGGATTTTGTGTATGTTTTAAAGGGATAGTGGGCCAGAGAAGGTTCACCCTTACTGTGAATATAACACCCAGTATAATGGAGCTGCATTTGGACCGGTGGGGATCCAAAAGTAGCAAACCACCGGCCAAAATACATAGAAGTGCTGAAAGAGAGGAAGACACTCCTGTGTGTGTATGTGTGTGTCTGGGAAAAGGGGGTTCCAGAATCCTATGCAAAGTCTATACCAGTAGTTCATGACTGTGTGTGGGCCATTTTTTCATATTCAAGGCTAAATTTTTAAATGTGGTCTATGTTTGATGTGGGAAAACATACTTTAGGAACATGGTCATTTTAATTGCCCTCACCACCATCTATACACTTCTTTCTTTTCACACATTATTGTTTTATACCCATCAGGAATCGATGTGAATAACCCCCAACTATTACAGCTGGATTTAAAAGCAAACTAGGAAGAAAGGAAGGAAGGAAGGGGTTGGGGGGGATGGGTGGTGGATTGGATGACTTGCTGGTCAGTCGACAGTACAGTAGCGGATGTAAGAGGGAATGCCTCCTAATGATATAATGCTAGACGGTAGCAGGAAATTCCCAGGCTGCAACCCTGCAGTCAAATCCACTTCCTCAGCAAAGAGAGCCAACAGTTTCTCCATCAACACAGCTTCACCGCAGCGAGGACATCACCTTCTGCGTCATCAGACAGGGTAGGGAAGTGTCATAAAAAAAGGACCTTTCAAACACAAAGCTTTCTCCGTGTTATTTTAAAGGGTGTATTATCCATATGGAATGAAAAATTGTTTTCCGGGAAGGGTGTGTGTGTGTGTGTGTGTGTGTGTGAAATTCATTTCTTATATCCTGAGATTTAAGCAATGTGCTTCTTTAGCATAAAAAAAAGCACCAAGTGGAGAGTGCAGTGTAAAAGCTGAAAAGTTTTTAACGGCCAACAAAGTTTTTTATCCTTATTTTACATGTATTTACAACACATATTTGTACAAATGGCTGTACGCTAATTAAACATGTGTAGCAGTCGTCTATTATCACTTGTGTTATCAGATCTCATCAGTTTGGAATAGAGCCATTTGGCTGGTGGGTAGGTAGGTAGTGGGGGGGGGAGTGGGGGGGTGCTTGTTGGAGTAAGGACTTTTCTCAAGCCTTGACACATGCAGCATTCCAGACAGATCTCATTTCATTTAGACTTTCAAGCTTTTGAAAGTTTCTTGAAAGTAGATGAATTCTTGACTCCACACCGAAGCTGAGTGCTCACAAAAACATGACTTATATCCAACTGCCAACAAAGTATATTGATCCAAGCATGAAGATGAAAGGACCAACAAAACACTCCCAATGACTACCACACAGTTTTATTTAGCTAACTAAGAAAAAGTCATTTGTATACTGTATATTTGGCAGACGTCCTTATCCAGAGCAACTTACATTTCTTTCTTTTACACAACTACACAATTGGGGGTTAAGAGCCTTGCTTAAGGGCCCACAGTGGTTGCTTGGTGGTGCTGGGAATTGAACCCCAGTCTTTCGGGTATCAGTCCAACACCTTAACCACTAAGCCACCATGTTTTTCGTTCTTGCCGTTAAACTGTCATTCAACTGAACCATAATTGTGTGCAAAGGTTTGCGCTCACACAGTGTGACAAAGAGGTAGAAAAACATGTCTTTCACCAACAATAAACAATTGATGGTAATTTCTTAGAAACATAAGAATGGAATAATTTGCTTGTTAAAAAATTAGAAATTGGGCTCTTATTCTGTTGTTTCGGTGAAGTACAACATAATTACTATGACTTAGAGTATAGTCAGTGGGAATGTTGCTGGTGACTTAGAAACAAAAATTTATAATAATAATTTGTAAATTTTCTTTTTTTTTTTAAGTTGTAATTATAATTAGCAAGTATTTTTTTTTAAACTAATAAAAAATATGACAACTAAATCATACATTAGCAAGTAAAAAGGGACATTGTTTTATGCTTTATACATTGTTAAACTTTAGGAGGATCCATCCATTTTTTATCAAGAAGTCTACACAGGTCCACCTTAATTTATTTCAGTTCTTTTTACATTCAAATTGAGCTGTAATTACCTAAGACAAAGGTTTAGATTAGATTTGATTAAATTAGATTAGATTTACCTTAATTGTCAATGTGCGTAGTCCATGTAGTGAGCTAATGAAATGCAGTATGAAAAGGTGATGTTTTGTATAGCATAATGGTAGTAAGGCTAGTATTTTTTCATATTCAAGGCTGAATTTTTAAATGTGGTCTATGTTTGATGTGGGAAAACATACTTTAGGAACATGGTCATCTTAATTGCCCTAGCTGCTGTTTGATAGAAAAGCCCTCCCCACCAACTATACACTTTTTCATTCCCTTCTTACCATTACAACTGGATTTAAAGCAAACCAGGAAGAAAGGAAGGAGGGGGGGGTGGATTGGGTGATGCTGGTTGCTGGTCAGTCGACAGTACAGTAGAGAATGTGAGAGGGTAGTATTGATGAAATGGGGCAAACGGTTAAGGCACTGAGTTGTTGATTGGAAAACCAGGAAGTCCAGGGTTTAAGCCTCATCACTGCCTGTCTGCCACTGTTGGGTCCTTGAGCAAGACCCTTAATCCTTCCTGCTCCAGGGGCGCTGTATTATAACTGACCCTACTCTCTGGCCAACTTACTAAGATGCAATTTAACCACAAGTATTTTTTTTCTGAAGTACAAGTATTTGAAGCTTGACTCATCGGACAGGAAAGCGTCCATTGTATATGTACTTCAAAATCCAAACTGAATTGCAAGGTTATTCTGGTCATTTTCCTTTCTGTTTTTACTTATACTATGAATTGTACTCACATACTTGGTTTTTTTTTTTAGGCGCAGCTAAAATCTTCATCTTCAAGGATGGAAGAATCCTTTAGAGGAACCAAATTCCAAAGGGAACTCATTGTCATGTGGGTGAAACTAGATACAAATAATTATATACTACTATACATAAAACTGTAACTTGTGACTTTTCAACCAACTTGAATAAATATGATCTCTAAATACATTTCAGATTTCTCTGTTCTGTCACCAAGATGGTGAAATGAATTTCTCATCAATGTCAGAACAGCCGAGTGAATGGCGGTCTTTAAGAGACGATTGAAGACCCACCTCTTTCTGGAATACTCAGCACAAACAACTAAAACAAAAAAAGTTTCTATGCTGTTCTTTTAACGGTTTTTGTGGTTGTTACACTTTGATTTGTGATCTATTGTACCAGTTTTGAGCTGTTTACTGATGTGACTCAAAGCACTTTTGTACGTCGCTCTGTAAAGTAGTTTAATACTGTAAATAGCAATGCTAATATAGATTTAATGATAGAGAATTGAGTGTAAAACCCCTTTATAGTGATTGTAGCCCTAAAGCTAACTAAAAAAAAGAACATCCACAGCTAATGTATAGCTCTATGTGGTACCATTCAAAGCTACAACGATTGATATACTTATAATCAGCATTAGCAAATGGTATCCAGGTTAATAACACATTAACAAACTATACTCCATACTTCAGCCAATACTCTGCCAGCATAACTCTACATGATAGATTAAACAGGCAAAAAGGCAACTTTGGACATAAATCAGTCTAGGAAGATTTTGATTTAGAAAGATTTTGCCATTTTTGAGCAGATAGGAAAGTAAGTAAAATGAGAATGAGAGAGAGGGGATAGGATCAGAAAAGGTCTACCAGCCAGAATAATGACTCTGGACACCCAAAGCACAATAGAGCCATGTATATTGGAAAGCTACCCACTAGGATATCACGACCCTCCATTTAATCCTCGCCAAAAACCAATAAAGTTTCCAACCATACAGAAAATTGAGTCTGTAAGGTTCACTAAAATTATATATTTTGAAATATAATCTTGGTTAAAATAAAACATATCTTAAATTTAAAAAATATATTTTAGTTTATCAATATATATATATATATATATATATATATATATATATATATATATATATATATATATATATATTTACCGTATGGGCAAAGCCCCTTGAATTACCTTCGATAATTATGTTACCATTAAAGAGACTAACATTTTCAACATTTATTTAAACATAAGGACCGGAACTTTGCTTAGCTACTGAGTCATGTGATCGCTCAGTTCATTTGAAGGTCAATATTAGTATTTTAAAGAACTACTGAGAAATTTAGTGGAATGCAGTGCAGTGTGGCTAAGATAGAGGTGATAAGTTGTTTGTCCATCTCCTGTAAGGACTCCAAGAACCTGCTGCATCCAGAGCTTGTTTATGCTTCGAACAAGATCACAAAACGTGGCATCACAGTAATTTAACAGAGTTAATAAACATAAGACTAGAGACATACTTTGCTTTATCACTTTATATTTCTTAGAAAAATAAAAAAAAAGGTTTCTATTAAAACAAGACTGGCATTATTAATAAAAACAAAGTCTTTTACTGCTCCACATGTTGTAATTATAAAACTATATAGAGTTACCATGTAACCAGAAAGCTTCTTACTGCATTTGGTCCTAATACAAGTTCTACATCAACTTTATTAAACTGGCGTGTCTGGCTTTGCCGAAATCTTCGACTGTGCGGCATCAGCAAAAAGTGAAAACTAGCATAAGGTTTTGATCAAAGGGTTTATATGCTGTCAGTTTAAGGGCTTTTGTAGCCCAGCCAGAGCTAAAAGACGAATTTGTTATTTCTAGGGTTAGGGTTAGGTGTAGGTGAGCGATTAATAATAGGAATTACTAAAGTGACGTATGTTTATCCTTGTAAAAATGAGTATAAATATAATAAATATTCAAATAAAAATTATATTTTGATAATAAATACTTTTATTATCTACCATGTTGTATTTATTTTTATAATATGTCTTTATTGATGTGCATGTGTGTGTGGGATAAGTAGTAGCTTAGTGGTTAAGGTGTTACTGGACTGCTATATTGGAAGATCGGGGTTCGATTCTCGCCACCATCAAATTACCACTGCTGGGCACCCTGAGCAAGGCCCCTAACCCCTAATTGCTCAGTTGTAAAAAAGAAAGAGATGAATGCAAGTCGCTGTGGATAAGGACGTCTGCCAAATGGCGTAAATGTAAATAATTGTTATACCATTGTGCTATTTGTTTTTATATAATGATAAAATTTTGTTGAGTATTTAAATGATAATATTTTATTCATGTGTTTGTTGAAAGAAGTAGCAGAATAATCTATAGATACATAAACCTACAGTTCCTTCAGAGGACGGGGCTACCAAATACTGATGAGTCATGATTTAACACATACCACAAAAGTAAACCAAAAAAAAAAAATGAAATGTTCTTGAATGACCTGAGGAGTCACCTGAGCCGAACCCAACTTAGCATCACTAAAGACAAACCAGAAAAACACAGCCGAGGTAAAGACCTGACATTGCATTGCAAAGAGGAAACTCAGCATTTGGTGATGACCATGAGTAACAGCATAGAGGCAGTCAAACGAGTCATGGAAAAATACCTAAATAGGTAATTCTTTGTTTGATAAATGTTTGTTAGACTCTTTGATTTACCAACCCTGTATCGATTAATTCACTGACCAAGATGTAGATGTTACACCCCTTAAATAAAGATAAAAGTCTACAATTTAACATCATCATCGCTTCATTTCATCCATTTTTTTTTGTTATACTAAGGGGAAAAACATGTGTTACAGCCCATATACTATTACTGCACCCACTGTATATTTGCAGTGCCTCTCGGTTCTCCTTACCTCACAGCCGACATCCCTGATTTTCCATGTAACCTCAAAATCCCCCTTTTATTTGCATAATTTACAGCCTAACATGTGGAATAATAAATACGCCCCTTTTCTCTGTATAAATACTGGCATAGTTGTGTATAACTATCATACAGCCAGAATTGCCATGCCTGAGCCTGGAGCAAATTTGCCTGGGTTAATTGTCTCAATATGTGAAGTTTTGCTTCACACTTCTTCTTGTGAAGTTTTAATTTGACAATTTTGCATCTGTTTTGCATCTATTTTGCATACCCCAAATGCCACTAAGTAAACATTTTTGTGTTGTTTTTGTTCCAAGCAGCTGACACATGGTTTTCTAGTTTGTTTGTATGAAATGACAACAAAGATGGGTTTAGTTATGGCATGTAGATAAAAATCTGGCTTAATAATTCAAATTTATATTTTATTTGTCAGATACATGAATAAGGCAGCTTAGTGGTGGTTTAGTGGTTAGCACTGTTGCCTCAGAGCAAGATGGTCCCGGGTTCGATTCCGGGGCAGGGGTCTTTCTGTGTGGAGTTTGCATGTTCTCCCTGTGCTTGCGTGGGTTTACTCCAGGTACTCCGGTTTCCTCTGATAGTCCAAGAAAATATGTATGTTAGGTTGATTGGTGATTCTAAATTACCCGTGAGTGTGAGTGGCCCTGGAGACCTGTTCAGGGTGTCCCCCTCCTGCCTTTCTCCCTTTCAGAGACGGCTGGGATAGATTCCAGCAGATCCCTGTGAGCCCGAACTAGGGAATAAGTGGGTAAAAAAGATGAATAAATGAATGAAACATACATGAATATACACAGTACAACATACTCAGAATTAAAAAAAGATAAATACAATAAACAAATATAAACAAAATAAAAGAAAATGAAAAATAAAAGTATACTGTGTATGTATAGTATATAACATATAACTGTGTGTATATGTAACTGTATGATTATTTAAACTGACTTGTATGAAATATAGTGCATGAGTTCTGGTAAGTGTGTGTGTGTGTGTGTGTTTGAGAGTGTAAGCCCAGAAGAGTCCTGGTTTCAGATGTTCTCTTAAATATTCTTTATAAGCTATAAAAAATATATATTTGTTCATCATTATTAAAGTCTTTCCAAGCTTGAATTCTTACCAGTACCTAAAAATATAGTACATAATATATTTTAAGGTGGAGGAATTAAAAAAAATAAGGAATAATATGGAATAATCTAGAAGAAATATGAATTAATTAAGACAATGTCTTTCCAAAGCAAAGCCTGAAGCAGCAGGTGCACTATATCCTGGCCGTGAAGGTGAGAACTGGTAAATGGTTGGCCCCAGAGGGTTAATAAACAGACCGCAATAAAGAAAGCTTGGAACAAATCCGCTGACAAATTCATGTTGACATAACACATGTTCTGTAGCTGTAGATCGTTTTATATTCGATTTTTATTTAATAAAAGTAATCTAATTGAATAATCTTGGCCCCGATTATTCAGAAAAGCAGCTCAATAGTTACCACAAATAACATTTAAAACAAATACTTATAAAACTGCAAATACGTTTCAGATGCATTTTATGACAATCCGTCCAAAAAAATGTCTTACAGAAAAATAGTTTCACATGTTTTTCAATAAAAAAAGGGTTTTTTTGCATAATATTTTATCTGAAAGCGCTGGACAAGCATCTGGTAAATACTTGAACGGAACAGCTGACCAATAGAGAACTTAAAAGCAAGTCTGGAAACTGAAAAGATGAAGACCAGCTTTTCTTTTATGGTCAGTAAAAGATGAACTATGTAGATAAAACAGAGCAACGCCATTAAAAGAAGAAAAACAATCTGCACTTGACTTAGTGGGTGACTACATGCTGATGGAGGTCTGTGGAATGTGCTGAGAGGTGGGTAATCATTTCTATAGACCCATGACATTTGGTGCCTCTTTAGTCTAGACAACCTTATCAGGTAAAACGCCGTAGAGTAGAGACACAAAGGGTAGGCAAGACATCGGACCTGGTGGTTGTTATCATTGCCAAGTGGAATGCTTGACATTTTTGAAGTGGGTCTTTACGGAGTTGCAACTACAAGCTTTTAGGGGTGACAACGTTGTTAGGAAAGTTCTAAAATCTAAAGCAAAGAGCACTTAAAACCATATAAAATATTCTAAACAAAGTAAAGTAGTGTCACATTACTCATTTTTTATATTTTCTTTGCAATAAAGACATTTGATACCATTGTTCCAGTCATATATGACAAAGAAATTGATTAAAAAAAAGAATGAAAGGACGACAAGAATCGCATGTTTTATCCCTATTACCATTTACAAACATACAAGCATGTGATTCTGGCCATGATTTCTAAAAAAAATCCTATAATCCTATAATCCTACGCTAAAATCTATTGTCTTTGATTTCTAGTTTGACATCTAGTTCACCGACAGATGATTAATAGCCTTTGCGATCTTTGTCTTTTTCCTCTAAACAAATTCCGGCAGTGTCAGGAGGTTTCAGACACTTTGCTTCAGTGTGTTTTGTCCTACAACAACCATCAAACCAAGAACCAATAGAAGTGTCGCATCTAAGGACGCAATTAGCGCAACATCTTCTAGGACAAACGTCAAGCCAAGATCCTATAGGAGCAGCGAACCTGATAATGCTTCAAACTAAAATGGGAAAATGTGGACACGATTCCGGTGGACCGAACAGCAAAAAGTGAAACTTATAAAGTTATAGAGTAAAAATTAGTGTTGGTATGGCGTAGCGCCACCGCTGTTTGTTTGCTGTTAGCTATTATTTACTAAGAAAAGGAAGGTTTGTGAACGTGTCATGGATTGATGGACGAGTTTTGTTTGTGTCCATTTCTTAAGCATTTCGACTGTCGTACAGTCTGACATTATGACGACTGAGATCCTACAGTATGACATGGAAATCATGTTCGTACAGTCTGCCAAACAAAGACTATTAAAAAGCAAGCAGTATAAGCCTCGCATTAAAACACCTGCCTTTAATGATTTTTTTCTGCTTATTATACAGTTTATAATAAACCAAGGTAGTCAATCAATGTGTTTTTTTTTCAGTATTTACAGTAAAAACAAAGGAAAACATTGTAAAATGAATGCAGAAAGTTATTGGCTCGACTCGCCCGTCAAAAGGATCTGGCACTATAGTGACCCGGTATGGGGATTTACAACTTGTTGGCCACTTGGTCTCTTCCTCCTCGATCCTCTTGGTCCAAACCAGACAGGAATCCGCACTATGTTATTTTTTTTAGTATGTGTGACATTTTCCTTGATGTCCTGAGCCTGACTCGGACTGGCTGTGGATCAGTTGGAAGAATCCACTTATAAATTATTAACACTATTCAAAAAAAATGGCTCCTGATCTTAAAACATCACTAAAGAATATATTTCTAAGAATCAACAGCTATATAAAGAAAAAATAGCTGGGCACTCCTAATACCGTATATACCGTAATACATCTAAAAAATGGATTTTCCTTTTTGATTTATTTAAAACACACAATTAGATAACATCTTATATGTTGCCTAGAGTTTTTACATTCTGGGGTTGGGATATATTAATAGCATAAGAGAATAAGGGCATTAATGACACTATGTGTGATGCCTAGTAGGGTTACGAAGCTGAGTAAATTTTGCCACTGGTTAATTGGCATGCAACAACACCAGAAATACCTGCATGAAGGATGGGGGCTGGTGGAGTTTCCCACTTTTTCTTAACTTTTCTTCGCTTTTAATTAGCTTAGAAATGAATTAGCTTCACTTTAAAATTGGCGTCAATTTTTAATTGAAAGTAAACAAAACAGGAAACTTATATTAAGCACAGAACCTTTAGTAACATAATGAATATCTACTGTGATGCATTAAATTTGACTTAAATGATATTGGGGCAGTGCTACGGTGGTCAAGGGACATAATTGATGTTGCAACACTGTTAAAACTGTCATTATTGACTATGCTAATCCTAATTCCGATGTCCAGAGATGGACGGACTTCTACTCCATGATGTTATCTTGCGTTTTGGGCAAGTTTACTAATAAGTGCACTGTATTATAACAATCAGACTGAAAAAAGCTAAAGTGTATTGGATACCTGTAAAAACTGATCAGATGCCGTAAAGGTAAAGATCTGTTTACGAATCTCTTTCACAGAAAAAATTTTTGCATTAAATAAGTATTAATAATTTCTCACTACGCCCTAAAAACAGCAGCGTGATTGGTGTAATTTGGCTTTACTCCTTTTTACGATTCGGAGAGCATGCTAACATGAAACTTTTCCAGCATCACTCAGACCGATGCTGTGCAATGCATCTATTTTCTATTATACTGCTATTTTCCCACCATCTTACCAGGGATGACCTGTATAACTACAATAATTGACACTGATTGTTGGTCAAACAAAAATATGATTATAGCAATCCCCCAATTTAGCTACACATTGCTAACACATAGTAACAGTCTTTTTTACGACATACTGTAAACCAACTAACTCCTAATGACGGTCATCATCTTTCCCACCAAAGACCCCCTCGCCCCAACACCCCACCCTTCTTTCCGGAACTACAAAGTTGTACTAGGATAATTTATGTTTGCTCAGACTTTAGTAAACATTACCATGTCAACAAACATCTGACGGTTTCCTGCAGTTTTGCTTGAACATCTTTCATCATCGTTCTTTTCCATGTTGTCATTCGGACGTACCAGTGAAAGAAAAAATTAAAGATGGAAGAGGAAATGGAATGAAAGTTGTTTAAAAAAACCTGGATCGCTATAACAAAAACCACAGGATTTTAGGACTAATTCTTACTTTTTCTGACTTTGTGTAGTATCAGTTGATGAATTTATTGTAGCTCCATTCTTCACAAATTCTTCTGCTATTATTTTTGTTTCATTACCAGCTTTAATTTACTAAAAATTACTTTACCTTAGACTTGCCATGTCTCGTCAAACACTTGGTTAAAGAAAAAGATTTTTTAAAAGTTACACCCATCATGTCTGCTCAATTAGCTCTTTTTTCTTAACCACAAGTGTAATACGAGTAGCTAAATATTAATAATTATAAAAGGAGAAGGAAACCACTGCATTTCTGGGGGGTGTAGCCAGAAAACAGCATGAAGCTTGTTTAAAATACAATAAAAGAGTGAATAATAGTAAATGCCTGTCCTCTGTCCTTATTTACACCGACTAACTTCAAGTCCTTATTTGTCACATCCATATCCCTCCTCTTTGGTCTTCCTCTTCACCTCCTGCCTGCAGCTCCACTTCCAACATCCTCCTACCGATATTTTCACTCTCTCTTCTCTGCACATGTCCAAACCATCTCAATCTGTCCTCTCTGACTTTGTCCCTAAAACATCCAACATGAGCTGTCCCTCTAATGTGCTTGTTTCGAATCCTGTTCAACCTTGTCATTTCCAAAGAGCAAGGGGAAGTGGTAGCACAGTGGTTAAGTTGTTGGACTACCAACTTGAAGGCCCGAGTTCAATTCCCAGCCCCACCGAGGCACCACTGCTGGGCCCCCTTGTATAACAAGAAATAATATATGTCGCTCTGGGTAAGGGTGTCTGCCAAATGCTGTAAATGTAATAGAGAACCTCAACATCTTCAGCTCCTCTACCCCCAACTTTGCTTCCTGTGTCTCTAAACCCTACAACATAGCTGCTCTCTCTCACCATTGTCTTCTATACTTTCCTCTTGATTTATAGCTGCTCTCTCTCATGACTGTCTTCTACACCTTTCCCTTGATACATAGCTGCTCTGTCTCACCACTGTCTTCTACACCTTCCACTTAATTCGTAGCTGCTCTCCCTCACCACTGTCTTCTACACCTTCCACTTAATTCGTAGCTGCTCTCCCTCACCACTGTCTTCTACACCTTCCTCTTGATTCTTGTTGATATTCTTCCATTACACATAACTCAAGACCCATCCAACCTGTCTGCACTTGCTTCTTTGCCTCATTTCAACACAATCTCCATTGCTCCATTGGATTGTTGGTCCCAAGTTTTTTTTTGGGTGTCCCAAGGTGCTGGGAATCGAACCCAAATCTTCCATCCAACACCTTAACCAATTAGAATATAACGAGAAGTTTAAGTTAATATGTAACTTTTAGCCCTTTTTAAAGCTCAATGGTACTGGACTCACAATTAATCATATACCCTATTTATTATAGGTTACACCTTACTAGTTTAGATTTACTTTTTAATGAAGTGGTATAATTTTGATTTACTATTAGAGCACATTGTGAACAATGTTATGAGTATGAAGATGTGACTCCATACACATAACACACTCAAGGCCATATCAAGTGAACCAATTTCGATGACCGATGACAGTGTAAGCAGAAAAAAATGGATTGCACACATGGATTCCGATATTTTTCTATTGCTTTTAGGCTTCATTATTATGTGGAAATAAATCGGATATAAATCAGATATGTGCATTAGTGTCTGCTATGTAAGCTGACGGAACGGATTTTCACCCATCAATGAAAGTCAAACGTTATTGAATAAATGCCACCTGCTTGACGTCAACTCTTTTTTTTCTCTTTACTTAAAGAGTGAAGAGTTTAAATGTGGTGCAAAGCAAAATACTGAATAATCATTTTATCTTAGTTAATTGCGTAAATTGATTATCACGCCATTTTGGCTCCTTTTTCTGGTCAGTACGTCTACATTGGGTTGTTTTGGGTTTGTTTTGTATAGTGTAAATGCAGATATCACATACAGGTCAGTTTTAAAAGATGATTGATGCGGGTCATCAAAAAAATCAGATATAATCACCAAATCGGAACTGGTCCTTAAAATCTAACGTGTAACTGCAGCCTAACTTAAGTGCAATTGAAAAGAAACCGATATTGGCCTAATTTGGGTGTTACCCCTTACCCCTCCCTCTCCTCCCAGTTCTGTACAACGCCTAGTGGCCTGCAGAGTCTCTTAGGCTTTCATATGAAAAGCACTCTGCTTAAAACTGCATTATTTCTATGTGGTTACAAACAAGATATGGGGTATCATTAGGGGAAATAGGGATGCAGCTGTTGATGAACTCCTGACTAACCAATCCCTGACTTAAAATGGAAAAGTAAGATCAGCAGGTAGCATGTGTACCCTACTAATTACTCTAAATGCTGCATGTTAGTTCCATTCCCAAATAAAGTAAGGGTAGCTATGGGTAATTAATTAGATGTTTTTAAGGTGACATTTGCCACAGTAAAAAAGGGATAAACTGCAGTTTCAGCTGTAAGCAGTTTAAGTCTACACAAACCATTAATCCAGTATCACCACATCATACACACACATGCACATGTACATACTGACTCACTCTTTCATGAACATGCACTATAATTTAGTCTAAAGACACAGTACCGCCATAGGAATACAGATTTAACAAGAAAACACCATGGGGCAGTTTTTAAGTTCTCGGTTTTCAGGTTATGCCTTTAGTAAAAGTGGTTAGCTCTGGTTCCTTATTCATTTTTTCCTTTAATTGTACAATTTGTTAGCCCAATAAAACTATTTTAATTGAATTGAATTAAATATAAAGCCTAGTCGATGTTAAATACATACCTTAAATTGGTCTGTGTTTCTTGTCCAGATACATTTTTTCAGCTAGATATGCTATGACTATGGTCTGCAGTGCAACAATCATAGTATTTAACATTACAGTTGGAAATAACAGCATACAATTCCGACATAGAACATTTGAGTATGAATAATGTGTGGGCATTTGCAATGTTATGACCTCATCGTCATTCGGAATGTCATCCTCGAAGGGCAGACAAGTCATGTGAGTCATGCCGTTAACAGTTTGTGAGGGAATCAAATGACTCTTGTTTCACAGATGCTGAAAATGATAACCCGGTTTGTTGAACAGTTTAGTAAATTTGAGGCATATTTGTGCAAGTATTTGCTCCACATCACACTTCAATAGAGTAGATACAACTAGGGATCGACCGATCGATCGGATAACCCCCGATAATCGGGTTTAACGATATCGGGGTTATTTCGGCTTTTTTTTAAAATCTGATATATTTCGGAATATTCAGCTTTTTTTAAATATCGGAATATTAGTTAGGTAATATCGGATATACCCATATATAGCCCTATTCTCAGAATTGTAAAAGACCTGAACTGCATCTGAACTGAATCTAATGATATATGACTTAATAAAACCCAAACCCTACCATATTAGTGAACTGAATTAACTATGCATCTACCTACTTAAGGTTCCTGTTTAAAAACCCAACCCTACCAATTATTGATTCTCTGATTAAACCCCTGTTCATATTACTCATTTGGTTGTAAAACTTTACACTAAAGTGAATTTAAAAAAGAATTAAAAAAAGATTTTACATTAGGGCAGCACAGTGGCTTAGTACGTAACTAGCCTTACAGCAAGAAGGTTCCTGTTTAATTCCTGGGCAAGGGCCTTTTTGTGTGGAGTTTGCATGTTGCAAGTTCTTCCTGTGCTTGCATGGGTTTTCACACCGGGTTCTCCGGTTTCCGTCATCCTCATACAGTCCAAGACGTATCTTGGTTAGGTTGATTGGTAATTCCAACTTGCCCATATGCCCATATGAAGTGTGAGTGTGAGTTTGTGTGTGGCCCTGCGATGGTGTGGCCCTGTGACCCTCTTGCCTTTTTGCCCTTTCGGAGACAACTGGGATAGATTCCAGCAAATCCCTGTGACCCTGATCAGAATCAGGGAATAAGCGGGTTTAGAAGATGAATGAATGAATAAATGAATGATTAATTTTTACATTAAATAAATACAAAAGTTTGTTCATCAGGGAATAAGTTGTTCGGGTTCCCTAGACTAATGAATGAATGAATAAATGAAGAATTTTTCAAAAACCTAAAACCTAATAATCAAGTTCCCTATTGTTCTATTTGTTCAAGTATCAATATCTGTATAGTAGTATCTCTAGATATAACTTTTGCCCAGCTGTATAACAGCAGGCTTTGGTGCTTTTGACAGGTGACAGGCTGAGCAGAATCTGGAGGTGTTCAGAACTATTTAGAACAACAATACAGTCTGAAAAGATTTAGAGGAATCGCTCATGATAATATTTTCCTGCATGTTAAAGCAAGTGATCTCTTCATCTGCCAAAGCAGACTTGTCTTTCTGCCAGACTCACCATCTTTCCATGAACTCGAGTGCATTCAACAGGCTTGGGCTTGTAATCCAGTGAAAATCAAGCATGATGAAAGAAACTAGTAGAGCTGTGCTGCATGAGGATGTCCTGCTGTAGATTAAGTGTGGTATTAACAAATAAGTGAATAATAGTATAAAATAGTCATGAGGGTAAATGTCTCATAAATAGCTATGGATGATGTATCATTTTTCAAGGATGACATTATTAAATTGATGTCATAGGGAAAAAAGAAAAAGAAAAGAATAGAAGTTTCTCTTAATTATACCTCTTTTCTATGATTTGTTAGACTACAGGCTTAATAGTTCATGTGTCCACCCTACATCCAAACAGTATATTTGTTTTTCCCTGTTTCAGAACTTTCCTCCAGATACTCCAGTTTCTTCCTCCACTCCAAGACATGTGGTGTAGTTTTATTGGTGTCATAAAAACTGTGTTTAGGAGTGTGTGTGTAATTGTGCCCTGCGATGGACTGACATTCTATCCGGGCTGTCCCCCAAATTTTGTTCCTTAGGTTTTCTGCCAGGTTTTCAGGGATTCTGCATAGAATTGTATTAGCTCAATGGTTACGGCGTTGGACCTTCTGCTCAGAAGATCATGGGTTCAAATCGAAGTGCTGCCGTTTGGGGGCCAATGAGCAAATCTCTATTTTTTGGATAGAGCTGCTAGACATGGAGATAGGTTTTCCAAATATAACTAAAATATTATTTGTAATTTTTATGTGTGTTATGATAATATTTTTCTGCTATATTAAAATTGATGCTAAAGGTGGTTTTACATCACAAATACAACACACCCACATAAAGTCAGTGCCACATGTGGTTACAGGGTGGGACTACCACCATTGCAACAGTAAGAGTAATGATATCTGGGCACTCATCACCTATCACTTTCTCTCTCTCTCTCTCTCACACACACACACACACACACACACATACAAATCTTTAAATTTTCCCCACCAGATCAAAACCGCAAAATATTCCTAGCCTTGGAGAGATATTTGCTTTCAACCACAACACTAAGTTCACTAGGGTTGTTGTTGTGTGTAATTCTCTAATGCATAAGATCATCAGACTCAGCAAAGTGATAAATGAGATGTTAACTATGGGTTACAGGTCATGTTAGTCATGCTACTTAGTTTAATAGAGCCTTGCATGTTAGCCAAGATTATTTTCTGAGCCACAAGCTTAGGAATTCTGCCGTCTGCTCGGTGTGATTTCCTTTTAACGGTTGATGAATTTCCAACATGCTGTTTCTGAATGACCAGAAGTTATTCCTAGTCAGTGAGTACTGCGAACATGTAACTTCTCAAATGCAACCATAACACTGTACAAACGTACACACACCCTTTCAGGATGTTAATAATGGGTCAGATCATTAAAATTAAGACGGTGGTGGGTTAATTTTAATCACCCTATTCTTAAAATAAAACCAAACCATGGCTTTTAGGTAATACTAACATGTGCAGTGTTACCTAAGCTCCTGACTCAGAAAAAAAGGTTGTATACAAAGATTCCACTCAGGGATCTGATTCTGTCATGTAAATATGTTTTTGGCACTTTATGATGACTCAAAAGCAAGTAAAAGGCAGGAACCAGCAAGTTTGATCAAGTGGGTTTTTTTTTACCATAAACAAGATGTGCTTTCATTTTAAAATATTGCTTAGTGGGCAGCACGTGGCTTAGTGGTTAGCACTATTGTACTCACAGCAACAAGGGCCAGGTTGGATTTCCGGGCAGGGGCTTTCTGTGTGGAGTTTGCATGTTCTCCCACTGCGTGCGTGGGTTTACTCCGGGATTTACGGTTTTACAGTCCAAAAACATGTATGTTAGGTTGATTGGTAATTCTAAATTGTCCATAGGAGTGAGTGTGAGTGTGTGTGTGTGTGTGTGTGTGTGTGTGTGTGTGGCCCTGTGATGGACTGGCGACCTGTCCAGGCTGTACTCTTCTTGCCTTTCACCCTTTCAGAGATGGCTGGGATAGACTCCAGCAGATCTCCGTGACCCCCAATTAGGAAATAAGAGGATATAGAAGATAAATAAATAAATATCACTTAGTCATATACATAATATGTCATAGACATATTATGGCGTTTTACTGTGGCGTTCTTCTTCTTCTTCTTGTGTTGTTTATTGGCGGTTGACAAGGCAACTTATGGTGTTTAAAGCATTAACGGAACGGGAGAAAGAAAAAAAAACACTGAGGCGTTCGTTGCGCCAACTAGCGTTTGGGTGTCTGAAGCTGCTTGTAACTGGAATTTTTGCTTGTAACCAACTTGAAGCCAAAAATCGGCCTAGAGATGGTTTGTATCTCGAAAAACTCATTAGGTGGGACACTCGTAAGTCAAGGTACCACTGTAATGTGGATATTATGTATTACTTTCATTATATTACGCTCGAAGCCTTGATGATTAAAAGCTGCCTTGTCGAAGCTGTTCAGGCTGTTAAAGCTAGAATTACTTCAAGTCCTATTATCAAAAAGTAAACAAATAACTAAATAGCTTGTTGCGTACAGTGCTAGCTGGTAGCCATTTCTACCACTCATAGTTGCAATCTTTGAAATAGCACACAAAAACTTAGCTGTCCTTTGTTAGTGAGTTCAGATTGGATGTAGGTCTTACGTTCTCAATTATGTACATTAGTCTGAAAACAGTGCACCTTGATAAACGATGTGTTTTAGTAACAGTGGCTGTAATTGCGGACATCGTTTACTTTTCATTGAGTTTCACATTTAGAACCCAGAAATTCCTGGGGCACGTCACTAGACCCAGAGGACAGGCTAATTGGAAGATTATGGGTTTAATTCCCAGCACCACCAAGCTTCCACTGCTGGGGCCTCTGTGCAAGTTCTTAACCATCAACTGTTAAAAAGACAAATGTTAGTCTCTTGGAAAGGGAGTCTGTTAGATGGTGTAAATATAAATGGCTGAAGGTAGATATGAAACCAAATGTCTACATTTATATAATCGCTAGGTTTAGATTCAGAGTTGAGTTGCTAAAGCAATGGTTTTACAATAAATTCATATAGTAAAGGTAAAATAAAATAAAATAAAATTGGGGGGTGGCAGGTTAAATAAAATTTGTCACTTATAATTTATATTTATAATTAGCATTATTTATAATTATAATTTATCACGATAAAATGAACTCCACATATACCTTAACTAAGATATTTGGCTGCATTTTCTTGCAATTTTTGCATTAAGTGTATGACAAAATGACATCACCATTAGTCTTTTGTTTGTCTCAAACATCCTTCTCAGGTGGTTAAATGCTGCTCAATTGGGTAAAAGTCTGGTGACGTGTGTTTTGGTAGTGTGTCCTAAGTCATTAGCCCTGTTTACATGGAGCATTTTGTTACAGTTACAATTATTTTAAAAGTCCAATCCAAATAAAAATCCTTCAATCCTCCACCTCAATCGGAATAAAAATGTCTAACCCGATTAAAATTCTTAAAATTCTCGGAGAATAACGCCAGTTAGCCAGGAAATGACTGTGGTATCTTGAAAGTTTTGCTTTCATTCCAGGTCGCTAAATTTCGTTAGCACAACTCGCTAGTCTCTGTTACAGACTTTTGTTTACAGGCTTCTGCTTTTTTGGTGGGGGGAGGGGCAGAAAAATCAGCTAAGCTCGGGTTTTTAAGTGCCATCTTTTCATAAAAGGCAAAACACAATGCCTGTACCTCAGTTAACCAGAATATTTCAATCAGAATGACGAAAATGTGCATGTAAACAGGGTGTCATCTTGCTGCATTATGAAGTTCCTCCCATTTAGATTAGTTGTAGAATTTTATAAAGATTGGCAGACAGAACTGCTGGAACTGTTATAAGTTTCATCATCCATAAAGATAAGGAAGCCTGTTCCAGAAGCAGTCATGCAAACCTAAGCCATGACGTAGCTGTTATCTGGGAGCAGGAGTAGATTCTGTCTATTTTTTCTATAGCATTTGTATCACTTTGGTAGAGGTTCTTCTTGGTTTTAAAACTTTTGGGGTCTCTATATGTGTGGTTTTCTGATTTATCATCAAGTGTTTGGTATGAGCTCTATATTTCTACTAAAGGTTGTTGGTGGTGTTACTTTTGGGTCCCCCTTCCCCCTAACAACTTTCCTTTCATTATTTGCAATTACATTTAAGGCATTAAGCAGATGTCCCTATCCAATGCAATTATATTTCTTTTACACAACTGAGCAGTTAAGGGTTAGGGACCTTGCTCAAGAGCCCAGCGGTGGCAGCTTGGTGGTCCTTGTCTGTTTGGTCAATTTTTTTTTAAATAACTGCAGTCTTTGCAGGTGAAATCCAAGGTTCAAGCAAGAAAAGATCTTCAGATCTAGCAATTTTTTAAACAGTCAGTCTACAGAAACACACCACGGTGGCAAGACATTATGTGATCATTAGAGGGTTACTTGTTAAATACACTCAACAACACAATGAAATTTGTTTCTTCACATAACCCAGTTTAGAAGGTTGGGGTCAGAATGCTAGAATACAGCACCCCTGGAGCAGAAAGGGTTAAGGGTCTTGCTCAAGGACCCAACAGTGGCTGACTGGCAGTGGTGGGGCTCAAACCCAGGTCTTCCCAACAATGACTCAGCACCTTAACCATTTAAGCCACCATGTGGGATCAATCAGAAGGTGTTATGTTGTAAGTTAACACATCCAAATGTATATGTTGGAAATTAGAAGCCAAACTCTATCATCTCATGTTCAGGTTTTGATCCCAAACCCATATGTTTTTAATGTACACCAAAACAATAGGACAAACGTTGCTGTTCCAGTACTGCCTACAGCGCCTGTAGGAATGATGCAACAAAAATTCAAGGCAGGTGTTAGAGTTGTTTATGTATTTATTATGTACTCGGTATAGCCAGATGTGCTTGAGCTAATCTTTTTGGATAACTTATTGTGTTATGGTGAATCATTATGTCTTTAAGATCTTGAAAGCTGATGTAATGGGGGTTAAGAATATACTTAGCTTTAATTAGGTCATAATGTCATGTAAATTGATTTAAGTACGGACCACCTGCTTAGCGCAGTAATGCTATCACTGTGCATGTTGTAAAGTCAGTCCTTCAGGCAACTTTTAAAAATGTCCTTTGCGTGTCTTGTTTGGAAATTACTGGCAATAACAATGTTACGCACAAACTCCATAATCTATAAAAGTTATTACCAGATGTTTATCTTTGTGAAATTAAAGAAAAATATTTTACCTCACACATGGGGGTCAGAATACACATACACAACACCTCGTCCATGCCAAGTGCACGCCTTTAGAACACAGGGACTCAGGCATCATGAGAGTCAGTTTAACAGACAAATGATACCAAACCCTCATGTGGTGTTCATATTATTATTATTATTACCTAGACAATGTTTTTGAGTTTGGTGGACCCATCATGTTATTGGGTTTTTTAATCAACACAGCCAAAACAATAATGGAAAAATACTTAAAAAGTATTTACTTTAGTTCACTTATAAGCAATCGAGACATTATTTATGATTCATATTTGCCACTTACCCTATTAGATCACATTAGAAAATATAATTGTAATGAAAAAAATAGGTTTATAATATGTTTCCAAGTAGTTTATGATCAACATGGAAAATAAGCCAATGAGGCCAATGAGTTTGAGGCTTAAAAAAAGTTCATAGCATCATTTCTCTTTAAATAAGTAAATCATTTAAAGTTGAATAATACTTTTACAAACATGGGTCATAAAAGGTTTTACTGTTTTTATATCGGACTGACAGTTTATACTTTACTGTCAATTAGAACAAAATATCAACAGATTTCTATGCATATTTCAGGTTATCAGTAGATGACATTGTGCTTTTGAGTAATAAAGTACAGGAAAGAAAGTCACATACTGTCCATTTTTTCCTGATATAATAAATAAATAATTTGAGATCATTTATAACAGTGGCCTTAGTGTTCAGATCAGATCATTCCATCAGGTTATACTCATTATTTATGTGAATAGAAAAGCTAGAAAAGCAATCCTATAATTAAGTTAAATATCTATAGCTATTGAACATTTATATCATGTTACACTGTTCGATGTCAAGTCAGTTATCAATATCTACGAACCTGTCTGTTTGCTCTATTTTTTGAATAACTGCAGTCTTTGCAGGTGAAATCCACTTACATTTACAGGGTTTTTTTTATACAAATGAGCAATTGGGGGCTAAGGGCCTTGCTCAGGGGCCCAGCAGTGGCACTACACCTCCCCTACCACTTTTTACATTATTGAGCAGATATTTTATTACTTCAGTACTTTTTTTTTCTGTCTCAAATAGCTAAAATAAATAGCAATTTAACTTTCATGCATACAGTTCATTTACAAAATTTCCTTGTACTCTTTTTTTTTAATTAATGTGTTAGACTTGTCCAGAATATATCAGAATACTGGTAAAAATATTAAATGGTATAAAAGGAATAATGCTACCTCCACATAAGGGATTTCTCTTTTGAAGATTAAATCCATCCATCCATTGTCTATACCCACTTATTCCTAATCAGGGTCACGGGGATCAGCTGGAGTCTATTCCAGCTGTCACCTTTATTCCTCTAGCGCTTTTAACAATCGAGATTGTGTCAAAGCAGCTTTACAGAATCGAATAGTAGAATCAATACAAGGACAATATTAAACACTCATTAAAACATCCAGTTTAGTTTAGATAGTATCAGTAAATTTAAAGTCCCCAACTAAGCAAGCCAGAGGCAACAGCGTCAAAGAACCCAAACTCCACGGTGATAGACTAGTGCTGAACCACCAACTGGGCTGGATACGGACTAGATCTGTTGGCAAGGGTGTGCTTGGAATAAGAAAGAAACAGACTAATATTAGCAGAGATGCTATTCTACTTACGATGTAAAAAGTATGTTTTGAGTTATTGGAAGTGTTCCTGATTCCGGTAGACCTGATTTTGATACACCATTTAATACCACTATTAATTCGCTATTGTAAAAAATCATCAACGCTATACAAACACACAATATAACACAGGATGGAATTACAGAAAGATAGAAATGTCACGTATTGAGGGTGAAAACCAGTTTTATTAAAGCAAGAAACCCCATTAGGACTCCAAACCTCTACACTACAACAGCAACAGTATCTAATAACATCACAAAACCATTAAAGATATATTAAATTATTTTTTTTTATATATATATATATATATATATATATATATATATATATATATATATATATATATATATATATATATAAAAATAATTTAATTTACATCTGCCAGTACTACATATTCTGAGGGCTTTGGGCAGATTAGATTAACATGGCAGCAAATAGATGCTGAAATCTGATCTTCTTTCTTTATGACACTGTATATTTGGGGTTTTATCCGATTAAGGACATGAGCTATTGTACTATGCTATTTCCTGTCTTTATGCTCCAAACAATGTGGGATATATAAAGCAAAGGATATTAGAAAATGTATAACACAGGCTCACCAGGGTATACAGTGTAATTAGGTAATCCAGTCTAGATAAAGACTAACAAATATTTTGTTAATTGCCTAAAAAGGACCTAAAAAGTGGGCAGATAAGTAAAATCAGACGAGATTATGTTTTGTTTTCGTACATAATATTAAAAGTAGGGCATTCATAGTTAAGTGCCGTGCATTTGTTCCCAAACTGGGGGGCGTGACCCTTGGGGGGCAGGGAGTTATAATATGGGGTACAAAAGGGCTAGTGTAAAGTTAGCAAATTTTTATAGATATGCACTGAAATCTTAAAAGAGAAAAAACTAAGAATATATGCCGTGCCGCCTTGGTTTTACTCTACCTCTAGCCCTCGTCACTTCGCGGTATGATGTTTTCTTCAATATTTTGCTCTATTAATGGGCGTTCCTTTGAGTTGCTTATGACCTATACGAATGTTTTACTCATTCTCCAATGTTTTTCTCCTCACATTCAACGGAAAAGTCTCCTCAAATAACACGACGCCAAGAAATTTCTAGAATACGTGTTCCTGATTGCAATAGCGCTCTTGAAAAAGCTGTTAAAAACAACAAATCCTGTCACATAGTTAAACGACGTACAAGTAGCAAAATTTACATTTAAGGCTTGTTCTCTGAAAAAAATGACTTTTTTAGCAAGTTGTCACACACTGGATTTGTGTTAATAATTAATAATAAATCTTTTAAATAATTTCTTCTCAAAGTGTATTGATGTCTTTATGCGTGTGTAGAAGGGGCAAAAAAAAACCTTTAAGAACCACTGCTTTAAAGTAATCCCTACTTTCCTAAACATCATCACAATATTCCTATAGAATAATAGCAGGCAGTGATTGGCTGAGAAAATCATGTTTATTAAAAAAAGAAATAAGGCCACATCAATTCCCCTTAAACTCATGCATATCGCCCCAAACTATGCACTGTATCGCACTAGGATTCCACATGCACAATTACAGTACAACTAGCATTTATATTCCCCTTTGCCATTTACTCAGTGCGGTTAAATCACCCTGGGAGCCTGGCCCTTTAGGTTGCCATCTGTTGATGTAATCCCCATTTCAGTGAATGTGTTTCTTTTGTAGTGCTCTTGATAGAGGAATCCAAGCCAAAGACAACCACAGTTGTTTGGTTTGGATAAGTTCAGCTTTTTTTTCGTTTGTAGCTGAATTGCAGACGCAGCTCAGCTTCAACCGCAAATATTCCACATTACCAATGACTATGGAGCACCAAAGGACAAAACAGATCCTCCAAAGCCTTTAATTGGTGCTTGTCATGGAGTCTTAAAAAAACCACTGCCATACCTTAGCTGCAGCAGTTAATCAGGATCTTTTTAGTTTTTTAAAGAGTCTTTCCATCTTTCCATGCCTGCTAATCTTGTTGCTTTGCAGGTGGTTTAAAGAACAGCAGTTTTTGTTGTTGTTGTTGTTGATGTTGTTTTTTAATATTAACATTTGGAAAATTTAGCTGTTTTGCTAAGTGTTCAATGTGATTGAAAGGTTGTAAGATTAAATGCCAGTGCTGCCAGAATATAACTGCTGGGCCCTTGAGCAAGACCCTTAAATTGTTGACCCTTAAAAGTCAAGATGATTAAAAAAAATTCAGGTTACTAAAAGTAATCCATATCTCTCTCTCTCTCTCTCTCTCTCTCTCTCTCTCTCTCTCTCTCTCTCTTTCTCTCTCTCGGGGGCGGATTTAACTTGCCCCTAAGCTACTAGTGACCAGTTTTCTGCCCTTTCTACGAATTCAAGGAGCTTCGAGGATGGATTGGGACTCACTCTGTTCCACTGAGACTACAGTTTACATTACAGTTGATCACCATTACCATAAACTGTAATTAACAAAAATTTGGTGTCACTCAGTTGAGGATGGGTTCCTTATTAAGTCTGGTTTCTCTCAATGTTTCTTCCTATTTTATCTCAGGGAGGTTTTCTTCGGCACAATTGCCACTGATTTAATCATTAGGAACAAACGTACACTTTTTTTACTTTTATTTTATTCTATGTAAAGCTGATTTTATTCTATGTAAAGCTGATTTTATTCTGTGTAAAGCTGAATTAATCGCTATACGAATAAAAATAAATTGATCCAAAGGGGACCAGCCAGATGTTATGAATGTAAAAGAGTTCACATTTGTCTGGTCTAACCCCTTTCAGTTCATGTTCTCTACTAAATCGGTAAACACTTGACCATCTTGCTTTATTTTTAAGATCATACGGAAGCAGATTTTTAAAAAAAAAACAAAAAGAAAACATATGTTATGGTTTTAGTGCTGAATAAGCAGAGCAGAAGTTCCCTAAATCCCTCTGGGGCTGCTGTTGAGAGCCTTTGACCAAGGTGCTTAACCTCAATTTTAGTGTCTGGCATGAAGACTGATGAATAGGTCGCACAAGGAATGTGAACCATCTAAATTTGATGGAATTAATGTAGCCCTTAACAAAGCATGTGGCCTGTCTGTGTGTGTGTGTGTGTGTGTGTGTGTGTGTGTGTGTGCAATAATGTAATTAGTCTTATTTAATTTGCCATTTCATTAATTTGTGGTTGTCATTTTAGACCCTTTAAACAGTCTACAGTCGTGTAAATGTTTTTGTATAAGTATTTACAGAATTCCCTCATGTTACATAACTTAGTAGATCTGGATGCTGGGAGAACATAGTGACAGCTCTGATAATATTATGATAATTTTAGGTCAAGACAAACTGTCTTTAAGATTTAAGATTATATTAAACCGTGTTGAGGGTAGTTTGTAGCTTGGAGTACCTGAAAAATTACAAATGACTGCACAAGCAACTGAGTAGACCGGAATAGTCGAATCCTCCTAATGTTATAGAGGATAAACCTGCAGGATCGTGTCAAGTTAGCACCATGTGAGGAAAAAAGGA
Organism: Bagarius yarrelli; assembly: GCA_005784505.1. Classification (NCBI taxonomy): domain Eukaryota; kingdom Metazoa; phylum Chordata; class Actinopteri; order Siluriformes; family Sisoridae; genus Bagarius; species Bagarius yarrelli. The sequence goes on along the minus strand of VCAZ01000004.1, from coordinate 3,677,103 downwards.
TAATCAATTGTCTATGATTAACCCAAGGTTGCGAGCGGTGGTTGAAAAGAAGATCAGCAAATTGTCCATGGTGATTGCAAGATCCTGGCATGGGGACGAGTCGGCTGGGACGAAGGGCAGTTCTGTTTTTTTGCTGGGGTTAAGTTAAGACAAGAAGAACAGGTATGTAGGGTTATGTATAGTTTGAATTATGTAAGTGATTCTGATACTGACTATTGAATCCAGGTTTTTATCCATCTTTGGTTCCGTTTTAAATATTTTTTTAAACAGAAAAAACAGAAAAACTAGAATCTTTCCCTTTTTATTTTTGCCACATTTAGTCAAATAAAAATCTTCTTCTACTTTCGGCTGTTCCCTTTTAGGGGTCACCACAGCGAATCATCTGTCTCCACCTCACCCTATTCTCTACATCCTCTTCACTCACACCCACTAACTTCATGTGCTTGTGTATCGCATCCGTATACCTCCTCTTAAAATAATGACAAAGTTCCTTTAAGAAACTATTAAAAGCAATTCAAATAAAGGTCATTCACTCTTCTAGAAGTAAAAATGCTGCTGTTGTTATTAGCTGTACCAGGTGCTTGTCATGCTAAGCCAAATTTATTATCATAGTTACGGTACTTCCAAGTCGATAAGCGGAATTGAAATGTCCGCCATGTCCCTGGTTCTTTAAATTTTAAAACCGATTCTAACATGGAACCGGTTTGAGGTGCCCAAATCCACTGGTTTGACACAGTGATAATTAGTCTTTCTTTTAGAATTTTTTTTCGTCTCACTATACTGTAGTGAGTTTTTTCGCCACTGTTCCGTAGGTTACTTTGTTCTGCTTTTCTTCCAGCTATCCAAGCTCTCCCCCAACCGCCCAAGGTGATTACCTGGTTTAGTCAATCTTCCGCCTATTCCACCCTTATCTGAAATGGAAACTTCCAGCTTCTGATGGATAAGCACACCTGAAACCAGGCAATCAGAATTGGGTAGTGCAGTGGTTTGCTGAAAAACAAGAGAAACAAACTAATCATGTATTAAGTAAAAATGCCATTAATATAACCTGGATTATCTACAGTATGACTTTATTCCCCTTACGTTGATTAAAATCTATAAAAAAAAAGGAGCAAAACAACATACACCGTGTTCATACTAATTTGCTTACAAACTAAAGACTTGTATGACATTTGTTGAATATTTTACGCTAAGCTAAAGCTACATTTTTATTAAATTAGTTTATTAAATTGATTTTTTTAATTCTAACAATTCAATAACTGTCACTCATAATAAATGGGGGTCTAAATAAATGATGACCTTTAAGACAGAAAACATCCAATTTGTGTGCATGGGATTTGGGCTGGGACGGCTTTGGGGTCAATCAAGGGTCTTAACTTGACTTAGGGGGTATTTGTCCAAAATAGGTTGAGAACCACTGAGCTATAGGAACCTATAGTATCTACCTAATACTATACATTTGCAAGATGCCCTTATCCAGAGTGACTTACAATATTCCTTGTTATACAACTGAGGGTAAAGGGCCTTGCTCAGGGGTCCAAACAGTGGTGGCTTGCTGGAGCTGGGAATCAAACCCACAACCTTCAGGTTTTGGTAAACCCAACACCTTAACCATGAGCCACCACTTCCCCTATATAATACTATAGTGTTGTTTTACATAGTATTATAGTATTAGGTTGTTTTATTTTAGTTTTAGTATTCCTAAAGCTCAGTGGTTCTCAAGTGGCTCTCATAGTATTATATAGTATTAATTAGATACTATAGGTTCTATAACATAGTTAATGTGACGTTTAGCATTTTTCAAGCTATTGTTTTAGCTCTTATAGTACATGATATACCGGTTACATTTATGGCATTTGGCAGAAACCATTAAGCAGAGCCCAGCAGTGGCAGCTTGGTAGTACTGGGCTTTGAACCTATGATCCCGATTAGCAATCCAACAAATTTTTAATACGCATTTCTAAACACAGGTTTAAAAAAGCAAAGTGCACATGTAAAAATACTGGTTTAATTAGATTTAATCTTTTTTATTCAAATAATGCAGTTACTTTCATTCATTACAAATGGGGGTCTGAATATATAATGGCCTTTAAGACAGAAAACATCCAGTTTGTGTGCATAGAATGTAGGCTGGGGCATGGGGGGCAGTAAGTATAATTCAACTTGATTGGGGGGGGGGGGGGGTCTGAACCTACAGTATCTACCTAATACTATACAATGTGCACGAGAATTTTAAAAATTGGTGGTCTTTTTTTGTGTGTACATTTGCAATGCCGAGATTATATAAGGAACATTTATACTGTGTTATACTCTGCAAGGCTTCATTTTTTTTATTCTCGCTTCATATAAATCATGCCTGTTCCTTACAATGTCTGATTCTTGCTGAAGCCCTTTCTCATACTAACATGTGCTCTATTATTTGGTTTAATTAGGAAACATTTAACCCCAGTTCTGGTTTAAATTAACTTTTGACTCGTTAACCCATCTGACCTCCAGATTCAGCTGCTATTATAGCCAGGTTTTAGTAACGAGAAGCAATATTGCTTGCTTGTTATCAATTACGTAGGAGAAAATTGGTGTCCAAGAAGTCTCAATGCTTTATGCTAACCTTAGAATAATAAGGTCCATTGTAAGAGTTAATCTGGTGGATTTTGGTAACGGTGGGGGATCGACACATTTTCTGTTTCCTGTTTAAGCACATATATAAACTTAGCAGAATGGATTATAAGCATGCTAGTGAGACTCACAATAAACACAGCCCACTAAGGTACTCTCGGGAGAGTCGTCTCGGAGGCAGACATCAGGGGAATGCCCATGTAATGCATTTTTAAGAGTGAGCTTAACATGGAGAGGCCAGTGACAGGAATGTGTGAGTTTGTTTTAGGAGGCTTTCCTAATAGAGGCGAACACATCCGACAGACTGGAAGTATGCCTGAGGTCAAAAGCAGGTAAAACAATGCCATTTGGTATGTGCTACCATCATATAAAAAAGAGATTATACAGAAAGTCAATCAAAAATTTCTATTTCCTTTTTCTGTATCTATTAAAACACCAGTCAAAGGCATCAATGCTTTATCCCACAAGCAGACTGTGGACCGATATTCAATCTTTTGTCATTTCGAAAAAGAATTGTCCAAAAGTGTTGTCCACCAATAAAACTTTCAAACTCCAATTTAAAGACGCTTACTGTATTTCCACCTGTTATAAAGTTTTACCCAGTGCATATTCAGGGTGAACACTATTTTTATATTGAAGCAAGAACCATCCAAACAACTGCAAACCCCTACACTGCAATTGCAACTGTACCACATATCTGATCATCTGGATCAGTTCAGAATCAATATTTATCTAATAACATGACAAAAACATAAAAAATGTAAAATAAAATACATCATACATTAAAAGGCTGTAAGCCAGCGGTACCGCTCGTAGGCACTGGTCGGGAAGTGGTAGACAAACTTTATACTGGACAGAGACAAGCTAGTTTTGGGGTTAGCCAACCCTCACGATGTCTAGCTTTTCCGGAAAAGTCTGCCTTGTAAATGGATGTCTGTGACCAAGTCAATTTTTTCTCCTCCATCAGCCATTGGAGTTTAAAGAAACAGTCCCATTGTTAATATAGTTTAAGTTACATGGGCAGCACTAGTGATTTTGAAGGGTTTGGTAGATCAGATTGATATGAAATCTAACATTTACATTTATAGCATTTGGCAGACATCGTTATCCAGAGCGACTTACATTTATCTCATTTATTCAACTGAGCAATTAGGGGTTAAGGGCCTTGCTCAGGGACCCAGCAGTGGAGCTGGAAATCAAACCCACAATCTTTAGGTTGGTAGTTCAACACCTTAACCATGAGCCACCACTTCCCACACAATCCTTCGAGGCGGATTTGAACCAGAACCCCTAAGGATGACAAATTTATGCAACTACAGTCCTCCGCGCTACCAACTGGGTTATAGAAGGCTCCACCTACATGTACTGGAAGCGGTGCAGCAAGGGAAACGCTATGAAATGAGGAGAATAAACTGTTGGTAATAAATTAATTAAATCTCACAAATATTAGAATTAGGATGTAAAGGTAGGTCAGCTTCTGATAGTGTTTAGGTCAGCAGAGAAGACCTTGCTCACCCTGACGACCCACCACTGGTTCTACTTAAATAAAATATTTTTATATTTTTGCTCCCATGTAATTGGACCAGTGCAGCGTATATGAGGTCGTGCCTTTTTAATATTTTCCTTTTGTCTTAATATTAGTATTATGGCCTTTATTTAGACTTCGATTAATATAAAAGTAAAAAAAAAAAGTGCCAAGGGCATGTCAAATGTCTGGCAACAGATTATCTGCACCCAAGATATATATTATAGTTAATGCATTAAACCAGACATTAACTGTTCATATTCTGAAGTATACCACCTGCAAAACCTTGTCATGGGCATCTGAGGCTGCCAGTGTAGCTGAGTCACTTCACTTTATTAAAAATCTAACAGACGATAGCCGATGGATACTGACTGTTCAAAACAAACCAACTGGCTAAAAAGTCAACGGTTGGCATTCTAGAAGGGCAATTACTCAAAACATGCTGCAATAACAAAGTGTGCCAAAGTGGAATGTTCTTGACGGGGCAAGTGAATCACCTGGAATGAACCCCCTTTAAGAATGCATCAAGGGACCAGGCTGTCGATTAAATCAAGTCTTGATTTACTTTGTTACTTAGAATCCAATAAAATATGGGGTAAAATGCTGTTAATCATATTTACAGTAGGAAATTTAATACTTAACTGCATAATCAGTCATTTTTATTTGAATGTGCTGTCTTATACATAATCCACGTATAAAAATCTCTTCCTGGAATGAAGGTTTTATGTCATCTTTTTTTTTTTCTTTAGAATGTGGCACACCTGCGTTTAAAGTATTAAACGTTACTGGATGTTATGTTCTTCAAAAATTCAACACATACTTGGAATAAGGATAAAGATTGTTGCGTGTAAGCCAGACTGCAAGTCTACACAGTTTTACAAATTCTTCGCCACTCGAGTAAGGGTGAGGAGTAGGAAACTCTGAACCCAGAAAAGGTTTTCCAAAACAAGACCGGCTTAGAAAAACATATTCTATATGTTCTACAAACGCCCCAATATGGAAGTACGTTTTTTTTCCTCTGTATGTTCACCTGTCCTGTTTTTCCTCCATATTTTCTTGGCCTCACCTGCTTCAAAGCAGTCATTTTAAAAGTAGTGGAAAGCCTGAGTCTAAGGTTGACTGAAGCGCTGACAGTTGTGTTCATTGGTTAAATATTTAGTAGTTATTTCCTCCTCGGTTCCTAATGGTTAATTCTTTTTTTTAGTTCTATTACATAAGGAAGCTGTAAGTTTAAAGTGTTGACTGGGGGAAGGAGGAGGAGGTGGGGGGTGGGGTCCAAAGTAGGTTGAGAACCCCATCAGCTACAGTATCTACAAAACCGAAAAATATTCAACGTACATCAAGAATTTGAGAAAATTGGTGGCCTTTTTTTGTGTGTAACATCATAAAAGTTGTATATTATTAGGTAGATACTGAAAGTAACATTGCTTTTTTTAAAATTGTTTAAATAACTTGGATGCCACAATATTAAATATGTTAAATAAATCAAATGGACCCTAAATGTAATAAATAATTATAACAAAACATTGTTCACTAATCTACACTATTTTAATGATGTGGTGTCATGTGACGATGTGAAGTGCTTCATTAGATTAGAATTGCTTGACACCAATGTTGTACATTGTCTTTTTCTTTCATCTCAACCAGAGAAAAGTATTGCTTATACTTCCAGTTTGCGAAAGCAAACTTTGAACTTGAGCTTTACCGCCAGTCTGACTCTTGTAGTACGTTCAAATTTCATTCATACTACCTGTAACCATAGTATAAAGAACATACTTTTTTATGGTTAGGAAGTACATACTTTCTTGAATGGTGTACATACTTAAGTAGTGTTTTGACCACAAGATGTTAGCAGTAGATCCTTTATATCCTGTAGGTTGCGCTCTGATTGCAATCTGGGTAATTTGGAGGCCAAGTCAACACCTCAAACTCATTGTTGTTATATGCCCTTTTGACGTTTTTAACCCTGGATCCATGTTGGCCAATCGAGATCCTAAGAAAAAACAATGGACACGACCTGTACTGGCATCAGTAAGAAAAACGGGCCGGCGTCAGAAACAGGCTGAGGGCACGCAGACACCGCGCTTCCTTACCTAGCCAACGTCCAGTCTCTAGAAAACAAGCTTGAAGACCTCAGGGTATGGGTTAAGTTCCAGAAAGATATTCAGGACTGCAATCTTCTCTGTTTTACCAGCCGTACCGGATCATGCCATACAGAGTTTTACTAAGTTTACCCCTTGGACAGAACAATGGAGTCGGGAAAGTCAAAAGGAGGTGGAGTGTGCCTGATGGCATTGTACCTCTCTCACGCTTCTGCACACCAAATCTAGAACTTCTAACCATTAAATGTTGTCCCTTCCCTCAGGAATTCAGCTTGGTCATAGTCAGTGCAGTTCATATTCCACCTCAAGTGGGCATGGATACTACGATTTGGGACCTGCACGAGACACTTTAACAGTGCCAACCTCAAGCACGCACTGTCGAACTTCCATCAGCACATTACCTGCCCTGATCCATGAGAAAGATCTTAAACAGTGTGTAGCAGTGGTCCAGTGTCCAGGGGCGAAAGGACACTGGACCACTGCTACACACTGTTTAAGATCTTTCTCATGCCTGTATACAAACAAAGGCTAAAACAGAAGGCTCCAGTTCAGTCTATTCAGTCTATTTTTACACATTTCTATTAGAACAAGCATTTTCTATTTTCAGCAACTTAAGCTACATTAGCTTGTCTGTTGAATCGGATCAGACGGGCCAGCATCAATAAGCCTTGGCCGTCCATCTTACACTTGTTTCCTGCTTTTAAGACATTGACATTGAGGACAACATTTTACCTCACTGTCTAATATATCCCACCCACTAACAGGTGCAAGCAGCAGTATCTATAAACATTACGTTACTGATTCTTGTGCCACAAAGGGAAAGTCATTTTATACCATAAAAAAGGCCAATGGAAAACAGGCCATGTGCTTGTCTCATTTAAACCATGTAAATTCATATGGAGCTTTAAGCTATAAAAGCCTCTCTTCTACAAAAGCTTTTTTTTTTACCAGACTTTAAGAAGTTGCAGGGAGATTTAGCTACAAGATTATTAGTGTGGTCAGTTGGTGATGTCCAGCAAGAATGCTTGGCATGATTCACTGCATCCAAGTCATCCGCCCTTTAAATTTCAATGCATACAAAGTCATTCTACATATTCACTCAGCCCTAACTTTGTGGCTCAAATTAAGGGAAGGTCCACGTGTTGTGGCGGATTTTTTTTTGGCACATGGTGTAACTCCACAAGCTATGAGGGAAGTTGTCCTGGCTCAGTTGTAGCACAAGCAATACACATGTAACATTCTGCTGTCCTGGAAGAAAAACTGGAAAAAAAGAAGACAAATGAAAAAGTAATAGAAATACATAAGTGAGAAAAAAATACTCATGCATAAATCTGAATGTGCAGCCAAGTACAGCGTTAAGCCAAGTGTTCACAGATACATGGTTTATTCTCTCAGTTCTATAATTACGTTGTACTGGATATAGACATTGCTGCAAAAGCTATGATGGCTAGAATTAGAAAGGGTGTGACTAAAGCATGGAAGGCATGCCCAGCGTACATTTTGGAATCCAATATACACTTAAAAAGTACTTAACATTACATAGTCATAGACATAGTTTACATTGCATTCGACAGTCTAATAGGAAGAAATAATACACACTATTTGACAACAACGCACAATAAGACAAATATATCAGTGGTGTATCGCCAGAACCTTCTCTGCTGGACCTATAATAAAATGGTGAGAAATGTTTTTCTTGATTTTTTACTTGGTTTTTTACTTATGCTCCAGTACACCTGATTAAAGTGATTAGCTAGTGCCGGCTAATATTTTAAACAGCATTTACACTAATTTTCTTTTTACTTATTTTCCTTTTTATACCCATCCCGAAGACATCCAGAGATTGTGGTAGACCTTCAGTGAGAAGTAGCCAACTCTATATGGACAATATTTTCCACCACTGGAACTAAGAGAGACATGCTGTGTTTTGGTTAGAGTGAAGGAACCTAAGTGTCCGGCACAGAACCCTGACTCTATTAAACACCAGGAAACATTCCTAATGAGACAAAATTAGGAGTAGTATGTTCAGAAAAAACATAACTGTGATCGATAGGTGTCCCATAACTCATATCATGGGTAGGCTTAGTTGATGCTGTATGTATTGTATATTTCTCCATCCCCCATAATGTTTTATATCAAAAAATGTTTGACAACCAAAGCTTGAGGCTTGCTGGCTTCAAACACTGTATGTCTTCATCATTATTTGGAGGCAGTAATCAACCCCCTGCTCTGGAAAGTGATGTAGTGTAACTGTCTGTATTCTATCATTTATATTCTATACATGGTATGAAGAGATTATAGAAAAAATAAAGCCAAAGCTAACTATCCACTAAATAATCACAATTTATTTAAGTCCCAGAATGTTCTAGGTTCTTTACCTGAAAAAGAGGGGGTCAGAAAGAAGTCAGGGTTTAAAGCCAGCACAATTGCTGATTAGAACGAATTCAGTCTAGTCAGGTCAGATTCCAAAATATTTGTCATACATCCAAGCATGTATTTAAGGGAGTGTGTGATTGTTTGGTCTGTAAAGGGAAAACAAAGGAAGACACGATTTGGGTTCCAAACACTCAAAGACAAGCTAAGAGACTCATAGGCATTAATCTTAGATTAGTTGGTTAGCACTGTTGCCTCACATAGGTTTAAATCCCGGGCAGGGGCCTTTCTGTGTGAAGTTTGCATGTTCTCTGGGTACTCTGGTTTTATCCCTGGGATGGACTGGTGGCCTGCCCAGGGTGACTGCCTTTCACCCAATGACAGCTGGGATAGACTCCAGCAGATCCCTGTTGCCCTGATAGGACTAAGTGGGTATATATACCAAACATCCATCCATCTATCTATCCATCCGCCCATCCATGGATGGATGGATGGATGATGGATGGATGGATGGATGGATGGATGGATGGATGAATGGTTGGTTGGTTAGTTGGTTGGTTGGTTGGTTGGTTTACCCACACAGTGTATATAGCTACTATGCTTTACCACAATGTTAACAAAGACACATTTCTATCTAACATTAAGCAAGCCAAAGCAGCACTTTAAATATAAATGTAAAAACTTTGAATAAAACAAAGACTGTGGCACACTGTGAAAAATTTTAACATAACTCTGAATAAAACGAAGAAGCGCATAAAAAGCCAAACTTACATTATAAAAAATAATCTTTAGATTATAAGGTACTTTCATTGTCAATTACTCAAATAAAGGGGGCAAGGAGAGTTCAGGTTTAGCAAACAAGTACATAATGGACAAGTGTTGTTCATATGGATGGTGTCCTAACTGGCCTAATTGGCCCAGGAAAATGAATGGACCAAATCTGGGCTTACTCTGTGTGAACTGGGTAATTTGTTTGTCTGACACAAATTTTAAAATCCTAAAAAAAAGTTCCTATAATCCTAAAGAAACTAAATCAGTTGTCTTTGATGGCTAGTTGGACATATTTATAAGTAGCCGTTGCAATCAATTCTTCCTCCGATAAAATTCTGGCAGTGTGAGAAGATTTTAGACTCTTTCCTGCAGTGTAACTTCTCCTATGATGAATGTCAAACCAAGAATGGAACGAAACGCCAGACAGAAAATGTGGAAATGAGTCCAATGGAAAGTACAGCATGAAGAAAAACTTATTAAAGCAACGTTTTTTGATGGGTCTTGACTGTCATACAGTCTGACATTATAATAACTGAGATCCTACAGGGTGACATGGGAATATTGTTTATACAGCCTGATAAGCTACAATTCCGCAAACCCTTAAACCTGTAAACCCGTCTTAGACCTGTCCTTTTTCTTTAAATTTATATTTTGAGCCACACAGACTCCTTCCCCACCCAGAATTCCCCCAACATTTTGGAAACAGTGGCAGCAACATTTTATTATAAGTATTATTTCTGAGGACGTGGTCTCTGACTATTGTCCAAAATACACCACTTATGTGTAAAGCATTTGTATGGTACTTATTATCAGAATTAGGTTAACATCTGGATACTATTAATCTAGAGTCGAATTAAAGTGTATGTGTAAAAAAAGACCACATCTACTATCTTTTCACTACATATCTAACTTTATAAACATACACCACTCAAAGGAACATTTATATAACAATATATAAAATATAATCAATATAATCAAGTCAATGGAACTTCTGGAATATTGATCTGGTCAGTTAAGTAGCAGTTGAGCAGTTTGAGCTTCTTTAGTTTTAATGGTATCAATACCATTGAGGGTCAACAATGAGACGAACCCCAAAACAGAAATGGTTTTCCTGGTGCAGCCACTGACATTTTCCCTTATTATGACTGTTTTTACTAGTTCTGGCTAGGGTCAGTGTCACTACTGGCAGCATGCATGGATACCTGAACCCTATAGAGGTTGCACAGGCAGTCTATCTCCTCTAGGATAGGACTTTATTATGTGCCATTGCCAGAAAGTTTGCTGTGTCTCCCAGCACAGACAAAAGAGCATGGACAAGATTCCAGGAGACAGGCAGTTCTTCTAGAACAGTATGAGCATGTCCCTACAAAATAACCTCCATCGTGCCATTCGTGTGAATGTCTCTGACCAAATCAGAAATAGACTTTTATTGGCATTTGTCATAGAACACCAAAATTGGCAGGTTTGCCATTGGCGCACTGTGATTTTCACAGCTTAGGGCAGGATTAACCTCCGAACATGTGACAGACAGGTGAAAGAGTTGGACAAGCCGTGGGGGATGTTATGTTGCCTGTAACTTCACTCAGCTTGATTAGTTCGGTAGTGGGTAAATGACGGTCTAAGAAGCCATATCCACAAAGGCACACAATGACTTCTAAAGGCTAGACAATGGCACCCTGACTGACATTAGGTATCAGGATGAAATCAATGGACCCATATGTAAGATCTTACACTGGTTCAGTGGGTCCTGGCTTTCTATTGGTGCATGACAATGCCCGGCCTCATGTGGCAAAAGTATACAGGCAGGAATTGACAGCATTTACCTAAATTCAACAGGACACCTCTGGGACATTTTGTTTTTGTCCACTGCCAGGCTGCACCTTATTATCTCTTATAAACCTCTGAGCATTTGGGAATTAAGGGCCTTGCTCAGGTGCCCAACAGTGGCAACTTGGTGGAGTTGGGAGTTGAACCGAACTTCCAGTTTGCAATCCAACCACCTTAATCCTAACCACTTTATCTCTTTTTTATACAGCTGAGCAATTGAGGGTTAGGGGCCTTGCTCAATGACCCACAGTGGTAGCAATTGGGCGTGCTGGAAATCGAACCCCGGTCTTTCTGTTATAAGTCCAACAACTTAACCACTAAGCCACCACTTCCCTTTTCCCACTACCATTCACCCATACAAACTTCTGAATACTATTTTGAGCCGCTGCAATAAAATTTTAGCAAAACAGACTAGCCTGCAGCATCTTTTTTTTTTACTTTGATTTTTAGGGTGTCTTTAAATTCAGCTATTTGCAGGTTGATCTATTAAACACTGTGGCATCCTTTTATTCCTAACACATTGTCCAGTCTAAATTGGTGTATATATTTGACATGATTTAATATCGCTGTAGTTCTTTTTTTTACTTATTAGTGTATTGATATTCTAACCTCTAATATCGATACATATTCAAATTACGGTTTAAATTTATGTTTATGTTCCTATTTAATTAAAACCCCTAAACGACTTCCTCCTTCCTGTTCCTGTAGTTGTCACTGACACCTCCGGCTTTATATTTTAGTCTATTTGATTCATATTGTATTGTACATTAGTATATATGTATTATAATATGTATTGTGACCCATATATCATGATATGCATCATATCTTCAGATCCTGGCCAGTACTCTGCCACACAACTGACCATCATTCTATTCCAGATGTAGTCTCACTCTTACTCCTATATTAACCTGCACACTTCTGGAAACATTTTCCTCTAGATCGTGGAGTGTGGCTGGGCTTTTTTTTTTTTTTTAATTTAGCCACAATAGTATTATTGAGATCAGACAGTAATGTTGAGGTGAGAAGGTCTGGGGTAATCAGTGTTCCAGTTCATCCCAAATGTGCTCAGTTGGGTTGAGTCAGAGTCAGGAGTCTGTACAGGACATGAAAGTTCTTCCACTCTAACCAGAACACAGCATGTCTTCATGGAGATCAGGGGTTTTGTGCACAGGGACATTGTCATGCTGGAACAGTGTCTCATAGTTTCAGATAGATTAATGTAATGATACAACATACAAACAAATTCTAGGAAACTGTGTGTTTTAGATTTTGTGGGAATATATATAGGAAAAAAACATAAATGTGTATGTGCTGGAAATGTGTTTACAAACTTTAAGCTATGTAATTTATGCCTTTATTGAGATCTTGTATTGTATAAGGTTATGTCATTATTGAGAACCTGTGCAGTTGTGTAATGCATTGCTTAACTTTAACAAAATCAGTTTACTGTTGCTGTTACTTTAAGCTTCATAACTTATATTACCATCATGCACTTCGAAGAAATCATATAACGGCTGCCAGAAGTGTCACCAGCATCATAAGCACAGACTAAATTCCCAGCGTTCATGTCCACATGGCCTCTTAGCTCCAGTGAGGATGCATCCAAAGACATTTCAGGCTAATTTGTGCTTTAAAAAAGCTATCTGACTGTGTTGATATTTGGCTACACAAACTATACATGTGGTGTCCACATACTTTTGCAATGAAATGAATCCAAGCAAAGGGCATTCAGACAAGTGTAAACATCTTGTATGAGGCTAACTGTGAGGTTGTGTGTGTGTTTGTGTGTGTCTTTGTGTGAGACAATCGTGCAGCTGTGAGGTGAGAGTATTAGTGGATCAGCCCTCCAGTTATGTAATTTGGCCCACTTTCTGTTAGTGCTATTGGATGTACTCACACCAAGTGTCCCTGTGTGTGTGTGTGTGTGTGTGTGTGTGTGTGTGTGTGTGTGTGTGTGTGTGTGTGTGTGTATTTGTGTGTGTGCTTTTTGGCACGTGTCCAAGTATGCATGTCCATATGTTCATATGCATGTTGTTTTAATGCACTATATTTAGACCATGTGTGTGTGTGTGTGTGTGTGTGTGTGTGTGTGAGTGTGTTTGTGACAGGTGAAAATTAACTAATTACAAATATTTTATTTACCGTTTATAGTAGATATTTTTGAGTCTAATTTAATTATGGTACTTTAACTTTGTTTAAATATAAATGCTTTAAGTTAGCTACAGTTATTTTTCACAAAGAGTACAATGTAGAAAAAAGTCATAAGTAATGTTGTTTAATAAATGTGTTATAACATTTAGTAGTTCCGATTGTTTATGTGTTGGTGGGGATTTGTATCCTTTGAATTAAAGTAATCCGGTTTTTAATTGTTATTTTTATTGATTCTTACTAAGGTTGGGATTTAAATAAGGACAAAAACACTTATAGATACCAAACATATTTATTCTGTTGCAGCTTATTAAGTAGAAATAGAGAGCGAGAGATTTTTTATTTAAAAATCAGCTTTAATAAATTACCCAAAAATTACAATACAAGCATCATTTTACAACAAATCTTTCCAAAAATAAAACCAGTTCATCAATAAAACAGATGACGCTTGTGTAACATTTGAGAGAGCGAGAGAAAAAGAAAGAAAGAAAGAAAAAGAAAGAAAGAAAGAAAGAAAGAAAGGGTAACATTTAAGAAGAGAAAAAGGAAGAAAGGGGAAAAAAGAAAGAAAGGGAAAAGAAAGAAGAAAGAGAGAGCAGGAAAGAAGAAAGAAAGAAAGAGAAAGTTTTTCTTTTAAAGAGGAAGCAAAGAGCTTTAGAAGAGGAAAGAGAAAGAGGCATTACAAAGAAGAAAGAAAAGAAAGAAAGAAAGAAAAGAAAGAAAGAAAGAAAGAAAGAAAGAAAGGAAAAAATTGGAAGTAAGAGAGAGGGAAAAAGAGAGAGAAAGAGGAAAGAAAGAGAGAAAGAAGAGAAAGAAAAAGAAAAAAAAGAAAGAAAGAAAGAAAGAAAGAAAAAGAAAGAAAGAAAGACTTTTTTTCTTTTTACATTCCTTTATTTAAGCAAATTACTTTATACATAAAATCATTTTTGACTCAATTAATAGAATAAATAAAAGAAGGAGAGAAAGAAAGAAAGAAAGAAAGAAAGAGAGAAAAGATTGAAAGAGATTGACAAAGAGAGAGAGAGAGAGAGAGAGAGAGAGAGAGAGAGAGAGAGAGAGAGAGAGAGAGAGATTAAAAAGAGAGAGAGATCATTTTGACATTAATAGAATAAATAAAGAAAGAGAGAAAGAAAGAAAGAGAAGAAATTGAAAGAGAGAGAGAGAGAGAGAAAGATTGAGAGAGATAAGGAGAAAGAGAGAGATATCCATGGGGACATCTTGTCCTTTTTCTCTCATCAGATCTGGATTATACAGTGTGCATTCCAATCATCTTTGTTTGTGTTCAGTGTTGGAGTGTGTCATGTAATGCATCTGCTGTGTAATGAATGTGTTCTAATGTGTGTGTGTGTTGACACATTAATCAGTGTATGACAGTGCTCAATTGTTTGTTGTGTGTGTGTGTTGTTGTGTGTGTGTGTGTGTGTGTGTGTGTGTGTGTGTGTGTGTGTGTGTGTGTGTGTGTGTGTGTGTGTGTTTAGGGGAAGCAGTAGCACAATTGGAAGATCAGGATCATCAATTGTCTAAGTAGTGTTTATGTGTTGTGTTATTATTTAACAGGAACTGACATTATTCCAACAATAACAAAACCCCAGACAATCAAATGACCACATGTTGCTTTTTTATACTTAAGCGAAGTATTTTCATAATCAAATTTAGATGTAAACATGACTATATAAACTAACAGTAATTTAATTTAGGTTAATAAGCTGGTTATTATTCAATTTATTATTTAAAAAAAGCTTTTCCACATTAAACAATACCACAGTATACTTTAGGACTGATGAAGTATAGTGTAGTATATTAGAGTATTTACTCCAACTTCCTGCATTATACTATAGTATTAACTAGTGAATAGATAAACTGTAGTAAACAAGTTACTGTACTAAACTAGAAGACTGTGATAAACTCTATGATATTATAATATTTACTAAAGGATTTAGTTTATTAGAGTATTTACACTCGGTTAATGTTTACGTTAAACTATAGAAAGAACTGTAGTGAACTGATCAACAGTATTTTAAAGAGTGGTTCTATGGGGAACAGAGTTGTTAATGGGGGACAGTGTGTTCCAGTGTGAAAGGACAGATTCCCATTTCTAATGGACACCAATGTCAGATCACTGATTCCACAAAAGTTCAACACTGCAGCTGAAGATTTTCAACTAAAATGAACAATAAAAAATGAACGGATTGTTAACATGTTGTTTGGTTTGATTTATTTGAGGGATTTTGTGTGTGTTGATCCGCTTTTTGTTCTGAGAAGGTTTTTACACATACAGATTACAGTAGACACCCTTATCCAGAGCGACTTACATTTATCTCATGTATATAACTGAGCAACCTTGCTCAGGGGCCCAGCAGTGGTGGAGCTGGGAATCAAACCCACAATCGTCAGGTTGGTAGTCCAACACTTTAACCATGAGCCACAAATGTCCGCTTCAGAATAATTCTGACTCTATTCCACTCCTTGGGTTTTTTGCATGCTCTTCTTTGCCTGCTATACCCTTGTGACATTTACCCATAAGCCACCAATTCCATATAATATAATTGTAGAAAATTTACACTAGTAATTAATGTAGTTATTTGTTTATTTTACTGTAATAGAGTTACTATAACAAGTGTAGTAGAATTAACACAACAAACTACCACATCATTACAATTTACTCTGATAGATTTACTACAGTAGCAAAAACACTACAGTATTTACCACAGGACATGTTCTATAGTAAAGTTACTCTACAATGCTATAGTATGAAAAAAATGTAATATTTTGATATTCTGTTTCTTTATTCTGTTCTATATATTTATTTCTCAGGCCAACCAGAGCAGTGAACATGAGCCCTTTGTCAGGCTATAACCTTTTCAGGTCTTCTAGTACCAATTATTGGCCTCTGCGTGAACATTAACCTCCCGCTGTTTGTGTCTCGGCGCCAGACAGACTTGGTTTAGACAGTTAGCACTTGACTTTGATTTCAGAAGACACTAGAGCGCGAGTCGAGAAAAAAAACCGACTGGGGTGAAAAAAATGCTTGATGTTGTAGCAAATGGTGCAATGAACCAGACATATTAGAGATGTTATTTAACGTAGTGTTTAATAGGCGAGCGTGCGTATTTTGGATGAGGCCAAAAAGAGCGCTTTTGAGGAGGGAGGTGAACTTAAGAGTTTAACGCAAAGGGGGCAGGACTCTCTCTCTCTTTCACTCTTCTTTCCCTCTCTCACTCTCTCTCTCTCTCTCTCTCTTTCTTTCTCTGTGTGTGTGTGCGTGTGTGCGCGCTCTTAAGGAGGAAAACTTTACGGTTCTTCATGCACAGCTTCACTTCTCGCACTCTTCTCGTCCCGGCTCTGTTTTTCATTCAGCTTTTACCCCTGACTTGCTTTTTCTTTGCCTCTTCCTACTTTTGTGCGGATGCCTGAAGAAGATGCGCGTCTACATCACGGAGCGGTTGTTTACATGTCTCTAAGCCCAAAGTTAAGCCTGTTTATGTGTGTTTGTGTGTGAATGTGAGCTGTGATCTTTCTCAGAGACGATGACGGGCGCACTTTGCTTTATTCCCGGCGGCGTCGCGTCATTAAAGATGTTTTTGCTGTGCTTCTTTTTGCTGCGCATGGCCGATGCTCTTCCGGGCTCTGCAAGTCTTTCGCCACCTGTCAATGGATCCGGTTTCGCACCTGTAAATAAGAACGGCGGCTTCGTGCGCTCCATCGACCGGCTCTATCACGCAGGAGGGAGAGTGGGTTACCTCCTCTATCTGGACGATCAGCGGTTTCAGCTGGATTTGGAGCGGGACGAATCGGTGCTGTCTCCTCACTTTGCTTCTCTATACAGTGCGACCTCACGTGCAGCGGGTTTTCTGCGGAGCAGCTGCTTATATCGGGGGACTGTGAACTTCAATCCGGAATCGTTGGCTGTTTTTAACATATGCAAAGGAGGACTTAATGGATTTTTCGCTTTAAACCATGACCGCTACAAAATCAAACCCGTCGCACACGTCAAAGAGCATGAGAACGACGCAGAGCGCACGCTGCACTATTACACCTGGGACAGCTTCAGTTTTGAAGCCGAGACTGAACACAAAAGCTGCGGAACGCGAGAACGGAGAAGACGCGATGGTAACGTGCGGATGCACAGAAGGACAGGTGAAGCGAGGAGGGAGTTTAAGCGTGACCAGGTGCGCGACAGGAGCATTTGGGTGAATTTCGCGCAAACGCAAAATGCAAAAACGCGCCGCAAAAGATCCGTGTCACGCGCGCGGCATGTGGAGCTTCTTTTGGTGGCAGACGCGTCAATGGCTAAAAAGTACGGCAACGATTTACAACACTACTTGCTGACACTGGCGTCCATCGCGTCGCGTCTTTACGGCCACGCCAGTATCGAGAACCCTGTTCGCCTCTCGGTGGTAAAGGTCACGGTGTTGACAGAGAATGAAAAAGGGCTCGATGTGTCTAAAAACGCAGCTGCAACGCTGAAGAGTTTCTGCAAGTGGCAGAATCAACAGAACCCCCTGGGGGACGATCATCAGCATCACCACGATGCGGCCATTCTCTTCACCAGGCAGGTAAATACAAACCTCTGTGACCATAAATAGAATCAGTAACCCACTGATGTGTGTGTGTGTGTGTGTGGGCGCGAGGGTCAGAGGCAGTTCAGACATTAAAAGTTCCACGTGCAAATGTTTTCACCCAGTTGCATTTGCACACATACAAGAAATACTTGATTTCTGACCTTTTTTTTTAGTTCAAAATGTCATAAAAAATTTTATTTATATGATAAATGAAATGAAATCATAATGCTTAAATGCAGGCTGCTAAGCTACCACTGTTGGGCCCTTGAGCAAGGCCCTTTACCCTCTCTACTACTCTGGGGAACCACATCATGACTGACCCTGCATCCTGACCCCAATCTCCTGAGCTGGGGTAAACGAAGAAACAGATTTCACTGTGCAGTGATGTGTACACAAAGACTTATTTATCACATCAGTACCCAGCGCAAAGTGTTCTTGTCCTTGTGAGCCTACATTTCATTCTGTTCACCAGTCATTTAAAATCCTGTCACAGCTCTGCAAATTAGGCTGACAAACCAAACCAAACACAGATCTGTGTGTGAGGTGATTTATGAGCCCAAGAGATCAATGAGGTAAGGTAAAGGAAACATTATCAGCCTACATACAAGACTCACATAAAAGATATACAAACATTTTTCATCTCTCTCTCTCTGTCTTTCTCTGTCTCTCTCTTACATACACACACATCCACCCACCACCACCACTAAATTTAAAAATGTCACTTAAATCCAGTAGCTCATTTTCATGTAAACCGCATAGATTATTTGGTGTCCAAATTTCAGCACCGCATTTGTATGTTTGACATTTGTACATTTTCAAACAGAATTCAGATAATTGTTGGGGGGGTTTTTTGTGTGTGTGAAAATATATCTTATCTTCAGATACCGCTTAGAAACCGATCTTATGTAAATGTTTCCTTTAAATCAAACTTACATCAAAGTATGTTTGTCCCTCTGTCACCCCCGTACTCATGTGGTAAGCTTTCATCTCTGCAATTTCCTTAACCTCACCAACCTCCCAGCATATGTGAATCACGTGAGGTCTGGTTCAGTAGGGAACAGATCCCATTCTTAGTTATGATTCTCTTGACATCAGAACTCTCAATGGAATCTGCTCTGTGGTGCTTTCACTTGGCACTGGATTGTTGTTGCTTCCCCTTGGCAGGGTTCCCTAATGCCATATTCCACTGACAGCCTGCTTTCTCCTGGCAGTGCCACACAGTGCTGGATTGGTGTTGAGCAAATCAGTGCCAGGGCATTTCACTATCCGAGTGCTGCTTATACACCTGGTGCAGCAGCGTCTGTAGGTGTGGTTATTGTGGTTGTTTTTGCCATGTCACAAGGTATAGTAGGCAAAGAAGAGCATGCAAAAAAAACAAGGAGTGGCGCTACTAACCCACTGTGTTAAGGGTGGGAAATGGACTCACAGAAATATCATGCTTCGCTTTCTCAGGTTGCACAATGTCAAGTACATATGCAGACTGTCTTACACAATGGAGTATGAGACACTTATGCTGTGAGGTTAAAGTTAAGACTTAGTGCCTCTGACTGGACAGTTGACTACCTGACCAACTGTCAAGTACCTAATAAATTAATGTGAGATCTTTAAAGGACGTGTTTTAATGAACTTTAAATTAGGACGCACTCCTCTGACAGTTACGCTTGGCGCATGCTGTCTGATAGTGAATTGAAACATTGGATGAGTATCTGCTTATGTTTCATAAACAGCTGTGGTGTTACCTGGCACCATGATATTGTTAAATGACACTGCCAGACCATGTACATGTGAACAACCATAACAAAAGATTACTGATAATAAAAGATGAAATAAGATAATAAATAAAAAGCTAAGAGACAGGATAGGACAAGACAAGATCAAATAAGATTACATACAATAAAATAAGATATAGAATAGGACAAGACTATGTAGGGAGGATATAGGATAGAACAAGACAAAACAAGACAAGATTAGATAAAATATAAGACAGGACAAGATAAGATAAGACATAGGATAAGGATAGGATAGGATAGGATAGGATAGGATAGGATAGGATAGGATAGGATAGGATAGGATAGGATAGGACAAGATCAGATAGGATAAGACAGAATAGGACAGGACAAGATATGGTAAGATGTAGGATACGACAAGACAAAACAAGATAAGCTATTGGATAGGACAAGACAAAACAAAATAAGATATAGGATGGAATAAAACAAGATCAGATAAGATAAGACATAAGATAGGACAAGACAAGATTAGATCAGATAAGATATAGGATAGGACAGAGACAAAACTAGACAATATGAGATCAGATAATATAAGATTATAAATAAAAAGATAACATAACATAAGGTAAGATAACATGAGATAAGATAACATAAGATAGGACAAGACAAGACCAGTATGACAAGGTAAGGTAAGATATAGAATAGGACAAGATATGATAAGGTAAGGTAACATATAGTATAGGACAAGACAAGACAAACAAGATAAGATAAGAAGGATAAGATCAGATCAGCAAGAACAATAGTTTAGCTACCATCGTCCTTTCTCCCACCTCCTGTAATGTGTTCAGGTGCATCCCCAGGACTGAGCTGGACATCCAGATTAACTTCTCCAATCTCTCATGCAGATACTGCTGCACCCAGAAACCACTCTATACAAGATGGCCAAGGCCACCACAGCGTCAAAAAAGGTCTTTAGTACAGCTCCATGCACTCCAAAAGATCTTAGTCTCCTCTGCGGGAGACATTCCTGTAAATTTCATCCATGTAATCGGTCCAGTCCGGTTTGTTGTGTAGATAAACAACCACAATTTTCAACAGCATTTATTTCTTTAAGTAAAATTCCTAGCAGGTTCATCTTTGTCTTTTTAAGTCGTGTTTTGGTGCACAGAATAGAAAAGAGAAGGCAGAACAGCAAAACAAGCCTCCCCACACCAACATGGAGTTTTCACAATCCCTTTGCCCCTCTTTCAGCTCCTGTGTGTGTGAGGATGACAGAAAAGGCCAGAACAAATAGCACATTGAAAGGCATTATGAGATATTATGTCATGCAGGAGACGAATGCACGAGTGTTCTGACACTGCAAAAAGAGAGAGAGAGAGAGAGAGAGAGAGAGAGAAAGAGAGAACAATGCTTCAACTGTCAGTCTGTAGAGGGGACTGAACAAGAATAGGATGTAAAAAAGCAGGGACTGCGTGCCAGAAAAGATTTGGTATTCCGTTGTGTCCTCAACAAAGTAGACTCTGAGACAACTTGAATGCCATTTAATTTGGATTCAGTTTCAGGCTTGATGTGAATTAGAAATTGATACAACTATTTCAATTTAGGGGGCAGCACGGTGACTTAGTGGTTAGCACGGTTGCCTCACAGCAGGAAGAGGCCTTTCTGTGTGAAGTTTGCATATGCTTGAGTAGGTTTACTCCGGGTTCTCCAGTTTCCTCCAAGAGTGCAAAAACATGTATGTTAGGTTGATTGGTGATTCTAAGTGCCGGTAGGAGTGTGAGTGTGTATGTGTGTGTGTGTGTGGCCCTGTGATGGACTGGCGACCTGTCCAGGGTGTACCCCTCCTGCCTTTTACCCTTTCAGAGACGGCTGGGATAAACTCCAGCAGATCCCTGTGACCCCGAATTAGGGAATAAGCAGGTATAGAAAATGGTGGATGACGGTGATGGATGGATTTTAGTTTAGGCATTTTCTAATAAACCAAAAAAGCTTGTTATCCTTAATTACATACCATCTACAGCAAGTCAGTGAGACCATACACTTCGTTATAGAAGCATTTTTTTATTTAATAGTCTAAAGATAGATTTATTTTAGCTTTAAGACACTTAAGAATGAAATGTAATGTCTTTGCACACTGAAGTCTGAAATGTTCATAAGCGGTTTTTCATATTCGTTATCCTAAAAAATGAGGAGTTTAATTGAGGATGGCGGTGACTCAGTTTAATACAGAAAACCACCAATTTCTGTGAAATATTTCAACCTGAACAGAGACTGGCAGTAATGTCTAAGGTATGGACACACACACACACACACACACTAACCTACAGGATCTGAAAGGTGCTAGGCTACAGCAGTGGATTTAACCTCATTCTAGGTTTTGGCTTTTGCTTGTATGGGGACTTGTCAGCACACCTTTCAAAATGCTTGCTATGGATGCAGGAAAAGCAAATAATCAAACCCATTTTTTTATGTCAGACAAATGTGTCGAGGTCATAGTTAGATTTTGGACAAAAATAGTGTGCAGTGATCTTTACAGTAAAGTTATGTGTTAAAAAGCTTTACTTGTCAGATATACCGTACATTAAAGTACAGCCAAGTTCTTCTATCACAGATCTCAGCTTGTTAGTCGTTGGGCTCAGATTGCAGCGTCAGCCATAATATGTCACTCTGAAACAAATTTACAGCAGAGTGACATACATTAATCTCTTCTGTTCAGCAGAGGGGTTAAGGGTTCATTAGTGGGATTCAAGTGTACACTTTTGCATGCAGTAATTTAACACCTTAACCAATGTGCTACTATTGCCCTGATTCAAAATCACCTTTACATTTTTCTGATAGGGTTACAGGCTGGGCAGCATGGTGGCTCAGTGATTAGCACTGTTACCTCACGTCAAGAAGGCTTCATGCAGAGGGACCTTATTGTGTGGAGTTTGCATGTTCTTTACTTTGGGTACTCCGTTGAGTGTGAGTGTGTGTGGTTGTTTGTCTGTATGTGGCGCTCCAATGGACTGGTAACGTGTTCAATGTGTACCCGTAATGTGCCCTTTACCCATTGACAGCTGGGATAGGCTTCAGCAGATCCTCGTGACCCTGATTAGGAATAAGCGAATATAGACTATGGATAGAGGGGTTAAGGGCCGTTTTCAAAGTGCTAGTGTGCTTGAGTAAGCCATGTAAATTGATAGGTTTACATCGAAGTACCCGCTGCCCTGTATCTCGCTCTCTCATTGGCTGCAGTTTGTCGTCAATGCAGTTTATCGCCAATGTATTTTTCAGTCAAAACTCAAATTAAATATTTCACTGGCTTCTGCGATGTGTCTGTAATTCTCTCGGATCTTGTCTTTAAACATTTACACAGTGTAATTGTCACACACATAGCCTCCAATTTCGAAAAGTAGAGCATCGTGATGCCTTTGTCTCCTTGTATAAGATTGAAGAACATGACAAACATCTTCTACAAACCATATAGAATCCATCCAATCAGATGAGGACTTCAACATTTGATAAAAAATAATTATATTCAAAATATTTTATTCAGCATCATTTTTGTCACAGTTCATCCTAAGGGGGAAAAAAATGTATTGTATCGACTCTCTGTGTCCCCCATATGCATAAGAAGCTCAGTTGGAACTGCCTATATTCTCGCATTATCAGCAATATGACTGCCCACAGAAGTGTAAATCCAACAGCAAAATAAAATCTAAAGTGACAGAAAGCACAAAAGCACATGACAGTGTGTACAATACAGCTTGCTTGTTAACACCATCACACTGGGATGATGCAAAAAGAGTGGCATAATTTCCTATGCACTAATTTTTGCATCAGGGTCTGGTATTTCACACATCCTATATTCCTCAAACTGAAAGTTGACAGCATGCTGAAAACTTTGGGATGGACTATTGTTGAACCATGATGCCAGCAGCCTGGCAGAAACTTTGGGATGAGTGCCAGGGTCAGGAAGCAACACTGCTGGATTCGTTGCGGGAACTTTTGAGAAACTCAACATGGCAAGAACTTTGTCGTTGACCGCTGTGGATCTGGAGTTGCTCATAAAATTTTTGTTGACATTATGGGAGGGGGACATTTTTGTTTATTCATTCAAAGAACTATTCATCATTGAATATATTTACACAGTAACCATGTTCACCAGGAATATACGGTATGAAGCTCTGCCTGCTGGTCTGTAGTTGTTTTTATTGATGATAGTGAGGATAAAATTCAGTCAACCCAAACAAATGGGACAAAAACATCAAGTACTTGCCTGTCAGGAGCGAGCCAGTTGAGTGTGGAATGAAGCAAAGATGAAGCGGAGTTGTTTTCACCCGACCTTGGAAGAACAACAAATCAGAAACAGCTGACAGAATCTTGTGGTGTGGTCACACCTAGCATCAAATATCCAGAGTTCTCTCCACCTAAATACCACTCTTCCTGTCTCTCCTCAACATGTTTGCTCTGAAAGAATGCCAAGTGTGAGGGTTGACCAAGCTTGCAATGGTGCCGTGAGTTGTAGGAGTGAGGTCGTGGTCATGTATTTGTGAGATAGACAGAGAGACATGTCTTTCGGTCTGTCTGACCAAACTTTAACTGTAAACTCTAGTTGTTACTATGAGTCCTATTCATCATCTATTTTTGGCCATCTCGGTCTAGTCCTACTGTGCAGCTTCTCTAACTGACAAGTGAGACCAGCAATCACCGTCATGGCTTAATCATAAATTGGAAAGAGTGTCATGGCTAGTTACTCGAATTCTGAAATGATCCACGATTCCAAGCTCCTGTTTTAATCGTTGCTGCACAAGAATTCCTTTTTGATGTTGCTGCCAACATTGTTTTCATTGCATATATCAAAACCCTTCATTTCCTTTTGGCCTCTATTTTGCCCTGGTGTGCAGCCAAGGGAATTCCTTGAAAAACACTGTCTATTTGCTTCTTCCTGCCCGTGTTTTCGTCGCCATTTGTGACATGTCTTTCTCTCTTTTATTCACTCGCATATTCTCTCTTTTGCTCTCTCACTCTCTCTGTCTCCATCTCTGTTTATGTCTGTCTGTGCCTCCTATCATGTGTCTGTGAAAGATCCATGTTCAAAATCAACAAAGCGGCAGTAAAGAGGTCAGTTGCAGGGGAGAGAAAATTGAGAAAAAGTTAGGTAAAAGGGAAATAAAATGGCTATATGAGAAAGGGTGTGACAAGAAAAGGTTAAAAAAGGGTTAGATAGATATTGGGTAAGAGAGCCCATGAGAATGGAAGGAAAGAAAAGGTGGAGCAGTATAAAGAGTCTGTATTTGTCTGTATCTTAAGATATGATAGTCCTGATATACTGTAAGTGTTTATCTGCTATATCAGGAATGTTGCATGACATTATTCCTTCAGTGGAACTAAGAGATCCAAACACTGGTTCAAAATGATAATACCCCTATGCACAAACCCCCTGTGTTCTGGTTGGAATGGAAGAACTTAGGTATCCTGTACAGAATCCTGACTCTGTCTCAACTCCACTGAACACCTTTGGGATGAACTGCAACACAGACTGAACACCAGACCTGCTCACCCAGACATTATTGTTTGAACTTACTAATACTATTATGGCTTAATGATCAAGTGGTAGCGCAGTGTGTTAAGGTGTTTGGACTGCTAATTGGGTTCGATTTCCAGCACCACCAATTTTCACTGCTGGGCCTCTGAGCAAGGCCCCTGATTTCCCAATTTACCCAGCATAAAAAAAGGTAAGTCGCCTGGAAGAGGACGTCTGCTAAAGTTGTAAATGTAAATGTAAATCCCCACAGCATTGCACCAGCACACCATCTAGTGGAAACCTTAAATCAAAATTTTTGAAATCAATAATCTCTCTTCCGATTGGGCTTGCGAGACACCACGTGATGCGAATTTTCCGCTCTAGTTGCATTTTTTTACTTGCGTGGAAGACATTCATCTTGACTTAAATATTCAATATTCAAACATTTATAATAACAATTGGAGTTTAGGAGAATAAATGTTTTACTGTTATGAACATTTGTTAGGAGGTAGTAGTGCAGTCACATGGCATACTTAACCTCTAGGGAAATCAACACTGTCCTTACTTTACATTTTAACACTCGTGGTCTAATCAACGTGCTTTATCTTTAGATAACTTTTAACAGCATGTCTGTTTAATATGGTATGGGGGGGGCTTGTTTTTGTGTGTTTTTACAATAAGTTCCTTTCAATGTGAGTAAATGGGTAAGTATGCAAACAGAGACACGTCTGGGCTTAATTACTACTTGTTATTACAGACTGGAGGCATGTGGTATTTCATCTCTGTGATGGATTTCCATTGTATCTGTCATGATAGAAGTTGATGAATTTTTCATAGCAAAAAGGCTTTTACAGAAATTCATAAAAAACGCTTTCACTAAACCAATCGTAAGTTCCAGAGAGTAAATGCAGTGGACAATAAATAAGGAATAATGCGATCGATGAAATTTTTATAACTGTGAATTTTATAAGAATGTTATTGATGTAAACACTGCTATGAGCTCAGTCTTGACAGCTACAGCTATAAGCTCATTTATCAGCCTACGAATAAAACAATGGCTGAAATTATATATGATCCATCCTTCTGTGGGCGCTACTCGTGTTAGCTTGTGGAGCTCTGTAGTTAATATGATGGCCTACTGCTCGAAAGGGCTGTGGGTTGAAATCCTATGACCAACACATTTTCTCTGCTGGGCCCTTAAGCAAAACCATAAAACCATTAGTTGATCAGATGTATTAGCATCCAGGTTGATCAGAAAGCTTACCCACAATGCACTCGCTGTCCCGGGGTAGAAACAGCTGGACACTAAGGTGAGGTCGTCTGCCAACTGCTGTGACTGTAATTGCTGCTCATCTATTACAGACATTAAAAGTCTGCAAATGAAATGAGCTCTTTATTAGATATTACAGCTGTTTGGGGCAGTGGTGGCCTAAATGGTTACGGTGCTGAGTTGTTGATTGGAAAGAAAACTTGGTCTTCTTGATCTTTCACCACCGCCAGTCAGCCACTGTTGGGTTCTAGAGCAAAATGTTAAACCCTCCCTGCTCTGGAGCGCTGTATCATATCTGACCCTGCACCCTGACCCCAGCCGGGATATGCAAAGAAACAAATTTCACTGTGTAAAGTAAATGTGACAAATAAAGACATTTACATTTTTTACATTTAATATGCAGCTCTTAATGCTACACATAAGTTTGTATCACCTGCAAGAAGGCAATCAACTCTACAGCCTTCAAATCACTTCGCAGCTTTGTCTTTTCTATCACAAAAATATTAACATTAAAATATTAAAATATTACATTTACTTTATAGCATTTGGCAGACACCCTTATTCAGAGTAACTTAAATTTATCTCTTTTATACAACTAAGCAATGAGGGGTTAGGGGCCTTGTTGCTGCTGGGAATCGAACCTGATCTTCAAATTAGCAGTCCAAAAACTTAACCACTATGAAGGGCAACATGATTATATTTCCTAAAAGAAAATCTTTCCTTTTCTACACTCCACACTATTGACACAGGGTGTGAGTGTTTAATAATAATATTTACATTTCTGGCCTTTGGGAGCATTTGGCGTATCAGGAAAAGATACAAAACATTAATCATTCAATTCAATTTAGTTTTATTTGTACAATAATAGACATTGTCTCAAAGCAGCTTTACACAGAATGCAGTAACGGTGAAAAGTGTAAGTTTGTCCCTAATGAGCAAGCCGGAGGCGACTGTGGCAAGGAAAAACTCCCTAAGATGATGTAGGAAGAAACATTAAGAGGAACCAGACTCAAGGGGAAACCCATCCTCATCTGAGTGACACCACATGTTGTTGTTAATTACAGCATATTGTAATGATCGAATGTAATGTAAACTGTAGTTTTGGGTCAGCAGAGAAGAGTGAGTCCCAGTCCATCCTCAAAGCTCCTCAAAATCGAGAAAAGGGGCAGAAATCTGGTCACTGATACCTCAGGGGAAGTTTAACCCACCTAAGAGAGAAAGAGAGAGAAAAAGGGAAAGACAAAGATATGGATTATTAAGTGTATTGTTGTGTAAGATTTGTGTCAAGAGTTAATGACATATTGTGTAGATTAGGAACTCTGGCAAAACTATCTGTATCTAAATCATCTCAAGGAACACAACACCAACTCCATCTGTCCTTATACGTGTTCTTCAACAGTGGAGGACGCGCATCGAAATGTGTTTTCAAAACAAGGGTAGTCACGTGGAGCATATAATATAAATAAAAATAGTTTTCATTTAAAAAAAATAAAAAGATATATTTATGTATGGGAACTTATAGGATATCCTGTCTAATGCGAGAAATGAAAAGAAGATAAATTAAAACCCTAATCAGCTACCAGAACGAAGCAGTGATTTAATTGAATAGGAAATAATGAGAGCCAGCTTAATCATTGCAGCAGTTGGGGCAATTTACAGTAATTTCCAATTTTCCGTCTGTACAATTTGAATACTGTGTGTGTGTGTGTGTGTGTGTGTGGAGTGAAGTGAAGTGAAGTGCCCAGCTGAACTTGAGTCATGCATGTGTCTGCTCTCTTTAGGACCTGTGTGGACATCACTCATGCGATACACTGGGCATGGCGGATGTGGGCACGGTGTGTTCTCCAGAGAGGAGCTGTGCTGTTATAGAAGATGATGGTCTGCATGCTGCCTTTACTGTTGCACACGAAATTGGTAAGAACCAAGCACAATAACGTACTTCTTTATGTATAATATAGATATTCATTAGACATATCTATTTTTCCTCACAGTTCAACACGATTCCCAGTTCTTGATAAGATAAGAAAGTTAATTAGGTCAAAGATGAAACAAAACACAACTGTTTAACTGAACTACAGAACCCAGTTGTGGACCTGTTTATAGAAAAAATTGGAAAGAACACACAACATTAACAATCTGTTTATGTCTTCGCTCTGCTGTAGAAAATTCATCCAAATTTAAATAATAAATATACTTTATAAATCTGATCCAAATTCCCAGTCGTTTCATTACTAAAGATTGATTAAGTTTGATTTTTTTTTTAAACCAACACTGATTATTTGTAATTTATCGTGACCGATAAGCAGAACTGATATTTATGTATTGTTTGATTTCTGTTCTACCAACAGTACTAAACCGAATGAGTATTTTTATTATTAACCCTGTCATTTTTGTATCATCTTGCAAACTAAACAACTTCTATTACCACATCATTATAAATAAAGTGATACTTAAAAAAATAAAGTATATGAATTCTAAAAATAAAAAGAATCGTCAGTATTCTTTTTCTAATAAATAATAAAGGCTTAAACAGGGTAATCAAGGGTAACTAATGATAAACCTACAAATATTTCTAACAATTTTTTTACCAAATTAAATTGAATAATTTTTTTTTTTTTGCTGCTTTAATGTTTAACATTTACAACATTTTCAGAGCGACTTACATTTATCTCTTTTTTTTATACAATTATATTACATTTACAGCATTTGGCAGACGTCTTTATCCAGAGCGACATTTATCTCTTTTATACAACTAAGCTATTAGGGGTTAAGGGCCTTGCTTAGGGCCCCACGATGGGCTGAGAATCAAACCCTGATCTCCAGTTAGCAGTTTAAACACCTTAACCACTGTGCTACCACTTCTTATAATTCATTATTTGCTGATATGTTAAATAAAGTATATAAAATAAAGCAAATCAAGTTACTATTTGGGGGCAGGGTGGCTCAAATGGTTAAGGTGCTGCGTTGGTAATCTGAAGACCAGAAACACCTGGGCTCAAGCCCCACCCCTGGCAAGTCAACCACCGCTGGGCCCCTGAGCAAGACCCCCAACCCCTCCTGCTCCAGGGGCGCTGTATCATAGCTGACCCTGGCGCTCTGACCCCAACCCCCAAGATGGGATATGCAAAAAATGCGTTTCATTGGCTCTGTACATGTACCTTGCACAATGAATTGAATATACTTATTTCTACTAGAACTGTTGTTGCCCAAATTCTCAAAATGGCTACAAGATGGAACCATATTTCAGTAAATTCATTTTTATCCAATAATAAAACGTATTAAATATCGGAAAAATATCGGTAAAACCGATCATCTTTATCCTGGAATACCAATATTCAATTGTGCTGACTTATTAATCATCTGGTTCGTATATTTAGATTTCTAACCTATTAGGACACTCTGTAACAATGTACTGTATATGCGTGTTGTCAGGACACCTTCTTGGTTTGTCGCACGATGACTCAAAGTTCTGTGAGGAGAAGTTTGGCTCCTTAGAGGACAAGAGGCTTATGTCTTCAATCCTGACTTCCATCGATGCTTCCAAACCCTGGAGTCGCTGTACCTCAGCCACCATCACTGACTTCTTTGACGATGGAAATGGTGTGACTCTTCATCACGGTTCTATTGAAAGACATATGAAGTAAAAACATATGAACGTAAAGCCATTTAAAAAGTGAAGCTTTATTAATAAAGGGTCTGTGTAATCTTAAATTCCACTCGTCCTGTAAAGCGTTTATTAAAGAAATAAGATTGAAAACTTTTGCAGAAATCTTGAGTTGTGTTCAGTGTGATCTGTGTAACCCAGCTCATTATTTTGCTGACTGCTTAATCCCCCTCTTTTCCACACAGCGGAGTGTTTGCTGGACATGCCGCATAATCCTTTACTCGGACCTGAGGAACTTCCTGGTCAGAGTTATGATGCCATGCGGCAGTGCCAGCTAGCCTTCGGACCCGAGTATACCGTGTGCCCGGGCATGGATGTGTGTGCTCGTCTGTGGTGCGCCGTAATCAGGAAGGGCCAGATGGTGTGTCTGACCAAAAAGCTACCAGCAGCAGAGGGCACGCATTGCGGCAAGGGCAGGATATGCCTGCAGGGGAAGTGTGTGGACAAGACACGCAAGAGGCATTATGTGGTAAGTTTGGGAAAAAGTACGATATAGTAAGGAGAACATATTTTGTAGAGATCAACCGATTAAGATATTCTAGAACCATTACCGATGTCGATTATTTTATATCTCATGTTCTATCAGTATTGCATTAAAAGGCACTATGTCTTTAGCACGGTAGCGGGTTATGGCGCTAGTTAACTCCTGGTGTTTTTGTAACGTCTTTTTATATGCCGAGGTTGCTTTAAACCGAACACAGCGACCCAGTTCAGAACAAAACGAGAAAAGCTCCGAGGCGGAGGGAAAGGGGAAGGGTTTATAAACGAGAAAAGGTCTGAGGCGGAGGTAAAAGGGGAAGGGTTTATAAACGAGAAAAGGTCCGAGACGGAGGAAAAGGGGAAAGGTTTTAAAATGGGTATGAGTGTAAGTATAAGTATATACTTATGAGTATATGTATATATGTATATGTATATAATGAGTATAAGTAAGCTTGTAAGCTTATCGAAAATTGTATTTCGTTGCTTGCTACTAGAATGAGTGTCACTGACAGCACCTGCAAAAGACTTTTTAGCAACACACAACTCAAACAGTCGCCTGTGGTCCTTTTTTCCCTTGCAAATTAACCAAAATAATTCAATATTACAGACGTGCTGTTTTTTGGGGTTTAACTGGACAAATGATCCCTGTGACTCGGAGAAGCCATAATCCTCCTCCACCATGCTTTCCTTTTTTTAATGGAGGGCGTTACACACACATGGCCAACATTCGATTGACAGTCATATCAACACTCAATTGGCTGGTATGACTGTCATTCAAAGAGGGCAGTCAAGCATTTGCTCTGGTACTTTTTATATTGCATTCACATCGCAGCCTTTTGCGATTAGCTAATTGCAGCATTTCAAATTACGATTGCGATTTAATTCCAAATAATTGTTTAGCCTTAGTTAGATGTGTTAAAAGAATGTGGAACAATTCTCCAAAAGACACTGGGTGGACCGAGAGCTTTCCCCAGCATGAACTTGGGCAGGAATGTAAGAAAGAGTGTGATAGATTGTCAGAAGGAAAGTGAAGCAGACTTGCTGAAATAAAGTACACCCTAAGAGAGACATTGCACGGTCAAAGGATGGGAGGAATTCTAAGTGAGGAAAGATGGGGGTGGAACTAGTGACAATAAAGGTGAAGACAGATGGACTGGAGATGTCGTTAAGAAAAGTGTTAGCAGAAAATCCAGTCAAATGAGCCATAAAGGTGTGTGGGCCTTCTTACCATGAATATATGGAAAGCAAGAAAAAAAAGAATATATAAGAAGCAGGAACGTGAAAAGCTGAGGGAGCCAAATGTTTTTTGGCAGGAAAGGCCATTCTCCAACGCCTAGTTTGTTGCTAAGATTGAAGACAGAGATAAGAAAAGAATTTTGCAATGGCATGAAATAAGAGAAACTGATCGAAGCCAGAGATTTATTCAAATAAGTTACGAGCACCAAACGACTATCCTAACTTTATGTCTCTCGGTTATTGAGCATATGCTCCGGAGTTCCGTAGTCATAAAGCATTTTTTCTAGCCTAAAATATCCAGGATAATATCAAGCAGATTAATTCTGCTAGACTTGAGGAATTGTATGTACCGTCTGCTCTTCTCCAGACTGCTGGGGTAATTTTGCCTGGTTGGTTATTCAGTGTCAGAGAAAATCATTTTCTTGAAAAAAGAAAGAATGTCTCCTTGGAGAATATTTCCTTATGTCTTTTGTTTATACTGAGGAATCAGAAAAATGTGGGTCTGGTGTGTTTTATTAAGACTCACACATGCACACTTCCCTTTTTTGCCCTTTGGTCTTTAATGCACATTAATTCTTTACAGTGTTCAGTGTTTGTGGTGTGCCTTTATTTAATTAAGACAGGTTTTTAAGCTGTTTTTGGCTTTGTGCTTGTTTATTAGTAATAGGAATGGGTGTGCACTTGTTCTTATATAAAACATCTCTCTGAGACTCTTAACTTACTTATTGCTGTAACCGAATTCTTTTGACATTAAGCAATTTTAGGGAAAATGCACTTCAAGGTCTTTCAAGTGCCATAGATTCAGATGCAGCTGTCTTTGGATCAGTTGTTGTTGATGTTCTGGATGATGATTTTATATTCTTTATAATGGCAGCAAACTAAAATGTAATATCATAAAATCTTTTTTTTTAATCAGTAACAATAACACAAGCAGTTCTTTAAAGTAACAGGGATCTAATTGTTTCCTGTTGCAGTATCTTGAACCAATTTGCTATAAATTGTTTTCAGCATCATTTCCATATATGGTCAATCCATAAGAAGGTCTCTCCTTATTGGTAATTGCAATCTCGTGCTGGGAATTTAACTGGCATCCTCATGGTCGATCTTAAGCACATCTTAAGCACTTAAATCTTAACTTCGAGTAAAAATTGTCTGCATTTTAGTAATTCCTTCATTTCTTTTGTTTATTTCCTACTAGGCTTCTAACCACGGTAGCTGGAGCTCTTGGGGGCCATGGGGGGCGTGTTCTCGAACATGCGGAGGCGGCGTGCAGTTTACACACCGTCTGTGTAACAACCCCCCTCCTCGCAACAACGGACGCTACTGCACAGGAAAGAGAGCCATCTACAGGTCCTGTAACCACACTCCATGCCCCGCTTCTAGTAAGAACCAACCCTCCTCAAACATATATATATAATATATATATACACATATACACAGCACACATAATCTGAAGCATATTAATCCCAGAAGGTTTATGGATACATGCGATGAGACATTATCTGAGTGTTGCCGCATGCAAGATAAGTCAAGCCAAGTCACTGCAGCTAAGATTCAAACACTTCCTGCATGACAACAACTTCTGGGCTCCATAAAGACATGATGTGTTCTGGTTAAAGTGAAAAAACTCAAGTGTCCTGTACTCTGACTCAGCCCTACTGAACATCTTTGAAATTAACTAGAACACTGACTCTACCCCAGACCTCCTCAACTTAACATTAGTGTCTAATGTAAATAAAAACAATCTGGTGGAAAACCATAGATTATATTTGAAGTAGGTGATAGTCGGGTGTCCTAATACTATTGTCTATATAATGTACAGTATGTCTGTCTTTGTACACAAACACTTCGCTTGTCTAATGTGAGTTTCTGCTTTGTATTAGATAAGAATTTCAGGCAGGAACAATGTGAGGCAAGGAACGGACCTCAGACCGACCCTAAAGGAGTGAAGACCTTTGTCGAATGGGTACCCAAGTATGCTGGTGTGCTGCCAAAGGACATGTGCAAGTTAACCTGTAGGGCAAAAGGAACAGGATACTATGTGGTGTTCTCACAAAGGGTTAGTTCACCATCATTTAATGTGAAAAAAATCTGCATATAAAATATAGACTACCGGCCAGCACATAAGTTACTGTACAACATGATTTGTCTTATAGTTAATAGTACATGTTGGTTAGAGTTGTAGCCAGACTAGTTTGGGTTGACAATAAGATTATGGTAATTTAAGTAATTACTCTTGACTGTAACTGTAAGCAGAAAAGCATGTCACTTTGTGGTGTTGGGAATCAAACCTTGATTTTCCAGTTAGCAGTCCAACACCTTAACCACTTTGCTACCAACTCCCCCAAAATATTTAATGCATTTGGCAGACAACCTTATCCAGAGCTGGATTTTAATAATTTGGTAAGTGTTCTTTAGAGGAAGGACCATAGCAAAATCAGGTCAAATTCCAACTAACCCAACTGACTCAAAGAACTTAGTAAGTGATTCAGAAGGATTTAAATCTGTAAAGGGATTCAGATTTCCCATCTCTACCACACTGACAGAAAAGGGAATCTAAAGCTACAGTTTTGTGTATTTGTGCTAACTCTTAACTAAAAACGGTGGATTTTAATTATCGTAGCCTGTCTGCCTCAGTATCTGATTATATATTTCACTGAATGATTATTAACCTCTTATGCTGTAAAGATAAAACAATAGCCGTGGCATCAGGACCAGGGACCATTTCAGCATGTCATACTGATAGAACCATGTTTTTTTCTTAGGTGATAGATGGGACGGAGTGTAGACCCTACAGCAGCTCAGTGTGTGTGAAAGGGAAGTGTGTGCGCACTGGCTGTGATGGAATCATAGGCTCCAAGCTGCATTATGACAAATGTGGCATCT
Source organism: Bagarius yarrelli (assembly GCA_005784505.1). Classification (NCBI taxonomy): domain Eukaryota; kingdom Metazoa; phylum Chordata; class Actinopteri; order Siluriformes; family Sisoridae; genus Bagarius; species Bagarius yarrelli. The sequence goes on along the minus strand of VCAZ01000004.1, from coordinate 3,642,407 downwards.
GTGGTGGTGACGGCACAGGCTGCATAAGAGTGGCTGGAAATTTTACCAAGAAGAGGTAGGAAAAGCCTGTATGTTTTTTGTGATATATACATGACAAAGAATTAATTTAAATGTAGATTTGAGATTTAATAAAGAAGAATGTAGAATCATTGAATTAACTGTTTGGGTCCTCAAAATAAGAAATTGAACTATAAGCAGAGATGGTTCATTTTTACACTGCACATTCCTGAGATTATTCCAATATGACTTCCCAGATGGGAAGGCAAACCTCCCACTTAGACAGTGTAATGGAATGGAACTCTATTTCCAAGCTCCAGCTGTACAGGGAAAAAACATTACCAATCCTGACTTCAACAAAGATCAAAATATGACATCACATAAACATGGCAGGGCATAAACATTAATGTTGCACAGTTGCCTCAAAGCAAAAAGATCCCAGGTTCGTGTCCCCAGCAGGGCTCTTTCTGTGTGGAGTTTGCATGTTCTCTCCGTTCTTGCAAGGGTTTACTCCAGGTACTTCAGTTTCCCCCCACAGTCCAAAAATGTGTGTTAGGTTGATTGGGGATTCTGGGGATTCTGAATTGGGGATTCAGGGGACTCTGAATTGCTCATAAGAGTGAGTGTAAGTGTGTGTGTGTGTGTGTGTGTGTGTGTGTGTGTGTGTGTGTGTGTGTGATTGTTCGTCTGTATGTGGCCCTGTGATGGACTGGCGACCTGTCCTGCTGTTTACCTGATGACAGCTGGACATGTTTGTTTATAATCCATAGTAAAATGTTGTAAATGTTAGCTAGCAACATGATACATCTGATGTTGTTTAGCACACATTGTTATACTTTTTTTGTGTAGCTAGTAAAATTATTTTTAAGGACAAGTGTTTGTTTGAATTTTTTGGGATTAAAAAATGTTAATTATGTAAATAACATGGTAGAAAATAAAACCTGTGACACTGCATTGCTAAAAGACTTCTTAATAGAGTCTTACGTAAGTCGGGACTAAGGGTCAGAAATGAAAGCCTCAACAAGAAGATAAATATCATGTGTGAATCAAAGCTAATGACTAGCAGTTCCTCCAATTTTCATGTTTTTTTCCAGAAGAAAAAGGAACACAGCTGCCTGTCACACTACAAATTCCACCACTGGAATTAAAAATTTTCTGTTTCCATGCCTTTTCCTAATTTCCCTAAATTCCTGCATGACCTAAAAATAGCCCAAATGTTGCTAATTAAGAAAGCAGTCTGTTTCTTCTGTTTCTCCAAAGAACAACTGTGAGCGCTTAAGTTAATCAGAAATGTATTTTTTGCAGGATTTTCACATTTGCATGCATATCTTAAGTATATTTTTTTATCAAACATCTCTGTATTAAACATTTCTGTAATCTTATTGCTCTCCATCTCTTTTGTTTTCTCCTCCTTTGTGCAGTAAGGGATATACAGATGTTGTAAAGATTCCAGAGGGCTCAACTCATATCAAGGTCCGTCAGTACAAGCCAAAAGGTCAGACTCACTTTAGTGCCTACTTAGCCCTGCGCCGCCCCAGTGGAGAGTATCTTCTCAACGGCAAGTTTATGATCTCCACCTCAGAGACAATAATCCCTCTGAATGGCACCATGCTCAACTACAGCGGCTGGAGTCAACACGATGAAGCTCTTCACACCACAGGGCCGGGGGCTCTTCAGGAGAGCCTTTTACTGCAGGTACTCGCAACTGACCCAAAGAAAGTTCTAGACATACGTTACAGCTTCTTTTTGCGTCGTAAAATGCCGCTTCCACCTCGGACAACCTTAGTGTTCTCTGCCACACCAGCAGCGTTGTTCTCAGACGAGGTCTTAACCATGACCACAAAAATTGTACCCACAACAGAACCTTCATCAACGATCCCCCCTGGACCACGGTGGGTGACAGGCACATGGATGACCTGTACCAGGACTTGTGACACGGGCTGGCAAAGTCGTACAGTCCAGTGCAAGGACCCACAGGGAAAGCTAGCTAAGGGATGTCCTTTGGGGGACCGACCTTCCGCCTTTAAACACTGTCTGGTTAAAAAGTGCTGAGAAATTTCTGATAGTAATGTAACCAGGAAAACCTGTGCACATGGATGCATGCTTCTTCTTACGGGTCTCCAGTGAAAGGTCTCAAGAAGAGACAGACAGACAGACAAACTGGAGCACATAGCAGAACATTTTCTTCAATGCCTGAACTTTTTCACTGTGGAACTAAGATTTTTTTTAGAATTATGACAAGGATAGTCATAGATCTGCGCTGGCCTCAAATCCAGTCACTTTATCCGCTGCCAGAAATTACTGAAAAGTCAACAGTATGTAGCGACCCATCTTATGCCAACTACAATCCTCTTGACTAGCAATCCCTTTACGGGGTTCCGTGAATTTCAGCTCATAAACTACATTAAAGTCAAACAGCAACCCAGAGAAGTCAGTAGAAATGAATAATGAGTTCATTACAAAGAACTGCAAGGGAACAGAGTCTAAGCTGTTTATGCAGCATTGGACTGTATTAAAGACTACTCTGGCTTTAGATTGACTGGAAACTTCTGGAAAAATGCCCAAAGGATTCTGGATGTACACCATGTTCCAGTACTTTCTCACTTGCTTAATGTACGAATCAACATATTTGAAAAACTTGTAGAGCACTCTATCACATTTATTACAGTGTGAGCTCATCTGTCTTTATTGCTAATTCTTTGGTTAATGGCTGCCAATTTTTTTTTTCTAAATTGCACCCTGGATATCTGCTGAAAGAGGAACGGATGATAAAAAAAAAACGTATACTCAACTTAAACACGTGTTAATTTGACACAGTTTCCGTTAGAGGATACGTAAATATTTACAGCAATAACGGTGGACGTGTATGATGTTAAAAAAAGCATGCATTCATACAAATAACGCTGAACCATTTTTTATACCATTTCTTAGACATGTGATCTGTGTTTACAAAACACACACAAGACGCAAAAATACACTCTAAAAATGATTCTGATGAATAGTTAATGTAAAAATTTTAAATCTGCATACAAATGAAGTTTATTACATTTACTTTACCCAGTCAGAGCTGCACACATTTAGGAAATCAACTTTTTTCTCACGTCGACTAAATACATTCAGGTGACAAAAATAACACCACATTAAGCTGCTGGGCCACAACAAACATCAGCTTCACTGCAGCAGGCCATTTAATTTGGAAATCAACACAATTCCTCCAACCATTATTCCAAGTTACTGATTTTCAATGGGAGCTGTAGCAACCCCTCAGTGGGAGCTGTTGGAATGTAGGAGTCTAGGGGAGGGTGTAAAGTGGTTCTAGTTGTTGTGTCTGGTGTCTAGTTTTCCCAAGACATCAATAGCGCAACTTAATATAACATAGATTATCTACAGTATGACTTTATTCTTCTTACTTTTAAAAACCATCTACTATCTATAAAAATAGTAGAAAATCAACTGAACTCTCAAGAATTTGGTTATAAAATAAAGACCTTATACGATAGTTGTTCAATATTTTATGCTAATATGTCACTAAGTTTGTTAATTTGTTCTTTGTTCTTAAAGAGTATTTATTTTTGCAATAACTAATAATGCAATAACTATGGGGGTTCTTATTATTGAATGATCGCCTTTAGGACAGGAAAATCCAAGTTTGTTTGCATGGGATTTGGACTGTATTGATGGGTCGTTATTGAACGATTCGTTCATTTTGAACATATCTTTTATGTGGCTTGGGGAGAAAGAGTCGTCTCAGTGAGTGATTCATTCACACACATGCGGTTCTCTTTCCGACTCAGACTGCATTGGTTAAGCATATTGGATTTTCACATGATTCATGAACGACTCAAACCCGAAAACTTGTCAGATAAGTGGTAAAGTAAGCTAATCATAGACTGAGGACCCAGATAAAAAAGGAATTAATTTTCTCTGTTTTTTATAGCATTATAGTTTTGGATGGTTTGTAGTGTGATCAACGTTTTGTTAAGTAGGAGATGTGTTAGGGAAATAACATGTAAAATTTTAATTTTATTTTGCTAAAATGAACAAAATAAACGAAATGACTCAAAAAAGATAAGAACATTTTACTGACGAGACTCGAAGGTCTGAGTCGGTAAAATGATCTGAATTTTCCATCACTAGTGGGCTGGTGCATGGGTGGGGCGATAAAGAGTTTCAACTTGACTTAGGTGGGAAAGAACCACTGACACTGTTTTTTTTGATGATGGTGGTGGAAAGCACCAAACATCAGCCCAGAATTTCCTTTCATTATTCAATTATTTAATGCACAATTTCCAAATGTCAATTTGCAGACACTTAAGGACTAAACAGACTGCTCAGAAAGTCATCAGTTGAAATTTAAGCTCTACCACTGTTGGGCTTTTGAGCAAGGTCCTTAACCCTTAAGTGCTCAGTTGAATAAAATGAGGAATGTAAGACATGGATAAGGGTCTCTGCCAAATGTAAGCAGAAGAAAGCGGTAGTAACATCTCAGCAACCCTTTTGAATCTGGGTTCCCGGCATGAGTTTGGGAAAGTGGTAGCTCAGTAGTTTAGGTGTTGGACTGCAGAAACATCAGCTGACCGCTGAAGAGGCCCTTAACTCCCAACTGTCCAGCTGGATTTAAAAAAAGGCGATATGAGAACGTGTATCAGAAGTGTAAACGTTAATGTAAAAGCTGCTGCTGAACAATGACAACCTTAATTATAAATAATGAGTGTATTAAGTTGTGGTGACAGTAAAGGCCAAAAGTTCAATGGATCCCCAACCTAGGAACAAATTACTCTCAATAGAGATTTCTCACAAACGTTTCATCATAGGATTCATTTGATCAATCAGGAAAAAACACATTTCTATAAAACTGCAGTAACACAAACCTTGCCAGGAAACGCAGCTGCACAACAGAGACACTATTATTCTTTCACCTGTCTGTATTTAGGTACCCATTAAATGGTTATGAATCGTTTTAAACGTTAAGACGAGTGTATTTACTGATAAATACTAACATCAACACTTTTTCTTTTTGATATGATTTAAATACAAGCATATTAGATTAACAGCAACAGATTAACAGATTAACTCATAGCTTTAACTCATAGCAAATGGCTAATATTAGGCTTAAGCTATGCTAACAGTTTGCTTGGTTGTTTTTAGGTGAAACTAAAGTGTTAGCAACCATTTTACAGTCAAAAACTTTGTAACTGGAAGATTTTTAAGGGTTTAAAAAAACCCTATGGTGCCTTTGTATGATTTGAGCCTTAAATATTTAGTTTACCAGACATTTTTACATTTCATGTTGTGAATGTTTAACCCTTGTGTGGTGTTTGGGTCTCTAGCAACCTGATTTCAATGTTTGTTTGAACAGAATTTATGCTATTAATTATTTTTTAGCCCCTGATGTATTGGCCTTGGCTCATGTTAGATGTAGATATATATAGAATAAAACATATTATATAACAAAATACTTATATTTTAACATGTAATCTATTGAGGCAAATATCAAATATTAACTATATTTTAAGTGTTTATCTATAAATTGTTATTGCTGTGTTGATTTAAAAACCCAATAATGCGGTGAGTTCAGCCAGGATAAGGCATAAGCAAACTAGGGGTCGGTTAGGGCCCCTGTGGTCACCAAGGGGCCCCTAAGAGTAAATGAAATGACAAATCCTTTTTTTATTTAAATATATTGTTAATGGACAATGGCAATTATACAAAAATGCAATATTAAATAAAACAACACAATATTATGTCACTAGGGTGCAGGATGCATTGAGGGCTAAGAACATTGATATAATGTAAGCAACACAGCTACAACAAATAAAAGTTATAATTGGTGTGTTAGATTTATAGTGTCTAAATAATAAAGAATTGACAATAATCAGTTATATAAGTTGGAACCGAGGGGTCCAAATAAAATTCTGCTCAGGGCCTCCTGAAGGCTTGGGCCGGCCCTGAACCATGAACTTCGGCTAGATAACAGAAATTTGAACACCACATGAGGGTTAATCTCGTTCAGTTTGTCAGGCAATAACATATTAAAAATTGTGAATAAATTAGTGTGTAAAATAGGCTTCATCTTATTGTTTGTTGTATAGTTTCATTCATAATTCAGAAAAAAAACTGGAACTTGATATGGTTTTGATGTTGTTTACTCAAAATGAAACTGCACCTGATTTACAGCTTGGATTTTAGCTCTGTTTTTTTTATACATGCTGTACTGTCTGATCATCGCCATGAAAAATTGCCTTCGCTGAATGACAAAATCACAGCACTGAAATCATATAATTTATTGTGTGTAACTGGTATGTAAAAAAAACTTGATAAATGTATTTATTTTTTTCGGGACTATAAATATAAATATAATTGACTAAAACTCACTTTTTTTAAGAATGTTTTCTTGTTTTAAATCCTGTACATAGAATCTCGATCGTTCATTTTTTTTCTTAAGTTTGTTAAATTCCTTTTTCTCTTGCACAATCATGTTCTATAAACAATCATATCTGTATGATGTTGCACAATGTAAGAATGCAATAGAGTATATTTTTGAAAAAAAAAAAAAGACAATACCAGTTATTTTCTTCTATCAAATCGAGGTAATGTGACAAAGTCTCATAACTTACTAAAGTATTTTCCTACTTTGCCGTAAGTTTCATTCCGCTCTATTGAAAAAACAAAGGGTTCCGAATGTAGACGCCCCTGTTGAACTCAGCCAGCTGGAATTTATAACTATTTATGTGTCTATAATTACATCCACATTTCACACAACTTAAGCCAGCTGAAACAACTGACGTACAATAAAGAGTAAAGTTCATTTCTATGGTGTTTTATTCCCCTCCTGTTTGGTTTTTATTTTTTTTACAAAATTATATATATATAATTAATGACAGTTAGACAGTAAGTACAGTTAGAGATAATATGTTGTGACTGTCTAGGAGACAATTACATCATACATCTTTTGTCATGTCTAGCAGGTTTCGAGACACCTGCAGAGGTTCTTAAGTAACTTATTTATATATTTGATAGATGTTACACTCCCTTTTTATTTTTCAGCCAGATGAAATCCAGACACAAAGATGGCCATTTACTTACAAGAGTTGTGTTTCTTCACTTATTTCTGTGTTGATTTGTGTGTATATTTAGCATTAGGTTGGTAAAAAAAAACTTTTTTTTTCACGACCAAGTCTGTACCTCCTGGTACCATTTAGGTATCACACTAAAGCAAAAAATAAATAAATAAAATAAAATAAAAAAAAATAAAAATTTACTATTTTTAATTTCTTTTTTTTTTACTCACTTCGGATTGTACAATTCCTCACAAACTGGATTGAGCGTTTGATCAGCGTCTGTCTGTTGCCATAATGTTTGTAGACACTTTTATTATATTATCATTATTGTTTTTTTAGTCTTGCTGATCTAATATATAACTGCACTTAAAAAGCATAAAGTGAGGCAGTCATAACCAGGTCCAATTGTATTCAGTCAATCAGAACCTGAAAGATTTTTTTAGGATCCTTTGTTTTTGTCTTTAATGACAGGACAGAGGGATAAAATGAGGGAGATAGAGAGAGAGGTGGGGCCAGAAAGGACCTAAGCTGGAATTGAACCCAGGTTGCCAGAGCGCAACAACTGGTACAGGTGGGTGCTGGCCCTGAAGCTGAAAGATACTATTTGATCAGGGTGGAGGGAAGACTACCTGGTCTCTGTCCAAAATCACATACTAGTTAAATTGATACTGTTTTAAGTTAGTACGAATTTCAGGTAACGTATGATGTCACAGACGCGTGAATTTGATATTGGATAATGTTTAACTTGGATAATGTTAAACCAGTGTAATTTAACTACAAGGAACAATGTTTATTAGTACTTGAAGCACTTGAAAGGTGTGGATGGGATAGTAAAATGTACATCGTAGGCATACTTCAAAATTCAGGTGGCAGTAGTAGGTCATCCAGGAGCTTTTTGCGTACGGTATTTTGCATACTAAGAATCCTACTTAGTTTGTCTACTCAGATCTCTTTCGAAATTTGGTATCTCTTATCCTCTGACTGACTAAACACACCTGGACCAGGTAATCAGCAGTGGTTCGGAGAGTGGTGGCTTAAAATCCAAGCAGTAACTAAAGTAGCTAAAAGAAACATGGGTTACCCAGCACTGGTCATTACCACTCCCTCACTGAATGGGGCATGCTTGAGCCCATGGCTTATGCTTGTTCTGCTGTTGGTGTTCTTTACAGAGAACAAACGATAATACAATATGCTTAAAAAGTAATAATATTACATCATATTAATGTACTTTGAATAAATGTACAATTTCATAATTAAATCATAAAGTTATGTGCACCGGATAAGTCCAAATATTTAATTTTTTTGCCCTCTGGCAGCAAAAAATGAAAACTTCTATATCAAAGCTTGACTTTTGCTGAAAACAGAAGGTAATAAGTAATAGAAGTCATAGAAGTGTCTGAGCTAAAAGGTTCATGGACTATATCTGATGACCATCACCACTGCACACATCAACATCGATTAGCTGAAATAAACGGACATTCAGTGTCACTCAGATGATGATGGGTTCCCTCTTGAGTCTGGTTCCTCTCAAGGTTACTTCCTACTTCATCTCAGGGAGTTTTTCTTGCCACAATCGCCTCCAGCTTGCTCATCGTGGACAAACTTACCCTTTTTCATTCTTACTGCATTCCCTGTTTCGCTGCTTTGAGACAATGTCGATTGTTATTGATTTGAATAAAATGAAATGCATACTTTAATTTTTATTAAATGAGTATAAATTGTGATTTTATACAGAAAGGACCATATCTACTTATATACATATATATATATACTATATATAATATATCTATAAATAAATACATTTATATATAAAAATCTGATGACCTTCCAAACAGGTCATCAGTTTAAATCTCAGCCTCTGCCATTTGTTGGGCCCCCGTACAGGGCCCTTAACCCTCAACTGCTCAGATGTATAGAAGAAATAAATCTAATACATGCTGAAAGTTTATTCTAATGTTTATTGATGTCAGGATTAAAGAGAACCGATGTCTGGCTCTAACAAGGCCCTTAACCCTGCACTGCTTGGCTGTTTGATTGGATCATGAAGGAGCATGTGACAAATTATTTAAACTGAGGTTTTATTAGTCATTACTTCGGCGGAGGTAAATTAAAAGGCATTTCATCTTACTGACAGTTCAACAACAAGTACTACATTCACCTCTACCTACTTCCAGTCAGAAAGCTTCTATGGAAAAACGCTGTCGGTTTTCTTGTTGTTTAAATACTGAACAGGAATAAACTTTTTTCCTGTTTTTTTTCCACAAAATAACTGTATTCAGTGAGTCTAAATACATTCCCTGCATTATTTCTTCCTACAAAAATTTAAACACAAATTAAACATGGTGTTGTGCCAAACAACACACATGGAAGAGTAAAAGACTAGAGAAACATATGTAAAGTAGTAGTGCCATCTGGCGGGTCGTGACCATATTGCACTCAAAAAGATTTGCTTATTAAATTTAAAAATTAAATAAATCTAAAACATTTGTATTAGCTGACAAATTAAAGACGCAACAGGTCCAAGTTTAGATCAAACTTATTGTCGGCATCCTTATACTTATTATACACATACAGTAACTCGCAGCAAGAAAACAAGGATCAGTGTGAACTGATGATTTTCTGGCAACCTAAGTGGAAGCGACCACTGACCACTGGAGGGAAAGACAGAGAGAGAGACAGAGAGAAAGAGGGATTTAAACTTACAATATACTAAAAAGTAACATAGTGCCATGTATCTGTCTGTCCACACCGAGCCCTTACTAGCTAGAGGACCCAGGACGAAGCCTTGAATAGGGTTTAAAGTTACAATGCTTCAAAGAAACATTGATTTAAAATATTGTCTAATATGTTTAAAACGTGCAATTTTAATTTAGAGCATTTATCTGTGACGTAATATGTCTAAATATGTGCACTGTTAGGTTAGGGTAATATCTAAGTTTTTACAAGGAAACTATGAAGACGTTTTTTGGTAGAACACAATTTTTACACAATTACACAGTGCCATCTGGTGGACAGTTGTATATAACAGAAAATAAATTCTACTTCCCTGTTGTATTTAAGGTGGACCAGCCATCCCCTGAAGCCGTTGAGTAACACAGGAACAGCTGTTAGGAGGTCGATCTGCTTATTTAGAGACAAACCCACACAAACAACTTATAGATTATATGATTAAAGTCTCAGACACGCGTTGGTCCACCTGAGCAAAGAAAGAGTTTACTTAAGACTTTGGAGAGCACGTAACGTCAGTGTTGCTGTTTTTACAGGTTTGGTATAGTAAAAGGTTAAACTAAATCTCTTCTATAGCTTTCATCAGATGGAAGAGAAGTTGGAGGTGTGATTTCCTGTGAGGTTTAAGGCACTGTTTGTTCCTGCACTCAAGAACACTGATCACATTTCAACACCTTTGATAGCCATCTAAATTTATGTTTCCATTAAGACATTTTGTTCTGCCCTGTCCCAATGATTTCACCGGCCGATGACGTCACTACGCAGTCAGTTCATTCTCTTCTGTGTGTGTCCACAATTAGTTAAATTATGACAGAAAAACAACACTGAAAAGTGAAACGGGTTATATTTTATGGCTTAATTGCTGTTTTTTGACAGGATTTCAGCTGCCTCAGCACGCAGTTGGGAAAAGAATGAGAAACCAAAGACAGAGGGGCTCATTAGGGTAGTTTAACAAAACGATTCCACCTTAACAGTCTGGCAGCTGTGTGTTCTCTGTGTCTAAACTGCCTGCCGACCTCTCTGTTCCAATCTGCCAGTCTGCACGTAGTGAGGAAAGAGACAGAGAGAGAGAACTGGCTCAATAACTGACCTGTCAATCTCTATCCTGTTTTTATTTACTGCCCTGAACACAACATGGAGTGTTATAAAATGTCGGTGTCACTATTTTTTACCATTCAGTAACAAATAAAAAGTTATATAGCATTAAAAAAAATATATAGACATGAGTTCCCAAAGGTTTTCTGCGCAAAAAGGTTTGTGGGAGTGTGTGTGTGGGAAGTCGAAGAGTGTTCTAGGGCAGCATCGTCCTACTCTACTGTGATTAATTATTGTGGCTGTGCGCCAGGCCTCTGCTGCGTTGGGTTGCGCACGAGATTTCGTAGCCGCCAGATCAAAAGGGATCCAGGAAAGGGGGTGGTCCTGCTGGTGGCATATATAGCCAGCCGGGATCTGCTCGAGTCTAAGAGAAAAGGAGAGACAGAGAGGGAACCTGTCCCAAGTCAGACAGCTGGTCACGTCCGGAAGAAAAGAATCTTTACTCTGAAAGACAGCATAGGAACTAAGATTCAGCTATATTTATTTTTTTTACATTGGTACTTAAATAGTTTGCACTGGATTTTTTTATATTTAAATCAACTTTAATAGTTTAGAAAATTTACGTTTACGCCATTCCAACACCTGGACTTTTTGCAAAATAAAAAAAAAACTGATCTTATTTTTTTTGAAGGATTATGATGTTTTTTGTGCGTGTTGCGCTGAGTTTCATTGCTGCTCTGTGCGTTAACGCGGCGCAGAGCGCATGGGAGGAAACTACCCTGACACCAGTTCGACTCGACTCCTACAAGAGCAAAAAGGAGTCGCCTCTCAGTTCGGAGGCTCAGGAGAAAGAATCACAAAAGCTTTTCTATAGGTTGGACATATTCGGGAAACAGATGGTGTTGGACTTGGAGCCGGATCAGACTTTCCTGGCGCCTGGGTTTGTGTTCCATGTGGTGGGAAAATCAGAGGGCCAGCGGGGGTTTGACAGCTCGGGGGAGGCGCAGTGCTTTTACACAGGAACGGTGAACAGAGAGAAAAACTCTGCGGTCGCGCTAAACATCTGCCATGGACTGAGGGGTGGCTTCAACTATGGTGGTGAAGAATATTTTATTCAGCCTGTAAATGCCACTGGGGAAAGCAGTTTAACGAGCGGACACACGCACGTCATTCGCCGGAGAAATAGGCGGTTCCATGGCGAGGTCGGCGGGTCCAAGTGCGGGGTCAGAGAAGACGAAGAGAAAGTCCCTGAACACCATGGCACAGAATCAGCTCAAGAACACGCCTCAACTCCAAATGAGTCCCAAGGTAGGTTTAACCTCCAAATACTATTTCCATTCAAATGTAATAATAAGAATTATTATATCAAAACACAACTTACTTTAAACTAATACATTCTTTAATGGCTGACATTTACGCACAAATTAAATACCAGTCGGAGGTTGGGAGGATAAAGATAACGTACTAATAGTGAGGTTAGGGTTAATGAGAAAAGGGAGGGAAAAGAGGAGGGTGGGAAGAGTTCGCTGGTTGCGTAGGTGGGAGTGGAAGAAGGCGGGTGGGTCTGAGCTGCTGAAACGTGGAAACTCGCCTCCTGATAACGCATGCTGCGCCGGTCAGCTTCCGCAGGCATTTCCCTCAGGACCACTGCTGATGGCGTAAATGTCGGTTAAAGACGTCAATGTAATTCATTACGTAGGTTGAAGGTGGAATAAATCTGAGCTAACACAGTTAAAAAGACACCACAAACTCTACTTCTCTTACTTGCAAATAATTAAATAAGAATAGCCGACTAAATTCTTTGGGTGTAAATGACAACTGCAATTTTTCCAAACAATTATTGTCTTTTTATTGACAAATATTTATATTTTTTCCTTTTTTAGCACATCACCGGGTCCGTCGATTTGTGTCCACACCACGATATATGGAAATCATGATTGTGGCAGATCAGTCTATGGCAGAATTTCACAAAGATGGACTGAAGTCCTACCTGCTAACTATAATGGCAGTGGCTTCTCACCTTTACCGCCATCCAACTATTCACAACTCGATTACTCTATCTGTGGTAAAACTTATGGTGATATATGATGAAGAACAGGGACCAGCCGTTTCCACTAATGCTGCCCTAACCTTGAGGAACTTCTGCCATTGGCAAAAACAACACAACCCTCCCAGTGATCGTCACCCAGAACATTATGACACTGCCATTCTCTTTACCAGACAGGTAAGAATCTACTCTGCACTAAAAAAAAATGAAATATACCAATCAATTAGTAATAATCAACTTTCTGAAATTAGATCTTGAAATTTATATTTCTTTATCTTTCCCATTTAGGATCTATGTGGTGCTCACTCTTGTGACACATTAGGAATGGCTGATGTTGGCACAGTGTGTGATCCAGAGCGAAGTTGTTCCATCATCGAGGATGATGGACTGCAGGCAGCTTTTACTGTTTCACATGAGCTGGGTAAGATATCATCCTAAATTCCGCTGCACATAAAACGATGACAAAAGTACAAAATGTATGCTATAAAACATACGCAATCTTATATAGCTGATGTGATTGTCCTTTAGGTCATGTGTTCAACATGCCTCATGATGATGCAAAGCAGTGTGCTAGTATCAACGGTGACAACTGGGGTTCCCACATGATGGCATCTACTCTTTCCAACCTTGACCAGTTGCACCCCTGGTCTCCATGCAGTGCACTGATGATCACAACCTTCCTGGATAATGGCCATGGTCAGTGTCTGCTCGACAAGCCACAGAAGCCTCAGCAGTTACCACAAGCCCTGCCAGGTTCAGTGTACAATGCTGATCATCAGTGCCGTCTCACATTTGGCGACGACTCACAGCACTGCCCTGACCTAAGCACAACCTGTGCAGCTCTCTGGTGCACTGTCACTACTACAAATGGTCTACTGGTGTGCCAAACCAAGAACTTTCCATGGGCTGATGGAACTCCATGTGGGCATGACAGTTACTGTATGGCAGGCCAGTGTTTAAGCAGTAGCGAAGCAGCCAATCATCGGGTAAGCACCATTTGGTGCTTTGTTGACATTAGAAAAAAAAGATGACAATTTGATGTTTAACGGTTTCTTACTCTGGTGTTTACAGATCCCAGTCAATGGTGGATGGGGAACTTGGGGGCCTTGGGGCGAGTGTTCACGTACCTGTGGTGGTGGTGTCCAGTACTCTTTTAGGGAATGTGACAGCCCTTTGCCTAAGAACGGAGGCAAATATTGTGAGGGTAAAAGAGTTCAGTACCGATCCTGCAATACAGAGGACTGTTCTGACAGCAATGGTGAGAGTCAGAACATCAGAATGTGACATGATTAATTAAAGTTTGTGTATTTGAGTCTAAAGCTACAATATCTTTGAATCCTCTGTTTAGGTTTAACATTCCGTGAGGAGCAGTGTCTGGCCCACAATGACATTTCTTCCCATGTGACATTCGGCTCAAGTGAGAGTGTTGAATGGGTACCTAAGTATGCTGGCGTATCACCTAAGGACCGCTGTAAGCTGGTTTGCAGAGCAAAAGGAACAGGCTACTTCTTTATCCTTAAGCCAAAGGTATGTATGAATGCATAGCAAATAATGCAAAGATGCAATTATTATAAATATGAAAAAAATGTAATAAACTGTCATAAACGAGAAATAATATCTGACTCTCTGCTGCCCTCAGGTGGAGGATGGAACCCCCTGCACCCCCGACTCCACTTCTGTGTGTGTCCAAGGACAGTGTGTTAAGGCTGGATGTGACCGTGTGATTGGCTCAGATAAACAGTTCGATAAATGTGGTGTTTGCGGAGGGGATGGATCCGCTTGCAAGAAAGTGTCTGGATCATTAGAGTATGCAAGGTTAGTGAACGTTTCTATTTTTAAAAAATCGTTTATTTGCAAACTATCTGGTTCAGAAGATGACCAGTATGTTTTCTACTTACAGACCTGGGTATCAGGATGTTGTGACAATCCCTGCAGGTGCTACGCACCTCGATGTCAAACAGCGATCCACTGGGGGCCGTCGACATGACAACAGCTACCTGGCTGTTCGCCGACAAGATGGCACCTACCTACTAAATGGCGACTACAAGCTTACAACTTTGGAGACTGACATCTTTCTTAAAGGGTCCCTTCTGCGCTACAGTGGTTCTTCAGCCTCTCTTGAGCGCCTACGAAGCTTTGCTCCTCTTCCAGAGCCACTGACAGTCCAGGTACTATCAGTAGGCGAAATGCCTCGGCCTCGTGTCAAGTATAGCTACTTTTCCCCACGTCCTGCTTCTACAAATCGACGCCCCATCAATGCCATTATAGAAGTAGGAGGTGCAGAGTGGACGCTACGTGAATGGGGACCCTGCTCACAGACCTGTGGTGAAGGTACACAAAAGAGAGACGTGCTCTGTCTGGATTCCCAGGGTCGACCATCACAAGACTGTCCAGAAGAGCTGCGTCCTTCGTCTACCCGTTCCTGTACCACACATGCCTGCCCATACTGGGTGGTTGGAGAGTGGTCAGTGTGTTCTAAGACCTGTGGTCAAGGTTTCCGAAAACGTCCGCTTTACTGTAAGGGTCACGATGGCCGCATTTTGCCCCATGACAACTGTCATGCAAAAAATCGGCCACGACCCTTACTAGACATGTGCATCCAGAGTGCCTGTTAAGGCTGGCTAAGACTACAGGGAATCACTGATTGTAAATTCTGCTATTCATTGTATGAAGCAGAGCAGTGCAGGTTCGGGATCCAGAGGGTCCCCTTTGATGGTGACTGCAATTAACCTTAAACCAGCACTATAGGTCCCACTACTCCAACACTGGGTGCAGGACACAAAGCTGGCACACTGTGTACCTGTCTAAAAAGCTAGGATAGAGGAAGAGTATAAAACTATTTTTAAGGACACCTCGGCTGCTTTAGGTGCTAATGACACACATATAGGTCATTAAGTGTGAGTTTGTTTTTAGCGTGAATGTCTGTAGTGTATGTATTTGTACTCTCTGTCCGAGCTGGACTGGGCAGACAGTTACTATATGAGTAAAAAAATATTTGAGAGCATCCATAGAATAGACAAGAAAAGGTAATTAGGTGTGAATATATTGGAATCTGTTAGTATTTGGCTGGAACAGAGAGAACCCTTAGTTCATACTTAGACCATACCAGATCCCATGTTGAACCCATTAATCACTCAGATTACAATGACACACAAGCTGCTATAATACCCAGCAGGATTTATGTATGTATTTATATGTATGTATTTATAAATATACCTATACAGATAGTATACAGGTTGATGTATTTGAAAGTTTCAAAGCATTCCCCCTATCATTGATTAATTAGTATGGACCGGAAAAAATGCCAAAGAACATGATTTCTGTATTGGTTTGACAGTGTGTGTATGTGTGCGTATGTGTGGGTGTGTGTGGTAGAAGGCGTATATGGAGAGACTTCTCTCCTGTTACTACTTCATAAGTAAGTCTCTCCTGCCTTCTGAGAAGGTGTCATCTTTTTGTACAGAATATCTTAACATTATTTATTTTTGTACAGCCTGGTAAATATAATCTTGTGGCTTTTTATTACTGAATTTTTATTTGTTATTATTTTTTTTAATAACAGAAGGATGTAGATTATATTGGAGTATTTATACAGTATTATATATATGGACCTGGATTTAAGAATAAAGTATCACATTGACTTGTGACCCTAACTTATTTGTATGTGTGTGTGTGTTAATCCTAAAAGGGGCTTGCAGGAAAATCACAGAAAGGGAATTTGTTCTTGAACTTTCCAAAGGGTTAAAAATATCAGCAGTTTTGTCGTACATGGAACAATAAATAATAATAATGAAGTAATTTGAATTTGTTATATTTCTTCCCAAATTAATAACAGACAGTAATTTGTTTTGTGGACGTTCCACAAAAGTGATCTGACTATAAATAGATGAAAAAAAATTCTTTAATTAAAAAATGACTTAACCCTTGTGTGGTGTTTGGGTCTGTGGGCCCTAATTTGAAAATTTGAGCAACTTACATTTATCCCTTTTTATACAACTGAGCAATTGGGGGTTAAGGGCCTTGCCCAGGGGCCCAGCAGTGCCAACTATGTGGTGCTGGGAATCAAACCAAGATCTTTTAATTAGCAGTCCAACACCTTAACCACCGAGCTACCACTTCCCCTATTATGCTAATAATTATTTTTTTTAGCCTAAGACTCATTTCCTGTGGCTCATTTCCATATAAAGCATAATAGACGATATTTACCATAACACTTATTTAATTGGGTAAGTTGCAAATGTATTTATTTGCATTTATTTTACCTCAATGCATCATTTTATATGGTGTTATGGGATGGAATTAGCCAGTTGATAAGCAGAACCTGTTTTTGTTATAATTAGCATTTAAAGATTAGAGTTGTCCAATTAGACTAAAGAACCTGTTGACCTTTAGAGTTTACTTAGAAGTGGATTCCATTTAACCACATACAATATTCCAGGGGTGTATTTTCTTTCAGCAGGTTCTCGTGCATTTGTCTCTGTGTCAACTTTTTGAGACTCCATTTAATGCAGCCAATGGATACTTGGTCACCTCTCTGACCAAAGCTTTTCTAACAGAATTAGTTCATTAACTCCTGTAATGGTTTAGTATTGGTGACTAATAAAGAGACATCAGATCAAACAGGATGTGTCTGAGCACAATTTAAAGTACATTATCCAAAGGTCTCAGTACTTTCTAGATAAAATAATAGACTATTTAAAGACTTCAGGAACTTTATGGAGGATGAACTGATCGTTATTAAGTCAGTACCATCATAGGTTCAGATTCTTGTTCTTGGCCAAAAAGGAGTGGAACTTGATGTGACCCATTTTTTGTTGCATGCTATCACTCACATGATTTTGATTTGTGCATGCTGCAATTTGTTTGAGTCATTTGAGTCACTATTTACATTTGCATTGACAGCATTTGGCAGACACTCTTATTCAGAGCGACTTACATTTATCACTTTTATACAACTAAGCAGTTGGGGTTTAGGGGGGCCTTGCTTTGGAGGCCCAACGTTGGCAGTTTGATGGTGCTGGGAATCGAACCCCCGATCTTTCAATTAACAGTCCAACACCTTAACCACTGAGCTGAAAGTGGGGCAAAAGGGTCTGCTAAGATACCACTATTTGAGTTACTTTTTCCAGCTGGAAACTGGTAACTAACAACAATTAGTGTTGTTAGTTGGCTATTTTATTTGTTATTAACAAAAGAATTAACAAAATATTCCCTTTTCCCTCCTATTTGTATTTCTGGCAAATAGTTGGCCAAGGTGATGCTAGCAACTTCAACTAGATGTGCTGCTATTTACAGTTAAGCATTAAAGCCTTTTTCTGTCTGATTGTGTAAAATCTTTAATTAGCAGCAAATTTCATGTTGCAAAACTGGAAAGAAAAATAACTATAAATATGTCCTTTTTAAATTATATTTTAAAACATTTTAAACACCAGCAGCACAGTGGCTTAGTGGTTAGCACTGCCACAGCAAGAAGGCCTGGGTTTGATTTCCAGGCTTTTCTGTATGGAGTTTGCATTTTCTCCCCTGTGCTTGTATGGGTTTACTCTGGTTTCTGCCCACAGTCCAAAAACATGTACGTAAGGTTGATTGGTGATTCTAAATTACCCATAGGGGTGAGTGTGTGTGGTCCTGTGATGGACTGGCAACCTCCTGCCTTTCGCCCTTTCAGAGACGGCGGGGTTAGACTCCAGCAGATCCCTGCGACACAGAATCAGGGAAAAAGCGGGTATAGAAGATGAATGAATGTTGAACACCATGAAGTTTATCCTTATGTGGCATTGTTTGCTCATTTTGTCCACAAGGGGGCGATACCACTTAATGTAGCGAATTAGCACTGTTTTTTAGACTGTTATGTTTGTGTAGGAAATTAAAAATTGAGACACAATAAGTTTATTTTTCAGATCCGTCTATTTTTGGCCATTTTTATTAGGTGTGGAGAGAAAGCCAAATTAAAATAGTATTATAAAGAATAAAACAAAGCAATGCTGAAAAAAACAACCTATAAGTGTTGTGGTCCCTTTTCACTGACAGCAGGGTTGATAAGACTGTAACTGTAGCTTTAATTATAAATTGCTCATCTCTAATTAAAGATAACAAATAAAATGCCAGTTTAGTAAATATAGAATCTAAGAGGTCTTCTGTATGGCAAGTTATGACAGTTTATCTCAGGCTAAGACTGTCTTAAAAGTCTTAGATCATAAATTTATAGTGATTCTTTGTGTACTTGGGGGATAAACCATTACACATATCAGTGTGGGGTTTTTTTAATTGATAATATTGTCCTGCCTTCCCAAGTATTCCAAAAATTGGGTCCTTATTACTACAACCCAGATATATATATATATATAGTATATATACTATATATATATATATATATATATATATATATATATATATATATATATATATATATATATATAGATATATATATATATATATATATATATATATATATATATATATATATATATATATATATATATAAATTTTAAATTGGAACTGATGATAAATTAAAGTTCTAAACCAATGGAAATATGGGCCTTAAATAATTATTCTGAATCTCTCAAACTTTCAAGTATGCTTTTATTATATACGGGTTTAAAAGTCAACATTTTTAGATCATATAAACACAAGCAATGAATGCAAAAGGTTTGGACACACATACATGTCGTTTGCTCACTAAAAGAGTGAATATTACAGAATAATATTTTTTATTTATTTGCTGTATTAAATTTCGGATCAAAAGTTTACATACAGTTTGATTGTATTTTATGGTATTGGTCTTATTTCTTTTAAATTTGAATTAACCACAGGCTTTAACGTAGCTATTCCATTGCTCTGGGTTCTGTTAAACTTATTCGACCAAAGTTTGTTTAAATAAATTCAACTTGCAAACAAATTAATATTATATAATATTATTATGTATTATAAATTTTTTTTACTAATTACTGATGTGTTCAAAATAGATGCTGTAATTGACTTGAAATGTGGGCCTATATGAACAAATTATGTAATATTTTTAAATAGGGCTGTTTTACATAGACGTTATTAAACTAATGTAAACTAATGTAAATATTACTATTATTGATAATGTTATTATACCTGATTCAATTCTCAGCACCCCAAAGCTGCTACTGTTGGGCCCCTAAGCAAGGCCCTTAACTCCAGTTGATCAGTTGTATAAAAAGAAATACAAGTCGCTCTGGATAAGGGCGTCTGCCAAATACTGTAAAAGTAACTGTGAACAGAAAGCAGCAGCAAATGTCAATTCACAATTTAAATTAAGTCTTAATTCTTTTTTAGCAGTCGAAAAAAATGGCTGTTAACTGGATTAATTGGGTCTCATTGATTTTTTTTTAAATATCACTAATGTGATCAAGGTTTATGCTGTAATTGACTTAAATGTACTTAATGTATGTATGTATAATTATTATAATAATCATTATTATTATTATTATTATTATTATTAAAAGCAAGAAATCGTAGAGAAATGTCAATCCAAAGCTATCATTAAACCTTAACTCATTCCCAGCAGTGGACAAAACTAGCTATCAAGAAAAATAATATAACTGATTTGTTTCTGCGGGACCAAGCTACCACTGCTGGGCCCCCTGGGCAAGGCCCTTAACCCCTAATTGCTCAGTTGTATAAAAGGAGTCAATGTAAGCCGCTCTGTATAAGGGCGTCTGACAGATGCTATAAACGTAAGTGTAGATTCACAGAAAATCTTTCTGAATATAGACCTGATCTCGGATGTACGTGAGGGATTTGATCATCTGTTCTTATAAACACGACTTGAGGGCGTCGTTTTCCCGAAATGATCGTGATGTTATTCATTGTTGCCCCGGCTGCCATAATTGAGCATTTATTTGCGCTTTCTTTGATGGTTCAGCGCCGCGTCGTGACTTCGGAGGCGCCCACGGTGTTACCAGGAGTCTGTCTCTCTCTCTCTTTCTCTCTCTCATCCTGTCTCTATCTCTCTGCTTAAGGAAAGACTCATTTCAGCCACGGGGGAGGGGGGAGAAGCTGAGATCCTTGCAAAAAAAGGAAGGAGGCAAAAAAAAAAAAAACAAAGAGGAAGAAGTCAATGGGGCAGTTTTTTGTGGAGCAGGAACACGTGGGTCTCAGTTTGGTAGTGTTCTTTTGGGATTCGATCTTTATTTAATGACAGCCAGTTCATCCAGCCAGGATCGTGTTGTGGTCTCTTGGTGTATTTATTTATTTATAAATGTTTAGTGAAGTCTGAATCGTCTTGCTGTCTTATGTGCGGTGTTGGGGTATCTGTCCGACAATTCCCCTTTCGACTGGGGGAAAGGTTCTAACACAATAAAAAAAAGATGGAAAGCCCCAAGAAGACTGGATGGCAACTCTTGGGAAAGTCTCTGCTTCTCTGTCTTTTTGCCGGTAAGCCTGGTTTCATTCATAGACTGGTTTGTATAGTGTGGTTAAAATATAACGTTAAATATAACGTTATATATAACGTTATACACCAATCAGGTCAGTTTTTAACAGTGTGATGGAGATTTTTCAGTGTCATTAGAAAACTTTACCAAGAATTGTAGGCATTGTTCTTTTTTTATGTCTGTTTTATTATATTAATATTGGGTTTTTGTTCGGTCATAAAGTTAAATATCTTCTGGTGCTGTAATCCCCAAACTTTATTTTTTTTTTTTAGAAAAGTTTGTAAACTCTTCTATTGTTAATAGCTCAATGAGGCATCCATTAGTTGGTCTGTAATACCAGCACATTGCTAAACTCCTATTCACGCTCCACAATTACAGGGGTGGGGGGTTACTCTGGGTGGTAACATTTTAAAAGGTGCCTGAAGCTCTATAGACCCTTTTGTCCTGATCCTGTTGGCCGACAGGACCCAGAGCAATGAGCAGGACCTCCTGGGGACCACACACAGTGGTGCACACATCATCAGCCACACACGCACACACACACATTAAACTGAAGGGGGGTTCCACATGTACACAGGCACCACCGATTGCTTGGCTTAGTGAAAAGTTTACAAGGATTTTTTTTAAGGGTTCATTATGTCGGTGCCGTGATTTCCATTCATTATTCAATTTAGTTCAACAGGGTTTGGACATTTTTGTTTGTTTGTTTATGTGGGTGTAGACACGCTATATTAAATAAAGTTTGTTAACGCGTGCAATTTGATCTCATATCAAGGTTGTAAAAAGGTATTAAATATACCGGCAGTCAGATTTGCATTTCATATAAATTGGGAAATGCTTCAAATTTAAGATTATGTTAGGTTAAATGTTAATGTAGGCAAGGCACCTACAATAATTTTGGCAAAATTCTAGAGATCCCTAGAAAAGCTCCAGGCAATAACAATTAGTCAAAATCTTAATGTGTTAATTTTTTTTGAATACCAACCCAAGCCTAAATGAGCTATCAACTATAACATTAAATTAAAATCAAACCATATGGGTGCTCTTTGTTAGCCAGGACTCATCTGGTGGAAAAAACAGCGTACCAAGTATTAGTATTAAAAAACCTTTTCGAAGATTTAATGCCAGAAGCCTTAATAAATAAATGGCACCGAAATTTACAGCTGTAAACAAGTGCGAATGAACAGCCTAGTTATCTTTATTAAAAAAAGGCTCCTATAAAAAACAGCAATTGTGTCTGAATTGGAAAAAAAAAGAGAAAAGATTAAATCAAAGGAGTGTAAAGTCTGCAGGACCAGACTAGCTTTCAGGCAAGCTTCAGCAGAAAAAGGCGGGGAATAAGTGTAGGAAGGTTGTGTTTAGAACATTGCTGGCAGCTTTAGTGCATGTTAGAACTGATGCTGAAACTCTGAAATGATGTGTAACAGACAAGAAAATGTGTTGTGTGTGTATATATATATAAAATATATACTTTATTCATCCATCCATCCATCCATCCATCCATCCATCCATCCAGCTAATGTCTGTACCTGATCATTCTTAATCAGGGTCACAGGGATCTGCTGGAGTCCATGAAGCTAATCTCTTATTATTGATGACTTATTTAACAAATCATTGTTATAGTAAAATGTCTTTATGTTGGTTTATACAACAATTAAAAAATGTTAAAAAATAAGAAAAATATCATTAGCTGTGTAAAAGTGAATAGAATAGAGATGAGGAAATTATAATAATGGGAATAATACCTGGGGCAGTAACAAATAAGAAGGAATAAAATGGCAAGCAGAATAAATAAACAAAAGAAATAATAATAATATTAATGTAGTGTTCTTGTAAAGTGCCGATGTGCGATATATGTGCAAAAAAAAAACCTTACTTAACTTGGGGTAAATTTTTAAACTGACCTGGTCGCCTTATTGAATGATTTAATAAGTCTTGTTTGAGCTGCCATGATTTGCTGTTTATTACTTTACTTTGCTGTAATGCGACTGCAGTGTTTATCACTTTAACCTTTTGTCTATAATATAAGGTTTAGCATCTGGGCTCATTTTTGATTTTCATATTTGCCTCGCCTCGCAGCCACAATTCTGAGTTTATTTCAGTGGATTAAAGGACTTTCTTCTGGTTATGGAGGTTATGGTTATTTGTAGGATTGCTTGGTATTTATTTTTGTGTTTGTATGCAATTACAGGCCACAGCGAGGCTCAGTGCAGTGGCTGTCTTGAGTACTGCTGCGACGGAGTGCCTCCTTTCTGCTGCTCATACTATGCATACGTGGGGGATGTACTCTCGTAAGTACCCAGTGAAATGCGCATTAGGTTTCAGACCCCAGTCTCTCCTGCCATTATTACCCCGTCCTGCTGTTACCAATAGGTTGAACTTTGAATTTTATGTCCAGCTGATTTTTCAATTGTCATGTTCATGAATCTGAAGCCTTAATGATGTCCAGTAGATAGTTAACATTCCTGGCTAGCATTTTACTACAATTAACTCTGCTTTGTGGTCAGGTCTGTACATGAAGCTTCAAAAGGCTGAGAATTGCTTCAACATTTTGTTGTAGTAGAAAGAACTCTTAAAAAGCAATAGGATGATTTTATATTTACAAGACTCTTATTTGAACACAAACTATGCTAAAACTTTTTTTTATATTTCTACATAAATTATGACCCAAAACATTATCAGTTTTTTTTCACATGTCCAGAAGTTATCTGTGCAACGCTATAAACCTATTTTCTACTTTCTTTTAGCTTTTATAACCCTTGTGTGGTGTTTGGGTCTGTGGATCTTGGTTTCAAAGTTTATTTAAAAAGAAATTATGCTATTAAATACTCATTGGCCTTGGCTCTTTTTTCAAAACTAGAACATAAAATAGATATTTTCCCTAACACGTATGGTTCCAAATGTGATCAAATGGGGTAAATGGCAAAGATTAACCAGAAATAATCTCTAAAATGCTTGTAAATGAGCTAAAGTAAACATCTTTAAAGTGTTTTTCCAGAAATTGTCATGGCTGTGTTGATTTTGAAACCCAATAATACAGTGGGTCCACCAGACCAGTGAACACTATGTAACAAATACATGAACACAGCATAAGGGCCAAATGTTTTTTTTTGGTAGAACATTGTTGACTTTGTACACAATAATAAAGGATTCAAATGTTTTCAAGCAGGCATTAAATTTCATTAACTTGATTGGCTGCATTTAAACGTTAAAGTTATGTTTGTCACATACTGTAGACTCTACAGCATGGTGAAACCTGTTTCTTCACATATCCTATCTTAGAAGGTTGGGGGTCAAAGCAGAGGGTCAGCTATAATACAGCGCCCCTGGAGCAGGAAGGGTTAAGGGTCTTGCTCAAAGGACCCAACAGTGGCTGACTGGTGGAGGTGGGGCTTGAACCTCAGGTCTTCCAAACAACAACTCAGTGCCTTAACCATTTAAGCCACCACTGCCCTATTTATTTGATGTTATCACAATCGCTGATCGACTTGGGGGATAGAATGCCCTACATAATAGTCACTGTTACATAATAATGTTTTTTAGGTTACAAAACAAACCGCAAATGGTAATACAGCCTGCTTCAGAAATCTTTGCAACCTACATAAAGCCACTTTCACACTAGAAATTTTTTTCTCTGTTTGCAAAAAGCTCACCCTTTTTAATCATATGATCATTTGAAAGGAAAAGAAAAAAACAAAAAGAGCAGTTTCAGTTTTCTTAATGTGTGAATAAGATGCTGGATGGGATGTTCAAGCAAATGTACACTCTATGGCCAAAGGTTTGTCGACACTTCACCGCTACACCTATAACTCTCTGAACTGTGGGAATGTTATCTAGGAGAGACTCAAACATTGTTCCAGCACGACAATGTCCCTGTGCACAAAACCCCTGATCTACATAAAGACATGCTGTGTTCTGATTGGTTTGGAATAACTTGAGTGTCCTACACAGAGTCCTGACTCTGACTCAACCCCACTGAACACCTTTAGGATGAACTGGACCACCAACTGCACTATTATTAGTATTTGAACATACTAATACTATTATGGCTTAATGATCAAATCCCCTCAACCATGCACCAGCCACACCATCTAGTGGAAAAGCTTTCCAAAAGTTTATTATAGGAGGAAGAGTAAAACTAAATCTGGAATAAAATGTTTTAAAATAGATATGATGGTCAGATTTCTTAATACTTTTGTCTAATCTCAATAATACTATTGTGGATTAAAGAAAAAAATCCATACAGTCAAAATGCTCAAGCTAGTGGAAATCTAGTTGAATCTGAAATATGATGTATTTCAAGGTCAGTAATTAGGTTTTATTAGTTAATTATTTTAATTGATGTAAAAACAGAATTTTGTTATTTTTCTTAACATTCATTTATCTTTAATTTCACAGATCAGTCCCCTTAACTGCATCTTATTTAAGTCTGGTTTAACATTTAATCTATATCCTTAGCCACACAGCTGCTGTCTTAAGATAATGGGTGCTTATACACTTGCTAGTTTTTATGGAAAATCTCAGGTCAGTTAGTATTGGCTAGTATTGGCTAAGAAAACATCCTACAGTTAAAACTTGATTTTTTAATAGTAATAATAAACATTTTTATTAAAGCAAAAGTTAGTTTAACTTATACCACAAAGAGATTATTGTCTTGTCTTTTTTTTTCAGTTACTTTGGTAGGGCTGAATGTTTCTGCAATTTCAAGCTGGGGTGGTGGAGGTCGAGAGGGGCACCTATATAGTCTATAACTTTTGACCTTAGTCTGGCTGCGTAAGACAATGTTGTTTTTTTTTTCAATTCAATTTTATTTGTATAGCGCTTTTAACAATAGACATTGTCTCAAAGCAGCTTTACACAGAATGCAGTAATAAGTGTAAGTTTGTCCCTAATGAGCAAGCTGGAGGCGATTGGGGCAAGGAAAAACTCCCTGAGATGAAGTAGGAAGAAACCTCGAGAGGAACCAGACTCTGGGTTACACCACATGTTATTGTTAATTACAGCATGTTGTAATGATCAAAGTTCCTGTAAAATTAATTCATTCTTCTTTAAAATATTCATGTGACTAAAAGTTTGTCAAATCCATTCAAAGGATGTCATCTGTCTAAAATAAAGGTTTGTCAGAAATTACAGATATTCTGTATATTCAGTGACATGCGTCTTTTTTTGTGAATAATTCCAGGGGCACTGCGATTTCAGGGATTGTGTTTGGAGTAGTCTTTCTGATGGGAGCTGTGGCAGCCATATTTCTATGCATTTGCATGTGCTTGAAAAATGGCAGTGGAGCAAGAGTGGGTGTCTTCAACACATCATACATCAACACAGTAACTCAGGGCTATCCAGGTAACACAACTTTTTTCTTCATCACAGTCTTAAACATACAACACATATGCAAAAATATTCTAGTATTGTAGAGTAACGTTACTATAGAACATGTAGTGAAATGCCCTGTGGTAAATACTATAGTGTTTTTGATCGCCACTGTAGTAAATCTATCAGAGTAAATCTACAATGATGAGTTAATTCTACTACACTTGTTATAGTAACTCTACTATAGTAAAATAAACAAACGACTACATTAATTACTAGAGTACATTTTCTACAGTTATATTATACCGTATGGGTGAAAACCTTCACAGCACAAATCAGAACAAAAAGTGGATCAATACAAACAAAGAAACAAACACACAAAATCAAACCAAACAACATGTTAATCCGTTCATTTTTTATTACTCATTTTAGTTGAAAATCTTCAGCTGCAGTGTTGAACTTTTGTGGAATCAGTGATCTGACATTGGTGTCCATTAGAAATGTGAATCTGTCCTTTCACACTGGAACACACTGTCCCCCATTAACAACTCTGTTCCCCATAGAACCACTCTTTAAAATACTGTTGATCAGTTCACTACAGTTCTTTCTATAGTTTAACGTAAACATTAACCGAGTGTAAATACTCTAATAAACTAAATCCTTTAGTAAATATTATAATATCATAGAGTTTATCACAGTCTTCTAGTTTATCATAGTAATTTGTAGTTTACTACAGTATTTACTACAGTTCATTAATTTACTAGAGTTAATACTATAGTACACTGAAGGAAGATATAGCAAATACTCTTTTATACTACAATTTACTTCTATACTACAGTCTTACTTTATATCTGGTATTTATACTGTCATGTTAATGTTTTGCTGTCTTTACACACAGGGCCACCACCTCCTTACAGTTTTGACTATGAGATGTATCCTTCAGATCTTCAACCTCCTCCCTATACCCCTATGCCTCCCAGAACAGTGAGCTGCTCCCCTCCCCCACCTTACCCCGGCTACAATCAAAAATAAACTTGTCTCGTGCTGACGCTGAAGACGCGGGATTGGAAATGCTACTTATGACTTTCAGAGCTTCACTGAATTGAACGACAGTATTACAAAACATCAAAAGTTGCCATTGTAAATGTAACAAAATGAACTCTGTCCTCATCCGCAGCGTTCTAATGCTTTTGTTATTATGATTTATATTAAAGGGGATGTGGATCATTCCTTTCATTTGTTAATAATTTGTGTGAACATTCTATGGACATTTGGATACTTTTTGACACAAAATGTAAAAGCAGTGTGATGGAAAAAGCCATATTTTGGGATTGTGACTTGAATAGTTGAATATGATTCATATTGCTTGCTTTTGTTAAGGTTTGTCTATTGATGCCAAATGAAAAAAAAAGCTCATAAAATACCAAATAATACGAAGAAAGTGTGGTTTCAGTGGTTAAGGCATTGTGCTACTGAAGAATGAATGAGCACAAGCATTTACTCTCAGATGCTCAGGTGTATCTTGTGTAAGACGCTTTGGAAGAAAGCGACAGGCAGAATGTGAAAAATTGAAATGATGGAGTGATTAAAAAAACTGATAAATATACATTGGTTTCATGAATATTCTTACATATGATATTTTGGTGGTACATTTTTTTTTATTTACACTGAAAGAAATATGGGCAGCACGGCGGCTTTGTGTTAAGCACTGTTGCCTCACAGCAAGAAGGTCCCAAGATTCCTGAGCAGGGGTTTGCATGTTCTCCCCATGCTTGCAAGGGTTTACTCCAGGTTCTCCGGTTTCCTCCCACAGTCCAAAAACATGTATGTGAGACTGATTGGTGATTCTAAATTGTGCATAGGCATGAGTGGGAGTGTGTGTGGCCCTGTGAAAGACTGGCGACCTGTCCAGGGTGTTCTCTCCTGTTTTTCACCCTTTTAGAGACGGTTGGGATAGACTCCAGCAGATCCCCATGACCCGAATAAGTGGGTATAAAAGTAAAATGAATGAATGAATAAATGAATGTATGAAATATAACCTTTTTATGTGAGTAACAATTTCAAGAAAAAAAAAAATGAAACTTTTTAAAACATCATGAACAGAATGTCTTATTTCGTGTATTTTTTTTAATTTTATTTAGTATGTCCCTGTGGAGGGAGCATTGTGTGTGTAAGTAAAAGAAAGATTATTGGAGCACTTGGCCATCACATTGATATGCTTTTTTTGATAATTCTATTCCAGATGTAATACAAGTCTCGCACTTCCTCCTCTAATAACCCTCAAACTTTTGGAAAGACTTTCTGGTAGATTAGAAATTGGCACAAAAGTATTGGAAAGATCAGACACTAATGTTCAGTGAAGAGGTTTCAAGTTCTTTCCCTTTCAACCAGGATACAGTACGTCTGCGTGGAGTTCAGAGGCTAAATGCATTGGGACATTGTCAAGATGGAACAGTGTTTATGTTTCTTGGTTCCAATAAAGATATAATGTAATGCTACAACAAAGATATTTCAGCCAACTGTGTGCTTAACTTTGTAGCAACAGTTTGTGGGTGTGCTCATAAGATATTCATAACACTTTTTTGCCATATAGTGTATTTCCCGATCCAATAATAAGATGCCTCTTGGATGAATGATGCCAATCAGATACTAACTGTGTTTTTAAATGGTTGTATTGGAGCATTTACATGACCTGCATCTTGTTCATCTCCATCTTCTTCTGCAATGTCTGCAACCCAAATTTGCTGGACTAGTAAAAGATTAGAATCATGAAAGGCCAGAATGTAATAAGTTAATGACTAAATTGGCGTCTTTGCTCTTTCTCCTCTGTCTGTTTCTGTCTTCACTTTGCTTTCTGGATGAGTAAAAGCACTTATTTCACATCTAGAAGACTAATCGAAGGATCTATTCTTTCTGCAGCTGCAATGCAGTGAAGAAGCTTTCTTCCCTTTTAGCGGAAGCGGAACCTTTCTGCTGTCATACATGCTGTTCATATTACTGCTTAATGCAGCTACAAAGGAAGATGATGCGTAGACAGCATTATTTTACAACCTGAATGGTGTGTTTCATGTGTCAGATTCAAGATGCTCTATTGCCTTGACAAACATTTTCAACATCTTGAAAAGAATTACAAGAATAAAAATAAGTACAGTGTTTACATTTAAAAAAGTAAAGAAGGTCGTGCCGTGAGCTCATTCCGGGCCCACCCCCGTCACTCTCTATCTCCCCCATTTCATCTCTCAATCTGTCCTACCAATAAAGGCCAAAAAATATCTGGAAAAAAAATGAATAAACCATCATTATTTCTAAAACATGATAAAAGTTGGGGCAGCATGGTGGCTTAGTGGTTAGCATGGTTGCCCCACAGCAAGAAGGACCAAGATTCGAATCTCAGGCAAGGGCATGTTCTCCCCGTGCTTGCGTGAGTTTACTCCAGATACTCCGGTTTCCTCCCACAGTCCAAAAACATGTGTTTGTGTGTGTGAGTGTGTGTGGCCCTATGATGGGCTGGCAACCTGTCCAGGGTGTAACTATCCTGCCTTTCACCCTTTCAGAGACGGCTGGGATAGACTCCAGCAGATCCCTGTGACCCCGAATTAGGGAATAAGCAGGTACAGAACATGAAGAATGAATGAATGATAAAAGTTAAGAAAGTAAAATGGTTATCTACATATAAAGTGTGTGTTTATAGTGACCAGGCCACCCTGGGTGTGTATGTACTGTACTGATAGTGTACAGCGCTCCCTGTTTTCCCCCAGTAGGTGGAGCAGTTTTTTCAGGGGCTGAGAGGGAGTTACTGATTCCACATTCAGTGACGAAGTGCAGCTCTGACATTTAAATAGAATAATACTTTAGTTCCTGCTTGACTGTCCAAGTTGACATTGCCAATAAGAGAAGAGCAAACAGCTCAATACTAGAAATTGTCTGGAACAGGCTGGTTTAAATGTACAGACTCAAGAGTCAATGCGATACTGGTAGCCATGAGAGAGGTGAGCGAAGGACAGTCAGTCAAGCCTAGTTTTAGAGGCTACTACGCCTAATGGCGTCCAAACTTTTGGCCTGCTGCATATGAGACCTCTGCAGTAGTGGCTCAAAACAAGGGGGGTTTTCCCAAGGGGCAGCCCACGCTACAGAATCAAGGTCTTATGGTGGTGAAGCTCTTGTCATGGGACCTGGCAATAGTGTGTTGGGGAGGTTATGTTCCCACCGTTGGAGGATGCATCTGTTCAACAGCTGACACTAAAGGCAGTGTTCCTGTTAGCCTTTAACTCTATTAAGAGGATCGGCGATATTTAGGCAATGTTCACCTTACCCTAGGCCCGGGTATGTACCCAAAGTGCCCTGTGGGGAATGTCAGACCAGCTATTTGTCTGTTTTGGCGCACCCAATTAGGGGGGCAGCGGCCACTGAACAGACATTAAGCAGATGGGTGGTTGACCATCTTTCTAGCTTATTAGGCCTCCTATCCCCCTGTCCTGGAGGGGATCAGAGCAAACCCAACTAGGGGTATGGCAGCCAAGGCATTTGGCATTTGACATTTGTAATGCGTAATATATTTAATTTAATGCTTCCCCAAGGAAACGAGACTCTGCATCATCTGCCATACCTCCCGCATCCCTGCCTGTGCTGAATAAGCAGAGATTATCTTAGTACATGTTTATAAAGGATTACTGCCTGTTTGATACTGTCACCTGTCTGTAGTGTAATGCATTTCGATTGGATGGATTTCACATGTGCTTTAGGTATCAGGGGGAACCCTAGGGAAAGTTAAACATTAAGTCTAAAGTTGAACATAGACAATTTAGGTAAGACCTTATATTAAAGCTGGATCTGTGAAAGCAGTTCAGGTGGATTTATAAGTGGAATTAACCTTCCATAACCTTGTCATGTCAATTTTCTCCTGAAGAGCAAAAATAATCCCCAGGGGAAACCAAGATATTTGGTGAAGCAGCTGCTTTCTGATGGATCACCACACGGTGGCAGCAAATACCAGCGAAGACTTTTCCACACATTCCACAGACGTGTTACTGCACCGCGTAAAAACGCGTTTTATGGCATCCATCTATCCATTTTTGTAGCTTGCAGCCGAAAGCTAATTTCAGGGGACTCGGGTTACGAGGCTGGAGCCGGTGATTTTTATGTCATAAAATCATTACATCGTATATATTTACATCGAATACATTAAGGGGCTGAAATCCTGAGTGACGGCGGTGAAGGAAAGCTTCTGTGTGAGAATAAGAGCCTATCTGAGTGAGTTATAGGGTATGAATCATCTCCGCTGTAGGCTATTGATTTTGAAAGAGATTGAGGTGAGTGAAGTCAACCTCATCTATAGGATTCAAGAGCCCATAATACCCCACCCCCTCAAAACACACACACACACAAACACTTGGCATGTTGTTCAATTCCACAAGCTCTGGAGTCGACTTTGATTCAGATTCCAATGTTTGCAGAATCGGTTGACCGTTTTAATGAGTCAACACCTTACCGTGTTTGACATTATTACTAGGTTTATTTTAAACACGGTATAAAATGCGGATGCGCAATGATTAATGTGTTGGACTGCTAATTGGGAGATCTGGGTTCGATTCCCAGCACCAACAAACTTCCACTGCTGGGCCCCTAATCAAGGCCCTCAACCCCCAATTGCTCAGTTGTATAAAAATGAAAAAAAAGCAAGTCGTTCTGGATAAGGGCGTCTGCCAAATGCCTTAAATGTAAATCGACTCATCGAAACGGTCAACCGATTCTGTATTATTCCCTAATTAATTTTTGGTTCCTTTAAATATTTAAAATATTTGTTATTTTCTGTCAGTGAAACGGGAAATGGTAGTCAAATACTAATGACGAAATCACCTTAATTCTGACACATTTATATATGTAACGTTTTAAGCCGAATCAAGTTCACTGGCCAGGAATCGACTCGTAGACTTCAGTGTTGAATCAGAGACTCGACACTTCAGTAGGATCGACTCTCATTCCTACCAGTGGGCCGGTCAGGTGACGCTGCTTGCAGTCTCGCTTTTATACACGCTTCGATTAAAACATTATCACTTTATAACAGACAGTTAAACCGAACCAAATATCCGAATCGTCGGGAAAGACCTTCAGCTTGAGAATGTGGGATCGTCGGCTTTTCTTGTTGTTGATGGTTGTGAGCTCGACTCTCGCGGTGGAGGTAAGAACGCGGCTGTTGTTATAAATGGGTGCGCCGTGTGTTACAATGTGGAACCAGGAAAGTCTTTATTAAATAACTACAGTCATTAAAACACGGCCATGTAGACACAAAGAAACAGAGTTAATAAGTTAATGAGAATTAAAGCTGGATATTATTGCTGGTCACTGTATCCTCGGTGTCATCAGTAACCCACTGGGATGTTCCAAGGAGGAAGATTTCCGAAAAAATATATATTTGTAATAAATTTATAAACTATGTTTTGATTTATTTTTATTAGTGCCATTTGTATAGGACATTCCAGCAGAAATGATGCTGAGATTAAGGTTGTTTTTCCTGGTATATGGCGTTCTGGCAAATTTGTTTTGGTGTTTTCTTCTACATTGGGCTTCATTAATGACATCAAACTTGAATTTAAGTATTTGAAAATAATTTAAAGATGGTTAAATTGGTAGAAAATCTTAAAGAAAGCCAAAATTCCAGTCACATTTCACTTTTTTTTATAACAATGGTTGGAAATGTTCATACACAGAAAGCTAAGATGATCTAAAAAGCGCTGTAGAAAATATTATTATTATTATATTTTATTATTATAACCTTGATCATGATCTCTGTTCGTGTGTTTTTTTTTCCTTTAAGGTTTATTTTAGGCTCGCAGGTCGTTCAGGCTGCCGTGTTAACAATTGCGCATTAGTCGCCTTGGTTCGAATCATTTATAAATATTACTATACTGTTAGGCTTTGTTTAGTCTGTGATGGAATTCAGAAGAAAAACTGACTCTCCTGTTTGTCATGTATTTGTATATTGTAAGGAAATAAGCACTATTTCCTAAAGAACATGTTACTTACACACACACACACACACACACACACACACACACACACGCACGCACAGCCTGTGCCGTGGACTAAAATAGTTAAAATGTAACACAGAGGCAAAGATGGCGGCGTTTAGCAAACTGCAGTCGTGAATTCACCGAGACTTGGAGAGAAATAGAACAATAGTCATTTACGCTGAAGGTGTGAAGTCTTTCTTTCACAAAAAAACCCGACTGTAACCAGGTGCAAACATTTAATGTTACATGGTGGGGGTAGTAGTAGTAGTAGTAAGGGTAATACACAAAATCCCCCCCAAACTCAAGATGTTCTGTCATGTCTTTAGCATCAAATTCAATTCTAGTTTAATGTCCTTACTTGACGTGTATCAAACACTTAGGACATCATCATCATCAGATCAACACACACTTCAAGGAGATATTTTATTTTTTAACTTGCATTTACATTTATGACATTTAACAGACACCCTTATTTAAAGTGACTCACATTTATCTCTTTTATACAATCAGTCAATTGGGGGTTAAGGGCCTTGCTCAGGGGCCCAACAGTGGCAAATTTGGGGTTGGATTTACAGCACAATAATCTTTCAGCGAGCAGTCCAACATCTTAACCACTAATTTACCCTTTCTACCATTCACCCTGCACACAACGGACCAGATGATTTTGCAGCTTTTTTTATTTTGGACCATGTAAATAAATAAATAATTGTAACATGTATTTTTTTATGACTATGAACATTTAATAGGTTTCTTCAGACACAAACTGCATTGATTTAATTTTTAGTAAATACAGAACTAGGAATCTTAGCTGTGAGTGTATAGGCTTAGTTTAGCCTAATTCCGTAAAAAAAAACTGCCAGATGGGTAAGATTGCAATAACATCGGCTCGTTTAAAGCACTAAGCCTTAGTCAATATTAATAATAAATAAAGTAAAAGCTGTGTTGAAGGTCAGCGAGACAGATTAAGGGTCTTGATGTCCTTTAAAATCATTCATGGGACAGCTATCTTTCCAGGTATGATTAATAATATCTCATTATTATCTTGTAATATTATAGTGGTATCTGGGTGGTGCTGGAAATTGAACCCACAATCTTTGGATTAGCAGTCCAACACCTTAAGCACTGCGCTACCACTTTCCCTATACAAATACAATATTATTTCAACAATTATGATGGTAATAAATTATGAAACGGCTATATATATATATATATATATATATATATATATATATATATATATATATATATATATATATATATATATATATATATATATATATATATATGATAATAATTTTTACATGTATATATATATATATATATATATATATATATATATATATATATATATATATATATGTATATATATGATATATATATATATATATATATATATATATATATATATATATATATATAATTAGTACATAAGATGATGACTGCTTTTGCTTGAACCAGACTGCAAATCATGGTTCCAGAGGTATTACGTTATGCATGGTTTATAAAAAGGGAAAAATCAAACACTTTTGTTCTATTTAAATAGTTAAAATGCTGGCTTTAATTTACTTGCTGACCTTTGTTGCATTCAATTTTAGATATAGATGCATTATAGATTATTCGGTATACCAGTCATTAGAACGCATCATTAAAAAGGTCAATCCTGTGTTTGCTTTTGATAACAAATCATGGCTGGTTTCTGTCTCATCTGCCGTCCTCTTTCTGTATTTTCTTTTCAATAACCCGTGTGGTGAAGTGCTTTTCATTTGCTTTATTCGCCGCCATAACTCTGAAAAGGTCACATTACCTGCAGTGGAATGGAAAGCATTCAGAACTGGTCACTGAAAAAGCTTTTTGGTGAATAGGCAGCTTTGTTTGGCTAAAACATGACTTGTCAGCGGGTGAGGGATGTTGTGCCTGTAAAATAGAATCCAGACAAGGCCTCCCTCCTAATTGTGATGACAAGCTGGTCAGGATTCATCCTGTCTGCTTGAATGCATTAAAAAATTCTGTATTTATTGTGTTAGCAACTTACGATATTAAGTTGTTTACTCGTTAAGTGTTCTTTTTTAATTTGATCATAGCCTTGGCTATTATCTATAGAGTCTAGAGTGTGTTCTTTGGATAGACAAAACAGTATAAAAGCCAGCTTTTGTTTAGGCGGTAGAACACCCAGCTTGACTCTGCATGCTGTAAGTCATCTTTTTCCTCATCCTGTTCAACCAGAAAGATATGTTCTTTTATAAACACTGGCTTGTCAGGAAATAACTCAGCTAACTCGCTAACTACTCAACTAGCCAATTCATTATTTTTTTTAACAGAGAGTTAATTGTGTTTCAAGTTGTGGTTACCCGCATACAATTTTCAACAGGTTCAACCTTCATCGGTATCAGTGCTAAATCTGAAGCTGGTGCAGGTGTGGCTTTTTATCTATGCCCTAGAGAAAATAACCCCCCAAGCCTTCAGCTGGCTGTTTTATTGGGTAGATGATGAGATCTACGGCTACCGCAGATCCTCCAGTGGTTCTGCTGCCTTGGCAACGGTGCTGCAACCTAGTGCAATCAGCTGTACAGACACATTGTGGCAGATGTTTCTTATTTTGGATTAAATGACCTTTGACCTTCACAGTCAGCTGTGAACAGGAAGTGTGATTAGCGCAAAGCTTGCAAGCCCCGAGGGGGTCTTATTCCACATGGCAGCCACAGATGGAGTAACCTTGGCACCATGACCTGATTACAGGTTGCAGCAATACAGGTTGAATGTTGCTTTTGAGATTTTGTACCGTGCATGATTTATGTTTCATGCAAATAAAGTCACCCAGATGCCTTTATTCCTTTACCTCCTGATAGCACATCTGGATATATATACATAGTAAGATAAATATGAATGCACCAAAATGTCAATCCTACATTTTAATGCTGTTTTCATTGTGTGTTTTAAATAGTTCTGGTACTGCCCAGGCTCCTCCCTTCTCCACTGCGTTGCCTGGATGTTGTAGCACCCAAACCATCCCTCTATAATTAGTGTTCCCTTGAGTAGAAGTGATGAAGGTTGAGTGCTGTAGGGTATTTATGTGCCTATTCTTGTTTTTTTTCCACTTCTTGCCTGTAAATTAACCTTGATGGAGTATTTCTGTTGTTTTGATTGTTTGATTAGATTAGTAGGCTAATAGAAATGTAAATGTAATGGAAAGTCTAAATCTGGTCCTTTTTGTGTAGGTTTTTTTTTATTACTTTAAGCCACCAGCTTCTGTGTGTGCCACTTGTGAAAGGGTGGAGTAAAGGCCACTTGCTACCCGTGAAAAGCTTTTTCTGCTTCTCTTTCCTGTTTTGTGTCTAGGGAAGTTCCTCTGTTTGATCGACTTTCCCCCCTTCCCTTGTGGTTCAAAAGACAAAAGGTGTTCTTGTGTGTCGTAAATTCTGGGATTTGCCTGGTTTTGAGGGTCCAGTTAAAGGCTACAGTTGATTAATCTTGAAAGTAAGAAGTAAAATTAATGGATATAAAATTCAAGCTCAACAATTTGACACAACAAAGTGGGGGGAAAACACGCAGACTTCTTCATGAAAGTGAAGATTTTGTTAAAATGGCAACCCGTGATCTAAGGAAAGGATCACAAGGCTTGTGTGTGTTGCGTCAAGGCTAACCCATCTGGTCTCATCCAACAGAATTGCTTAGAAAGGTAATAACAGAACAGTGTAAGAGCACATGGTACATGACAGCTTGCTGTGTATGTGGGTGGTCTGGTCTGATTTGTACACATTACGTTATCATGTGGACAGCCGGTTGCAGGTGTATGGATGGAATTTACCCAATAAGAAAAGAGTTTCAGGATGCACTATAGAAGGATGGAAAGCCGGGTAAAGCAGTGTAACAGCACACGCTAGAAAATACTTAGTCCTCGTATTTAAGTAAATGTTGCATTGATATGTACCACCTACCACAATGTCATTGATTGGTTGGAGTAAAGAGTATGCATCTTAGCTACTAAGCTAATTAAAGTAATTGCTCCCACAGTGATTTTATTACACCAGGAGTCCACCACCTCCTTTCAGTATTACAACAGTAAATAGCTGGACTCATGTTTCACCAGGGTGATCGTGGAGGTCAAACAGCGGTCACTGTTGCATTTCTGGAAACTTGCCACTGTTCTGTCCGGTATATCTCTCTGCAGTTTTAGGATCCATTTTCTCTTTTCTGTCCTAGAATAGTAAACACTAATTTATTTCACACAGTTTGAATTTCTGTGGATTATATTTAAAGTATAGTAAGCTGAAAACCATAGATGAAATACAATGTACCAGGCACCATACAAAAACAATGATAAAAATACACTTGACCTAGCTACATTTTTGTTACAGTGGCTAAATCTGGTTCCTTCAACAAAAAGCAGCAGAACACATCAAAGCACAGGGTACACCACACCACAGGATACACTCTTATCTCGTTTTCAGTTTTGTTCAATTCTTAGTGTGTTCACACTTGTACTTTTGTTTTGTTTGGTTTATGTGATTTAGACCAAAAAGAAACTGGCACATTTGTTCCTGTTCTTAAAAAAAAAAAAAAAAAAAAAAAAAATTCAACTTTCAACATTGTCATTGTGCAAGGTACATGTACAGAGCCAATGAAATGGCAAGTTGGGTTCGGAGCGCAGGGTCAGCTATGATACAGCGCCCCTGGAGCAGGAAGGGTTAAGGGTCTTGCTCAAGGACCCAACAGTGGTTGCCTTGCCGGTGGTGGGGCTTGAGCCCAGGTGTTTCTGGTCTTCAGATCAGCAACTTAGCACCTTAACCATTTGAGCCACCACTGCCCCCATTTAGTTCACACTGGCATGTTTGACAGCGAACTCAAAGATACCAAACCATTTGGACCAAAAAGGAAACTGATGCATTTGGTTCTGGTCCACTTATCATTCACACTAGTATTTTTGACGGCGAACCTGAAGATACCAAACCTAAATAAATATCTGCTGCAAGAAGGTTGTGTTTCTGACCCTGTTTTTTTTTTTAATAATAGGCAACATGGGTCATTTAATGAGATGAACCAGGTATGCTTGAGCAGTCTGTCTT
The DNA here is from genome assembly GCA_005784505.1 of Bagarius yarrelli. Classification (NCBI taxonomy): domain Eukaryota; kingdom Metazoa; phylum Chordata; class Actinopteri; order Siluriformes; family Sisoridae; genus Bagarius; species Bagarius yarrelli. The sequence goes on along the minus strand of VCAZ01000004.1, from coordinate 3,603,755 downwards.
TTGAAATTAGAGAATCATGATGTCACTTTTTGACATCACATCCTGTTTAAGGTGTGTACCAGAGCTGGAACCTTTTTAGCGGCCACGGTCTGATTGGTCGGTGCCCACCAGAGTTCAGATGGCAGCGTTTACACATACTAACCAAGCAATCGCACCATAGTTCATTACATAAACATAAGTGTGAACACACCCTAAAACATTCACACCCTTATTGTTTGCACCCACTATTATACAATATATTATACCAAGAAAGTGTATTCTGTATTCTCTCTCATTACAGAGCAGTGGTGAATATTCTGTTATATTTTTAGAATTTACACCCACAAACAAAAAGAACTATAGGTTCCCAGAGAAGCCTGGAACCTTTGTTATTTTCTTATGATAGTGAGAGAACAGTGTACAGAAAAGAATCCATGCAGCACAAAGCCTTAGACAATTTCCACAGAGTTGTTTACAGTACCATGTCTGGTGCAGACTTAAGGCTAGTTGGAATACTCAAGAAAAAATGCTAAGCTGTAATGCTATAACAGTGCAAATGGAAACCTACTAGAACGCAAATAGCCATCAAAACCCCCCTCCTTCAAACGGGACGTGGGGGGCGGGACAATGGATTAATTGTGCAGCTTTGACATGCCATTTAGTTGGGGGTTGGTAAGCTAACAGTCAGTGTCTGTAGCAGCCTACAGCTTTCCATTCTTCGTCGTGTTGGTTCACATGGTGTGTGTCGGCAGGCCGGTGAAGAGGAGAGAGGAATGTTGGCAGGTGGGGCGAAAAGGAAACGAGAGACTGATCACCCTGTAATCACCACACCGCACACACACCCTGTGGATCCGGTCACAGCGACCAGCAGCGGATATTATTTTGCGCACACACATGCCTACAAAGAAGGCTTATCAGAACCGCAAGTGTGTATTCATTATCTACACCAAACAGACCTAACCTTGTGTCTCTGTGTTCTCTATTTGTTTTATTTTTTTCTAGCTGAGATTTTTATGACTTGCTATTTATCTTTTTAGAACAGTTTGCTTTCCTATACTCAAATATAACCCAAATATTTAAAGTCTTCTTTCAGAAAATTGGTAATTTAATCATTCTTTCAATTGCATTTATTTATCACACAGAAAGAGGGGAGGCAGGGACAGATTTTTTGCGCATCATTAGCCTTTAACCTGCTTAGACAATCTCTTTTGTTAATAGCAACATCACATGTTCTTCTCCTCACATGTCCAAGATTCCATTCTCCTAGATTAATACTTAAAAAAAAAACCTTTGGTGTGCAATTCAAGATATGAGAGCGGAGTGGATAGTAGGCAAATTTATAATGCAAGAGGATAAGTGTCTCTTTCACCTACAATCACCAATGAGAAAGAAAGTGGTCCTTAATATGTTTTGTGGATCGTTAAATAGTATCAGCAATGTTCTAGGCCATAACTGCAAGATGTCCAACATTTAACTGGGTTTACTGAAATAAGGAAATGATAGTAGTCTTCTACTGATCATTCCCCAATTGTTGCAAAATACTGACCACAAAAGGGTGGCTTATACTTTCTTCTAAGCAGGGGGCTTTTTTAGCTTAAGAAAGATACTACAGATTGGTCAAGGTGCAGCAGTTGGAAAATGTTGAACTAAAACCAAAGCACACTACATCGTCATAATTGGCTGGTAGAGACTTCTTAATAAATAGGGGGGGTAAAACATTTATTTATATTCCATTTTTTGTTTGTTGTGGTCAGAGCTCAAGGTTAGCCATAATACTTTAGTTTTAAAGTAGAGAGGGTTAAAGGCCCAACACTGACAGCTTAGGGGTACTTGAAGCCTTTCGATCAACAAGCCAGAGCCTTAACTGTTTGAACCACCACTGGCAGCTAGTTTCCAGTAGTGAGGTAGAAGCAGCTGTTTGTTTAAACCAAGCAGCTTCAGAGTGAAAGCAAATGCTACCTAAGGAGGTCTTTAGTGTATCCCGTTGGTCCTAAATGTGAGATCAGGGCTCTGTGCAAGGCACGTTCTAACACATAACATCATAACACACCATGTCTTTATAGGGCTCAGAAGTTGGTGTACAAAGGGATTGTCATGCTGGAAGAGTGTTTGGGTCTCTTGGTTATATTAAATGTAAATTGTAATGTTCCAGCATACAAAGTCGTTTTAGACAAATGTATGCATCCAGATTTGTGGCAACAAATGCTATAGTTGTGATGTCCACAGTAGGCTAACTGCGATAGTCGGTGTTGATGGTGTCGCCAGTGTTGAGCTGAACACTGGTTCTGAAAGCGAAGGAAAAAGAGGAAAAGAGGGAAACTTTAACGAACAACACCCACCCCCGTTATTGATAGCTATGGTACACGTCTATATAATATATATTGAACAAGATATGTCTGTTGATCTAAACCAAATGCTATAGATATTACTATGCGATACTATATGTCTACTATATATTGTGTTTTACAAAGTAATGTGTTAATGTATTAATTATTACCATAAACCCAGTGTTCCATAATTTTAAGGGAAAGAAATACTTTTTTTGCACATTTGCAGTTTATTAGTTCTTGATCAAAAGCCAATGACCTTTCAGGAATAAATGAACAAAACGAAAGACCTTTATCCAGTTTCCTGACAGAATGATCATCATGACTATCAGAGTCCTCGATCAGTACAGGCTTGGGCCTGTAGTCTTTATCTGATTGTCTCAAGAGCTTTGGCCAACAGCTCAGTTGGCTCCACAGTGATGCACACCACAGGGACTAGAGGAATTAGCAGGAAAGCAAGCAGATGGTTGAGACTAAATCTTACAGACAGAAACATGTCTGCGCTTACTTCCTCGTCTTGTTTGTTAATAGCTGCAAATAGAGTGGAGTTTAAGTAAGGGCTACACCTAGGACAACACCTGAACTAGGAATTTAGTCTGTTATGAGAAGTGTTAGTGAACAGGAACATTTTATTTGATTGTTTATTGTTTATCTTTTATTCCCTTTCTGTTTTCTCTGCTGTAGTATTTGCTACAGGACAGCACGGTGGCTTAGTAGTTAGCACGCTTGCCTCACAGCAAGAAGGCCTGGGGTCATTCCGAGGCCTTACTGTGTGGAGTTTGCATATTCTCCCTGTGCTTGCACCGGTTTCCTCCAATAGTCCAAAAACATGTATGTTAGGTTGATTGCTGATTCTAAAGAGACGGCTGGGATAGACTCCAGCAGATCCCAGTGACCATGAATTAGGGAATAAGCGGGTATAGAAGATAAACAAATGAATAAGTATTTGTTACAATGCTAATATAGAGCAAAAAATAAGAAAAGCATAATGGTTGCAACAACAGCAAGATTTAAAAGAAGATAAAGCTAGTTAAGTAAATACAGAACACAAATGTTTATTAAAAGATAATATCTACTAGGTTGTAAGCCAACCTTTTAAAGGTTAGTAGCTGATCTGGGGATCAAATAAAAGCAATAATTGGTGTTAAAATGTTAGCTTTTTTGTAAACACACAAAGATAAGCGTGTATTCATAGTATTTATGCTTCATAATTATTACCTTAAACCTGGTGCCCCTTAATTTTAAGGAAAATACATTCCTGCAAACTTATCCAAACAATTAGAGCTTGCCTAGTACCAGCCTCATATGTCATTTCCACTAACTGTTAACTTAGTATCTGATCTGGTGCACAAAACTGGAGAATATAATATATATATATATATATATATATATATATATATATATATAATATATAAAATATATATAATTTTTAAGGTCTCTTTAATTGGTTGGATTCTACAGGATGTCTGGGAGACGTGTGTGTTTTAGCGGAAACAAAGCTGTTCTGATGCTCGACTTCCCTCATGGAAGGAAGGAAGTTGTTCTGAGACTATAAACAGCTTATAAGAATAGGATAAATTCTGATTATTTTTTTCATTTTATGTGAAGGTATAGGTTTATTTTTTTTCATTTTTTGGCGTAAGGTTTTTAATTTGTGGTTGTCTGAAAAAAGCATTAAGTTTGCATTTTAACGCCCCGATCTTAAGCCCGAACAAAACTAACTGCGATTGGTTTCTTTACATCATCTATAAAAGCTGCTTGAAATTCCAAACCTTCTTTTAGCTTGTTTGAAGAATCAAAATGGCTAAAACAGAAACGGATATATATATAAATAAATATGTCGGGTAAAACAGGTTCATTAAAATTACAGTTAAAATGTAATAGAATTTCATGAGTCTAGTCTCGTACTACAAATGCCAAGCACATTTTTATGTAAGCAGATGCATATAACCTCGCCATAAAATAGCAAAAAGTCCAACTCCATATTGCCACTTCACTGTATGAACCACTTTACTATAGATTTATTTTCTTCAGCTACAGCTTGACTGTGCAAAGTGCAGGGTATTGATTTGCACAGTTCCTGAACTTCTGCTGAGTATTATTAGTTATACATTAGACATAAAGGTGCTAGTCATGTTTGCTAAGGTATTTTACCCTTCTGGGAATTTTGTTTGTACTGTCATATCTTATTTACAAAAGTTTAAGCGAAGAAGTTATTTTAACTGACTCTCTGAGGAGGATAAGGCAGTCCTAATAACTTACAGAATGTCTGATGGTCTTTTTAGCTTAGTGGTTAAGGTGTCTTGGAGTTTAAGATGTGGTACAAGTACCTCGTTGGTTCAGGTAATAGGCTTTTGATTTGAAGGACATGAGCTCAATTCCCAGGACCACCAAACTGCTTATGTGGGTCCTTGACCATACTTGGCTAAACAATATAAATGTGTTACTCTGGATAAGGACGTCTGCTAAGTGCCGTAAATGTGTGTGTCTGTGTGCAGTTTTTAGCTCTGTAGTCTTGGATGACCTTGAAGGACTTTAGCCTACATATACTAAAAGTATCTCTGTGCGTGAGTTCAAAAAGTGTAGCACATGGTCCTCAAAGTCTTTTCTTTTTTTAGACTTTAAACAAAAGAACCGTTGTTCTTTTGCCAACACATTCAGACTTCTAAAGAAATTAAGTAGCACAAAACATTACTTCCCTTTTCGCATCTTTACCTGTTTCTGCTACTACACAAGACGGCCTTTGAGTAGAATTCTCCTCTTTTACCGTGGCCACATCACAGATATTCTCTCACTGGACCTGATTTTTAATAGTCTTTTGCACTTGTTGCTTCTTGCTTGTTAGACTGATCCACATGTCACACTGTAGGATTTGGGTTGTCATAATGTCAGACTTTTTCACGTCATCTTTCCAGGACACGTTCAGTAACCTGCATTCTTTCGCTAAATTGTAGCTAGCAGCAAACAAAAACAATCTGTACTGTTAATTTTGCTTATAACATACATTTTTCTTCTTGCTGTTCTGTCCACTGGACTCGTTTCCAGATTTGCCTGAGGTGATTTAAAGTTGTCGCGCTTATTACATCATCAGGTTCGGCGCTCCTGTTGGTTTCTAGTTTGAGGTTCATCGAAATTCACACTGCAGGGAAGTGTCTGAAATCTGACACAGCCAAAAAACTGATCATAAATAGGGCTAACAGATTAATCGAAATAGAATCGCCACCACGATTTGAAGTTAGCTAATCACAAATGGCAGCAATGGGAATGCGATATAAAAAGTCCCAGAAGCAAATGCATGACTGCCCTCTTTGAGTGACAGTCGTACCAGCCAATTGAGTGCACACAACTTAGTGCGGACAATCGGCATATGGGTCATGTGTGTGTAACGCCCACCATTTAAAAAAAAAAAAAAAAAAAAGGGGAGTATGATTATGCCTTTGTTCGAATCAGCAAGATCCTTTCGCCAATGAATATCCCAAAAAACATCTCGTCTGTAATATGGGATTATTTCGGCTACGAAGTGACAGACACGGAACAGCAAAGGTAATTTGCAAGAGAAAAAATGACCACGAATGGATGCTGGACTACAAGAAATCAAGGAATCTAAAACAATGTGTTCCTCACACTAGTAAGAAGACTGAATCGCAATCGCAAAAATCGCGATATCTGTCAGAAAAATCGCAATGAGATATTATCCCTAAATTGCACAGCCCTAATCATAACAGTCATTTATCATTGGTTAACATGTCAAATTAGAAATCAAAGACAAAAGATTTTTGTATAGAATTATAGGATTTTAACATTTCTCTCAGACAAACAAATTATTTAATTGTTTAAATGTAAAAAACCCGGTGAGTTTGTAATCTCACCTTCTCTAATCACATCATTGCTTTGTTCTGAATCCATTCAACATATATACAGAGACCCTTGCAGACACCATACTGCTAGCGGGCTCTGCATTGCAACACATTGTAATGAAATTTAAAAGATATGTACACCGTCTTGTATTGTCTATGTAGATAAATTATCTCGGCTCCATGTTTAGTCAGAGGCTCCATTAATCTTCCTTCCAGCAGTGCTGAATTCTGTGGGTTTACATAAACATCGTAGAATTAAGCAAACCAACAAGGAAAATGTCTTTGCCAGAGAAGTGTATTTGTTGAAGGAAAAGCTGGGTTAGCGCACAGCTCCTTTAACATTTAATAATGCAATAAAATATGCACAGAGAAATTACAGAAATGAACCATCATCTGTTGCCAAATCTAATTCCAGCACACACCTAAAAGAAATATTTGCTCACTACAAAAATATTAATTCAAAATGCTGAAGGACATGTCTTGTCTTTTTCCCACCGGCTTTATGTGGACTGTCAGTATTTCTAGCCTCAGGGTAGGTATTGAGTGCACATGTTCATGCCAAGTGTGAAACTTGAGTCATTTATGAGCTGTATGTCAAGTTTTGTGTTTCTTTGGATAAATGTCAAAATTTTTCAACTCCTGGTAGCCCTTTGGTACTCAATAGTTTTTGGTAGCCTATATTAAATTTAAGTTTTAAATGAGGCAAAACAACAATAAAAAAACTTTCAAAATATCAATCATATAAAATAACGATTATCAAGACAAATATTTGGATCTAACTTGACACCCTATTCCAGATTTCAGCAATTTTTACATGCATGTATCTCTATTACATGCTTAATCTTGCTGCACAAGATTTTTACTTGTCATGTGAGGATAGTAATGACTGACAGGACTATGTGGGAAGAAATTGGTGTGCAACATATCCGGAGCGTCGCTGACAAATATTATGTAAAATCAGTACCGCTGCTTTCTATACACAATTCCCACTGCTTTCTATTTGCACAATCATGTGATTGAAAAACCAAAACACGTTTTTAATACCCCAGATATTATTGGTGGCCCCCCAAAGCCCGAAGATTACATACAACATTATTACCCGACTATATTTGTAAAAGAATGCGAAAGTAGTGAAAAATACTTTTACTTCTTGTGAGACTGCCAATTGAGTAGCATTTTGGTAGCTCGACTAAAAGACTACTGTATTGTATTGTATTTCTGCTGCACTCCAGTGGAGTCTTGCATATGCACCAACCCTTGTGTGGTCTTTTGCTCCGTGGGGGCCCAATATCAAAGTTTGATATCAAAGAGAAATTATGCTTTTAATTCTTTTTTTAGTCCCAGTCTCATTGGCTGTGTCTCATTTATGGCATTTGGCAGACGTCCTTATCCAGAGTGACTTACATTTATCTCTTATAAACTACTGAGCAAATAGGGGGGTTTAAGGGCCTTGCTCAGGGGCCGAGCAGTGGGTACTTGTTGGTGCTGAGAATCAAACCCCGATCTTCCAATTAGCAGTCTAAAACATTATCCACTACCACTTTCCACATTAAGGTTCGCTTCCTACATTTGGAGTAAATTGTATTTTATTTAGTCAGCAGTGGGTTTTGCATAGAAGCTGAACATTAAGAAAATTATCTCAGATAAAAACAACCTTAAAAACTTTTCAAGCCAACCTCACCACAGAGATTGAGCTGAGAGCATGTTCCCTTCCTGTTTCCACAGAGCTGAGTTCATTGCAAATACTTTTATGTAATTCAGGGATTCTGTGATGGCAGATTGATTTACCAGAGGGCAAACCATGGCTGCCGCAAACAAAACCCAGTGTATTCCAGATCTAGGTCATTGAACTTGGGTTCTGTGTGTGGTGTTTATCTCTTATGGATAATTAAGCAAGGGAAAGAGAACATTCTGTCACTGCCTGTGATTGTGTTGATAAGATGGGTGGGTAGCGTCCCAGTTTTTCCCCTCTCTGTTACACAATTTAGTTTTATCATGTACACAGAAGGGCTGTGAGTAATTCAGTACACGCCTCCGAATTTCATATCTACTCACCTCTGAATCACCCATAAACGTGTGGACGGGTAACAGGATGTGGCGAATAAGTTAGTTAGTCTATAAGTTAGTTAGTTAGTTAGTTAGTTAGTTTTATAATTAATTAAATGGGGCAGTGGTGGCTTAAATGGTTACGGTGCTAAGTTGTTAATTAGAAGACCTGGGTTTAGACCCCATGGCAGCCAGTCTGCCACTGTTGGGTACTTAAACAAGACCTTTAACCCCTTCCTGATCCATGGGCGCTGTATCATAGCTGACCCTGCATTCTGACCCCAACTTTCTAAGATGGAATATGCAAAGAAACAAATTTCATTGTGCGGTAGAGTCTATGTGGTTAAGACATTTACATTTTAACATTTACATGTCTTTATGGAGCTCAGGGGGTTTGTGCAGAAAACCATTGTCACGCTGGAACGGTGCTTGAGCCTCTTACTTCCATGCTGTGCATGTTTAATAGCAAAATATTTGCACAAATCCTTTTAAAAGGAAAACCTACTCAATGTTTTTTATTTCTTCGTTTTCTTGTTGTGTATCTGGTTTAAAGGTTTTTACAGTTCTAATATCCTTTTTTTCCCAGATGCTGTCAGAAGAAGGACCGGGTTTACTGGCTGAGCCACAAGTAGCCATGTTTTGTGAAAAACTCAATATGCACATGAACATCCAGACTGGCAAATGGGAGCCGGACCCTTCAGGCACCAAGAGCTGCGTCAACACCAAAAAGGGCATCCTTCAGTACTGCCAAGAGGTAAAAGCTAATACGAACAGAAATAGATATTAAATATAGATAAAGAACTACATAAAAAATACATGTGGAAATGGGTGGTGAGGCAGAAATCCTATTGACATATGGATGGGGATGTGGTTTATTCCCAAGTGACACACCTGAGATGACTCATACAGGCCTGATAAATAGATGATTAGTCAGGAATGTAGGTTAAAAGGAAACTAAATACCAAGAGTATAAAGGGCTAAGATAATTTGTGGGAAGGGTGGGGCTAGTTATTGCCAAACTCACTAGACAGAGTAGAGTGATTATAAGTTTTAATACATTTTTACCATTTAATCAGACAGCAAATTCAGTCTGTGATTGAACCTGACGGTCTGTTGCTCTTTCAGGTCTACCCAGATCTGCAGATCACTAATGTGGTGGAAGCCAATCACCCTGTCAGCATTCAGAACTGGTGCAAAAAAGGCCGAAAGCAGTGCCGCAGTCATGTGCACGTCGTGGTGCCTTACCGCTGCCTTGGTGTGTACGCCTGTCTGTCTCTGTGTTATGTTTGTTCAGCTGTTTCATAAATCACACAGACAATTATATATTGTGTAAAATTGTAAGAATTATTTTTATTATTAGTAGTAGTATTTAAAAAGTTTCGAGACGCACTAAAAATGTGCTGCCATCTGTTGGCATATTCCAAAACTTTTTTGATAACCCTTTATTTATTTTTATATATATATATGTGTGTGTGTGTGTGTGTTAATGATTGTATTTTGTAACATTTATTCAATAATAATTTGAGAATAACTTTTCATATAAATATATTTTAATACACTAAGTACTAGACATTGTATATCATTTTAATGTTATATATACTGGTAATTAAGTGCATATTTATTGTGTGTATACATTTGTGTTTTGATGCGCAGTGGGTGAATTTGTGAGTGACGCTTTGTTGGTTCCTGATAAGTGCAAGTTCCTGCACCAGGAGCGAATGGACATGTGCGAGAGTCACCTGCACTGGCACACCAAAGCCAAAGAGGTGAGAGAATTCAACATCCATGCATACAGACATGCATACAGACATGCATACAGGCTGTGTGTTTCATCTGAGCTACATACAGTATAACCCACACACCGAATTAGCATACAAAGCACAAGGTATCTTGCTAATATTACAGTGGTTTATTGATCTGGGTAACAGACAAAACATCTCACCTTACACCATTAACTCATTCCAAGCAAAACAAATAGTCAAATAAAACCTTTATTAATGAAACTAATACACAACAAAACTCTGGAATCAGTCCTACCATTTCACTATTTCTTTTTAAGCTTCTTTTTATCATAACCAACTTTTACGTTTTATTAATATAACATCAATATAGCAACAATATATCTATAAATGCTGGAACTATGGGTGCTCTTCAAAAGTTGTCTGCATTACATTATTTAATATATTTTAACATTGATTTTATAGGTTGTTAATTATTCTTCAGGCCAAGGTAAAGCTGTATTATTTTTGTTTACACTGGTATTATTAACGAATACCACCAAGGGGTTAAAAAGGGTGAAAGTTCAAAACAAAAGTGGTCCACCTGTACATTCAAAACTTGACATTACTTAACATTAAAATAGTTAAATTAGTAAACATTTAACTATTTTAAATATGTTGTGTGAACGAGCTGCACACTTGTTGTTTTAGTTAAACATTCATCCATATAATTTTGCAATACATTATATCAGGGTGGCCACGGGTCCTTAAAAAGTATTCAAATGTCTTCATAAAGCCCCTTCATACATTTTTATCTATGATCCCCTGGTCGACCAAAAAATTTTCACAGTGCTAGCAATCCTTGAAACAAAAAATGCAGAGAATACCAAGAGTGTAAATTTTTGTAAAATAGACTTAGAGTAAAAATGTAGGAGTCCAAAATTTGGACAGACAAGCCCATTATTTTTCTCCTAAATCAGAGAGTGACTTTTAGATGCCTTGAGATGTTTTGTAAATTGTGGCCCAGAAGTCCTCAGATCAAATGGGCAATCTGATTTGATCTACAGAAGTTCCTGGAAATGTGTGTTTAAATTTTTTGGACAGTCTGCCTGTAAACAAAGCCGTCGTAATACTGGGGAAAGAATGAAGCTTTCATGTTTAACAAGTCTGACAATCAACACTTATGACGATCAGCTAAACACTGAATTTAACAAATAATGTGAAAGTTACAGTATAGATTCCTTAATCTATGCTTTTTATAACGGACTGAGAAAATCGTCTTACCATCGATATTTTTACACTTCCAAAGTGTAAAACACAAAACTAACAGTGATTGGTCGCTGTAAATGTCAGTCAGACGCCCTCTCAACCAATAAAACCTGCTTTTATTTGCAGACCTTTTTCCGCCAGTCTGTAGCTCTGGCTATGCAAGCCTTTGTCTGCAGTGCCAAGACAAATGATGCCGGTTATCACAATTTTTAATAAGACGTAATAGAATTGATTAAAAATTAGGTATTTATTTGCCCAGGCTTGTCTTACAGGGGAAAATTTATCCTTGTGTTTGCAATATGAACACTGACACAGATTAAATCTCGCTGACGCACGCCTCTGGTTGTGAAAGGATTTCTAGTAAATTACCCTAATAACCGGTATTGAGCATCGCAAGTAAAGAATATCAGCCAATTAATCTAATTAGATCAGTGCCGTGTATTATCAGTGATCGTTCTCATAACTCGTGTAAATAAAACCTGAGCTTATTGCTGCCGCAGGCTTCCCATTGCACCTCCCATAGCTAATGTTTGAATAAATTAGAATAATCTCTAAGCGAATGAAATTGTATTGGATCTGTCACACTCACTATCCCCCCCATCATTTTTCACTCGCTTTATAGTCTTGCGGCGATCATTCCATGAATCTTCACGATTATGGCATGTTGTTACCGTGTGCCATCGATCGTTTCCGTGGCGTGGAGTTCGTATGCTGCCCAGTGGAGACAGAGAAGGAGAAGGATGATGCCGAAACACAGGAGGACGATTCAGACGTCTGGTGGGGAGGAGCCGAGACGGACTATTCTGATAACAGGTGCTGCCATATGATAACCCAAACACACATCGTGTGTTACTGCAACTCAATCCTTTTTCTGTCAATATGGACTAAAAAAATGTCCCAGCACTTTTATTAATTATTGTTATTTGTCATTTACGATAATGTAGCATTTGGTCAATAGACATTTTGCTTCCACTGTCACTGAAATGTATTGATTTTATTGGCGTGATATATTGTGTGTCCACGTTTTAACGTCAAATATAAATCACATAGTAAGCCAAATTTACATTTACAGAATGTGGCAGACTCCCTTATCCAAATGATATGTGTATATTTTTTATACAACTTCGCAATTGAGGGTTAAGGGCTTTGCTCAGGGGCCCAGCAGTGGTAAATGTGTACATTTATTTAAGAAAAGAGATGCACTGAGACAGTTCTCCTTTCCAATTTAAATGCATAGTTCTAATTTAGAGTATGATCAAATAATTACATGTAGGGATACACCGATACCATTTTTTTTTAAAGACCGAGTACTGATATTTTTTTCGGTACCAATATTGATACCGATTTCCGTCTTTTTTTTTTTAAATCATTTGTATGGCTCTCTAGTTATCTCTTTTTTCCTGTATGATCAGTTGGCAAGTGCTAACATTGCTGCTAGCGGCAAATTCTCTGTGTTTCACTTTTGTGCTTTAATTTTAGATGTTTTATCAGATTGCTCATATTATAAGTACTTATTTTTCTACCTTTTATTATTTTTTTTGTGAAACAAACTCTGAATCTGCCATGTCATCATTAGCTTGAGCCTGACATTAACGTTGAGCCTGACATAATATTGGTGCTGCCAAAGTCTTTGTGTGCTTACAAGAGGTATTACAAGAGGTATTAGTCTTTAGTATCGGTGTGTTTATATGAGTACATGGCGTCAGCATGGGGCCCAATATCAGTATCAGTGTATCCCTAGTTACATGTGTGTGTGTTAATTTACTGTATATACATTTCATGTAGCATGACCCGGGAGGTGCAGCCGGCAGAGCAGGTGGAGGTGGAGTCTGCAGTGGCTGAGGTTGATGAAGTCATGGACGATGAAGAGGATGCCCTAGATAATGACCAGGACGGTGACGGAGAAGTGGAGGAAGAAGAGGAGGAAGAAGAAGATGAAGTGGAGGAGGATGACGAGATGATTGACCAAAGCAGTGAGAACGAGCAGACCACCAGCGTCGCCATGACTACCACTACAACCACCACAACCGAGTCAGTGGAAGAAGTGGTTCGAGGTAAGAAACTCGGCATGCATCAGAACATGCATCAGTTGGTTGCGAATATCTCCATATATATTTATGGAAAGAATAATAACACAGCCACTGGTTGTGTGTGCTCTCTTAGAAGTGTGTTGGGCAGAAGCAGAGACTGGGCCTTGCTTGGCCATGTTGCCTCGCTGGTATTTTGTAAAGGAAGAGAGTCGCTGCGCTCCTTTTATCTATGGGGGCTGCGGAGGCAACCGTAATAACTTTGAGTCGGAGGAGTACTGCCTGTCTGTCTGCGGCGGTGTGTGTAAGTCACAAGTGTGGATGGATCCACAAGCTCTCTTCTGTAATCGCACCGGTCACCCTCCTTACACTGCTAATCCTCCTTAATCTGCTCGTTTACGCACTTCTGCTCACTTTCTACAGTATGTGTCAGCTTCATGATATTTACTGTTTCTGTCGTGTGGAGTTTGACCTGCTTCTTACGCACGCACACACACACACACACCATATGTTACCCATCTCGTCCTTCTTGCTTTCTCACGCTCACACAGAAGCAGCCTCCCACTGCGTGCGCCGAAGATTCTGCGATGACACACAAGCACTTCGGCCACTGTATATTTCACACTCATTCTTTCACAGCTTGTGGAATAATTAAAAAGATTCTTGGCCCGTTCGTCGTCTAACGCAAACACGATTATGATTAGTTACTCATCACTTATCTGAGCTTTACGCTCAGAGAAGCTGTTAATTAGGATATATAAGCCTTAAACTATACAGTTTACACAATGGGGTCTAAGCTTCACTTAGATTTTCCCCCTGTTTGAATTTACATCAGAGTTCGCTTGTGCTTAATCAGAATATATATATATATATACACATTTTTTTTACCCAAAACCTTCCACAAGAATCCCACTAATTAAAGATTTAGTGACTCCAAAAGTTACATCATTGTCATCCTCATTAAATAATTTAGAGAACCCTTGTTTTAATGAAAAAAAAAAGACCACTGCCATCAATTATAGAAATGTCTCTTTCTAAGAGCCCTAAGCAGATTTAAAAACCAGATGATTTCAGGAGAATGAATAAATATCTGTATGTCACTGGTTTTGTCATCATTTTGTCACACAATGGTTAGCCATGGTTAGCTTTACACCCATGTACAGTATCTACGTTAAAGTCATTTAATAAGAGAAAAGTGTATCTTTATGATCTCCTCAGCTGGTTGAGTGTAAACGCTTTAGCAGGGCTTTTTTTCAGAAGGAGAATGTGCTCTTAAGTTGAAAAATTTAGGAGCACATTAAAGAATTTTAGTGGCGCATTAAAAATGAAGGAAATAATGACGTCTGTCGCTTTAAACAATTTTTAAGAATAATTATTTGTATTGTGAAGTAGTTCTTGGTTCTTAATGCTTTAAATCTACGTGGTCCATCTTTGGACAGAAAGGACATTGGCTCGTCCACAATAAATCTTTTATAATATATTTTAAATAACAATTTGAACAAGTAATTGACAAACATCCCAGGTTTTTTCCCAGATTGCTTCACAGCTTGATTTCCAAGCAGTGGTGGATTTTTTTTTTTTTCATTGCCTTTCTCATTAACTTCCTCCCCACTGTTTTAGTTGAACTGTCAGTTTCTGTCACACTCTGTCTTTTAAGATAGTGACTAATAGGATTTATAATTCAAACTAAGCATAATATTATAGAACAAAAGCCACTCGTTTTTTATGTATCCCACTTTAGAAAGCTAGTATCAGAGCACAGGTTCAGCCATGATTCAGTGCTTCTGGGGCAGGGAAAGGGTTAAGGGCCTTAAGGGGGCTTGAACCCTGTTCTTTTGCTCAACAACCCAGAGTTTTAGAACAGCTTTACATAATATTGTAAACATGTACTGTATGCCTTTTATTATTTTAACGCATCAGTCCCTTTTACATCAATTAACAGGATCCGTGTATATCAGCATCGTTGTAACACTGTGTATCTTCGTTACACTGCCCTGTTCAGCCACATCACATTTGTTTTTGCTTCACCCTGGGGCTGTTTTTAGACTAACCTTCCTGTTTTTCTCTTTTTAACCTCTCTTTCTAATGACTAATTTGATTCCAGCTGGCCGTGTGATATCTCGTTGCTGCCGGCAACAAGCTTTCGCTAACAAGTTCTCAGCTAATCTCCTTATCGTTCATTTCCGTTATCCCTCTTTATCTGACATCTCCCCATTTCTTCCACTTCTTCGCCTGTCTGTAGTGCCCACCACTTCTCCAAGCTCCGCAGATGCAGTAGACCAGTACCTGGAGACCCCAGCAGACGAGAACGAGCACGCCCACTTTCAGAAGGCTAAGGAGAGCCTGGAGGCCAAACATCGGGAGAGAATGTCTCAGGTGAGACAGGAGGAAAGTAGTTATTGCTTCAGACTTTATACATGAACCAACAAAATGATCACAGACAAAATATGGTATTAAAGTATTTACTGACGGATAAAGCTTTATTACTAAGTACTAGCCCGGTGAGCTTGGCTTGTGTGGTGCATGAAGTAAAGTTAAAACTGTCTTTATATAAAACTGCAAACTTTGAAATTTAATTTTTAAAAAAATAGCACATATAAAGCAAAGTGTCCAGTTTTACAAGAAGCTGGTGGTAGAGACATCGACAGACAAACTAAGAGACAGTAGGGAAAGGCTAAGACAGACAGAGAAACAGGAGAGAATTAAAGAAAGAGAGCCAGAAGAAGGGAGACAGACACACAGAGACAGTAGAAGAGTCAGAGACTGATAGACAGTGGGAGAAAGTGTTGAAATTGGGACAGTAGAAATCAGAGAGTCAGAGACAAACAAAGATAATGGGGAGACACAGACTGAAAAAGACAAAGATAGGCAGAGCGGCAGTAAGAGACAATTGGAGACAGAGCAGCAGTAGCAGAGAATTGGAGACAGACAGAGAGACAGTAGGAGATAATGAGAGACAGTAGAAGAGAATAGGAGACAGACATAGATACTGTAGTAGTAAATAGGGAATTGGAGACAAAAAGACAATAGGAGAGAGTCAGAAAGAAGAAAAAACAAAACGTAAAAAGATGTAGGTGGAGAAAGAGTGGAAAGAGCCAGAGGATAGAGGCTGCAGGGGGATAAATGACTGTAAATTAAAAAAAAAAAAAAAAGTAGATGAGCAGGCTGGGGTGCCATGTCACACCCAAAATGCTCTTTTGTTTGGATATGCTGCAGTGGAAAAACACATACAGACACTAACACTGTGGATGTTGTGTAGGTGATGAGGGAATGGGAGGAGGCCGAGCATCAGTCTAAGAGTCTGCCACGTGCTGACAAGAAGGCAGTCATCCAGGTGAGTTCATCACTCTGAGCTTTCACCGTGTGGAAATTTCCATTACCGGGACCATGTGTGAAAGAAAACATCGCCTCTGGAGTGCTGTTAAAAATGGAATCATCTTTCAGTTGTGGCTTTGTCCGTCTTTCATCTCCTCCTGTATTTGTTTTGTGCTCCTCCCTTCTTTCTAAGCAGCATTTCCAGGAGAAGGTGGAGGCTTTGGAGAAGGAGGCAGCCAGTGAGAGACAACAGCTAGTGGAAACTCATATGGCTCGTGTGGAGGCTCTCTTGAACGACCGCAGACGTCTTGCGTTAGAGAGTTTTCTGAGTGCCCTGCAGGCTGACGAGCCACGGGTACACACACACACACACACACACGCACACAGACTTGCACACAGACATGCACTGATACACCCAGAGTGTTGAAAAACGTCTATTACATTTTTATTTACAGCATTTGGCAGATGTCCTTATTCAGAGAGACTTACATTTATCTCTTTTTTACAACTGATTAAGGGCCTTGCTCAGGGGCCCAATATTGTGAACTTTAGGTGCTGAAAGTGATTTTTTTTTCTCTCCATCTATCAATTTCTTCAGTACTGTCTAAAGGACATCATGGGCTTTTTAGTAATAGATCAGTTGATTGGCTGGGATGCTAGGAACAAGTTCTTGCACTGCATCCAAAATGGCCGCCATAGAAGCAAGCATGTTTTATGGAAATGACTGTCTCTTTAAAACAAAATCGAGGATCCACTACAGTGGACATGCTATAAACATTAAAATAACAAAAAGTTTTAAATTGTAGGGGGTTTTTTTCAACCCCAAAGAGGTAGGAAATCACACATAACAAAAACTAAAGACACTTGTTTTAACTTCGCTCTCAGAGGGATATTATAAGTTTTACTTTAACATATGGCTCTTGGTCTTAGCCTAAAGACTAAATAAATGCAATCTATATAAAATGCAAGAACAAACAGATGACATGCAGCAAATAAAATGCACACACTTTCACATACTTCTGGCTCCCAGTTTATAACCCTTTCACCATCTGTGCCCTCCATATGACACTCTATCCCCCCCCCAATCCATTTACCGTCTTTCTGCTCCAGCGATTTTTTTTTTTTTTCTTTCCACTCCTTTCCCTCCACTCCAGCACTCTTTGTTCTGAATCCAATTTTCATTTTTTATTTTCTGGCCTGTTGTAGTTCAATTTTGACACGGAAGCATCGAGCGGTGCAAAATTCAAGTTGATTAAGCTCAACCTCGTCCGTCTGTGGGCGCAGGAGTTGGATAGTGATTATAGCACGGTTAGTGGCGGAGTTACGGCTGCAGAAACGGTGCAAGCAAACATTCATAGAGAAGTGTTTTCATCTGAGCAATCAATACTGCACGTACTGCGACTATAGATGGAACAAAAACCGCAGATTAGTTCGACTCTGTCAACTATAGCCTTTATATGTGGGGCAATAAATATTTTTGTATGCAGGTCCAGACTAGCCGTTGAAAAAAAAAAATGCTTCTCTTTGGTTAGTTTAACTCGAGTTGGCTGCTGTTTATAGGCTTATAAATTAATAAGATATAAAAAAAAACTAGGAAAATCCCACGCCTATTACCCTGTAATTAATATTAGCTAGTTCATCTGCAGTCATTTATCTGGCTAGCTATCTGGCACAGCAGAAGGACATCAAGGACATTTAGAAATTGAATATTAACGCTCTCATTTATATATAATAAAGGTCCTGTTCATAGACTCAATATTATTTTCCTGGACATCAAAAAGCTGTAGTTTCATTTATTGCTTTACACAGACCATTTCAAGCCACATTTACTGATCTTAATTCTGTCAACTGATACACCATATAAACACACAGCAAGTTTACATCATATAAATCCATTAAGATTCAGTCCTCACAGGCTATTTTTGTTTGCTGCAGGCCTGATTTCACAGCAGCCTTTTTTGGGAAAAGACATTTGCGACTCTTGTTGTTGTTTTTTCAGGTGATTTGTTGCATTAAAATTGCAGAATTAAGTAAAAATCTGGTATGGTGTAAAACAGTTTAACTCCGCTCTCATGAAGATCTTTATGAATTGCTTTACACGCTCTCTTGCAGTATTGCGATGGTAAATGGGTGAAATAAGCGCTGTACATGACGCATCTTTTTCAAAATGAGAAACAAGGAACTGCATTTAGTCTTGTTTTGTGCAATGCATTACAATGATCAGTCACATTAAAAAGAGGGGGGTAGTGATTGGATAAAATTGCGCACTCATACAGAATGCATATGGATTGGTTGAATTTGCCTTAAATGATACGATCTCAAAATCTTTTAGGGACGGATTAATAGCTGATACACACACCCACACATGACTCGTCCCTTTCAGCTCTGGGTGCTGGTCCCCAAGGCAGTCACGCGCCAATGAGTACTGACCGGCTGTGCATTTGACATTTTCCATCAATAAGAATGACTGACTTTTTTTCCCTTTCTCTGTCATGTTCTCTTTAGCCACGTCACGTGTTCAGTCTGTTGAAGAAGTACGTGCGTGCCGAGCAGAAGGACAGGCAGCACACACTCAAACATTTTGAGCATGTGCGTGTTGTGGATCCCAAGAAGGCTGCTCAGATTCGACCTCAGGTATTTTGTTGATTTAGTTTTTTTTTTTTTTAGTTCATATAATCATGAAAGTCTCAGTTTGAATATACATAACAGGATAAAGGAGGATAAAATGGTGTTTTTAATTCCACTTTTGCAAGAATACAATGTGAGAAATACATACAAAATACCTTTAATGTAGCTGTGGGATGATGGTAGTCGTGATTTAAAACCTGATTTAACATTAGATAAAATGCACATTGGCAGGTTTCTAGTGGCAAGTAAGAAATTACTAGTATCACGTTATTGTTGCTTTGTTACTCTCACTCAAGATCATTTTTAATCGCACGTTAATTACTTATTCCAGCTCTACCCTGAGAAAAAGTGTCATAATAATGACTATTTAGGAGTGATTCTGTAACTATGGACACTTCAACCTTTTTAACTATACCGTAATTCACTGTTAAATCGGCCGGTACCGTGCGGTACTGCATTAAGGTGCCGGCACCTACAAGTTGGACTCAGTTCCGGTTTGGGTCCTTTCCAGTCCCACCTCTCTCTTATGCATTTACACTATACATGGCAGCATAGCCCCTGGTAGACATACTGTGTGATAATCAATGAACACAGTGGCAAAAAAGAAATGATTATTTAGTATTTTACTTCCCATATTTAAAGGTTGTCAAAACAATGATCTCTTTATTTGGAGAAAAAAAGAGAAAAGCCCTTGTTGCAGCCTGGCTGAATGTAGGATTGGTCACCAAGTTATAAATATCTTAAGTACTTAAGAAGTACTTGGGTAAAATTGTTGGCTGCTGGATTAACACCACCACTGCGACTGTCGAATCCGAGACACCGGCCAGAATTGAATGCAGTGCGATATCCAGAAATCCTTTAAAAAGTGGTTTAGGAGGAAGAGAAGCCTTTGATGCTTTTTTTAATGTTGACTGCTTTGTTGTGGTTGCAACAGTAATGTGAAAAACATCTCAAATGTCAGTCAGCGGGATTGCGGTTTGGGAATAATAAGGTTTGCCAAGCTCTTACTACTATTATGTTGTTCTTATTGATGT
Organism: Bagarius yarrelli; assembly: GCA_005784505.1. Classification (NCBI taxonomy): domain Eukaryota; kingdom Metazoa; phylum Chordata; class Actinopteri; order Siluriformes; family Sisoridae; genus Bagarius; species Bagarius yarrelli. The sequence continues at coordinate 3,583,555 of VCAZ01000004.1, read as the reverse complement.
GCAGTGAATTCATTACATTGAATTCACAGTACAGTGAATACATTTTCAACAGCTTTTAAAAATGTTTAACAGAGATGTTGATGTGTGTTAAACAATAAAGGATTTTTATGTTTAATCAGTTCATTTGGTTCTCAGCTCTCCTGATTCTAGACGAATTCTGTCTTTTCTGGTTTTCGAACTGAAATCTATTACTCAAGCAAAAATAAGTCTAATTTACTACTTCTGTTATTCTATGATTAATGTTGGCTAATTCTGCAGTCATCTGGCTAGTTATCTAGAACAGCAGGGGGACATTAGAGACATTTCGAAACTGTCCTTTTTTTTATATATATATATATAATAAGGGACTGGTTATATAGACCTGATATTAGTTTCCCGGGTTAAAAGCTCCCGTTCCTTTCGTAAAGCACAAATCTGCTACAGAAGATAAAAGGATCAAAGTCCCAGATGTTAGAGCCTCTGGCTTTTTGTTCTTAGGTGTTGACCCACTTGCATGTGATCGAGGAGAGGATGAACCAGTCTCTGGCGCTTCTCTACAAAATTCCAGGCGTGTTGGAGGATATCCAGGATCAAGTTGGTGAGGAGTTGTTTTTTTCTTTCTCACCCTTTTCCTTTTATGCACGCATGCTTTTCGGTACTGCAATACCAGACCCATTTTAAATAGGTTCTTTAACAGCAGACTCTTTTGGCAATATAGTGTAAACACCTTATTTTGTTGTTCCATTATGCTTCCTTCCTATAGGAAGGTTTTCCACTACAATTTGGAGCTAGATTTTGGCATTCCGTTATTTTTCCCAGTAGCATCTGTTCTCTTTTGACTTAAAAAAATAAATAAATAAATATTAGATACAAAATCTGCACTGTAGCACAGTGGTTACAAAAAGTACAGTTCCTGGGGTAGTGGTAGATCAGATCGCTGTAGATCGTAGATTGGTTGATCTGGGTTCAAGCCCCTATTGGGCCCCTAAGGAAGCCTGTGCTTCAGGGTTGATGGCTGCTGCATGGCTGACTCGTGCTTAAATATGTCTATGTGACAAATAAGGACTTAGTTAGTAGTATTTGTTTAGAGTCCTACATAAAGTTTGATTCAATTGATTCGATTTATCATAACGCATATATTTTTTGTATTTGTATTTATTGTTGTGTCAGGTCTTCTAGTCAAATTAGTTCCCAAATTAACTTACGTTAAAGCAGCTATAAAGTCTTTCCATTACCCCGCTTTCATTTTTCTATCTGACAATAAAGGAATGCAGTCAGTGCTTTTACTAAGTAACAGAAACTCTGTCATGGGTAGTTCATTTATAGTTACACATAAATCATGATTGACATTTTGACATTTTTAAAGCTGTAGCATTATATGAAATAATCGTACTACTATGTAAGCACTTGAGCTACACAAATTACAGCTAGAAAATTAAACACTGTCTAATTAATGAGATCAGAAAATTCACTAGTGCCCTTTTAGAAACATTCCATCATCTTGTCTGTGTTCATGTCCTCCATGTGTCTTTCCCCCCCTCCTGTGTGTGTATACAGTGTTTTTGTGCCCTGTGCGTCATTTGACCATCTGTGAGTCCCTGATTCAGTCACAGTCTATTTCTCTCTTTCTTTTGCTCATCACAATGTCTGTCTATTCCACTGCCTCCACTGTACTGTAGTCCCAAGCATCAGCAAGTCTGATAATTAAGCACTGTTTTAATTAGAGCTGCAGCGCTGATCTTCCTTTCACATTAGCCCCAATCTGTCCTCTGTTTCGTTAATGTGTTTTATGCCTGGCTTTTTGATTAACCCACTTCTTAACTATAATGTAATTTTTGTTTGTTTCTTTACATGGCTTCCACTTTAGACATTTAACTATTGTTAGAAGTATGACTGATGGCCTGATAAAATACTAGAATAAGTTTGTGTTTGGTGATTGAAGTAATAATCTACTGAAATGTCAAATTCATGTATTTGAAGGTTAATAGGTTTTTGAGTTATTAGTCCAAAATACAAATGTTTTAATCAAACAACTCAATCCAGTAACAACAAAATTAGGGTTTAAAGTGTATTAGGATGCGCTCTGTCTTATTTACTGTATATATATATAAAAAATAGGAAGAAGCACCAACAGCTCATTTGATTCTCTATGATTTTAGCTTCATGCTTGAGGATGGACTCAACAGTTGGGCCAGATTTTAACCAGTACCGATCTTTAAGTTTTTCTCATTTCGCTACGGATAGTGATAAACAATGAGTTAATAGTTTTATATTATATTTTTCATATAATCTACAGTTTGTTTTATAATCTACCATTTCTATTTTGACTTGATTAAAAAAAAGACCAATCTGGCAACAGTAGGCTGGAACCCATGCAATTTGGCAACAGTGGACGGGAACCCATGCAATTTGGCAACACTGTGCAGTAACCAACTTAATCTGGCAGCACTACCCACAGTCGCTTGCAGTCGGAAAGCAGATGAATCTCAGATGAATCAGACTAATTGATTACATTTTTTGCGATTATGGGCTTGACATTGTGCTGGAACCTAGTTAGTTATATTGTGTATGTTAATACCCAGCTGATGTATTCAAACACATTTAAACACTCTTTCATTGAAAACCACTAAAAGTTGCCACACCCGAGTAATGACTCTCAGTTTGTGCGATAGGCTGTCATTAAACCGCCTAGTTTAATATTGTTGTTTATCATGTTATCCTTTTTTTTTTTTTTTGTTCCCTCTTTCTCAGAACTGTTAAAGCGCGAGCAGCAGGAGATGTCAGCACAGTTAGCATCGCTGCAGAGCGATGTGAGAGTGAGTTACGGCAATGATGCTCTGATGCCCGACAGCACCGCCACACTCGACCTGCTGCCGTCCGAGGACTCAGAGCACCTGGGCTTTATTCACCCCGAAAGCTTCAACCAGCCCAATACCGAGAACCATGGTACATGCAAACACACACACATAAATGTGGTTGCCAAAGCTATAAGTGAAGACTTTGTCATTGCTATACATAGTTCAAATAAAATTTAGCTGACAACTTTTAAAGTCCAAATTATTCAGATTACATTACTTTCTGATGCGATTAGTTACAAAACAAGTTATCATTATATGCTGTCCCCAATACTGTTCATTTCAGCCTTGAATCTTGGGGACCTTTATGTGCTTGGCTGTTTTTTTTTATCGCTCACCAGCTTTTTGTTTGGTCTTTAGTTTTCTTAAGGCGTCGATAATCCATTACTCTATCCGTGTCTTCTCAGATGCGTGAGTCATAATATTTATGTGGTTTATAACTTAATAAGATGTCATTAGTCTGCCTTTGTTTCTTAAATTTTCTAGTTTTATTTTTTCTATATTATTTTGTGAACTTTTATGACCCGTGTCTAAACCAGTGTCTCCCAAACATTTTCTGCTGGGTCTCCCTTTTGCAGAATAAAAAAAATTAAATCATTAATGGTAATTAACACATGTTCAGTGTGACAACATGATAAAAAAAAGAGCTGAATTAAGGAACTAGTGGATTGTGGAGTAGAAGTTAAATCCTGCAGTCTTTACCGTGTAACAGTGTTTATTGATTGTAGCAGATTTTTTAACAGCACTATAGCAGACAGAAACAAGTATTTTAGACACTCCTATGGCTGTGTGTCACAGATTTTGCTTTTCTAGTGAATGGATGTGAGCCGATTTGGTAGTTCAGTGATTAAGACATTGGACTAATAACCAGAACACTGTGGCTTAAAATAAAATAAAGTCGCCCTGAATAAGGGCATCTGGCAAATCCTGTACATCCCTATAGAACTTCTGATAACTTCACACTAGCCTTTCTGCACCCATTTCCCCCTCCCCCACTCACCCTGGTTTGGAAATCACAATGCGTGTTTATTCAACTCGCGAACACACAGACACATACATCGCTGCACATTTTGTCAAGAACGTTCCTTAATAACATTTACATTCACAGCATTTTGCCAGACGTCTTTATCCAGAGCGACTCACATTTATCTCTTTTATACAACTGAGCAATTAGGGGTTAAGGGCCTTGCTCAGGGGCCCAACGGTGGTAGCTTAGTGAAGCTGGAAATTGAACCTACAATCTTCGGGCTGATAGTCCAACACCTTAACCATGAGCCACCACACACATACAACCATGCTGCTGTCCTAAAAATATGTATTTATTCATAATAAAAGTAATTTCTAATGAGTGATAAATTTTATAATTACATTTGTACCATATTTTTACACCAGGTAAACCTACTGTAACACACAGTGCATAAAGTGCTGTCCATTTTACTAGGAACACCTGCACATTTGTGCAGCTAATTAAGCAGCTACTGGTTAAGAGCTTTTATTAATATTTACATTAACATAAGAAATAAACTGCATAAATAATTTCTATAGTAGACAATGAGTATATATGGTATATAATTTGCTTCAGTGTAGCAGTAGAACAGCATAAAACGCATCAATAAATAACTTTCCTTCTAATATGTTGCTGTGTAGGAAGTATTTGTCTAATTACAGACCAAATTTCTAAAATCATTATATGGATATTGATCATAGAAAGGTAAATTAGTGTTGATCGTTTTTAACATATTCTTAAACACTGTTACTCTCTCAGACTATGACTCAATCCAAAGGTGTGATTTATCCAGATAAGTGTATTTATAGAACATCGATTTTTACAATATTCTTTTTTTCTCTGTCTGTAGTTGAGCCTGTTGATGTTCGTCCCTTCGCAGACAGAGGCCTTCCTACTCACCCAGGTGCATTTATTAAATGTGATGTCATGCATATCGAACACAATAGGCTAGTCAAAATGTTCATTTTTTAAAAAAAATATCTTAAGAATCAAAGCAGCAGTGTGTAATTTGGTCATCTGACAAGGTTGTAGTTGCTGCTGTTTATTTTTCCCGAGCATTATTATAGTATTTTGCATTTTGGGTTCATTTATATGTAAAAAAAAAAAAAAAAGATTATTTAAAAGAAGATCCTCTACTAAGAATTTTAAATAGCTACATTCAATCTTGCATGCAATGTAAGTATTCCGCTAATTTAGTAATTTTCAACGAAGGCGGTAGTGCCCCTAGTGGGCGATTATTACCATCTACAAAAAAATAGGAGCAAATCAACTTTCAAGGCACAGCTTTCTTACTAATTTGCTTACAATCTGAAGACTTGTATATTTATTCAATATATTATGCTAATGTGTAATTATTTTGTTGATTTCTTTATTTTTAGGAATATTTCTTATTAATTTTTTAATTCTAATAATGCAATAACTGCCATAATAAATGGGAGTCTGAATAAATAATGGCCTTTTTATGTTAAAAAAAAAAAACCATCCAGTTTGTGTGGATGGGGTGTGGACTTGGGCATTGTGGGGGAGGGGGGCATAAAGAGTTTCAGCTTCATTTTTGGGGGGTGGGGGGATTTGTCCAAGATGGGTTAAGAACCTCTGCGCTTATTGTTTTTGTCTATGTGGTTTTAGTATCTGGCCTGAAGCCTGAGGACGTTCCTGAACTGAGGATGGAGGCAGAGGAGAGGCACAATGCTGCGTATGAGGTGCACCACCAGAAACTAGTAAGTACTTGTGTGTACAATAACAATCTTTCATGTAACAACAATGTAGTATACCGATGATCAGCAGTGCCTGATGATAAACTGAGAAATGCATATTAAACCTGTTTACGATCATTGGTCAGGCAGAAAAAGTTATCTTATGTCGGATTAAATCATGATTAAAAAATAGCATTTGTTACTGCAATAATATTCAACTGTTAATAATATTTTTCATTATTTATTATATTTTATGTATATATTTCTTATATTTTTTTTTTTTATCGCATGTTTGGTGGTTTTAAATGTCATATAATATGGTATTTTAAAAAGTCTTAAAATGTCTTAAAATTAACTTGTAAAAAACTCTGTAGATCCCTTGGGAAAAAAAAGAAAAATGGTGATTCACAAGGCATCCATTTTTTCAACCAGGCCGCCTTTTACACAAGACAGATGTTTTACCATAAAAGGTTTCCATGAGGGTAGGATCATGTAATTGCATTCTGTTAACAGTAAAAGGCTCCTAAAATCCTAAACTTATAAAGCGTTGGTGCTTTGTAAAGCCTTTTTATGTGTTTCCTTTCTCTGACACACTTACACACACTTGACATCACTATTTCCGTACCCAAGCCCCCTACTCTTCAGTGATCGGATATAAACTAGTGCCAGGAGAGGGCAGCTATATCCTTGTTACCATGCCACCAGGTCATGTTGGCATGGCAACGCAGACCCACTGAGATGGCAGCTGCTGCATCTTCTCTTCCCAAGTGACAGAATTGTGTTTACTGGTAGATGGTGGAATGTCTACTTCTTTTACACCCTTTTCCTTCCTCCCATCTCTCCCACTTAGGTTTTCTTCGCCGAAGATGTCAGCTCTAACAAGGGTGCTATTATTGGCCTAATGGTGGGAGGTGTCGTCATAGCGACCGTCATTGTAATCACCCTGGTGATGCTGCGAAAGAAGCAGTACACATCCATCCACCATGGTGTAATTGAGGTCAGTGAGAAACCAAATTAATACAAATTTTTAATGAATTAAAAAAAAATTACTTCTTGGGTAAGATTTGAAACAGTCCTCTTCTAGGGGTAATTAAGAGGTCCTCTGCCTTTGATTTAAACAAATAAAACTAATATACTTTAAAAGGGTTTTAGTTTCTATAGCAACAAAAAAAAGCACCAATCAAGGAAAATCAACATTTGTAATCAATGGTTTAAACAAATTTTCTGTGAGGAGATATTAGTTTTAGTTTTTTGTTCTGACCCTTTAAGACCTGTTGTAGAGCAATTGCACCAAGGTGTATCTTAGAATTTTTGCATAATCTTCTGCACCTCAGTTTACTTCATAGGGTCTGGATTGTGACGTTCCCATATGCAACCATTCTCAGGGTCAAAGTGCACAAAATGTGATCACATCCATGAGTCATAGGACCAATGTAAATCTATAGAACGCGTCTGCAAAGACACACAAGTATGTTGATTTATTAGAGGGTAAAAATAACGCAACAGGACCATGTTGTAGGCTTTATCTGAATGTGTAACGTCTCCTATTTGGTACGCAAAGACAATTACAGCATCCCCATTGGGTTTCAGTGACCTGTGCCGAGACCTGGTGGGCGAAAAAACTGGCCAACATGGCGGCTTACACTGGGATCTCCATAGACACACAATAGAAGCTGGTCAAATTTCCTTCTGTTTCAAGCTATGAATATTTGGATTACCTTTGCGATAAATAAACAGCAAATGCAGCTATATTTCTTTAATTAATAACTGTCAGATCCCTGGCAGACATACAATTCGGCAATGTTCACATCAGTCTTGTTGAGAATAAGAATTAAGCACCTTATTATAAGCTGCCTAATTCTTAAGGGTGTAAGTTACTCCACAATCCCACCTATATTTACATTTCTGGCTTTTCTCATTTATATAACGGGGTTAAGGGCTTTGCTCCAGGGCCCAGTGGTGGTAGCTTGGTCACCATCACACAAGATGCACACAGCCATTATTCTTGAGTTGTTATTTAGAATTAATAGGGGGTTTTTTTTCTTTCTTTTTTATTTACAGGTGGATGCCGCCATCACTCCAGAAGAGCGCCATCTTTCCAAGATGCAGCAGAACGGCTATGAGAATCCGACCTACAAATTTTTTGAGCAGATGAACTAATGACCCACATGCTAGGCTGTAATCCCCTGTACCCCTTACCCAATTTTTTTTCCTTATCCCTGTTCTGGACAGTGTAGAGAAGGACATACTCTCTTGCGGTGCCATAAGCACAGTTAAATATGATTGGTCATTTGTCAAAGACTTAAAAACAGGACAAATCTCTTTATACTTGTCGTAAATATGCTTTGAAGCAGCGGGTTTTAGTTTAGTTTGCCGATTTTTCTTTTAATTAAAATGAAACAGTGGTGATGTCAGATTTCCCAGATTTTAGGCAAGTGTCTCTCACGCTGTCCTTTTCCACTACTACTTTAACTGCTGAACACTGGGATATAACTGATTAGTGTTAAAGACACTTCCTCGTTTTCTTTCCGTTGTACTTCCTGTCCTTTAACTTTATTGCGTGCTTCGATGACAGCTGTGCTGTGTTGGATTTAAAAAATTTAAATCCTGACGAGAAGATGATAGCGATAAACCCTCACCTACTCCCGAACAAACTCGAATATTTTTTTTTCCAAGAGAAAAATTTAAAAAATGAAAAGAATTTTTATCCTTAGCTGCGTCTAACGTATTGTCGTAATGCAGAAAAAAAATATGCTGTACCTATTTAGTGCATGATAAAAATGAAGAAAAGCTCTGTCGTCTGAATGGGTTCTTTCTCATGTAGAGATCGTCACTTTACCAGTTTACCGTCTTCTTATGATTTCAGTTTCAGTAACAGGCAACAACGGTCGGCAAATTGGCTTCGATTTTCTACAAACCTGATTTTTTACAAAAAAAAACAACACCCACATGGTTTGTTGTACATTTATCTTTATTTTTTACTTTGAGTTCCTCCAGCTACTGGGGGCTGGAAAAAAATCAGTGTGTATATTTCTCTCTTGATGTGTTTTCATTCTATGCATTTTGGAGATCTGTTTCTCTCTCGCTCGCTCTTTTGTTCTTTTTCTCTGGTTCAACACTATTTAATTTCCGGTTTTGTTCAGATTCACACGGTTGGATGTGTTTCGTAATGGGTTTTCAGGCTCCAGGGTATTTAAGGTTCGGGAGGTAGGGATTCACTGTATGTGTTTGTATGTTCTCAGTGAAGTTTGTGTTTTTGTATAATCCCATGTGAAGTAAACAAAAGTCCTTCTTACCCTCAGCCTCTAATTTCCTAAAAAAAAAAAATCACACCAAAGAGGCTTTTTTTGTTTCTGATGTTTCATCTTGTACTCGACTGCTGCAGTTTAGAACTGAGCGTGATTACACTGAAATAATAGAAAGACATGGAGGATCTAGGGAATTGATAAGAAATTCTTGTACATCTCCTGGATAGACAGTTCAGTCTCGTTCTGTTTTTGTCTCCTGCTCTGCTTTAGTCTGATTTTTTTTTTTAATGATGAGGTTGCCAGATCAGATCAAGTTGTTTTAATTTAGATCACAGAGGGATATTAAATAAACCTGGCAAAACACACTGCTATAAATGAAAAGAAGTGCATTTCTATTAACATCCTTTATTTCTCTGATTTAAAATGGTGAGTGGGTTAAATCATATTAGAACTGACCCTGGAGCAGATGTTTCTCTCTGAAATCAGATTTCTGACAATTTTAGGTTAAAGTGAGCAGATTTAATTTTTTCATTTAAAGGGTCTTTGTACTGTAAGTAATCTCACCCAGCTCTTCTAATAGTAATAGGACACAAACGACACTACCCATCTAGCATGCATTCCACCAGCTGCACTGCTGCGGTATGTGTCTTTAAACAATCAGAACGTGTTGGTGCATTCTGGGACGTTTGTTTCTGTACCCGTTTGAGCTGTCTAGGTAATTGTTGACACAAAATTACAGAAGACTATGTAAATAACTGCATCATCGGGTTAAACAGATCGAGTGATTTTGGTTGCAATTTTCTGTCTGGGGTTTAGGAAGGATTTAGGGATGATGTGACACACCGCGTTGTAGATACAGAAAGCAGAATTCATTTTCTTTCTCTGTGACTTTTTCCTCCTCTGTGTTAAGTGTATGGAACGTTTGCTTTGACTGGAAACTCTGCTTTATACACTGAATTCCATAAATAAAGTTTTGAATGTACATACAAGGTTTCTATGTGGTGTAACATCATTTTGTCTGGTTTTTGATTGTTATTTTACTTGTGTGACGCTGTTTTAACAATGTTTTGGCAACATTAACTTAACAAACCACTATAGAGGATATAGAATTTAAGAAAAATTTCTGAAAATTAGTTTATTGTTTTTTTTTTTAAGAGCGGGATTTAACCTCACCCCAACCCCCGTCATTTTAGCCCCCTTCAACTTTTAAACTATCAAACTACTAAAATGTATTAAAAGTTTAATCATTACTTTCAAAAGGGAAAAAAATCTTAAAAATGCAATACATGCTGATTGGAAAACGTATCCGTGTATTAAATTAAGATCCTAATATAATTAAATTAAAGAGAAATTAAATTTTCTTTGCTATTCTACGCATGCGTAGCAACACTTCGTTAGTTGTGAGACAATGTCAAGAAAATCATTTATTCATTAATTATTAATAAAATGTTTTGCAGTCTTGTAGGTTATAGATGGTATTTTCTATCATTTTTTTTATTTGTTTAGCCTGCAATAATGCATACAATGTGTACAGTGTCTACAGAAATTTGCCATGTCTAATTAGCTACTGGTATACGGGGTTCAGCACCTGGTGGGGTAATAAGTTATGAGAAGATGAGTTCTCCAGCCTGGAGTTAATAATCATCATCACACTTTACAAACTAAAGCAATCAAGTTTTTTGATGACTGGTTTAAAATCACATATTTCTTAAATAAGTCTACATTTTTGCATTTCTGTAGCTAACAGTAATACAGGTTGATGATGATTAATGAGATGGTGACTAACAGTAGCAAAGTCTTAAACACTACTCCCACCCTCCAGGATGAAATTCCTAGAATCCAATATTACGTCTGACTGATTAACGTTAAAATTACTGAAGTTGACTGGAGAAGCAGTGGCACTGCAGCAAAACCTGTAATTTCACCAAAAAAAGAACAAAATCTTTCTGTTTGCCCTAGAAAAAATAAAAATCTATAAATAGAAATAACAGCAAAATAAAGGTTAGTAAAGAAAATGTATCCAAACTAAATTAGGCTTTACTGGATGCTGGATTATTTAGCTACTTTTCAGTCCATTCGCCACATGAAAGGGAAGAAAAAACGCTTTCACGTGCCCAATAGATCTGCCCTCCTCAGTGAAGCACCCACTGAGAAACCTGAAGGTACTCTGGTTATTGGAGATTCCATAGTGAGGCACGTGAAATTAGCTAGGCCTCTAGGGGCGCCAGCGGCAGTAGTTTAGATGTATGCCAGGAGCCATAGCACCGGACATAGCAGATAATCTTAGGGCTGTAGGTCAGCCATAGGTTTTTCAAAGATAGTGGTTCATGCTGGTGCAAAACTAATGGTAGAGGTGGAGGCGTCGCAGTTATTTATAATAATAATCTAAGTATCGTACAGAAACATGGACAAAATTTTAATTCATTCGAAGCTCTCTACAGTAACCTTACATCTACAGAGACAAATAATAAGCAGAGTCAGTCGATTTCTTTAGTTCTTATTTACAGACCCCGAGGACCGTACTCCGAATTTCTTAAGGAATTTGCAGATTTTCTGTCTAACCTGGTTGTCTCCGTCGATAAAGCGTTAATTGCTGGAGACTTTAATATTTATTTTGAAAACTCAGATGACCCGCTGAGAACAGCATTTATGTCTTTACTAGACTCAGTAGGAGTAAATCAGTGTGTAATAGGACCCACTCATAAAGCAGGTCACACATTAGATTTAATACTATCTCTCGGAATAAGTATAAGTAATATAGTAACTCCTCAGTGCGAAATTATTTCTGATCACCATCTTATATCATTTAAAATGCATCATACTAATAGTGCATATGTAGCGCCGCGCTACCGCTTTAAACGTACACTTACATCAACTTCTGCTCAGATCTTTATCAATTATCTTCCAGAATTGTCTTCTGTCATTGGATCGCCGTCTGATCCAACAGAACTTGAGCAGACGACTGAATATATAGATGCCGCATTCCGCTCTACATTAGATCACGTGGCTCCAGTTGAAAGAAAAATAATTAAAGATAAGAAACTCGCTCCATGGTATAATGAACACACGCGCTCTTTAAAACAGAGCGCCCGTAAACTAGAACGTAAATGGCGCCGAGCTAGATTGCTGGTTTTCCAGGCAGCATGGAAAGAGGGAATTCTAGCTCTTAGTGTAAATAGATCAACGTATCTTTCTAACCTTATTGAAAATAATAAAAATAATCCTAGATTTCTATTTGACAAACACCGTCGCAAAAATTAACTAGGAATAAGACGACCTCAGAAACCTGCACCATAACTTGCGTGCAGCAGTGAGGATTTCATGAACTTTTTTGATAATAAAATTGCAAACATTAGGCAGAAAATTCACGCTTTAAAACCAGACCTTTCAAATGATTCTGATGAACAACTAACCGCATCAGATCAGAACTTTTCACTCCTCTGGAAGAAAACAACCTAATCGCACTCATTTCTTCCACAAAATCGTCAACTTGTGTGTTAGATCCTATACCAGCACACTTTCTTAAGCAAATTGTACCGGCAGTATCAGAACCCCTGTTGAAAATAGTTAACTCTTTCACTCAGCAGTGGGTATGTTCCGAAATCTTTTAAATTAGCAGTTATTAAACCTTTAATTAAGAAACCTCACCTTGACCAAAATGAGCTGTCAAACTACAGGCCGATATCTAACCTTTCGTTTATCTCTAAAATCCTAGAGAAGGTAGTAGCGCAGCAGCTATGTTCATATTTACAAAGAAATAACATACAAACTTTATCAATCAGGATTCAGGCCTCACCACAGCACAGAGACAGCACTGGTCAAAGTAGCTAATGACCTCTTACTGGCATCCGACCAAGGCTGTGTCTCGTTGCTTATATTACTTGACCTTAGTGCGGCTTTCGACACCATAGATCACAATATTCTTCTTAACAGATTAGAAAAATTAGTAGGAATTAAAGGAACAGCTCTTGCGTGGCTCAGGTCCTATTTAACCGATCGTTACCAGTTTGTTGATTTAAATGGTGATTATTCTGCGTGCTCCCTTGTAAAGTATGGTGTTCCACAGGGCTCGGTTTAGGCCCACTTCTTTTCTCTCTTTACATGCTGCCTCTGGGAAACATAATTCGTAAGCATGATATCAGTTTCCACTGTTACGCTGATGACACACAGTTATACGTCTCATCAAGGCCTGATGCGAAAGGCCAGTTTAATAATATTGAGCAATGTGTGAAGGAAGTAAGAGATTGGATGTTATGCAATTTCCTCTTGCTTAACCCTGACAAGACGGAGGTTCTGGTTCTAGGACCACAGGTAGCTAAAAGTAAGCTTCCTGATCACACCTTAACCCTAGACAGTCTTTCTGTTTCATCAACCAAGTGCAACACCGTAAAAGATCTGGGTGTGATTTTAGACTCCAATCTCTCATTCGAGGCCCCATGTCGACAATATTACCAGGATAGACGTTCTATCATCTTAGAAATATCACTAAAATAAGAAATATCTTGTCGCTTACTGATGCTGAAAAATTAGTTCATGCGTTTATCACATCCAGGCTGGATTACTGTAACGCTTTACTGTCTGGATGTTCAACTAGGTGCATTAATAAACTTCAGTTAGTCCAGAACGCAGCTCTGCGAGAGTCCTCACTAAAACTAAAAGATACGAGCACATCACGCCGGTCCTATCCACACTGCATTGGCTCCCAGTGAGACACACCGCATCGATTTTAAAATACTACTTTTAACTTATAAAGCTCTAAATGGTCTCGCCCCGCAGTACTTAAGCGAACTTCTAGTCTTGTCATACGTTCCGTCACGCCTACTTCGAGCAAAGGATGCAGGCTGCCTGTCAGTACCACGTATTATTATAAAAACTACAGCAGGGGGCAGAGCCTTTTCTTACAGAGCCCCAATGCTATGGAATAGCCTCCCTATGTATGTTCGGGAATCAGACACAGTCTCAGTGTTAAAGTCCAGGTTAAAAACATACGTATTTAATCAAGCCTTTTTTTTGTATTTGATTCCCCTTAGATAAAGGAGCAGATCTGGGGGACTCATGGGTGTTGAGTATTATGGTGATCTGGTATGTTTAGATGCTGTCTTCCCCTCTCTTATTGATCACGGTGTTGATGATGAGAGCGGCTGGTTGCTTACATATCAGGGAGCCCTCATGTCTGTGTTTCCCTCTGGTTCTCCTTTTAGTTATGATGACCTAGTTAGTCTTGCCGGAGTCCATCCTTGCACTCTACATTATTCATTTAATCAATCCCAAACCGTGTGATTACATTGTCACTTAACTGTTTTCCTTCTTTTTGCCTTCCTTTCCCTCACTCTCTTTCTCTCTCTCTCTCTCTCTCTCTCTCTCCCTCTCTCACTGTTTGAGTTACATACGCCACAACGGAGCTGCCAGTGATCCAGACCCCATCTTCTCTCCAATCCGGTCCTGTTGGACCCTTCTCTGTGACCTGCCCCAGCGGATCACCAGGGTGGCCTAGAACGACCCACTTCGCCATAAAGACGTTCCAGCTGCTCTTTAAGGACTTATGATTTAAGTTGTTCACACACACACAATGTAACCTCATAATCCCTGCTACTTTGTTTTCTTTCACCCAAATGAGGATGGGTTCTCTGTTGAGTCTGGTTCCTCTCAAGGTTTCTTCCTATCTCATCTCAGGGAGTTTTTCCTTGCCACCCCGTCGCCCCCGGCTTGCTCATCAGGGACAAACTGATTTCTGTTTCATTCTGTCTTATAATTTCTTCAATTGTAAAGCTGCTTTGTGACAATCACCATTGTAAAAAGCGCTATACAAATAAATCTGAACTGAAAAACTGAACTGAAAAAATCCCAATTATAACATAGCAGGACTGATTGTGCTCTCTCTTTCTCACACTTTTACAATAGCTGTGGTTTCGGCCAGAAGGGGGCACTGTGCACCACACAGCCAGACTGCAGGATGCACATAATGTGCAATACTTTAACATGCAGTCAATAGAACAATTGTGTTACAGATTCGTAATTGTCATCTATATTCAAGTGTGTTATCCAACAACAGTGATTTTTAAGACTCAGGGATAAGATAGGGTTGGTGTTCAGACTCAGGGAGGTGATAGGATTAGTGTTAAGACTTAGGGAGGAGATACGGTTGGTGTTAAGACTCAGAGATGCGATAAGGTTAGTGTTTAGACTCAGGGAGGAGATAGGGTTGGTGTTAAAACTCAGAGATGTAATAGGATTAATGTTTGGACTCAGATGAGATAGGATTAGTGTTAAGATTCAGGGATAATATATGGTTTGTGTTAAGACTCAGAGGAAATAGAATTAGTGTTAAGACTCAGAGATGAGATAGGGTTGGTGTTGAGACTCAGGAAAGAGATAGGATTAGTGTTAAGACTCAGATGAGTAAGGGTTGGTGTTAAGACTTAGGGATGAGTTAGGGTTGGTGTTAAGACTGAGAAGTTAGGGTTGGTGTTAAGACTTAGGGATGAGTTAGGGTTGGGGCTAAGACTCAGGGATAAGATAGGGTTGGTGTTAGGACTCATAGATGAGATAGGATTAGTGTTAAGACTCAGGGATGAGATAGGGTTAGTGTTAGGACTCAGGGGAGGAGAGATAGGATTAGTGTTAAGTCTCAGATGAGTTAGGGTTGGTGTTAAGACTCAGGGAGGAGATAGGGTTAGTGTTAGGACTCAGGTTAGAGATAGGATTAGTGTTAAGTCTCAGATGAGTTAGGGTTGGTGTTAGGACTCATAGATGAGATAGGATTAGTGTTAAGACTCAGGGATGAGATAGGGTTGGTGTTAAGACTCAGGGAGGAGCTAGGGTTTGTGTTAAGACTTAGAGGTTAGTTAGGGTTGGTGTTAAGACTCAGAGAAGAGAAAGGTGTTGGTGTTAAGATTTAGACATGAGATAGAGTTGGTATTGAGACCCAGAGATGAGATAGAGTTGGTGTTTAGAGGATAGAGATGCTGTAGGAGTGCCTAACAGAAATGCTGAAACATCTTTTTTGACCTTTTAGAGACGCCTTCATGCAGGTTCAATGCTGCTCTGAGAACAAAAAAAAGGTCTTATACTTTATTAGCATACTGTTCTGCATTAAAATGTGTTGAGTTTCAAAAATATTACTTTATTATTACGTGATGGTTTAGAGACAGTGGCGCTGAGGAAGAGACAGGTAGCAAAGCTGGAAGGTTTTCTTTGGAAGTAACGAGGTTGGACAGGATTAAGAAAGATTTCATCAGGCTTCCATTAGAGGTTTTGAGAAAAATGTCAGGGAAGACAGATTGAGGTGGTTTGGACATGTACAGAGGAGGGATAGTGAATATATTAGTAGGAGGATGTTAGATATGAAGCTACCAGGCAGAAGGCAAAGAGGAAGACCAAAGAGGAGGCATACGGATGTGATAAACGAGGACATGAAGTTAGTGGGTGTGAGTGAAGAGGATGTAGAGAATAGGGTTAGGTGGAGACAGATCATTCGCTGTGGCGACCCCTAAAAGGGAACAGCCGAAAGGAGAAAATTACATGTGATGGACACAAAATAATTTAGAGAACCTGTCCTTCACATTTACACTCGTAATAAAAAAAAACACGTGACCTCAGAGCTCCTTATTTAGAATTATTAATGTTCAAAGACAACAAATACTAAAATGTTACTTTTTAAAAAAATAATTTTTAAATAAATCGCTTCTCAATTCACGACTTCATTAGGATGTGCACACTGGCACTATTAGGGTGTTTTACTTTCTAGTTCATGAATAATGTCAGTAGATGGCAGTAATGAGCTTTCCTCTTTTACGCCATTGATATTTTCTACTCATTTTCCAGCCAACCCCGCCTCCGCCTCTCAATTCATCTTCCACACTCCCGCCTTCCTTTATACGATTGGATACTAACACTTCTTTACACCGAGTCCACCTATCACAAGTTACCGGAAGTTGAATTTATCAAAAACGGGTAGGAAAAAAAACACCCGGACAGGAAGTAAAAATGACCCATAATTCTCTGCGTTGGTGAGGCAGCCATTGCTTGTGAACGGAATCTAGTTGCAAGGTGACTGTGATATTCTTTCTTGTGAAGTGATTTTTGTGATTTAGATTGTGGTCTGTTTTTGGTTGCGTTTATGCTTTAATGTAGTAAGTTTAATTAGATGACATTGCACTGAATTTAGATTTGTGGTGCTGTTAAAATGCGTTATTAGGAAGAAAATTAGCTGGTAGGCTAACCAGTGTTAGCAAAACGAGCGACAGCTAAAAGTCATTTCAGTGGCGTGTTTATGCTGCGTTCAAGAGCGGCCTGGTTTAAAATTAATTACGTTTTGAATGGTAAAATGTGTCACTGTAATCAGAAACTGTAATTTTTTCCTAACTTTTACATTCATCATGGCGCAGGAAAGAAAGATTGTTTTTTTCCTGGCTAACTTACAGGTAGTTAGTTAATGTACAATGTTAGTTAATGTGGGACATTTAAAAAAATTACGCTAGCACTTGAAGGAAGCATTAATTTATAGAAAAGTTAATGTTAAACTCACCAAAAAATGAGATAAATGTAAGTCATTTTAAAGGGCAACTGGGTGGTGCTGGGACTAGAACCCTGATCTTCCAACTAGCAGTCCAACACCGTAACCACCGAGCTACCACTTTACTTTAACCTTGTTAAAGGTTCAAAGTTAGCTGGTTAAATACAGTTAAAGGCAACTAGTGTAAATGTGCTGCATTAGAATAAATCTGTGCTCGAATAGTCACACCACAACGAAAACGCGTGTTTGTTTTTTGTATTTAGAGAACCAGCATGGCGCTCCATCGACTCTTTCAGCTCTCTTCAGTCTTCCGCTCGGCTGTGAGTGTGACTCTGCGCAGGAACCTGGGCATCTCGGCGGTGGTGTTTAACAAGGCCAAAGAGCTGGATCCTGTACAGAAACTCTTTCTCGACAAAATCCGTGATTACAACGTCAAGAGCAAGTGAGGATCGGTGAACAGATGGACAAGGATTAACGATAGGATGTTGGTGTGACCTTGAAATAAATCCGTCTCCTCTTTACTTGTGTAGAAGTTCAGGTGGTGTGGTGGATGCTGGTCCTGGCTACCAGAAGAATATGGCTGAAGAGATAAGCAAACTGCAGAGGTTATATGGAGGTGGTGACCTGACAAAATTCCCCGACTTTAAATTTACAGGTAAGTTTAGATCTGCAGCCTGCTGGTCTCACATTTCCTCAATATGCAGCAGCGCTATACTAAACGCTCTGTGTCGTCCTAAGTGCATGTGTCGTCCCCCAAACCACCACCCTCTCCATACACTCACCCACAAACCTTTTCCAGTGAATATAGAAACTGTTTGTTTAGAGGTCATTGGATGGGCACAGTGAGTAAAATAATAATAATAAAATCAGACGTGGTGTTTTTTACTGGCCAGGGTTGCCAGGTTTGTTTCTCAGACACAGCAAATGTTGTTTTAATGGTAGCTTTAATGTGTAGTGAAGATAAAACACTAGCATGAGTCAGTCTACGGTAGCAATAAGCATTCTGTCGTATTTTCTACTCCTTTTGCAACAAACTCTGCCTTCACCCCTAAATTTATTTCCCACCGTCCCTCCTTCCTCTTTATAACTAGATTTAATCCTAGTCTACCAATCGGAAGGTCCCGTCTATACTGGGGTTAGGGTTTATTTAAAAAGTGTAGGGAAAAATTTACATCTACAGCATTTGGCAGACGTCCTTATCCAGAGTGACTTACATTTATCTCATTTATACAACTGAGCAATTGGGGGTTAAGGGCCTTGCTCAGGGGCCCAACAGTGGTGGCTTGGTGGAGCTGGGAATCGAACCCACAATCTTCGGGTTGGCAGTCCAACACCTTAACCATGAGCCACCACTTCCCCACAAAAAGGGGATAAATTACCCACAAGCCTTTGTGTCAGTAAGGACGCAAGGAGGTGTTCACTTTCTGGGATCCTTTTACACTCTGTATTTTGTCCCAAGATAGGCTGATCTGCTGGATTATTTTATTTCTAAAGCAGATTTGAACAAAACAAAGCTATACATGATTGGCTGTAAAAAACTTTACTGCTGATTTTACTTCAATCCTGGACAGGAAAACTTTTACTGTGGGGGAAAAAATTACTGCGGCTAATAAAAGAGCGTTAAACTAGAAAAAGACGAGTGATCGTTTTTTCTTTTTTTTGTTTAAAAATCTTCCACTGGAGCCTTTTATTGAAAGTTATGGATGTTAAACAGCTGTATGATGTTCGAGGCTCATGTGAGTTTCCCTATTTTTTAAATAAATTATGGCTTAATTAGCAGTTAAAACAGTCTGAAACGATAAATCAACATTATTGACAACGTCAACCATTGAAAAAATTAGAGACAAATATTTTCATTGTTAATCGGTTGTTTGATCTCATGACCTAATGTTTATTTTATCTGCAGTAGCACGGTTTAACCACTGTGGCGCTGTAGTGCAGGCTGCAATTCAGTTCTCGTACAGTCTAATAGAAACCCGTTCTGCTTCCTAAGCATGCTGTTAGGAAACTACCTTGTGTTTTCTTGGCACTAATAATGGAGTCCACTTGCTTTCAGTTCAGTTCTCTAACTCCTTGTTCTGTTTTTTTAGAGCCCAAGCTGGAGGAAACGGCCAAGTAAGCAGGCAGCTGCTTGAAACTACATGTTTGTCATTCTGAGTAATAAAAAAAATTATTTAATAAAGCCCTTCGTTGGGAAATGAACAAAATGTCCTTGTTTATATACGTTATTCTTCACCACAGACGAGAATTTGCTGAGTTATTAAAGCGTCTGTTTGCCATTGAACTCATATAAAACATTGACATCTTCAGTTAAAAGTACATTTAGGATATGCTACAAATTTGTGCTCAAAACTCGGTTTAATCATTAAACCACTGCTTTAAGCATTATAACTCTTCTGTTCATCCCGTGACATCTGTTATCCTCAAGTCTAATTTTCCTTTGACACAACACACCGCTTTACCTAGTTAAAGTGCTGTAGAATAATGACCCTGTTATTGCTTTGGTCACATTTTACAGAAGTGGACGGTTTCTGTCCAGCTCCGGTTCCTCTGAAAGTCCCCCCCCCCCTCAGTGTTTCCTCTGATCTTACCTTGTTTTTTTAATATCGTCAGGGTTTTTTCCTCTCATTACAGGAGAAAACGACTTTTTTGCTGCAGTCATTATTTACAAAAGATTCTCGGTGCATTAAAGACAGATCAGATAGGAAAGAAATCGAGATTAGAACTTTCCAGCAATAGTTTACTTAAGGATGATTGGAATGGTAACATGAATGTCCCCTATTTATCTTATCATGGTATAGGAGTGACTAGGGTGGCAGAGGGGCAAAAAAATCCTGATGAATTTCCAAAAATCCACTATATAAAGTTTATTTTGGGAAATTTTGGTAATATTCAGAGTTGGAAACTTATCAGGATGCTGTGTGAATTTATAGAAATTAATGAATTAATTAGAATTATCTACAAATCTGGGGACATTTATATAAACTATATACAAACACATGTAAGCATTTAGTTTGGTCATAACCTGATATGCAAGCAAAATAATATACATTTTAAAAATGACGGTATGGGTGTGTTTTGGAGGAATGAACAGTGTTGTGTGTGTGTGTGTGTGTGATTGAGAATTTAATTCAATGTCTAGTCAGTATATTCCTTAATTTAGTTTTCAATCTACAATTTAGCAAATTCCCACATCCCATAAAAGTTTCCAGACTTCCAGAATTTTGCGACTCAAGTAGTGATAAAGTTTGGTGAAAATGAAAAGACGCCTCTATCCATTCTGAACTTTAGAGCTCTTGTTGTGTAAAATATCCAGTATTTCTACACGGACTTATAATAATAAAAATATTACATTATACATTATAAAAAGAAATAATACTAACAGTTGTTAAAAAAAAAAGATTAAAAGATTTTAATCCCAATAAAATATACAGCAAATCATTCATGCATTTCAACCAATACAGTTACTGTACAGTTCAAATAAAAAGGCACAGTTCCAAATCCAAAAAAATATAGTCTTAATTACATACAGTAAAAGGTGGTTTCACTTATTGGATACATTCCTAAAAAGCACAATTAAAGAAAAGGTGGGTTCTTCATTCGACTTGCTACCCAGAAGATCTGGCCTCCCAGTGATGCTCCTTTAGCAAGGCATGAAATAATTCTATACATTCTGCAATAACATCAGCTTTATGTTTTAATCAGGATCACACACTTCACTGATCCACCTTTCTTTCTGATTGTGTGTGCACATCTTTTCCACCAGAGGGCAGTATTGGGCAAAGACGTTACAAAAGGCTTCTGAGTTAATACATGCTCAGTGATTGACTTGCACACAGCACTTCCACACCAAGAACATATAAAAGATAAAATCCATGAAAGAGAAAAAGGCAGATTTTGTGTCCACAGTCACACAGTCTGCTGCTCCAAAGTCTGTAAATGATGTGTGTGTGTGTGTGTGTGTGTGTGTGTGTGTGTGTGTGTGTTTCATTCGAGGAAGGTGGAAATTTTCTCACAGTATGAATGACTGTGTGTGTTTGAAATCCTGAACCTGTAAAAAGTCAAAAGTACAATTAAAGTTTTGGCAAATAACTAATGATATAATAATTTATATTATTATATATTATATTATATTATATATTATTATATTTATTATATTATTATATATTTATTTATTATATATATTATTATGAAACACATTCCAACAAAGAATGCTTGCTGAATTTCGTTTTATTATTATTATATTCAATTATTTTTAATAAAGCTTTACCCTTAACTAAACTATCAAATGTAACTCTCGATTCCACACAAATGGTATAAACTTGCAATTATTTACTTGTTGTAATTTTTACACATTCCAGTTTTGGACAACTTTAAACCTTTTATAATTGTCCTTACACAAATTTGCCACTAGATGGCACTCACGTTACCGATTTAGTGATGTAAGAAGAAGTCATTCTGCTCGTTCAAAGAAAGTTATAAGAGATTTCCTAACATATAATTTGTGTTTTAAATGAACACATATTACATCTCATATCTCACTGGTTCAATGTAAAACTATATATTAGAGGATTTAACACTCACACTTTGCGATGGAGGTCCATAACCAGCATGGGGGCTACGAGAAAAGAATACACACCACATAAATTAAAAGCAATCAACAGTATTTTAGACTAAAATAAGTACTCATTATTCAGAAAACTCGTATAGTATTGCGCTTATAATAAAACACAACTGTCCTAATAATAAATCTACACAGCTCTGGTTATCAATGTGTTTGCTTTTATCGGCATCGACGTTTCCACTGTCTTAATTTTCTTTTGAAATAAAAGTCTAATAGTTTATTCTTTACTTTCTGTCTATGATTCTTTTTTTTTCTCATTTCAGTGCTCCTGTTTGTTAGGTTTTTTTCTAATTTTATCAGTCACTCTGTCTAACTCACATGTCCTCTGATCTGTTGAGGTTCTGACTGCTGATGTGAGCCACGCCGTGACACTGTTGGATCCAGAATGACCTGCAATAAGGGGCCATGGTGGTAACAGGTCAGAGGTAACAGCTAGGGCATCAGTCTGGGTGTGTTTGTGTGAAGTTAATAGTGGATTTAGCCATGCAACATATACTATACTACAGTGTATGGAGGATGGCAAGCCAAGCACGTTTCATGCTGCTATGAAGCCGGTGTTCACACAAGACGCATTTTCCACACACTAGCAAATAAATCCATCTATATTAAAGGACTAATCTGCACTTTTGAATTAACTCCTAAATCCCATTTGTAGATGGGGAAGTGGTGGCTTAGTGGTTAAGGTGTTGGAAAGACCAGGTTTCGATTCCCAGCACCACCAAGCCACCACTTTTGGGCCCCTGAACACGGCCCTTAACCCCCGATTGCTCAGTTGTATAAAAGAGATAAATGTAAGTCGCTCTGGATCAGAGCAAATGATGTGAATGTAAATGAAACAATGCATGAAGACTATAGAATTATATTTGTGCCAATTAAAAATGTAAAAAAAAAATTAAGAAAAGTTGATTTTACGAAAGAAAAAAAAAAAGTCACAAAAATGTAACTGCTCTTTAAATACTCTTCATTTTTTATAAGCTATTTTTATAAATTTGTTTGCGAAACTTGCAAATTTTCATTCACTATTGAGGCACAAACCACTCATGAGGGCGGGGTTAAATGCGCTCTACTCCTATTGGCTAATGAGATTTTGATTGATGGAATCCGGACCTGGAAATAGAGCACAGATATTGAAAATCATAGTGATTTGTGTAAATCGTGTTTTGTTTGCATGTGATTATGTTTATAAATATTTAAGCTTTGGCCGTCGAGATGAGCTTGCAGAAGCGACATCATCAGCTGAGGAAAGTTATTACAAATAATTAACCAACATATATAATAAAATTGATTTTAAAAATTGTTTTATGCACAGCATGTGAGAGTTTTGTATTGTATGTTTTCAGTGTCCATGTTTAACTCATAACTACAAAATTGTTCTTATAATAATTTTTTTTGTTTGTTTGTTTATAACGGAGCTCGACAATTCAAAATCTCACTAGCCAATCAAAGGACACAGCTGTTAAGCCCGCCCCTTCTGAGGGGTTTGAGAAATGTGCAAACAGAATGTGTGAAAACAATTTTTTTTCTGTCTTCAAGACTTGAGAAAACAAATTATTTTGTTAACAAAAAATGAAGCATATTTAAGTTTATTTTTTTTATATAATCTGCAATTTGCAATCTTTTGTAACTGCAAATTTAGATCGTTCTAAAATGTTTCTTTTATTATGATTATTAGCACAAATATAATTCTTTGTTTGATACACACCAAACACACACACACACACGCACATATATATATTATTCTTACCCTCCTCTGTGTCCTTCGTCATAAAGAGATTAGGCCAAAACATCGAAAGAAAAAAACAGAAAATGGGTTAAAATATTTGCATTTAAAAAAATAAAAATTAACCTAAATATTCAGCTTCCTAATACAATCAAGTGTCTTAATGATTATTTACACTTTAATAATAAAATATGCAATTCAGGGCTGGAAATTTAATATTCTTTAAGTTACTGTGTCCCGGTTGTGTTCCAGCTACCCCTACCCCACCCACTGCTGATTTATAAAGCATGGTGGTGGTGGGATTGTGGTTGGTGGTGCTGTTGTGATGATTTGGGCTGCTTTCTAAAAGTTAATCCAAACAAAATTCCAAGCCTAAATGAATGATCCAAACTTTAATAAACCTCAGCGACAAAACAGACATTTGAGACAACATGTTACTGAATTAGTTAATACTGTAAAAGAGTCACAAACTTATATTATAAATACATCATTTATTAACTTACAAAGGTTCATAAATTATCTATTTATAATCTAAAAGTATTTAAATGTTTAACTTTAACTTACGGTTGAAGTAGCCATGTCGGTAGGCGTAATAGATCCCAAGAGTGCATGAACATATGACAAGGCATAAAATGACAATCCCGGCCACGATCCCTGCAACGTTCAGGTCATCTGAGTGAGTGAAATAAAAAAAAAAAAGATTACTGCAAATGAACTCAAGGAAAAATAAGCTGAATACTTAGTGGAAAGTAAACACCGGGAATCTACAGTACGTGGTATGTATTTTTCTTTCACACATGGAAACACCCACTCACCAACTGTCATGTGATTTCCTACACAGCTCTTTGATTTTCCAACCCAGTTATTGGCCTCACAGTGGTACAGTCCTGCATCGGCTTTAGTAACTGCATGAAACGTCTTTTGGAGGAAAAAAAACCCCAGAGTAATATTTAAATAACATATACAAAGTTATACAGATGTTGAGTGTTTATTATTCCTGTTTGTCTGAATCAATCTGTCTCTCTGGTTCATTTGATTCAGGCTGCTTTTGTAACTGTATCCACTTTATACAGAACCTCCAGCATTTCTCAGGCGACGTCTCGATCATCAACTATTAAGGCAAATTTAACCAATCAAAGGCTGTTCTGCATTACTATGCAGTTTTATCCAATCATCGTGCCTTTATCCAATCACCGATTTGTACATTTGACTAATTGCTGTAATGGCATTACAGCATTTTTTTTAAAAATGTCGACATGTTCCACGCTTACGTCTTCAACGCAAATTACCAAAGCAATTTACCCCTCCTGCGATTTACCCCTCCTGCCTTTCAGAGACGGTTCCAGCAGATACCCAGTGACCCCGAATTAGGGAATAAGCAGGTATGAAAGATGAATGAATACATAATAAATGAATTTCACGATATTCTTTATGGAGGTGGGCAGATTGTTTTGCACCCTGATGGTGCAATTTTTATAGAATCACAATTTTATTGCAACAAAACCTCTGAAAATATAATAATTTAACATAAAAAAACAGATGCATATTATTTTATAGACCAGCTGCCATTAAATCAGAAATTTTAATGTGCAACATTCACATTTACCGCATTTGGCAGATGCCTTTATTCAGAGTGACATTTACTTCTTTTATTCAACTAAGCAATTAGGGATTAGGGGGGGGGCCTTGCTCAGGGGCCCAGGAGTGGTAACTTGGTGGTGCTGGGAATGGGAATCGAACCCCAATTTTTCAATTAGCAGTCCAACCTTACCATCGTAACCATCCACACCACTTCCCCAAACTTCCCCCACCATGACTTCCCCAAAAAGACAAAAAGCATAAGAAACCCCAAAGGGACTGTTTATAGTTGCTTTATAGTTCCTATGAAATTAATTAAAATACTATCATGTAGAATGATAGACATTTTTAATAATTGGTGTCAAAACTGTGTCAAAACAAAACTGTGAGCGCATAAATACAGAATACATGTGTTACACTGCTGTGTGTCATAACGTAAGTGCAGTAGCTAGAAACAAGGTATATGATTAGCTTTGTGTGTCCAAGAGGACGCATGGGTTTACCCCATTTATCAAACTGAACACCCGTAAGTCATTTTCAATCAGTGATTTTAAAAATATTCTCTACACAATGCCCAGACTTACAAGAACGCCCGTCTCCTTGTTGACAGAGTACGTAGCGTTGGCGTAGTGCGGCGGAAAGACAGGCTTCTTGTCCTTGTACCAGGTGTAGATTGCTGGAGGAATACTGTACTGGTCTTTACAGCGCAGCACCACTGCCGATCCGGTCAGAGCCGAGCTCGGGATCTCACAGGACGGAGTGTGTGGAGGTACTGAGGCAGAGCAAACATATAAACAATAAAAAAATTTAGCATGCATTAGTAGATGTTTGGAAATAATAGCGATGCAAATACATTAGGAATAAAGTGTAACAAATAAATTCTCCTACCCAAGACTTTTAGAGTAATGTTGGTCTCTCCGAGCTGGATGGAGTCAGTAGAAGCGCTGACCTCACAGCGATATTCCCCAGCATCCTTCAGTGTCACCTTCAGTAACGTTATTGTGGCCCCTTCAATCTTTGCACGTCCCACAAAAGGTCCTGTGAAACAAAAGTGATGATTATGGCGCCAAAATGCACCTGAATATTTTAACCATATGGGGGGCTTTTTTTCCAGATGTTGCAGTGTAGCTCGTTACACTAAGTGGCCTTGCCAAAACCTGTGCCAGCAAAACAATGCTCCTGTGCATGAAGAAAAAAGACATGGTTGCCTAATTTTGTGTAAAATTTGAACTGGGATATTTGTATGCTGTCATTCAAAATACTCAGGTTCGTTGACGGTGGTGTCGCAGGCCGGCTTTTATCCCAGGGATTCTTCGTGTCTGGGTTACGCTCTGGCTCTCCCTTTTGGTTATACTGCCAAAGCTAGTCTAGCTGGAGACTCCAACTGCACAGTGTCTTTAAATTTTACACAATAATACTTAAAAATCCATATCTCTTTCTCTTTCTGGGGTTGGTTAACTTGCACCTGAGATATTAGTAACCAGTTTCCCACCCCTTTCCTTGAATTCGAGAAGTTTTGAAGATGGATTTGGACTCACTCTGCTCTAATGACCCAAGACTAAAGTTTACATTACATTTGATTACCATTACCATAAGCTTTAATGAACAAACATTCTGTGTCACCCAGATGAGAATGGGTTCCCTCTTGAGTCTGGTTCCTCTTAAGGTTTCTTCCTTATTTCATCTCAGGGAGATTTCCTTGCCACAGTCACCACCAGCTTGATCATTAGGGACAGATTTACACTTCATCACTGTTATGGCATTCTGTGTAAAGCTGCTTTGAGACATTGTGTATTGTTAAAGGCGCTATACAAATAAAAATGAACTGAATTAAATCGAATCACTCATTGAACGGATCCGAGTCTTAAAATCATTTGAGTCAGTAGGGAATCTGACTGCTTTTGCCAGGGTCCTTACATTAGAACGTACCCAATGTATCCTTGGACTCATGATTGTCAAATACTGACTTCCTTGGATCTGACTGTTTTTGCTACGTCCTTGGATCTTCAGTTTGCATTTATCTATGTTGGGTTTTTTTGTTAGCAACAAGATTAGTTAGGACTCAACTAATCCAAATAAACAAAGAGAAAGAGACTAATTAAACCAGATCAATTCGCTTATCTCTAGTAGATATGGGTTTGATAGTCAGGTGTTTAAAGTGAGTGTCTCAAATAACAAAATAATGAAAATTACATGTCAATTTTTTTCTACTGCACATATTTAGCTCTGATAATGCAATTCGTTTAATTTGACGAAAAACATTAATTCGGTTCTAATCTAGACACAGTGGAGATTATTCACCTGTGAAGTTGTTATTGAAATACACAAAGGTGGTGTCTGTATCTTTTTTCTTCCACTCAATGCGAGGATTCTGATCTTTCTCCGTCTTAAACTCACACGAAAGTCTGGCAGCTACAAAATAATAGCAGAAAAATGGTGGAAATATAAAGTCATATCAATAATGTTAATGGATTTAATGAGAGATTTATGCTATGACATCACTTATTTTTCACTGAACTTTACTCACCTGAATATTCCTCCACTTTTACTATAGGGGTCGAGGTGGTGACTGTGACAGGAACGACAGGAAAATCTAATATTGGGACAAAATTACAAGTTTGTTTATTCTTTAAAAGCAATTCTTAGTTTTCCAAATAATGTTGATTGTTACTTTTTTTATTAACAAGTAAAAAGTAATATCGTTCCGAGTTCAGATTATTAACCATGTCGCTCATTGGAATAATTAGCATGAAAAAAACTATTATAGAACCTTTATTTGTGTAACTTGAGAGGTTAAAACTCTTTATTTTAAAATAAATGTAAAAGTTTATTGTTCAGCATTAAACACAACACTTACTGGTGTATTTAATATAGTTTAGAAGTATTTCCGCTAAGCTAGTCTACTAAAAGCAATGAAATGAGAAATAGTTCTTGTTTTATTAACCCTATTTTTGCTTTCTGAGATATTCTAAGTGTTTCTTCATAAGTATCTAAAAGTTAAAGGTTATAACCACTAAGTTAAATGTAAGTTTATGTCAACAGAGGAAAAAAAACTTCTCACACTGAAAGTCAACAGTGTCTTGTTTTATTATGTTTTATTATTAGACTTGCTGCAACTTTTTTTGTTGTTTTACTAATTGGCAACGTCTCTTATGTCGATTTCTGTTTCTCAAGCAACATAGAATGCCAGAGTTTGTAGCTTTTTTAAGACACTCTTGGTCAGATAGGGAAACATTTAGTGGTATGTCTATACATCGAGATCTTTAAGAGTTCTTTCTAAAGGAGAAGCTAAAGAAGTTTGAAGATTTTTGAAGATATTTTGCTTAAATAACACATTACGTTATACCACGCTTAAGATGATGCTGAAGAGTGTAAAACCTTAGAGGAAGTTAATTCTACAGCCATGAACTTCAGGCATCAGGCACCGTATACAAAATCAGAACAGTCTTAAACCATCAGGTGGTGTTCATGTTTTTGTTACCTAGCAGGTGTTCATGGGTCTGGTGGGCCAACCGCATTATTGGATTTTTAAAAAAGATGTTTATTTTAGTTCACTTACGAACATTATAAACAACATTTATCGGTAATATTTGCAATTTATGGTTGATATTTTTGATATTGACATTTGAAAATATAAGTGTTCTGGTAAATATGTTCTATTTTATGTTTTACATAAATAATAGGGCTAAAAAACTATATATATATATATATAATTAATAGCATAATTTCTCTTTAATCGAGTCCCACAAACCCAAACATCACACAAGGGTTAAACCATATTGTTCCTATTTTTTCCATGTGAAAGTTTAACTTCCATACAATTTTGTTGTCTAGTAAAGTAATGCTGCTAAAAATACATACAGATTGGACAAAAATAGTTGGCATTTTACAGTTGCGTGCTCTGATGAAAAAGCAGTGACCAGGTTCATTTCCTGAAAACGAGACCACGGATGACTTCTATTCAGGAACAGGAAACAGGTGCAGCCTTTCCTCCCTGTTGATTGGATTTTTCATTGTTCATCTTCCTGTTTCTGTTTCTAGGTAATTCATCACATCATCAAGTCACCGTTTACTATTCACTTTTTAAATGTATTCTATATTTCCATTCGCTATTGTCTCAAAATAAATTGATTTATTGTACAAATACAGCACTTGGTCTTCTTGGGTAGTCAGAAATAGAGGTAAGGTTTGGAATCTATTTCAGTAGTAATGGTAAACAAGCCATTATGGAAAACGGAGTGTCCTCTAAACTAAATTAAACTAAACTAAACTAAACTAAACTAAACTAAACTAAACTAAACTAAACTAAACTATTCAGCAAGTCAGGTCTGCCTTAAGATTTTTCACTGTTCTGGCATCAAGATGGTGGAATGAACTTCCGATCAATGTCAGAACAGCCGAATTACTCACTGTCTTCAGGGGACGATTAAAGACCCACCTCTTTCTAAAAAATGTCGCTCTATTTTTCAACAGTTTTTAGTTGGTAATCTACTGTACTAATATTGAGCTATTTAATGATGAGGCTTAAAGTACTTTTCTACATCACCCTTTATTACTAAATGTTACTTATTTTTAATTTATCCATAAATAGAAAACTGTGAATAAGAGTTACTGGGCCAGCGGCATGATGTAATGGGTGAAGACGCCGGCACTCACATGCGCTGTTGCGCTCTGACGAGCCGGGTTCGATTCTGTTTTGGGACCTTTCCGGTCTCACCACCCCCTCCCCCACGCTTCATCTCAGTGTAAAATAGACTTTTAAAAAAAGAATTGCCCTATAAACATAATAAAGTAACTGAATATAAATCAAAACAATCATAAAAACTATTTTGTCTATCTCTTTTTTACAATTTATAAGTGCAAAACTGTATCGTCACGTTGCACTCCAAAAGCAATAACCCCGCCCACTCTTACAGTTGGGATATTTTACTATATTGTATAGTACATTCATTTATTCATCTTCTTTCACAGGCATTGCCTATCCAGGCAGGAGGGGTCCACCCTGGACAGGTCACTAGTCCAGGGCAATGAAGAACCACTGAACTGTGGGAGGAAACTGGGGTACCCAGAGTAAACCCACGCAAGCACAGGGAAAACATGCAAACTCCACACAGAAGGACCCCTGCTCGGGAACCGAACCTCTTGCTGTGAGGCCACAGTGCTAACCACTAAGCCACCATGCTGCCCCATACATAGTAATATTTTTTAACTAAATGATCATATAGCAAAATATTAAAGACGCAAAAATCGATACACTCTGTGATAATAAACATGGTGTGTCTTTGTCCATAATACAAAATACTACAAAAATATGTTTTTGACGTCTGATTTTTGAAAAAAAAAAAACACAAAAAAGAGATGCAATTACACAACTAAGAACAACATCTGACAACTAAACAACTAAAACAGCATCTGAGTCACACTGAGTTACAGTCACTCTACTGAATCCTTGTTTATGGATATTAGAGATGTGATCAGATACAACAATTAAAAGATAAACAGTCACTGATTGCTGGTTGTCAGACTCATAGTGTAGTCTATCTGAGGAGAGGAGCTTCCTTCCTGTTAGGAAACTGTAAGCACTCATTATGGTTTGTACTGTTTAGCCTTCTGTAGTGATGTCACACTTCAATTCAGTGTATAAGGTGGTGTTTCCTGCTCCTAGTTTTGGTATCACTGATACTTCCGGCACAAATATTAGTCTCACTGTAAAAAGGAAATTCTTTCAGTAAAAAACAAAAGCAAGAATAGGAAGTCAACAATTTTATCACCTTACAACAACACTGTTGTAGCATCAAAGATCGCTTTGGTATCTATATGTTATACAGTATGTCATTTACATCTAAAAACAAACCCAAAAAAAGTGTATGTCAAATCTTAACTAAGTTTAACCTTTTTTTAAACTATAAATGAGTTGCAAATATATAACCTATATTTAAAGAATTATATATATATATGAAAGTTTTAATTGTAGCTAGCTAGATAGATAGATAGCTAGCTAGATAGATAGATAGATAGATAGATAGATAGATAGATAGATAGAAATTTTATTTTCATTGCAAGGTACAAGTACATAGCATTTACCAGAAGTGCAAATAGTAGTACTGATAAATATGTAAATATGTACAGTAATAAATAAGGCTCTGTGAGTATGTGCAGAGAGGATTATGTGCAACTATGTGCAAGTATTTACAGCAATGCATTGTGCAAAAGTGTGCATTTTGTAAATTGTATGCGTAGTGCAAAAGGTGTGCATTGTGTACCCTGTACAGACAGATTTATTTTATAAACAAATTAGTGTGATAAACATTATTATGTGGTGTTTAAATGAATTATTTTATACAGAGAAAAACAAAGTAACAGAATAAGGTGTGAGGTGTAGTGAGCAAGAAGATAGTGAGGTGTAGTGAGACATGACATATATATATATTGACATAACATTGACATACTTGACCATTAGATCCATTTACATCCACAAGCATTATGTGATGATAGCAAAGTGTAAGCTCAGTGGTTATGGAAGATTCAATTCCCTGCTTCACCTTTGCTGGGCCCCCAAGCAATACCCTTAACCCCCAATTGCTTAGATGTATAAAAGGGATAAATGTAAGTCGCTCTAGATGAGAGCATCTGCCAAATGCTGCAAATGTATATTTTAGATGTAGTTTTACTCTTTCTCCTATAATAACCAGCACACCTCTGGAATGTCTTTTTATTGGATTGTGTAGCACAACTGTTTATGTTTATGAGAGTTCCTCCACTGCAAAACATATAGAACACACCATGTCTTCCTGGAGATCAGGGGTTTTGTGCACTGGGACATTGTATGTTTAAACGTTCCATTATTCCTTACTGAAAGAAAGAGACTCAGACACTGTTCCAACATGACAAAGACATTTTAGACAACGGTATGCTTCAGGCAACAGTTTTGGAAGACAGACTTATGTGGTTCTGCTGTAAGGTGTCCACAAAGCTTTGGACATACATTGTAGCTATATATGCTACGGTGCGTTTATTAAACTATATAGAATAGCTTATGAATATCACATTTTTATAGAAAGAAATATAGGAAATGTCTATAAGGAGTCTCCAGTGTCAGTCCTGTGTTACAGACCGATAAGGCTTAAAGTTTATTTGCTTTAAACTAGAAATTGTTGCAGATGAGCTTCACAAAGATAAATTTTGATTGTGAATGAAAATGTTGCAGCCTTAACATTTTTTATTCTTTTTCACCATTTAATTTTGTTTTCTGAACATTGGAATGACTGTAGAACAGATGAAAAGAACCGTTCTATTGCATATGAGAACAGAGTTATCACTTGTTTTGTATGTTCTTAATTTTTAAAAAAATAATGAAATGTTTGCAACATTGCTGTGATATAGAAATAAAACACATGAGGATGTGCTGATAGTGGAAAATAATTAACTACAGAGTGTTGATGTAGCCTGACGTTGGTTGCACAGTTTGCTGCTGGTTTAATTGTCTACACTCTTTTCCGGTCAGAGGAAACTGCCCTAGCTTATATCCCAATATAGTCCAAAAGAGCTACAATAAATAATAGTACAATGGGTCTTTATTTTGGACTGATATCATCCAGTTCACCCTACGCCAAACCACAACTCTGTTCCCAAGAGTGATGATACGATGCAAACTTTTATCAACACTGCTTTCTGTCTAACATGACCTTGCAGCAGGCATCTTATCATTTTACCTTCCTTGTAAACTTTATTGTAACAAACTGGATAGAACAGATGATGATATTATGGGGAGAAAAGTGAGACATAGTGGCAGAATTGGTACACGGTAGTCAGGTGGTTGCCAGCCATTCATATTGACCATTTGACAAAAGTGTCAAGAGGAGATAAGAATAGTGAGGGAGTGGTAGCACAGCAATAAAGGTGTTGGACTGCTAACTGGAGGATCAGGGTTTGATTTCCAGCACGACCATGTTACCACTGTTGGGCCCCTGAGTAAGGCCCTTAACCCCTAATTGCTTAGTTAATAAAACAAAAAGAATAAGTCACCCTGGATAAGGGTGTCTGCTAAATGCTGTAAATGTACATTTCTGGCATCTTATTGAAATAGGATAAATGAGCAGGACTGAGAGACAAAAAACTTATGTACCTTAAAATAAAGAGATATAAGAACAGGGTTTAAGCTGTAAATTTATGGCGGCTTATGGTTAAGAGGAAGTGGTGGCTCATGGTTAAGATGTTGGACTACCAACCTAAGATTGTGGGTTTGATTTCCAGCTCCACCAAGCTACCCTTATTGGGCCCCTAAGCAAGTCCTTAACCCCTCATTGCTTAGTTGTATAAAATGAGTTAAATGTAAGTCGCTCTGGATAAGAGTGTCTGCCAAATGCTGTAAATGTAAAGAAAAAAATATAATTTTAAATAAAATTAACTTATTA
Organism: Bagarius yarrelli; assembly: GCA_005784505.1. Lineage (NCBI taxonomy): Eukaryota > Metazoa > Chordata > Actinopteri > Siluriformes > Sisoridae > Bagarius > Bagarius yarrelli. Next base: position 3,549,919 of record VCAZ01000004.1, on the reverse strand, counting down.
TTTTTAGTTATAAAATGTTCTTTAGTAATTGTCCACATGGGGAGGAAGCAGCTCAGTAGTTAACATGTTGGATTACATGATCAGGAGACTACAGTTCAATTCCCAGCACCAACAATCTGCCACTGCTGGGCCCCTGAGCAAGGCCCTCAATCCCTAATTTCTCAGTTTTTGTTAAAGAATTAAAGAGTTATCCAGAACAAAAAAGAGGAACTACCGTAAAATGTTACATACAGTCATACATACTGTCTTTGGCACAAAATTGACTTATTATATATATTCTGTTGTCCCATACGATCTAAAATGTCACACAACATATCAATGCTACTACTGATCTCTTATTATTTATCTTTACCATTTAAGACAAAAATTTTATGGCAAATTATAAAAGTTCTTAAGTAAGTCACTTGGCAAATGGTAAGAAAGAACGACAGAGGGAGAAAACAAAAGGTTCTCTGTGTGCATGTAATTCTGCACTTGTCAGAGGGAACAGCTGGCTCAGACGGGTGGCTCTGGTACAGACAGCCCCACCTTTACACACACACACACACACACACACACACCAGCAGCAGCAGCAGCAGAAGCTAATAGTTCACCCCCAGTTTGTCTTCCTTACATACATCTTAGTGGCAGAAGCATGGCCTCGTGTACATGTGTTCTATATCATCCATCATCTATGTGTTTTTCTGTGCTGTTTATCCTATACATGGTCGAGTTTATTCCAAGAAAACCGGGGCAGACGGCAAAAAAAAAAGTTTTATATTTGATTTTTATGTATTATAGTATATTTTTAATACATAGATTTTGTAAGATATATTATTAAATATTAAATTCAAAGTATTTCAAAAGGCGACAAAAATATTTACAAGCACAACTTTCATGAAAAAATCACGTCTAAACACCTACAGCTCATCAGACCAGATTGGTGGACACAATCTTTATATCCTTTCCCTCACACTTTCTCTGCCACCACAAACCTTTCTGGTTTACGTGCAAGTTTTTGATTCCCAATATGTTTTTCCAGAAGTTTTTTAGTCCTTGATTTTTTAAAGCACCACACACATATTACATTTCTGTTCCTTTTCCTGATGATTATTTTTTCCAGTTCTAAAACCCCAGTGTAAATCCCACACAACTATCCCTATAAACCACCGCTTACACAGTAAATTCAGTGTCTCTGCACTGATAAGCTATTAGATTTTCCATAACACTGTATAACAAATATTCTACACATTTAGTCAGGAATCAGCTTTGTGTATTGTTTGTATATATCAGCCGTGTGTGTACACTAATTCATAATATAAGTAGTCTGGATGACTGTATTACTTATTTTCCACAATTGTTCGATGTAGAATGTTGACCGGTTTTATGCTTTTATTTATAAGGATGTTTTATCTTATGAATTTGTCATATTATCTCAGCAAATGTTGCCGCATCAGCACCGCCTCATTTTTGTTTTATTAAAAATAAATATATATATATTAATTATTTTTTATCATCTCAATTTTAAGTTTATTTATATTTGATTTTTCTGTAAAACTGCTTTGACACAAGGTCCATTGTCTCTATTTAAAGCCCTAAACAACAACAACAATTTATATGTCTGTATGAAATGTAATTTATTTTTATTTTTTTTAACAAAAAAAAGCATATACAGAAATATTTTTATGACCAGCTGACACCATCATCTACTTCTTAAGTAGCCTACAGGTTAATTCCTTTGTCAAAGCCTTAAGAGGAGCAGGTGGGTGAAAAGTCTACTTACTCTGCAGTAACAGCAGCAAAAAAACCATCAGAAAAACAGAAATCTTCATTTTATCCTGATTTTAATGCGGGTTGCCAAAGAAGTGTGTTAGCTCTTGGATCTCAGTAGGATAACAAGGGTCCAAGGGCTGTCCGAGAGTTTGTTTTCCTTTCTTTAAGCAGGTGTGTGTGTGTGTGTGTGTAAGAGAGAAAGTGTGTGTGCACAAGTCCCTTTAATCCGAGGCACGACTTGCGCTTTCTCCTGTCTTGTGTTACATTACTTAAGGAGGCTCAGACGCGCTCTCCGTTATATGGTTAGCCAAAAGAGTCAATACACTAAAACTACAAAGAAGGCATGTGCTTATAAATGGCAGGTTAACCAACTCCATATTTTATACCAAGTTAGTGAATATTTTTATATGTAGACCGGGCTGATCTTAATTAATTTCAAAATACTATAAGTACATGGAATTTTTTAGGTGTTTGGACACTTTTGGTTTTCCACAAGTCAGTGTTCGCTCAGTGTGAGGAAGGAAGGCGGGAGAGGGCAGGAGAGAGGGGCACTTAACTTTATTCTGAACTTTTTGTATGAAAATTATTTTTATATATTTTTTCGGATCATGTTTCAAAAAATACATTATATGTTTAATTATTTGAATATAAGTAAGATATGTTTTAATAATTTCCTGTGATTGTGTTATGGCATAATATGGTATATGTTATGTTACAGTATATGTTATAATTATACATTTTTGCTTAAAATAGAGCTGAAGATGTTGAGGTTTTCTTTGGGAGTGACGAGGTTGGACCAGATTGGGAACGAGTTCATCAGAGGGACGACTCATGTTAGATGTTTTGGGGAAAAAGTCAGGGAAGACAGATTGAGGTGGTTTGGACATGTACAGAGGACTGATAGTAAATATATTGGTAGGAGGATGTTAGAAATGAAGCTACCAGGCAGAAGACAAAGAGGAAGACCAAAGAGGAGGCATACGGATGCGATAAACGAGGACATGAGGTTAGTGGGTGTGAGTGAAGAGGATGTAGAGAATAGGGTTAGGTGGAGACAGATGATTTGCTGTGGTGACCCCTAAAAAGGAACAGCCGAAAGGAGAAGAAGAAGGTATATGTCATGTCATATCTTACTTAAGTCCAGTGATGTCAATAAAAATCTTATGTCATGCCATGTCATGTTATGTTATGTATGTCATGTCGCGTCACGTCACTTCATGGTATGTTACTTTGTGGTATGGTATATGTCATGTCATGTTTAAGTTATGGTATATGTCATGTTATGTTATGTTATGTTATATTTCATGTCACGTCATGTCATGTGTCATATCTTACTTCAGTGCAGTAAGGCAGAAATGTAAATAAAAATCTGATGTCATGCCATGTCATGTTATGTTATGACACACCACATAACGTAATAGTATGGTGTGGTACAGTGTATGTTATGTCATATCATGTCATGTTATGGTATGTGATGTAATTTCATGATCATGGTATATGTCCTGTCATGTCATGTTATGTCGTGTCATGCCATGACTTTTCTTTCTTCACCAAACTGTTGCCACAGAGTTAGAAACACTTTATTGTCATCACATGCTGTAACATAACAATATTTCTAATTGATTTCTACTTTTTAAGAGACCCAAACCCTGTTCCAGAAAGACAAAGTGAATAAATGAAGTATCCTGTACAGAGCCCCGACTCTGACCCAAAGTCAATGTGCAGATCATCTAGGCAAATTAAAAAAAAAACCCATATCAGCTCTTTCTCTAATGGGTTGATTAGGGTGTAGTGCTGCCACCTTACAGCTCTTAGGTCCAATCCTGAAATAGGGTTGCTGTCTGTGCTGGTTTTCATGTTCTCCCTATGTTCCTGTAAAATTCTTTCTGATTCTTTGGGTCAGACCCATAGAGGTGGATCAGCTATGCTAAATTTTGTGTGTGTGTGTGTGTGTGTAATGTGCATACATGATGCTCTAGCCTGAACCTTAATCTAAGATGAATTTTCCTGTCTTGCCCTGTATTTTTTATAGGATAGCTTCCAGATCCAGCACAACCTCCAAACAATGACAGATAATAAAGCTAAATAAATAAAATAATGTTCATGTGTCCTCTTTTTATACCAAACTGATTTGACTGGTTTTACTCCATATTTGATCAAACAAGATTATTCAAATCTTAATTTAGCACTAATCATAGCTAAACTGAGCAGGTCTATTTTCATCGATTCGTACAAACAACAATTTTTCAATTTACATCCTTGTAACAGTTACAACAAATAAAGCACACACATAAATTAAAAATCCCAATCATAAATTCAATCAGTCATCTGGATGTTAGAAGTATGTAATTAAATTAGCAATATAATGTAATAAAATAAAATATAATATAGATCCTGTCTAATTTAAATATTAACTAATTTAAAAACAATAATTAAAAAAAATTTTTTTCATTAATTAAATTAAACACCGCCTCATATTTGTAGGTATTTGGATAGAAATATTACTGATAAGAATGTGTTGGCATTGTAAAGGCATTAACACTGTTGGTCTTAATGGGCTGTGGGTCAAACATCTCCACTGGTTCGACAACATGCAGCAGGCGGTGTGTTTGTCTTCAGAGCAGGACCAAAGTATCTTTTTACACACTTGCTTGTGGTCAAAAATTTGAGTAAAGACAACAGCTGGTAGCCCAACCTCAAAAGTTTCAATTCCACATGTAATCTTGCGAAAGGATTCAGGCAATAAATTTACAACCAGAACTTAAAGACGAATAATTACAGGGTTCTATTATTGCTATATAAATTTATGGAATCAAATTTAACTCGGATTCGTCAAATTAAACAAATAAACAGAAAAATGGAAGAAGAAACAAAGAGAGGCGGCTATGATGATCTTGCAAAGTGTTACGTTTAAACTGTAAACCAATATTACCCCACAAAGTGGAGGCAGTTGTAGCTAAGTGGTTAAGGTGTTAGAATGCTGATGGGAAGGTTATGGGTTTAATTCCCACCACAAAGCTGCCAGTGCTGGGCTCCATAACAAGGCCCTTACCCTTCAACAGCTCATTTGGATTAAAAAAAAAAGAAATTAATGTAAATATCTGCCAGAAATGAGAAATAAAAAGCAAAAGACTAATAAAATAAAACAAGAGAAAAAGAGTTTGACAGAAACAATAATAAGATTTTCTCCTTTAGAAATGACGCTAAACTGTTTTTCTATTTAACATAAATTGACATAAATGTGAAATCACAACTTGTCATGTGTTCTGGTATTTAAACCCTGCCAGCTGTCCCCACATGACAGATGCACCAGTTGCTGAGGGGCTGCCAGTCACACACAACAGGGCCTTTGTCTCAGTTCATTCAAGTTTTGCCTGCATGAAGGCAAATACACACACACACACACACAGCTCCTGCTGACCAGACAAGGCCAGACATGCATTACAGTAACACAAGCTAATAATGTAGAGGCACACACACCAAAACTTTCTCAAATACACACACACACTCCATATAAGGAGACATTCCTGTAGAGCTGTAAAACAGATGTAGATTTGGGTCATGACGTGACATCACTGACCGGTTTTAATAAACAATGTCTAACAGCAAGTTGAAACTTTACTCGGCTTATTTTCTCATCTTTATTGTCTGTGTTTAAATACCGGCTGGGCTAAAAAAAAAAAATACCTACCACAAGTCTGGGAGAATTTTTTTTCATTTTAAATGACCAAAAGTATTATTTAAAAAATGTTTTTGAGCAAATTACATATTTATTCTTACTCCTATACTAACAGCCACACAAAGACTTTCCACTAGATTGTGTTGAGTGACTGTGGGGATTTGTGCTCATTTATATATTATATTTATATATAATATGTATTTATATATAAGTGTGACGAGCAACACCGGAACCCCCAGACCGCAGCGATGCTACATACGTAACAACAAAATTATATTTTATCATACAAGAAATATATTTTGGAAATATTTCATTGCACATCAGTTACAAAATATTTAACATATATTTATTTTTTTTTACTGTATAATTAAAAAGCTTGTTTGCTAAACTGCTAATTGAAAGATCAGGGTTTGATTCTCAGCACCACCAAGTTCCACTGTTGGGCCCCTGAGTAAGACCCTTAAGCCCCAATTGCTCAGTTATATAAAAGTGCAACCCCCCACCCCCAAAAATAATCCCTCTATTCAGTAAATACACCGAAATTCAGCTGGTGTGTAGTTTATTCAGCAATCTTACACAAAGATGATACAGTGTTTGTTATACATGTGGTGAGCTGCAGGTCAGTGCTGGGAAGATGAGGGCGTGGTTTCGGGAGAAGGGGGTGGGGTCATAGGTTTGCTGGTTGCAGATGAGGATGAGGGGATGTCCACCTGTAAGACAGAGAGGTTGACTGCTGTTACACTCTTCTAAAGCCAGAATACATAAAATGACTGATTTAGTCTTTTCATTTGTCTTACTAATTTCTCAGCTCTCTTCCTCAGCCTCCTCCACACTGCATGGTAAGCCTGTAGGGGGGAAAAAAGATACGGTTTTTTGGATGTAAAAAGCAGTTCTGCTTAAAACCTTGTTAAAGGACACTCATAAAAATAAAAATAAAAAAGGTCACATGTCCTTTAGAATTTTAATTATGCATGCATTATGCACAGCAAATGCTGTATTCTCTGCATTCTTTTCTAAAAGTTTTAAACACAATTAAAGACTGATACCATAACTGTTTTTGACATCATCATCATCATCATCATCTATACTGGTACAGCGTACAGATAACCCAAACTTTTAAATGGTGCAGCTTTACAGTACAGTAGTAGTAGGACAGTCAAATAGGTCGGAAATCACATACTTTCATACTACAGTATATAGTAGGCGAATCTGAGTATGTCCGCTTTCTAAACTGAAGTATGTATATGATGTATACTTTACTATCCTATGAGGTTACAGGAAAAACGATTCGTTAAGTCGAAGCAGCGACGCAGCACTCGAGTGCTTTAAGTACTTAAACGAGTGCAATTTAACTGCAAGTATTAATGTTTGTTTCGTTTGTTCAAGTTAAACATACTCCAACTTTAAATCTGCACTGCCGTGACAACGCATGTCATTTGTCAGTATTAACACGATGTATGTAGTATGTCTGAATTTTATCCATGCTACCCCTAACCATACTATATAAAACATACTATTTAAACAGTTTGTACACTCGTAAATGTAGAAGACACTCCAGTAGTATGTGATGGATGGAGCTGTGGTCTTTTCTTAGATAGGTCTTCATACTGACGGTAGAAAGTCTGGACTTAGCCGATTTTTATTGCCCAAAAGAGCGTCTGACTTACATGTAAAGGAACCAATCACAGTTAGTTTTGTTCAGTGCGACAAGTCTGTACCCGGAACTTCACAATCATTTGGAAAATCCAGCATTCGTAAGCGCTCACTGTCACAACTGCAAATATGATGGCCTCCATCTCTGATGAGGAAAGTACAGTTGATAGCAGACAGCTGTAAAACCCAACCAATCAGATAACGACTCCTAAAGCAGTTGGCAATTTTTGTATGCCATAAAATGATTGTGCATTTTCAGTAGCTGCCCCTAGATTGTGGAATGATCTGCCCCTCTAGATTAGATCTGTATCTTCACTTTCCGTTTTTAAATCTTTGGTGAAAATCTACCGGTTTGACCTGGCTTTTAATCAGGTTGTATGTCTTTCTTTTTATCTATTGTCCTGTATTGTGTAATGTATTTTTATGTATTGTGCAGCACATTGGCCAACCCAATGGTTGTGTTTAATAGTGCTACATAAATAAAATTGACAGACAATTGACATACGCATCAGACATTCAGTCAACGGCTGTCGTGAGGCTGAACCTATATGTGAGGGAGTTCTTGGAGAACGTTTAACAGCAGGTTTGTGAAGCTTTATTCTTTCAAAGATCCCCTGAGAAATCATAAACTCTAATGTAGTATTATTATCTAATATTATTTTGACCATCACACCATGGTTATTCTTGCAATTCTCTACTTGATACACGGATCTAATAGCTTTTATCTATAATTTACATCTTTGAAATTTGTCATTTAATCTGTTTTTGACTCTTTCCCACACAAACAGCTGGATGGTTAGTACTGTACCGTGAGGTTGAGGGGAAGAGAGAGGCCCTGGACTCGGCGCTGTAAGCCCCACCGTCCTTCTCCCAGTGCGTGCAGTGCTGTTACTTCATACTGACAGCACAGACCTGTTCTGGCCACCAGGGGGCCTTCTGACAGAGTCACATGCTCTCCACACCTGACAAACAAAAAGATTTTTATCTGTGCTGCTGGTAAACCCGTATTCTTTTTTTAATTAGCTGATTTTTAATGATGCACTGTAAAAATCAACACTCATAGCATAAATGTAACTCAGGATAAGGTGTGTGTGTGTGAGTAAGAGAGAGAGAGAGAGAGTGAGTACATAAGGATCGCCGGCTCTTGATTGTGTGTCTTGGTTATGTGTACATTGTGTGTACTGACCTGTATAATGACACAGTCCCACTGGGGCAGTTAGCAGCCATTTCCTCCACCTCCTCTTGTTTATTTCTACATCATATAAAAAAAAAAAAAAGTGTATAAAATCATATAAAAATAACATTACTATGAATAATTTGATGTGTGATTTCAAGTGATGGAGGAAGTAAAGGTAATTTACTTTCCATAAACAACATCTTAACTAGCTTAACTATACCTTAAAACAAAAATAATAATCACATTGTTAAAACTTAGCTTTACACTGTGCAATTTTTAATAATCTTTTGTGATGATCCCCATGTCACACCGTAGGTTCTCAGTAGTCATATTGTCAGACAGTCCAACAGTCAAGACACGTCAAAAACAGACAAACAAAAAACAATCGTCTGCAGTTTTACATTATCAATTCGTAACCTGCGTTTTAAAGCTAATGGCAATGACAAGCCATAGAAATATTCCTTTTTCCTCCATAACCTAATCAGTTTACTTTTAGCTGTTCTGTCCACCAGACTCGTTTTCCATTGGTTTCTGGTTTGATGGCCGTTGTAGGAGAAGTCACACTGCAGGAAACTACCAGAAGTTCACATTTATGGCATTTGGCAGACGTACTTAATCAGAGGACTTAAATTTATCTTAGTTATACAACTGAGTAATTGGGGGTTAAGGATCTTGCTCAGGGGCCCAGATATGGTGGCTTGGTGGGGCTGGGAATTGAACCCAGAATCCTCAGGTTGGTAGTCGAACACCTTAACCATAAGCCACCATTAATCATCTGTCTGTGAATGTGTCAAACTGGACAACAGATTTTAGTGTAGGATTAGAAGAATCTTAGAATTTTTAAATTTGTCTCAGACAAATAAATCGCGGCCAAAGTTTAAATCGGGTTTTAGAGTTATATAACTACAGCTTAAAAATGAACAAATTACACATTTAATTATTTCCTCCATTCCTTAATATATACATCCTAATAATTTTACTTTGTATAAAAGTACTTTGTGAAAGAAAGAAGAGGTACCTGCTGTGAGAGAAGATCTCCAGTGCTACTGGAGGAATCACCACCAGAGGTTCCCAGGGTAAATCTTTGTACACGAGCTGCTGAGCTTCACGAGTGAACGAGCGCAGGTTCTCCTGTAAGATGATCAGAGGCAGTTTTATCATTAGTGTCTGACTGAGTTACAGCAGATTTAGTCAGATTATAGCAGATATGTGTAGCCAGAGCTTCAGACCGATGTTCGGAACTCCATAGCAGAAGGAGGATCTGCTAATGTAAGCGCTTGCAGTTGCATGGTTTGACCAGTGTGGAGCTGTTGAGCAAGAATGCAAGTCTGAATGCAGTCCAATATTGAACATATGCATGTTTTCCTTTCAATGTGGATGTTTACAGCAGCTGAGCAGGGTGTGTAAGGTGTCCCAATTCGCTGGTGAGCTTCTCTACTTCCGCCTTTCTGTGCCCTTAATGCACACTTTCTGTAAGTGCGGGTCAAAAGTGGAACTTGTTTAAAGATATTACCCAGAATTCCTCTGCTGCTGTTTTTTTAAACCAATAAAGGAAAAATAAGCGAAAAAGCAGGGCGCTAAAGCAGGGTGCTTTAAATGGACATTTGGGAAGAGCATGAAAAAAATGGACAAGAATAAAAAAAAGTTACGTGTCCATAAAATGTTTAATCATGTAATTATAATTTTGGACTATCGGTACCACCATTTTTTTGTATGAGGAAGGTCGCAACAACAACATAGCAATAACATTAAACCTAATCAGCACACTTAATTAAAGTCTGCAGAGTATTGGGACAGGGCAGCTGTATACGGTTCTTTAAGGCATCCTAAAAGTCTCAAATATAAAAAAAACCCCACAGTGTCAGTGTCACCATCAGTTAAAAATATAACTATAATTTCCACTTTAATCAGCAATGCAGTCGGTGTGATGTGAGCTAAGGGTAAATCATAATATCAGTGAAAGAAATCGACTACCAAACTAGTCAATTTTTCCAGCCTCTAAAGAGCAGTAAACATGATGACCTCCGTCTTTAAAGTGTCACGATGGTTTTGTAACTCTTCGAATTCAGAGAACCAGATGACGACTTTAACACTAAGTGTTAACACTAAGTGTGTTTCATTTAGTGTCCCAAATACATCAGACGGTTACGTCAACAGTCATGAGACGTTTTGTACAAAAAATAAGGTTATCACTACATTTATGTCATCTACAGTGAATTTCAGAACTTTTTCCACCATTAATGTGTTCATAAGCCGTACAACCCCATTTAAAAAAACTTAATTTGGTTGGAGACCCTTAAACCTCAGTCTTTTATGAACGTGACTATCAGCATGACACACCTTTACTTGGTAATATTTGCCCACTTTTACCACCAAAAGGTTTCAATTTGTTAATTGGAACGTACAAGGTTAAGGTCACATTAACGGTGGAAAAAGTTCTGAACTTATTCATCTCTAGACATTTACATCCACTGTACATCAGCCTACGTTTAAAACTGTTACCTATCAAAGACCATTAAGCCCAACTGAATGACTGAATCACTAAAATTATAATAAATTTTAATTACCTAGTATAAAATTACCATATCAACACTGCGCTTCTACCAGCCATGCAGTACATTACAATAAACCGACCTCTGATGGAGTCCAGGAGTCTAACCGAGGATCCAGGATCAGGTCACAGCAAAAAGCACCAGCGGTCACTAAAAACAGCAAGATAGCAGAGAACCATTACAGCCATGACTACCAGCTGCCACCATAATCGCATATATTCTGTCTTAATGTTACTACAGACGCAGAACAGGCAAAAAAAATATCATTAAAAAAAACTATTATTTATATTCGCTTCACACTTTACTAACAATTTTGAACTTGTGACATGTGCGGACACAGAAACTGGTACGTTTGCATTTACATTTGACAGACGCCCTCATCCAGAGCGACTTAGCAACTGAGCAATTGGGGGTCGGGGGCCTTGGTGGCAACTTGGTGATGCTGGGAATCAAACCCTGATCTTCCAATTAGCAGCCCAGCACCTTAACCACTGCGCTACCATTTCCCCACTAAAGTGGTAGCTCGATGGTTAAAGTGTTGGACTGCTAACTGAATGATAGTCACCACCAAGCTATCACCCCTGAGCAAGGCCCCCAACTGCTCAGCTGAATAAATAAATACGTGGAAGTCCGAACACTCCTCATCTTATCTATTTCGATAAGTGCATCTGCCAACTATTAGGAATGTAAATGAAACTTAAACTATGGACATGCTTAAGGAAATGATATACATCATGTAGCATGTAACAAATATTTATCACAGTTATGATGTTCTGTTTCTGTATTCAATAAAACAAAAGCTTTGTAGCTTTTACACAAATAATTTTAGCTAGCAAAAAATATATTATTATATTACAATAGTATATATTAATGATATATATAAAATTGTGTAATAGTGATGGGGAAGTTGCAGTGTTGGAATGCTAATTGGAAGCACCACCTAGTTACAACTGCTGGGCCCCCGAGCAAGGCCTTTAACCCCCGAATTGCTCAGCTGTATAAGAGAAATGTGGATAAGGACGCCTTCCAAAATGGTGTTAATGTAAACGATGATCATTTATCAGTATTTTGTGGGAAAATTTTGCTGTGGCTTTAACTGTGTACCAGGAACTTCAGGAATCTTCAGCAGCTCCACGCTGTACTCCTCCTTAAAGGCGTCGTCGAGCACTTGGCCTAACAAGGCTGCACAAGAACGCCAATATGCCTAACACACAACATAGACGTGTATTAATAACACACACAAAATGTTGTGTGCCGCATGCCAAATTCAGAGGATTTCTGTAGAGGGAGAGAACCTGGTTAACCAGCTGAGGATTGGCGTCTTTGAAAGTGAGCAGCGTGAGCGAGCAGGAGCGAGTGAGAGGACGATGCATGTGCCACGGCTCTCCGTCCACCAGGGCCAGCGCTGTGCTCGTTACGTGCCACTCGGTCAAATCTGAAAAAAAAAAGCCAGCACAGAATGGATAGAATTTTCATTTTATTGCTTTTTTTTTCTTAAAATGTTATCAGTGCTTTTCTGGCTGGCACTGATCAGTTTTTGGAGCCTGAAATAAATATATTACAAATAGAAAAAAAGAATTTCAAAGCAGACAAAAAAAAAAAAAAAAAAATCAATCAAAAAACACTTTCCAAACACAAATAATAGTAAAATAATAAATACAATTACCAACACAAATATTTGGTTTTAACTTAACATCCTATTTTAAATGTCAGCGATTTTCACAACCGAACCCATGACCTTCTGATCATCAGACTAACACCTTAAGCACTGGGCTACCACTTCACCCATTTTTACATTTATTTACCTTTTACACTCACCTAGTCTTTCTACAGAGACTATACTAGTAAACTGTCAAACATATTGGCTGCGGTAGCTTGATGGATGATGGAGTTTGTTGGGTAGAACTGGAGTCGTAGGTCGAACTGGACTAATAACAGTATATTATAGATCTATAATATACTGATGGGGAAACTGTAGCGCAGTGGTTAAGGTGTTGGCATTGTTATATTTGCTATTTTTGCGGACATATATCAGACTTTTCTTACAGATTAAAATCTATAGTTCATGGTTCCTGACTGGACCAACAGTCGACTGAAAAGGAGAATTACGAGTGGAAATTCTGACAATGCTACAGTCGTCTATCGTGGGTTTCGAGACAGTTCCTGAAAGTGTAGGAGAGACGGTATACGCTTTCTGGCATGTCAGTTACAGCAATATTAGCCAATAAGGTGAATCTGTGAGTTTATGTATGTAGGAGATGACAGGCAGTGCTCTCCTTTAAGTCTGTGATGATGACATATTCTAGATAAAGTCTTCTTCTTCTTTCAGCTGTTCCCTTTTACGGTTCGCCAAAGCGAATCATTTGTCTCCACCCAACCTTATTCTCTACATCCTCTTTACTCACACCCACTAACTTCATGTCCTCGTTTATCGCATCCGTATACCTCCTCTTTGGTCTTCCTCTTTACCTTCTGCCTGGTAGCTTTATTTCTAACATCCTCCTACCAATATCCCTCCTCTGTACATGTCCAAACCACCTCAATCTGTCTTTCCTGACTTTATCTAACATGAGCCGTCCCACACATCACATGAGCTGATGAACTCGTTCCTAATCCAGTCCAACCTCGTCACTCCCAAAGAAAACCTTCAGCTCCGCCACCTGTCTCTTCCACAGCACCACTGTCTCTAAACTATACATCATAGCTGGTCTCACCACTGTCTCTAAACCATACATCATAGCCGGTCTCACCACTGTCTCTAAATCATACATCATAGCTGGTCTCACCACTGTCTCTAAATCATACATCATAGCTGGTCTCACCACTGTCTCTAAATCATACATCATAGCTGGTCTCACCACTGTCTCTAAACCATACATCATAGCCGGTCTCACCACTGTCTCAAAATCATACATCATAGCTGGTCTCACCACTGTCTCTAATCCATGCATCATAGCTGGTCTCACCACTGTCTCTAATCCATGCATCATAGCTGGTCTCACCACTGTCTCTAATCCATGCATCATAGCTGGTCTCACCACTGTCTCTAATCCATGCATCATAGCTGGTCTCACCACTGTCTCTAATCCATGCATCATAGCTGGTCTCACCACTGTCTCTAATCCATGCATCATAGCTGGTCTCACCACTGTCTCTAATCCATGCATCATAGCTGGTCTCACCACTGTCTCTAATCCATGCATCATAGCTGGTCTCACCACTGTTTTGTACACCTTCCCCTCTAATTCTAGCTGATATTCTCCTGTCATTCTGTCATATTCTAGTTGAAGTGCTGTTGGTTAAAAGTACATTTACATTCATGGCTTTTAGCAGACGTCCTTATCCAGAGTGACTTACATTTATCTTTCATACAACTGAGCAATTGGGGGTTAAAAGCCTTGCTCAGGGGCCCACAGAGGTAACTTGGTGGTTTTGGAAATTGAACCCAAATCTTCCAATTAGCAGTCCAACACCTTAACCAGAGTTTAGTACTTTAACCGCTACAGCCGAAAACCTTTAATATATATCAACAAAACCTGCCCACAATTCACACCTAGCGGGGGAAACTAGTCTAATTACCCACCTACTGCAAATAATTAGCATAGACAAGTCAACAATGCTAAACAACAGCTTATCCAAATAACAACTCCGATCCAACTAAGCCTAAGCAAGCGGTACACAAAAGTAGCAATTCTTTTTTATTAGGAGGGAAAATTAACATATTCCTAGGGTTTATTTTATTTTATTCCTGAATAAAGTAGTAATACTCACACGTACCCAACACTCACTTATAAAGAACAAATAAAATGAGTGTAATTCCAGTTATTCGGTGAACTGAGCACTGTACACACACAGTATAGATTTCGTTCACTTTACTCACGCTTTGCGCAGCTATACGGCGTAGACATGCCCTTGTTCATCACCAGAAGTGTTCCCTGTAGCCCCGGGGCATCCATGGTCACCTCGATTTTCTCGACACGGGGATACAGCGAGCGCTGACGAGCTTGCTCTTTGGAGAACAGGTTACTACGCCAAGCACGCAATTCAGACGCAGGAAGCCGCTCGGCTGCCACACTGGACACCAAACCTGCAAGAAAAAACACCCTTAAATATTGTTTTCCAATAGAGACTACAGAAGAGGAGGTAAATGAATGGGATAAACGAGGATATGAAGTTAGTGTGTGTGAGTGAAGAGGGTGTAGAGAATAGGGTCAGGTGGAGACAGATGATTCGCTGTGGCGCCCCTAAAAGGGAACAGCCGAATAGAGAAGAAGAAGAGACTACGATGTAACCACAATTAAGGTCTTTTCTTATCGGTGGCCATCAAACTCTATAACTTCTCCGAACATCGACAGTAGCAGGAATAACATGTACATTAATATAATACCATGTGTAATATTACATCACATCACATGCAGTTTTATCTCTATACTTTCTGTTAATACGGTTTGTTTCGTTTATACGTTTTTTTTCTATTGTAAGCTTTCTTCAGCGACAGAATTTCCTTCGGCATCAATCAAGTTCTACTTATGTAACCTTTGACATCTGATCTATTTACAGCATTTCAGCAGACGTCCTTATCCAGAGCGACTTACATATACAATTAAGCAATTAGGGGTTAAGGGAATTGCTCAGAAACCCAGCGGCGCTAACTTGGGGCAGTGGTGGCTCAAATGGGTTGTTGATCGGAAGACCAGGAAGGCTTGGGTTCAAGCCTCACCCCCGCCAGCCTGAGTTGTTAATCTAAAGATCAGGAATACCAAGGTTTAAACCCCACCACCGCCAGCCAGCCAGCCACTGTTGGGTCAAGACCCTTAATAACCCTTTCTGCTCCAGGGGCGCTGCATCATATCTGACCCCAACTTTTTAAGATGGGATATACAAAAAAAATAAATAAAAAATTCACTGTGCTGTAAAATAAAATAAGGATATGTAACAAAATAAATTACATTTACATTGGCGGTGATGGGAATCGAACCAACACTTAAACCACTAGACCACCAATTTCCTCATCTTATTTATTTCGAATCCTGCATTTGGTTGGAGGACAAAAAAAGTACACTAACAATAAACATTATAATTTTAGTCTACAAGGATGAAGAAAATTAATTTCTGCGTCTTGTGAATTTTAAGTGTAAACAGTAAATAATTCGGGAGGTTTTTTTTTTTCTCGTCATCGTTTAACAAGAATCTAAAGCATGTTCCGGTTTTAATAGCACTGCTCTGTGATTATGTTTATATGTTTAGTTCTGTAATTAGTGATTTATATGTGAAATTATAAATCAGCTTTATATTTAATAAAGGTAAAGAAGCTGTTTATCTATAAGAGTCCAACAGATTAGCCAAGGTCAGCAACATCAGCGTGGGAAAGAGATTCAACAGACAAACTTACGCCTCTGCGATATCTGACAAAGTCTCCGACACGCCATGAGGAAATTAGTTTTTAAGCCAATACTGAATAAATGACGTTAAAACCAAAAAAATGTATACGCAAAAAACATTAACTTTAGCAAACGGAATTCTCCATGCTGTGACATCCGATGTGTGCGCCCTGTAATTCTTCCGTGTTTAGACTGAACCTGATTTTAAGTTCCGCCTCAACTGTCTCTGTCTCTGTCTCTGTCTCTGTCTCTCTCTCTCTCTCTCTCTCTCTCTCTCTCTCTCTCTCTCTCTCTCTCTCTCTCTCTCTCTCTCTCTCTCTCTCTCTCTCTCTCTCTCTCTCTCTCTCTCTCTCTCTCTCTCTCTCTCTGTATTTAGTATCATTTTGAAATGTTGCTGCTTGGAGATAATATTTCATGTTAAATTCATTTATTCATTCATTTATCTTCTATACCCGCTTATTCCCTAATTCGGGGTCACAGGGATCTGCTGGAGTATATCCCATCTGTCTCTGAAAGAGCGAAAGGCAGGAGGGGGACACCCTGGACAGGTCGCCAGTCCATCACAGGTCAGCAGTCCATCACAGATCAGCAGTCCATCACAGTCCACACATACACTCACACATATTCCTATAGGTAATTTTGAATGACTAATCAATCTAATATACATGTTTTTGGACTGTGGGAGGTAACCGAGCAGAACATGCAAACTCCGCACAGAAAGACCCCTGTCCGAAATCGAACCCAGGCCTTCCTGCTGTGAGGCAACAGTGCTAAACACTAAGCCAATCTGCTGCCCTTATTGCTAAATTGATATGCAAAAAAGTGCCGTACACATTTTCCCGTCCTCTGATTGGTTGAAAAGAGTAAAACTGTTACAGCCAAGTTTAACTAGCGAAACAAATCTGTACAGTTGAATTAGAATTTTTACACACACAATGACTGACGGAAACAGAGAAATTAACTTTCCTCGGACATACTTAAAAATCTGTTTTCAAGGCGGACTTTACCAGAAAAGCTAGACATCGTGAGGAGAGATCGGCTAACCACGAAGCTAATTAGCTTGTCTCAGCCTGGAAAAGAGTTTATTCATGTATTATATAAATTTTATTTACATTTTTTATGTTTATGTCATGTTATGGAATAATGATGTGCTTTTTAGTTTTCACCTTATACTTCTTCTCTGCTGGTAAGGTAGGATTACAAGTTTGTGTGCTGCTTCGTTAAACTAGTTGGACTGAGTTGTTAGTTGGAACTTAGTTGGATACTGTGTGGTCTGTCTTGCTAATTTGTGTAGGTTTTTGTGTACTGCCTCATTATATTAGTTGGACTGAGTGTTAGCTGGATAATTTGTGGGCTATCCTGCTAATTTGTGCATTAGGTGGTTAATCAGCATAGTTTCAGTCCCCCTCTAGGTGTGAATTGTAGGCAGGGCTTGTGGATATATATTGATGGGTTTCCCATCAAGAGCGGTTTTTTGACACTCTAAACTCTTAACACGTTTTACTGTAATACTCTCTAACAGTACTGTGAACAATAGCACTGTGAATAAATATGCCATGTACAGCATACCCATTCCTGTTGTCACACCACATAGGCCCAGGCGTAGTCAACCACGAAACAGAGGCAGCTCTTCCAGCAACCTCACCTACCCCCCTCTGTTGTTTCAACCTCAAACAGTGGTGGTAGGTGGGCTCTGGAACTGCCAGTCTGCTGTGAAGAAAGCAGAATTTATCGCAGCTTTACCTTCTCTCTACTTCCTGGCGCTCACTGAGACCTGGATATCCCCACACAATTCGGCTACTCCAGCTGCCCTATCCTCTGCCTATGTGTTCTCTCATACACCTAGAGAAACGGGCAGGGGTGGTGGCACTGGTATTTTGTTGTCTCGGAGATGGTGTTTCTCACCTCTTCCTATGTCTCATCTAACTATTTCTTCCTTTGAGTTTCAGTCGTTTCTCCAATCAACATTCTGATCATAGTCATCTACCGCCCTCCTGGCCCTCTGGGAAGCTTCCTAGACGAGATGGATACGCTTCTTAGTGCCTTCCCTACTGATGTCCCCTTGATGGTGCTCGGGGACTTCAACCTTCCTTCAGACAAGCTCACTCCAGCTCCACTCCTCCTGCATTCTGCCTCTGATGGACTCCTTCTCCTTGACCTTCAACAGCTCTCCTCCCACACACAAGGGAGGAAATGTCCTGGATTTGGTTTTCACACGTCCTTCCACACTCACAGACATGTCGTCTACCCCTCTTCACACCTCTGATCATCACTTGGTATCGTTTAATCTTTCTATTCCTAGTCTTCCTAAAACTAACTACCACACCCTCTCTGTAACCCGTCTCAATCTCCACTCTATCTCTCCTTTGTCGGTAGCTTCTACCACTCTTTCCTCCCTTCCTAATCATGATTCTTTTTCCTCTCTACCCTTAGAGTCAGCCACTGATGTTTTTTTGTCATCACTTTCCTCAACCATAGACTTTCTTTGTCCTCTGTCTACCAAACCTAGGAAGACTTCACGTCCTGCTCCTTGGCTGACGGATGCGTTACGCAGCAACCGCAGAGAACTGAGATCAGCAGAGAGAAGATGGAAGAAATCTCATCTCGACACTGATCTTGCCACCTACCATGCTCTTCTGTCGAAGTTCTCTTTGGATGTGACTTCTGCCAAGACTACCTTTTACAAGGAAAAACTTGAAGCTTCAGCTAATGACCCGCGCAAGCTACACAAAATCTTCTCATCACTACTCATACCTCCAGCTCCCCCTACTCCACCCTCTCTGTCTGCAGAGGACTTTGCTTCCTTCTATGACGAAAAGACTAAGCAAATCTGCAAGACCTTCACCAACTCTTCAGGTAACCTTACAAATTCCACTAATGACCTATCCTCTCCTTTACTGTCTCATTTTTCCACCTTAGGATCAGACGAGGTTCAACAAGTCATCCTGTCCTGCAATCCTACCACCTGTCCACTGGACCCAATCCCCTCGGCAATGCTCAAGACCATCTCTCCTGACCTTCTGCCTTTTATCTCTACAATTATCAATAGCTCCCTATCTACTGGTCAGGTACCAACATCTTTTAAGAGAGCACGGGTTACTCCAATCCTAAAGAAGCCTGCGATGGACCCCTCGGACATCGCCAACTACAGACCGGTATCACTTCTCTCTTTTCTTTCTAAAGTACTTGAACGCACTGTCTATAATCAACTGTCCCTCTTTCTCACACAGAACAACCTTCAAGATCCCAATCAATCTGGCTTCAAAGCTGCTCATTCTACAGAGACTGCCCTCTTGGCTGTCACTGAGAAGCTGCATGCTGCCAGATCATCCAAACTGTCATCTGTCCTCATCCTCCTCGACCTTTCAGCTGCATTCGACACTGTCAACCACAAGATCCTGCTATCCACTCTCAGCAGTCTCGGCATTTGTGGGACAGCGTGGCAATGGTTTGCTTCCTACTTGGAAGGGCGTTCATATCAGGTAACATGGAGAGGTACAACATCTGCCCCACGCAGACTTTCCACTGGTGTCCCACAAGGCTCAGTACTTGGTCCTCTTCTTTTCTCCCTCTATACTCACTCACTTGGCAAAGTTATTTCTTCACACGGGTTCACATACCATTGCTATGCTGATGACACTCAACTTGTCTTTCTTTTCCTCCATCAGACACCACGGTTTCTGCAAGGATTTCAAACTGCCTGACAGACATTTCATCATGGATGGCTGCTCACCAGCTGAAACTCAACCCGTGCAAAACTGAACTACTTTTTCTCCCAGGTGACTCATCTCCACGCCAGGATCTCGCAATCACCCTGGACAATTCACAGATCTTCCCTTCAACCAGTGCTCGCAACCTGGGGGTAACTATGGACAATCAATTATCCTTTTCCTTACATGTTGCCAACATAACGCGTTCCTGCAGGTTTATCCTGCATAACATCCGGAGGGTTCGACCTTTCTTAACCACTCAGGCCACCCAGTTGCTTGTGCAGTCTCTTGTAATTTCTAAACTAGACTACTGCAACTCGCTCCTGGCTGGCCTACCTCTGAATGCTATTCACCCTCTGCAGATGATTCAGAATGCAGCTGCACGTGTTTTCAACCTACCAAAGTTTTCACACACCACTCCACTGCTGCGCTCCCTCCATTGGCTCCCAACAGCCGCGCGCATCAGATTCAAAACTCTGGCACTCGCCTACAAAGCCAGATACGGAGCTGCACCCTCCTACCTACAATCACTTATCACTCCACGCATTCCACCACGCTCTCTCAGATCCACAAGCACTGCTCGGCTTGTTCCACCACCCCCTAGGACACGAGGTAGGTCTGCCTCAAGACTTTTCTCTGTTCTGGCACCAAGATGGTGGAATGAACTTCCCATCAATGTCAGAACAGCAGAGTCACTAGCTATCTTCAAGAGGCGTTTGAAAACCCATCTTTTTCTAAAATACCTTGCTCTTGACATCTAAAAAACCAAAAAAAAAAAAAAAAAAAAAAAAAAAAAACCCTTACTCTATTCAACAGGTTTCTTGTGTTGCACCTTTTGTGTTCTATTATCAGCATTGTGATGTTTTTGATGTGACTTAAAGCACTTCTTGTACGTCGCTCTGGACAAGAGCGTCTGCTAAATGCTTCAAATGTAAATGTAAATGATAAGGTTCTGAACTGCTCCAGATGATGTATGTGGCACAGGTACGGTTGTAGTGTAGAGGTTTGGAGTCTTAACACAGTTTTTGCTTTAATAAAAATAATATTTACTATAATTGCGACGTAATTAAGAGGTGTATCAGCTGGGCAATTCCCTACTGAAGGCCCAGGTAACAAATGCACCGCCCGACACTGGAAGGACATTACAGAAACATGATCCCGAGAAATTAGAAAATTAAAACTAACAAGGAAACTGGGTCCATTTATACAAATGAACATAAAACACATTTCTAAAAGTAACTAGCTTAGAGACCATGGTGATATATCATATACAAAATAAATATATACTGTACATATGCCTCTTGCACTGTTACAAGCACCATATTAGTATTTATATATGTTTAATGCAACCTTTCTGATTTAATTTACACCACTTCTTGTAGATTATGTACATATACAGTATTTTTTATCAAATTTTGTATATAATGCATCCCTCCATATTCATACTCCTTAATCTTGCTCACTTAATCTAATTGTACATATACAGTACTTTATAAAGGGCAAGAACAAACATTTACATTTACAGCATTTTGCAGACACCCTTTCCCAGAGCGGCCTACATTCATCTCTGTTATACAACTGAGCAATTAGAGGTTAAGGGCTTCGTTCAAGGGTCCACCTTGGTGGTGCTGGAAATCAAACCCTTTTCCTCCAGGTATTAATCCAACACCTTAACCACTTCCCCAATTTCATCTAGAAACTATGTTTGTACTTGTAACCGCTTATTTCGCTTATGCCTTGGACTGGCTCTGACTGTATATTCACATATATAGTATGTAATATTTACAGTATACGGTTAATACAGGCACATACAGTTCTTTCAAAATCGCCTTTGCCTCCAACATGGACATTAACACACATACCAAGATCATGATAGGTTCTTCCCTTATTATATTTTACAGAGCAGGTGTTACCATTGAACATTATTAGTCCTTAAATGATTGATCAGTGTAGGTGTAATTACTGGAGCGGAAACTATTTGCACTTTCACAAAAGAGGGATTTTTTATGAGATTGGAAATAGGGTATGATTTATTATAACAGGCTTAAAAGACAATCACGGCCATATCTATTAGTATACAAATGTGGGGTTGTGCCAATGAAAGGCAATAAGCATCTAACCAGATTTGCAAATAATATATGTGTGTTTGTGTGTGTGTGTGTATATATCATATATATAATTTTAAATGCATTTGTACTTAGCACAGTGACAATAAAAAAATGGAATGGAATCTAATAAAAGCAACAACTGATTTATAACTTAATGGTTTATTACAATTATTCAGATGTTTAGTTTCATTCACAACATAATCACTTGTGTTAATGCTATCAAGCTGGAGTGAGGTTCTTCTCTCAAAACCCCAGTCATAAACAGCATTAACACAACATCTGAGCAGGTCAGTGGAATTTCCGAAAGAGTTGGACACAGTAAGAGTTTTTTCATATTTCAGATTCATTTTAAACAGATTTAACAGAGAATCTCTGGCCATATCTATTGGTATACAAATAAAGTTTAGTCAACACATGTGAGGTTGTGCATAGCAACTAATATATATTATATATGATAGAACTTTTGCCAAAGTAGTTTTTATAAGTAAAAAAATTAAATATTGATTTGTCTAAGGGGTATGAATAATTTTGAGCACAACACATGTGAGTTGCAAATCTGGTTAGATGCTGATTGCTTAACATATGTACATCTACAAAGCCAATGAAATTCAGTCAGTCTCTTAATGAAATGCAATCTAATCTAGTCTAATCTAATTAAACAAATTATTATGAAAAGCAATAATAGCAATTAAACTAATTAATAATTGAAAGGCTAATTAAATTAATAAAACAATTCAAACTTTCAGTTTCCTTTACAACATAATCACTTGCCGGCTTGAATGTGTGAATGCTATCAAGCTGGAGTGAGGTTCTTCTCTCACAACCCCAGTCATGAACAGCATTAACACAACGTCTGAGCAGGTCTGTAAGAGTTGGACACAGTAAAAATTGGACATATTAAGAGTTGGACACAGTAAAAGTTGGATTCAACGCCATGGTTTGTTCCGTTATCAATCATAACCTCCATGATTTCGTAGTCTGCTGATCAACACAGGAATAATGCTAAAAGCATAGGTGTTTGTTTAAAAACAACCCCTATCACGATTAGCATTAATCCCGAACTGAACAGGACGTTAACTGCGATGATTGAGTGCTGCGACACCACCTACAGGATTAAAAAAAAGAAAACAATGTGTATCAGCAAGAGACATAAGATGGATCATAAAGAGGTATTTGCTTACGTGGTAAACTACTTAAGCAAGTATTAAGTTGTGTAGCAGTTGTGTAGTAAATGCAGGATCTTCAGCGGCTTTTAAATGCAACTTGACAGAGTGTAAAAAAAAAAAAACCTACATCGGTTTGGAAAAATGACGTCTGTCATGTACGGTGTGGTTTGTTTTATTTTCCCCTCACCTTCAGATTGTTCCTTTAAAGAAAAATTAACTATTCATCTAAAATTCATTGACCTTTTAATGCGGTAACATTGAGTCATTTTGCCACAGTCACATTTATTATGATATTTATCACATTTTGTTACATTTTGAATCTAATCTTCTATCTAATACAAAAAAATACCACCAGACAGGTTTCACATCCTCGATTTAACTTTTTGGGCTACAAATATTAAACCATACTGTATAAAACAGTTAAAAACTGATTATCATTATTGTCTTTTTACTAGTAGGTTTTAGAATGACAGAAACAGACTAACTGTTTTAAACTGAAAGTAAAAAGCTAAAAAAAAAGAAAATTGTGGCTACAAACCACAGCACACCTGTAGAAAAGCACCACGTGGTCATGTGGTTACTCGAAGCTCTAAACTCGTTTACCTGCTCTGTCAGTCATGAATGTTCTCTGGAAAGGTTTATCTCGTTTTATCTAGTTTGTGATCGTTCCTCTGTTGCTCCATTTTGTCTGGGTTTATGTTCAGCAAACCTCCGTGTCCATGTGGTATTCCACTCAGTTCATAATCTCTCTCTCTCTCTCGCTCTCTCTCTCTCTCTCTCTCTCTCTCTCTCTCTCTCTCGCTCTCTCTCTCTCTCTCTCTCTCTCTCTCTCTCTCTCTCTCTCTCTCTCTCTCGCTCTCGCTCTCACACACACATACATGCAAGAACAATGAAATAAGCCCTAGATTCTGTCTTTATATATTAATTAAGGGGAAATTCCCAAGCATTGAGGGGGAAAATCCAAATAAAACTACATCATCATGTCTGATAAGGATATTAGTCAGATTCTGGGCAGGGTATATTTATCAAAAAATTATATCTTAATCAGTTTTATCCCTATGTGTCAAAACTTGTATATCTATAAACACTTTACACTCAGGACTGTATTATTATTATCTGTGTAATATTTCTAACTTTCCAATAACACTGCTACCGAAGTCCCACTGTGTTATATATTAGATTTTAGTACATTTATCTTTTGTGTACTTTTTATATATTGTGTAATTTTATATTTCCTATTTCTGATAGACTTTGAAAGCCATCAAAAATTTCATTGTATTACTAGAGCAGCGATGAAGACTTTATTAAGATTATTTAAGAATTATCTTATCTTTAACGTTTTTAGCCGCTATGCTGCTTGCTTCAAGGCTACTAATTGATTAATTAATTAAACCCAACATGTCTTCTGTACATTAAATAGTGTTTAGTCGTCTACAGATGTATACTGTACTGCAATGATGGTCAATCACAGGATCCATTTCTTTTATTACATACGATCATGTCTGTCACCAGGGTAACCAAATGATGGTTTTATTAGTCAATTTCTTGACTTTGTGTATCTGGTAACAATCATTAATTAATCAAAATGATTAGAATTAAATTATAAGAAAGATGATCCTATATTTTTATTATCGATGTGTAAATACACTAGCAAGGTAACTGCCATATGTTTGAGTTGGATGTAGAACGGTTCATTAAAAGCACAGGTATACATAGGAAACTAAAAACAGACACAAGTCAAGTGTGACCGCAAGTCTAGCATCTAAAAACTAGAGTCTAGCATATCTGTTTAGTCCAGGCATGAGCACACTGAGCACTGGGTAGGAATCTATAGTCTATATATATAAGTGTGGGCCTAATAGTGCACAGATGTGTATTTGTGCTGGGGTTTGAAGTCCACGGAGGACCTGGTATAGTCCTACTCCAAATCGCTTATGACATTATTTATAATTTAACAATATGGCCAGCACAGATTCTTCAAAAACAAAGGTTTTTTTTTTGTCAAACACTGCTAAAATGATCCAGATCACAGCCTAAGTGGAATCATCAAATAATAATTTCCTCAATTCCCTTATCAATCAAAAATTTAGTTGAAACATTATATATCTAGTTGGTGTCCTCCCCATATGATGAAGAAATTAAAGGTTTAGGTACAAACATGGTTTGATAGCTTAGTGGTTGATACGTTGGCCTGCTGATTAATAGAATGTAGGTTCAATTCCCAGTACCACCGCTGGGCCCTGAAACAAGGCCCCTAACCTTCAACTGCTCGGTTGATAGAAAATAAGATAAACAGATCAGGGTTTCCACCAAATGCTGCAAATATGAAATGTTCCCATGTGGCTTTTTTCATCCTTTGCCAATAAATGCATGGGTTTCCTCCTCTGGTTTTCTGGGTTCCTGAGAGCCTTTTATAGTGCTCAGTAATTGAAAGAGTCTTTACCCAGTGTTCCTGTACTCCAGATTCACAGATTCATGACCAAATGATGCTTCAAACGATAAACCGCCTTATAAAAGCATGGTATATACAGTATAGTATTGTTAGTATAGTACTGATCTTCCTATAAAGAAAACGCAAAAAAATATTTATTATTAAATATACACAGTAGTTTGTGTCTTTCAGTTAGAATGAGTCAATTATGGATTTTCACTCTGAGTATTTTGTTTCAAAACTGTAGCAAAATGACTGTTAAAACAACAACAAGTCAACCGCTTATATGGCCTGCTTAAGGCATACTTATAACAGAACCAATGCTAAGCAGGTCATCTGAGGTGTGAGTGTAAGGTAAATTAGGTGTAGCTTTCTCTTGACAGTAACTCGCCCTTATTCTGCAGGAACAATGCAACGTGAAAGTCGCTGAATGACTCACATCAACTGAACAATCATATTGGTGTATAAAGCTATTGCATAGCTATGAAAAGAACCCATTTTTAGGTGTTAAGTTAAAAATTTGGAAGGTAATTGGTTTGGTTTATAGAGGAAACAATTTTTAAAAATCTTCTACAAAACTGAGAACATAATTACATATATTGAAAGAAATATACCGAATAAAATCCAAGAAAATTCTTGGTGAACCTTTTGTATAGGCCCAAGGCCGGCTCTAGGTATGGGCAGGGGTTGGCTGAGCCCACGCAAACGTCTGTCTTGCCCACCCAATGAAAATAAGACAGCGATATACAAATACTTTTTAATTTCTTTTTGTATGATTTGTGATCTGATAAAAGCAGTCTGTTGGTGGGCTCTGTGTTCAAAAGTTTGAGAAAGCGGATGTAGAAAGCTCCGGCCAATTATAACGCAAAACCAAAGAGTTTTTGATTGGCTGTAAGCTACACTGACGAGGCGAGGCTGCTTCATAAAGTTTTTATAAAGTGTGGAAAAATTTTGCTTTCAAATGCAATGCATCAATTTTTGGTGCTTTTAAAGAGCCTATTTGTGGCTTCAGAAACAAAGGCAATAATGTGGCCGCTGTTGCTTAAAAAAATCCATCCTTCCAGCTGCCGGGTCAGAAACAATTCCTACTCCCTCCCTACATCCCTCCATCCATCCCTCCATCCATCCATCCATTTATCCATCAATCTATATTGCCTGAATTTGTGCTTATTAGTCAAGACATTAGACATTCTGAACGTTGAAAATTGTGAATCAGAGATCGGAGAGGAATCCATTTTGTAGCGGATGGCTTTATTAAACACAGTGGGATAATCCAAAGAAGAACCAGGCAAACAAATCCAAAACGTTAAAGCAAAAATCATGAACAAAATCGAGCAGAGAACTAAACCGTGAACACATGAACATGAGAATAACTCGTAGTATGTTGACAAAGCAACATACTCTAATTGCGTTCATGATGCTAGGTTATATAGCAAGCCAAAAAGGAAGCGAGACAGAAAGTGTTTATAGAGACCTAGTACTCTAGTGATGGCATCCTCTGGTGGTGGGACGGTGGAATCGTTACAAAAATAACACTTTGTTTATCATTTTAAAAACATATTTGTGTTTATATTGACTTAATAGAATGTATTATGATTATGTAGCCAAGCCCAGGCAAAAATATTAGTACAACAAGTGTCCTGTGACCTTCAGGCCAATGTGTACTTTGTTCTCTCTCTTTATTTTTCTTGTTCTCTCTATGTTGATCTACACATGCTGTTGGATTTAAGTCAGCGCTCTGCCTGGGCCGCTGCAAAACGTTAATGTTTTTGTCTGCCAACCATTTCTTCACCACTTTTGCTGTGTGTTTTGGGTCGTTGCTGTAAAAGTAACTTTAAGTCAGAATTTGCCAGGGGTATGGATAATTTCGGTCTTAACTGTGTATATATATACTATATACATACATATACATGTATATGTACATATACATATAATTTTATATACATATAATTTTATTTATATATATATATATATATATATATATATATATATATATATATATAACTAAAATATCTTCACTGCACAGTACACCAGTTTGACCCAGACAAAATTTTTAGTTTTGAGTATTTTAGCTCGGAGAAAAAGAAAGGCAAGTGAAAGTGATTGTCATTGCTTCTTCTTAAAACATCAAATGCCCATCAAAAAGTAAGGGAGTAAAAGACAGAAAGAGAAGGGACTTACAGAAAACAGGGGGGCTCCCCTCAAAAAAAAAAACTGGAAATTTACAACCCACAATGTTGGCTGTATCACGATCGTGTCATACCGACGCTTCCAGTAACCAGGGGGGAAAAAAGAGACATCACTAGCATCAAACTAACATATGATATATAGACTTAAAGATTAGCTAGTACAAAATCACAAAGGTTTATCTTAGCACTTGTGTAAAACTCCTAATTCATCTTCAGGTGGCTGCTGTGTGTGTATATCACTTCCTGATCATGCAAATGATGTGTGCAAGTTTTGAATGAGAGTTTTTTCCCTGCAGTCAACAGAAACAGATAATGACTTAAAGTGAAACCGTGTGTAGAGAGAGAAAAAAAAAAAAAGATAGATGAAGATGATTGGAAGTGAAGATCATGATGAAGCCTGCGTATGTATTATGCTAATAAATAGAGCAAGCTAGAGTGAACAGAAGCAGATGAGCAAATGTCCATATGTTTTGTAAGTTTCCCAAAAACTTCTCTGCATTGGAAATATAAGTGGGGGAGCCCACAGACAATCTGGGGAAACACCTTTTACACACACAAACCTTCTAAACATATAATGATCGATTTGGCTATCATTTGCTTACTTATAGACACACATACAGTAACTGTCTTGTTGACGAACTTTTAGGACATTCTTGTTAATATACAAATACAATGGGCTCATTATCCCAACTGTCATTGGGTGAAAAGCAGAGGTCACCCTGGACAAGTCGCCAGTCAATTGCAGGACCACATACAGACAAACAAGCACACACACACGGTTACACTCACTCCTATGGGCAATTTAGAATCACCAGTTAACCTAACATACATGTTTTTGGACTGTGGAAGAAAACCAGCGTCTCCTAAGAACCTGGGATATTATTGCTGTGGGGCAACAGTGGGGCACCACTAATGATTTCAGTAGTTCATTAGTCAGGGGTGTCTTTTTTTAAGTTATTTTTATTGTTATTCCAATTTCATATATAAATCCTAACAAAAAATAGTAAGAACAGTTGCATAAGAAACTGTTCCACATTATAAAATAACAAACCAAGCAAAGAAATGAAGGGGAAACTAGGTTCAAATTTATTAGTGAAATAGTGGCTGGAAAAACATTTTAGTTAGTGTAACATTATAGTGTACGAATAAGAAACACAAAGAATGCTGTTATATGGACATAATCAATGGGAGTGTTACGAATGAGGCGGTTAAGACAGATGCAATTGCAGAATTAGTTGATAAACAGTGAAAAATACTAAATACTAGAAAATGGCCAAAGGACAAACCATGAAACTAGCATTAGCTTTAGCAGCAGAGACGGCAAGGTAACATGAGCAGTAACGACAACATATAAAAAGGCACGATAACATAAAAAAATGGCAAGACAAAGGCGCCGTCTTAAATTGCATACTTTCTTACTATATAGAATACAAAGCGAGTAGTATGTCTGAATCCTAAACAGGATGCAAAACGTTACTGCATGATCTACTACTTCCACCCAGATTTTGAAGATGCATAAGTACTTAAAGAAAACACATTTGTTCCTTGTGGTAAATTGCTCTTGTTTATCAACATCCAAGTAAAACATTATCCATTTTTTCAAACTCCATGCTGGTGAGACAACGTATGCCAAAAAACAAGGCCAACAACGTATGTCACATGACAAAGACAGTTTTGTTTTTAACTTGTAGTAGATCAACTTTTATATGTGTCTTTCAGGGGGCCCCCCAAGAATACAAGAAATGGGGCAGGGGCCCCAAATAAAATTATGCTTAGGGCCCCCCTGAAAGCTTAGGCCCGGCCCTAATTAAAAAGTATGAGGGCAGGTGATTAGCGGTATAAATTAAAAATAAAGTCACACAGTGAGTCAATCCATAACAACATTTTTGATATATGACACTATACATAAAAAAATAAACAGCTTTAACCAATCAGAAGAGAGTGAAGAAAGGCAACACACTGTTATAACTGAATTTAGCACATACAGAAAATATTGTGCTTGGTTGTTTTGAGCAAATTACAAAAATAATTAATCTCATTAAATAATGTGCCTTGATTTCTATTTTAAAGAGCCACAATTATTTGGTTAGAAATTGATGTACAGAATTGACAACTTCCCTTTATATTATTTATTGAGGGAAAAAAGGAAATGGAAAAAGTCAAATGAAAAAAAAAAAAAAAAAAAAAAAAAAAAAGTCAAACACCTCCTCAGTGTTCATTAGAACGAGAAACCAGCGGTTATCCGAGAGCTCAGCTGTTTCCAGATCAGTAAAGGTTTTAACATCCTGTCTTTGATGGTCTAATTTTACTCGAGCGGTTCAGAGAAGCGTAGGCTCGACACAGTAAACAAGAGGCACGGTGGGAAGGAAATACGGAGGGGGCTGGAGGCAAAGAAAATTTAATAAAACATTTGTACATGACATAAAGCAAAAACATTAACGAGTGAAAGTCTTGGAAATGGTTTCATAATGTCTAAAAACGTCACGTCTGAGAATATCAAGCTTAGCAAAGGTCATAATAAAAATAGGTAAATAGGACTTTTTAGGCCAACAAGACAGAGAACACTGAAAAATCTATCCATCAGCTGAAACAATGCTGTTCTGAAGATATAGGGAAAGTGGTAGCACATTGGTTAAGCTGTTGGACTGCTGATTTTGAAAATCTAAAAAAATAAAATAAAATTTTAAAAATAAAGTTACCCTTTATCATTTTTCCTCAGATTCTATCCAAATTCTGTAAATCTGCTGTACGACAATGTCATTTTCTAAAAGCTTTATTCATTGTTATGACTGGAATGATAGTATTCCTCCGAAACATTGCTTTCTTCCTAAAGTTTTAATTTGCTATGCTTTACAGGCAGCTTTACTTTAGAAGTAAAATGGCTACCAGAAGGGTGTAAGGTAAGACTTTTGTTTTGAGTGAAGTGGAAAATTTCTTAGTCAGAATGAAAAAGTGCGTTTCATATTCTTACTCTCACTTCATATTCCCATGAAGTTCCAGATCGTAAAGCAGGTGGGTTTCCCTATCCCTATATCAAATGCATGCTTATGAATGTAAAAAAAGAAAAAAGGGTTACCATGTGTGTGTGTGTGTGTGTGTGTGTGCGTGCGCATTGAGTTGTCTTTCTGGTTTGCTTCCGTTTATCAGTACTGAAGAAAATATGGGAGTTGTTTAATCCTTATAGCCTGTCCCGCCTTAGTTATATTATTAACTCACCCATCTAATTCTAAAAGAACGTCTTTAACATATATTTAATGAGGGGAAATTCTTTGGGGATTTACACACAATATTCTATACAGTTTACACAGAATGTTGCTAAAAAAAAAACATCATTGCGTGAGATATCGTTTAACAGCCAAATCTACCATGTAAATTATTAACCTCTATCTTTTCCTCTCAACTGTTTCCTTTTAGGGGTCACCGCAGCGAATCATCTTATTCTCTACATCCTCTTTAGTCACACCCACTAACTTCATGTCCTCGTTTATCACATCCGATTGTTAAAAATCAATGGTGGTGAGCAGAAAATCTCGTCTGAATTTACACTTTGTAATCACATCCAATTCCACATTTAACAGGCGGAATAAAGGGGCACAGGTTTACCCCACTTGGGTAGTTAGAAGACTTAATAAATGCCGAATGATGTATGTTTAGATTTGATGGCTAAATTTAAAATACAGATAAATAAACTGATAAAAGAGATAAATGAATTAATGAAGAAAGAATGGACAAATAAATAAATGATGAAATGAATGAGGGGATGAAAGTTATTTAATTAATTAATTACTTTTTGAAATAAAAAAAAAAAAGACTTCAGTGAGTAAGTGAAAAAAATGAATATTCAAACAAATAATAAAAAATAAAAATGAACAGATGAGTGAATGAGTGACCCGATGGATAAATAAACAAATAAATGGATCAATAGATAGTGGGATGAATAAACAAAGTGTGTAATTAACTAATAGATAAATAAATGAATAAGTCAATTAACGCAGAGAAAAATTATACACAGATGAAAGAACAGATGAGAAAATAATGAATAAATGACTGAGTGAACAGATGAATAAACAAACAAAAGAATGTGTAAATAAATGATATAATAAATTGACATATGGATAGAGGAATGAATAAGCAAATAAATGAACAAATGAATTAATTGATGGATAAATAAATGTGAGTAAATGAAGGAATGGTTAAATAAATATACAGCTGAATAAACAGATGAAAAATAAATGAATGAAGGAAAAGATTAATAACCGAACAAATGAATTAATGATCAAATAAAATAGATAGATAAATGGATGAATAAAGGAAGTGGTAGCACAGTGGTTAAGGTGTTGGACTGCTTATTGGAAGATCTGGTTTCGATTCCAAGCACCACTAAGTTACCACCGTTGGGCCCCTGATCAAGGCCCAATTGCTCAGTTGTATAAAAGAGATAAATGTAAGTCGCTCTGGATAAGGACGTCCACCAAATGCTGTAAATGTAAATGAACAGATGAATAAATAAATAATTAAACGATTAAATTAAATTCTTTGGATAAACCGATAAAAATAAATAAATAAATAAATTTTTTACTGATTTGCAGCGTATAAAAATAATTTCTTTCTATGAACCATGAGGTAATGTGGACACAAGATTCTTCACAAGTTTAATAGCAATGCTTTGTTTAAGATCAGTTATTAGTAACAATTAAATTGGCTTGCGGTTCCCTTTCATTCTACCAATAATCAGGATAGACAAGGTTCAAGGTTCAAGGTGCTTTATTGTCATTTCAGCCATATTTGGCAGATGCAGTACACAGTGAGATGAAATAACGTTTCTCCAGGACCCCCTGGTGCTACACAAAACATAGAATTTACAAAACAACAAAGAGTCACTAAACAGGATAGACATAAAGTGCATGTCAGTGCAGACATTGCAGAAACAGACAGTGCGATAAACAATACAAACATAACAAGGACAGTGCAAAAAGACAATAAAGGACGGGACATAACGCAACAGCGCCAACCATACGAACATGGATCGACAAATAGTGACTTTAAGCTGCTGTTGCCACAGTCAGTCTTGTGCTCAGGGGTTTCATCATTGGACAATTCAGCAAGAGTAATAAGCATATAATAAACTTTATTGCCTTATAAGTTGCTTGCAAGCTTCTGGTCACAACTGTGTTACATACATACAGTATTTTGAGAGGACATTATCTGTAATCACACACATCCGAGTCCATCATATTCAACAGGCTTGTTCACTGGGAATAAATACAAATTTACATTTACATTTGCAGCATTTAGCAGACTCTCTTGTCCAGAGCGACATACAAGAAGTGCTTTAAGTCACATCAAAAACATCTCAATACTGATAATAGTTCACAAAAAGGTGCAACAACAAAAAACCTGTTGCATAGAGTAAGGGTGTTTTTTTTTTTTTTTTTTTTTTTTTTTTAGGTGTCAAGAGCAAGGTATTTTAGAAAAAGATGGGTTTTCAAACGCCTCTTGAAGATAGCTAGTGACTCTGCTGTTCTGACATTGATGGGAAGTTCATTCCACCATCTTGGTGCCAGAACAGAGAAAAGTCTTGAGGCAGACCTACCTCGTGTCCTAGGGGGTGGTGGAACAAGTCGAGCAGTGCTTGTGGATCTGAGAGAGCGTGGTGGAATGCGTGGAGTGATAAGTGATTGTAGGTAGGAGGGTGCAGCTCCGTTTCTGGCTTTGTAGGCAAGTGTCAGAGTTTTGAATCTGATGCGCGCGGCTGTTGGGAGCCAATGGAGGGAGCGCAGCAGTGGAGTGGTGTGTGAAAACTTTGGTAGGTTGAAAACAACACGTGCAGCTGCATTCTGAATCATCTGCAGAGGGCGAATAGCACTCAGAGGTAGGCCAGCCAGGAGCGAGTTGCAGTAGTCTAGTTTAGAAATTACAAGAGACTGCACAAGCAACTGGGTGGCCTGAAATTTATTTTTAGTATTTGTAATTTTTATTATTTGTATTTCTCTGAAACTGCATCGAGACAATATCTTTTGCTGAAAATGTAATAATTAAATTAAATTAAATTGAATTAGGTAATCTAAACTGTTTCTCTCATTAAGACCGCTGACCAATAATTCTTGCATATTTCTACATCAAACAACGATTTCACTGATTATAAATAAAATGTCTGCTGTCTAATTATGCTTTGAAACTTAAAACTATTTATTCATATTTGTATTTATTAGATTCTCTAAAAAATTTATTTGTATTATATAAAAAAATTGTGTTACTGTAATCTCTCTATTTGAGTATCAATGTTTAAATCTCAGTAACAGGAAGTCATTAGTAAATATCATCGGATTGGATCATTCCACTGTTTTGTTGATGATACGTACAGTAAGTAAATCTGCCTAATGATCAATCTGCTTCCTAAACAATATCTTGATAATAGCAATATCTGATGTTCAACAATTTTCTCCAGTCATTACAGACTGAACATTTTGAACATTGCACCAATGTATATAGTCGTTGTCAAAACAGTCTACTGTTTGCCACTAGAGGGCGTTAGTGACCGTTAGAGATGTTGTTGAGAGAAGGATGCTGTCGAAACTCCATTCGATCCTGAACAACACTTCACATCCATTACATAGTGTGCTGGCTGCTCAGAAGACCTGATCTCGACCCAGTGTTCCACTAAACGCTTTAGGAGTTCCTTCATCCCTAGAGCAATCAAACTCTACGATTCATCTCTTTAACTACATTTTCATTTGCAACATTTTCATTTTTTTATGTGCAATAATCAATCAACTAATCGCTGCAATAGTAATTTCATATACATCTCAACGCCGGTTCTTACAGTACTGTGTAATTACAAGTCATTTTTTGCACAGTATCTTTATTTATATCATTTATTCTTGTTACCGTTTCTTGCAACTGGTTTGTTATGTTTATGTACAGTACACAAAAAGTTCCTGGTTGATCCGACTATTAACGCCCGGATTCTAAACTACACTTTGAGGTCGAGGGAGACGACGACCTATCGTGGTCCAAAATGGCGGAAAGCGGCGACACGTGCTTCAGGTAGAATAATTTTTTTTAAAAATCACCTAAATTTGGTGAAATTTACTACATTTTAAAAATATTTTTTAACAATATTAAAGTTAAACATTATTTAACTTCAAAATCACGCTGCTGTGATGACATACGGCATGTCACGTCTTGATATTAACATTGCTACTATCCGCGAGCATACTACACTTTTTTACTCAAATGTACAGTGGCACATACCTTAGTAGTATGAGATTTCCGACTATAGTTTTTTTAGTGTGTTGCTCCTACGATTGGCTGTTTAGACAAGCAACAATGGTGCACGCTGAAATAAACTGTTCTCTAACCGCTTATTTACTTTTAACACCTCTCACCTTACTTACTTTAATGTGTGCAGTAGGCTGCTATGAATGTTCCACCAGTCTGTGATGAACAGAGTTATCTTCTCACCTGTCATGTTCTGGGGATGTGTAATTAGGGTCGTTGGTGTCATGTCATGTCTTCATGGAGCTCAGGGGCTTTGTGCATAGGGGCACCGTCATACTGGAACAGATCAGGCAAATGAAAATCCTAATTCTACATCTTACACAAGCATTTGTGTAAATAAGACTAATAGGTAATAGGTGTGCTGGTAAGGTGTCCTCAAACATTTGTTTTTGGACTTTACCTGTGGGCAGGGGCGTCACTAAGGAGGTTGGGACGATTCTAAGGACCCACATTACCCACATTATTTAGTGTGGAATAATGCACCTAATGCACTGAACATAGTGGGGGAAATGTTTCACAAAGATATTTCTTAAATTTTTACAAGAAGATCGTCTGCAATGATACGGCATTTCTGTACAGAGACACAGAACCAACCAACTCATAGAGTTTACAGCTTTAAACATGAGGACCGCAAATGTGTGACTGAAGACTGTTGGGTTGTTAATAAACTTAAAAGAAAAACAGGCAGTTTCTACTCACAAACCGTGATGATTTTTGATGAAAGATTAAGATAAAAGCCAAAACAGGAAGCCCTGAGCTTTTATCTTGCACAAATATGCTGACAGCCTATTCAAACAAGGTCAAAAATGTCCTAAGAGATGTTTGCCACCCCAGAGACAGGGCAAAAGACTGACAGTGTGGAGGAAGTGGTAGCACAGTGTTTACGGTGTTGGACTGCTAATTGGAAGATCAAAGTTCAATTCCCAGCACCGCTAAGTTTCCCTTGCTGGGCCCCTGAGCAAGGCCCTTAACCACGAATTGCTCAGTTGTATGAAAGAGATAAATGTATGTCGCTCTGGATAAGGGCGTCTACCAAAAGTATGTATAAATATTGAAGGTGGTAGGGAATATTAATATCACAATCCCACCTGCAAAATTAGCACATGATTCATCTACAGGTTTAATTGGGAACAAAAATAAATAAATCAAGTATGTGTGGCATTCTTTTTTTTTTTAATGCAGACCATCAGCCGGTCAGATACAGTGTTTGATAATATTTTTTTTCTGATGTTTTTTATCTCAACTCTCCACAGGGAGAAAATTCGAAGGGAAGCCCTTCGATATTTTATTATTTGTCACATATCCTCTAAAGCACAGTGAAATTTGTTTCGGTATATCCCATCTTAGTAAGTTGGGGTCAGAGCGCAGGGTCAGATATGATACAGCGCCCCTGGAGCAGAAAAAGGTTAAGGGTCTTGCTCAAGGACCAACAGTGGAAGACTAGCAGCTTTAACAGAGGTTTTCCAATCAACATCTCAGCGCCTTAACCATTTGAACAGTACTAGCAATAATGTAGCCATATGTTTGGTGTGGAATGGGTGTGATTGTGGTGCCACCCCTGCAGCTCACACTCCTCATTGCTTGCATTGTTCAAGTTCAAGTTCAAGGAGCTTTATTATCATTTCAACCATATATAGCAGATGCAGTACACAGTGAGATGAAATAACGTTTCTCCAGGACCCCCTGGTGCTACACAAAACATAGAATTTACAAAACAACAAAGAGCCACTAAACAGGATAGACAACCTGATACAGATAAACAATACAAACATAACAAGGACAGTGCAAAAAGACAATAAAGGACGGGACATAACGGAATAGCGCCAACCATATTGTAGATGAGGTAGACACGAAATGTGCAAATTACAACAGTACTGTGCAAATAGCATTGTAAAGTGAGTAAAGTAACTATAGTATTGTAAGTGACTATAGTATTGTAAGTGATTATTTAAAGCAGATGCAATGTTTTTGGCAGAATATTTAAGTCTTTAAAAGAGACTCAGCTTTGGAGTTAGTTTCAGCCTGTATCTTCGACCGGAATTCCATCTAGGAAATCCTCTTACCGTCACAGATCTATGCCATATTTTACATTGATGTATTACATTTACATTAACAGCATCTGGCAGACACCCTTATCCATTTCTTTTTATACAACTGAGCTTCTGGGTGTTAAGGGTCTTGCTCAGGGGCCCAGTGTTGTCTTGGTGGTGCTGGAAATCAAACCCCAGTCTTTCTGGTAGCAGTCCAACACCTTAAACACTAAGCCACCACTTTCCACAGGAAGTATTAGGTGTTTTCCTTGTTGTTGCTCCCACTTTTCCAGACATGCCGATGATGTGTATAACTGAATGCTTGGAATTTGTTCAAATGCAGCACGAATGTCACTAAATGTCAGATTTGGGTTGTGGACACTTTACCAGCACAACATGAGTGTGTTTTACCTGAACGGTTGCTACAAAGTCTGAGGTACACAGTTGTCTCTAATATTTCTGTAGGTTGTAGCATTATAGGTTCTATCATTGTAACTAATGCACTCAAACACTGTTCCCTGTGCACAAAGCACCAGAGCTCCATGAAGACATGCTGTGTTTTGGTACAGAACGATGACTGGACTTCTTTAGGAAGAATTGGAATACAGACCGAACCCCAGACCTCCTTACCTAACATTAGTGTCTGATTTAATAATTAATATTATTGTGGTTAAATGAGTGAATTATCATAGCTAAGCTTCAAAATTTAGAAGAAAGTCTTCCACTAGTCTGGAACTTATTATAGAAGTAATCTGGAAAAGGATTGTTTAAAAAACACGTTTACATGTAATGGGCCGAGGTCTTAATAATTTTGTCTATATAGTGGAGATCAAAATAAACTGTTTCATATCTGAGATCTTTAGGTTTTTACCTGCCAGCTACAGGAGGCAAAATAGTATTCTCTCTATCCCCTCACACTGGCATCTCAATGTCCTGCACAACATTAACATTTCTGCCATTTAGTAGATGCCCTAATCACCCTCATTTATACAACAGAGCAATAAAGGGTTAAGGGCCTTGCTCAGGGTTCCAGTATTCAAACCCACATTTCTTCAGTTACCAGTGTTAGACACCTTAACCACCGCTCTATTACTTCCCAACCCCCACTAACACACAGAAGGCAAATCAAAAATATCCTTTCTTTTAAAATTGTCTTTTATTTTGTCAATTTTTATTGATCTTTTATTTTCTTTAATTTTTTTTTTATTTTTTTTTACAAAAGGTAGCTTTCATTTTTTTTTTTTGCTAGATTTTTTTAAGTCATGGTGGGTTTTTTTTTTATTTTCTAGAAAACAATTTACAAAATACATCCCAGCTTTTTTTTTTTTTTTACCTGATTGGTACAGTTTAATATATATTTTTTTGATTATTTTAGAATGTCTGTCAAGAAAAGTGGGCCAGGAAAAGATGCACATCCCTGTTCATTGTGTTCTAAAGCAGCCTAAGAATAATCTCACACTGATAAATAAAACTTTAAAGTAACAAATGGAGTACTAGTTTAAACACACACACACACAGCTAATCATGTGTTGCAATCAGCTTGATGCAATATTTAAAGAGGAAGGAGACGGCATAAAGCTTTTCTTTAACCCGCCTCTAATGATTACATCAATAGGACCAGAGAACACTCCCTCATACTCGTTACTTATAGCAGCTTTTACTTTTTTCCCTCCCACCAACCGGACGAATATATACTCTGGAAATCTCTTTTCTTACCTCTGGCTCGTCTAACATCCCTGTACCTGTCCACAGCAAGACTGCTACAACTACAGGTAAGAAGTCGAAAAATTATAACATCATAATATCTGTAAAATACAAACCATGTACGTTAAGGAATACTGAACCTACGTGAAAGTGTGCGAGACTGTAAAAGCGTGTTGAGGTGTGTTCGTAAACCGTGCAAGTGTTTTGGATGGGTGTAGACAGGCTCTTGATAACAGGAACCTGTACACAGGAACTTGTTCTGGCCTGAGGTGGAAAGGGTTAGCATTCCTTTGAACGCACACACACACACAAACACGTTAAACTGTATTATAATAAACTTAAAAATAAAGTTTAAGCAAAATTCTTGTCTATAATAGCTGCTGTTTATAGTGTATACAGTGTGGCTCGAAAAACCCTACTGACTTGTGTTTATTCTACTACATGGTGTTTTTGACAGTTTCTGAGACGTCTGCAGAAGTAAAGCTTTTAATTAAGCATTTTTCTAAAATAAAAGCATTTAATGGTGAAATAATAGAGAGCTTTAGAAAAAATTATTTTATAACAACACTGTTGGGCCCCTGAGTCAGGGCATCTGATAAATGCTGTAAAATGTAAAAAAAAAAACGTTAGTTGAGTTCACGTGTGCGCGCGCTTTAATGCAAGACCATCAACAAACCGTGACGCTTCAGTCTCCAGCAAATTTTGATAAGCTGCTGCCGACAATCTGGTGAAATAAAGAAGGCTGCAGTTCTACAACATTTCAATCTTGAGTGGCAACGCAAAGTGAGTGAAAACACTGCAAATCTTTACAGTCGAAACCAAGAGCAATTTGTATCAGTTGTGCTCAGCGATAAAATGTGTTAAATTGTAACAATCAACAAGAACTGAACCCATTATACAAACACACACACACACACACACCAATGGTAAACAAACCAACTGCACCCTATTAGAACAAACTGAACAAATCGGAAGATTTTTCTTTCTCCGAAAGAAACCCGTATGAGAATGTATGAGATTTATAGAATAAATCTATTTTTGGTTCCGCTTAAAATTTGATGTACAGAAAGAGACATGATGTCGTCTTTAGTTTAAATTGGGATTTACAAAATTTTAATTTGCCAATAATGATCATTCATTAATTTATCTTCACCTCGCTAAAGATTTACATTTACATCGTTTAGCAGATGCCCTAATCGAGAGGTACTTATAATTTTGACACAACTGTAAAGTTATAATGCTTCTCGGATTGACTCAAACCTTTTATAATCTCTGAGGATCCATTAACAAAGAGAGATTGTTACACTGCCGGCTGGCAACGTTTCAATCATGAGCATGTGTTTAGTCACACTCGGGTGTATGCAAAAAAAAAAAAATAAAAAATAATAATCTCTTCAATCTCTTCACAGATATCCAATGGATGCAATACTGGTATTTCAGATGGTGGTGACGGTGGTGATCTTCGTGGTAGGTGTATCTTTGAATGGCTTGGTGGTTTGGGTGTTGGGATTCCGCAACAGAAGAAGGAGTGGATCTATAGGAGGAGAAACTCAGGGTGCCGGAAGCTTCCGGATTTATGTCGTGAACCTGGCCCTGGCTGACTTGATGTTAATCATGCGTACACCCGTCATGATCGGCTATCTTTTGCACGACCACAGTTGGCCTTTTGGGAAGCCTGTGTGCCAGTTGGTTATGGTTCTGCGCTGCTTGGGATTATATGTCGGGGCCTTTTTGCTGAGTGCCATCGCATTGGAACGCTGTTTGTGCATATTACGACCTGTCTGGGCTCGAATGAGACGGCCCCGCTGGGTGGTGCCACTTGTCTGCGTCTTGCAATGGGCATTGGCTTTTGTGCTTTCAGTGCCTTACATTACAGCTGCTGGACTGACCAACTTTAAAAATCGGACCCACTGCAACGAAAATGTGAACAAAACTGGACAAACAATGCTGACTGTCTTGGAGTCAGTGGTAGGTTTCCTGCTTCCACTGGTTATTTTCTTGTCCTGTAACCTGGCTGTCATTGTAACGGCAAAAAGAACTGAAAGCGGGACATCAGCATCCATCTCGCCTACTTCCACGCCGGCTTCTCCTACTGGATCTACTTACACAGCACAGAGACTGACCCGCCTCTACCGGATCCTCTTTTTCACCATGCTCCTGTTTCTGACTTGTTGGGTGCCGTACTTTACCTGCCGTTTCATTAAGGCTCTAGCGACCGACCGGGATGGCTGGCAAAATCTCTATAGAGGAGCAGAACAGGGAATTTACGTGGCACTGTTTCTCGTTTACATCAAAAGCGCACTCAACCCCATCCTCTACGTGTTTGCTGCTCGCGGACTGAGCCGCACTCTCCGTGACTCGCTGTTCTCTGCGATTTTGCGAGTCTTTAACGAGGAAGTGTCGGAGTCCCTACGCAGGAAGTCCTTACGAAGACAAGACTCGCAGATTTGAGGACAAATTGTCTGCGGATTACTGGTCACTGAATTCAATAGCAACAGATGATGAAAGCTGTGGTCACAGAAGAGAAGTGAAACAGTCTTTCAACAGGAAGAATCTGAGCAGCTACGAGACAGGATATGAA
The DNA here is from genome assembly GCA_005784505.1 of Bagarius yarrelli. Classification (NCBI taxonomy): domain Eukaryota; kingdom Metazoa; phylum Chordata; class Actinopteri; order Siluriformes; family Sisoridae; genus Bagarius; species Bagarius yarrelli. Next base: position 3,508,525 of record VCAZ01000004.1, on the reverse strand, counting down.
CCTCAAACGTTTTAGAGCAAGTTCTTGCCATTTGTTATATAGCCAGAAAGCAGACCAACTGGTAAACTTTTTAAGATTCCCACAATCCTCTTCGAGCTTCAAAGTCTTTGTTGAAAGTGTAAGTGACTGCTGAGCAGAAGGTCTTGAGCTCCAATCTTAGTACCAACAAGCTGCCACAGGTTGACCAATGAGCAATGGGTAAATTGTATTAAAAAAAAAGGATGTATGTGACAAATGTAACTTTCATTAATACAATCTCTTCAGTGTGCGCATATGCAATAGTCCCATTACAGGATGTTTGACGTCAGTTTAGAACAATTTAAACTATAAAGTTTAATAATTAAGTGAAAGTTCATCATTTGCATATTATTTTAAGCTTTGTTACTGTGTAAACTTTCAAGCAAGTATAAAGCATAAAGGTGCAAAGAAACAATCACTTTTGTAGCTTTAATTAACAAAGATTAATTGTGTTTAATTTATACGGTGAATTCTATACGGTATTATCTGTGCTTGTATTTTAAAATAATGAATTCTTACCCAACTGCGCTATTTAAGTCATCTGTTAAACTGTTTTTGTTTTTTTTACATTGCAATATATATCGCAGAAAAAAATATCGCGATGTCAGTTTTTTTTTCCCCCAATATCGTGCAGCCCTAATCCTCACTGCGTTTATACATGACGGAACAGGTCACTCAAACGGAACAGTTCCTGAAAACAAGGCACAGGGTTTTCTTCTAATTTAAGCTCATAAACAGCGTTGCTTAACATTTCTCAGTAGCATAACCGTCACATTGAAACAAAACCCGGAGAAGATAATGGATGGCGTATCAGGAATGATAGATGATGTTTTACAAAGCAGATGTTTTACAGATGAAGAGGTGATAAAAAATGAAAATTAAAATAACTAAAGCCCTGCTGCATCAGTAGATAATGTGCTAAAATCCTGCGAGTTTTTTTTTTAGTGTTAAGTGTATAATGTTGCACGGTTAAAATAATAAACCATTGTTATTTTAAATATCATTAAAATGACTGTGACATGTGGTTAGCATTGTACATTTGATTGATTGTTTAAGTGAAATTACAATTGTTGAAAGGTAGAAATTAATCATATTTATTACACCCACAGTAGCGCCACTAATCATACAAAGCAAAACACAAGGTTAGCAAGTTGACCAAGTGAATTAAACAAATCCACACCCTGCAAATATATGAACAATGATAAGTCACTATATTTACAAGCGTCTAGATTAGGCAAGCCAGTTACAGACATATGCCTTGATGTATTTATACGACAGACAAGAAAAAACTTTGTAATAATAATAATTCTAACTATTACAGCGACTTTAAAGTTGATTTTTTTTTTTTTTGCATAAACAAGAATTATAAACCAACAAATGTTATAAATCAGTTAAAAAAGGACAACTTTAAATTGCAGACTTTTTTCTTCTTCTAGAAAACACTGATCCAGCTGTTGCACAGCGAGTCACAGGTGATCCGTCTGCTTATGCGCCAACTGCAAAAAGGCTTTTACGTCCCGACTTACTCTTCTTTCCTGAAGAGTCTTTAGGACAGCTTTGGGATCAGGAACTACTTTCATGATCGCCTCCTAATGGACCAATCAGATAGACGTTAGTCAACCGGTGCAAAATTACAATATTGTCTCATGAGCTTCTCAGCACTGCTTACATCACCAGCACATTGAGAACGTTTCAGCTGATAAGCAGTCAGTGGTGGTTGTGTAAAATCCGTTCACACTGCAGTTTTTCAGGGTTTTAAGAAAAGTTACAGCAACACCTCGGAAATTGTGAACGGAAATTGCGACTTGCGTTATTGGTTAATAGGGGTGTGAAAGAGATCTTGCCGTACTAGTGACTATATCCCGGCATAATAGAAAGGTTATTATAGAAGATGCTCTTGCCACATTTAAATCATGTGTGGCAATTTCTTGGTTTCCCGGTTGATATAAGAAACGGACCAGACACCAGACAATATGCAAATATTGGAAGAAATTTAAATGGTACACCTTTAATAACACATATCGTAAGTCTCTCTCCCTTATCCAGAGAGACTTACGATATTTCTTGTTATACAACTGAGCAATTGGGGGTTGAGGGCCTTGCTCAGGGGCCCAACAGTGGTGGCTTAGTGGAGCTGGGAATCAAACCCACAACCTTCAGGTTGGTAATCCAACACCTTAACCATGAGCCACCACTTCCCCAGAAGCACTACTACAACACAAGCACCACTACAAAACATCCATAGCTTTTTACTAAAAGCCACGCCTCATTTTGGTTTATACTATTTATACTTTTTGGGCAATTTATGTCGGCCAGCTGTGTTTATGCCAAAACATTTTACATGTCAAAACATTTTACATGTTTACATGTTGTTTATTACTGCATATAATTCATTAAAAAGTTTAATTCCATAAAGTACAAGTTTACTTTATGTGTTTTTCAGTTGTAAAGACTATTATTATTATTCCTATCTATTTTTCTATATTTTTTTATCATTTAGGATTTCTTATTATAAAAAAAAATAAAAAAAATCTTGTCTCGTACTTATAAACCCAGTCTCGTCTCGTCTCGTCTCGCCGGTTAGATGTCTTATCACACCCCTATTGGTCAATGTATTTCTTGGCAGGTTTCCCATTAAGGATTTTTAGCAGGTTACACAATACCACTATTTATATTTCTTCATATGCAAACAATTTTTTTATTCCTGAGATTTATTTTTTAAATTAATTGCACTGTACATTATCTAAAAATCTATTAAAAATCTATCTAAATAATTTTTTTTAACAAAACTGTACGGAAGATTATTTAAAATCACTTTTAAAATTGTTGATTAAATTAGATTAAGAGATAAAAAACCACTTAAAATATCCTGCATTTCCTTCTAACTCCCAACTTGGTACTTTAAAGCTAAGCTTTATTGTAAGGCTGTGTAAAAATATCGATACAGCTAACTATCGCGATATGTTTTTTTTTTACAATAGAGTATCAATACTCCAACTTCTAGTATTGATACGGATTTTAATTGTTTTAAAGACGTAACATTAATGTTAAATATTTAATTAAAAGCCTTGAGTTTGTTTTCAATCAATGGCCATCGTCTTAGAAGAAGAGCGGTTGAAAAAACAAGAGCAACCGCGGCTTTGTACTGTTGTTCTTTTTGCTGTTCGCCTTTTATTGAAAACATTGCAATTTGTCGTTTATTGTGCTATACTGTATCGTGACCTTGTATCGTGATATGTATCGTATTCTGAGACCCTCGCCAAAGCCCTACTTTAAAGTCTACATTTTGCACTCATCTGGTGGTGTACAGAGACAACTAAAACAAAATTAATTCAATCCAGGGGAAGTTGGTAGCTTAGTGGTTATAAGATATTTCACTGCTGATTAGAAGATTGCTGTTTAAATTCTCAAGCCCCCACTGCAGGAGCCTTAATCTTAAAATCTTAATCGTAAAAACTGGGTCAGCGAAATGCCAGAAAATGTACAAATCGATCTGTATAGCCGTGTGTTCGGGTTATTTTTTTTTGTTTAACCGTTATTTCTTTGGCCTGATAATTAGAGCCAAAAATGATAGAAGAAAAAGACAGAAGCTGCTGTCCCATACCCCATACTCAGAAATTGTTACTGGGATCAGCATCAGACATCAAACACAATAATTCTGCTAAGCATGAAGTGGTTAATAAATATAAATAAACGACTTTATTTCCATTTCCTTGACCGAAAGCTGCCATGCTGCATCCCACAACCCGACATTTAAACTCGAATGCACTGTGTATAAAATAATTTGGGCCAGCTCTGACTATCAGCATGCTTATAGTGTTTATTTAGTGGTTATGTTATGCTCTCTAACCAAAAGTCTATTTTTAATCAGATTATTTTTAATCAGATTATATATTAGGTTTCCCCTACCTTTCAGTAGCAGCTTATCTAAAGTAGATCATTTCAGAGTTCAGTTACAGGACTTCTGCAGGTATCCAGGTACTCAGTAAAGTGCCATAAAAATGACAACATTCATTTGCTTAGAATTTCTGGATATTCTTGCCTTCATGTTTTATTAAACTATCGCGATTATCACACACACATACATACACCACAGATAAAAATCCATTTACAGATTTGAAACTCTCTGAATCACTTATTAAAGGATTGATAAGTTCAGATGAATTCGTTCCTGTGGTTTTAAGTCATTTATATGTTTTCGACCAGCAGGAAGTTTCCTAAACCACTCAGTCCTTTTGTTAGTTCATAGATTACACACAGTTTATCCATCCATCCATCCATCCATCCATCCCTCTGTTTACTCATTCATCTTTCCATATCTATCCACCCATCTATTTATTCATCTATCCATCCACCTATCTATCCATCCATCCATTTACCCATCTATCTATTTATTCGTCCACCTATCTATCTATCTATCTATCTATCTATCTATCTATCTATCTATCTATCTATCTATCTATCTATCTATCTATCCATCTATCTATTCATCCACCTATCTATCTTTCCATCTATCAATCCATCCACCTATGTATCCATCCACCTATCTATCGATCAATCCATCTGCCTGCCTATCTATCCATCCATCCACCCACCCATCCATCCATCCATTTGCCTATTTATCTGTCTATTCATTCATCTTTCTATATCTATCCACCTATCTATCTATCCATCCACACCATCTATCTTTCCATCCACCTATCTATCCTTTTATTTTCCTATCTATCTGTCCATCCAACCTATCTATCTATCCACTCATATATCCGTCCGTCTATCGACAGTATCTGTCTGTCTGTCTTTCCATCTTAAATGAAGAGAAGGATTTGTGAATCCAGAGTCATATAATGAATTAAGTTATTTAACTTAGAGATGATCGATTTTGGATATATCTAACACACACCAGGGTGTCATGCAAAAACCGGAAAACCACAATTTCCACGATTAAACAGCACAACTAAGTTCTTGGAAATGATTCTCTTACATGCTGTGGTTTTTACAATCTCTAAAGAGGTGTGAAAAGAAGCGCTGCAATGACAGGGTTGGGGAAAAGGTTGCGAAATATATGCAGGAAATGATCCAGATTATTTCAAAAATATAAGCGACATAAATAAACTATAGACAACGGTGTGTCATCTGAAGCGAGAGCACAGAAAGCTTACACACTGTAGACATTAATCAATAGGAAGTATTGCTTTTTACCTGCAATGTGGGTTCATTTTCAGGACAACATGCTAAAGCAGGAAGGTGCAGAACTGCTTGTTCAGTCAGCTGAATAAACTACAGAAAGAAATGTGTGTTACAACTTGCATTAATATGATTAACTGGTAAAACTATCCACGATTGTGACATTCATAATGTTGTGTCTTGAAGACGGTAGGCAAGGTAAGTTTTTAATTCCAGGCCTTAAAACTAGACTGAAAGTCTCCTAGTTTGTAGTCTGATCTAATGTTCTAGGTAGTGAAACAGAAGTTTAAGTCAGATGCAGATGTCTCCTTTGATGGGAAAATGGGCATAGTAGAAAAAAAAAAAAAAAAGATGCTGCAGATGTGTTAATGTTAATGCAGATGTGTTAATGTAACATTAACACATCTGCAGCATCTTTTTTTTTTATACTATGCCTATTTTCCCATCAAAGGAGACATCTGCATCCTTTAGACTTAAACTTCTGTTTAACACACTGATAAATGATAGCTTTTAACATGTCTGGAATGCTTAGTAGCCATTATCCAGCATCATATATACACATCTCCTTTAGCAGGCTTGTATTAAGGCGTGTCAGGCTTGTTACCACCAACTGAGTTACATTTATTATTCAGTAGTTTTACACATCACCAACCGAACGGCAACAAACTTTTTTTCTCTTCAGAATATGTGGATTGTTTATTTAAATATTGCGTAATGGTGTCAGTAATCACATCACGATGTTTGCTAGACGTCGATAAAATAAATAACTTTCCGATAATTTAAAGAAAATACCATTGGCTTTTTACCCAAGCGTTTAAAGTCT